>CM061751.1:111363840-112081959 GCA_030979885.1 Lolium multiflorum
AACATGGTTATCGCACAACAAGCAACTTAATAAGAGATAAAGTGCAAAAGTACATATTCAATACCACAATAGTTTTTAGGCTATTTGTCCCATGAGCTATATATTGTAAAGGTGGAGGATAGAAATTTTAAAGGTAGCACTCAAGCAATTTACTTTGGAATGGCGGAGAAATGCCATGTAGTAGGTAGGTATGGTGGACACAAATGGCATAGTGGTTGGCTCAAGTATTTTGTATGCATGAAAGTATTCCCTCTCGATACAAGGTTTAGGCTAGCAAGGTTATTGAAACAAACACAAGGATGAAGCGGTGCGGCAAAACTCACATAAAAGACATATTGTAAACATTATAAGACTCTACACGTCTTCCTTGTTGTTCAAAACTCAATACTAGAAATTATCCAGACCTTAGAGAAACCAAATATGCAAACCAAATTTTAGCATGCTCTATGTATTTCTTCATTAATGAGTGCAAAGCATATGATGCAAGAGCTTAAACATGAGCACAACAATTACCAAGTATACATTATCCAAGACATTATAGCAAATTACTACATGTATCATTTTCCAATTCCAACCATATAACAATTTAACAAAGAAGAAACTTCGCCATGAATATTATGAGTAGAGCCTAAGGACATACTTGTCCATATGCTCCAGCGGAGCGGTGTCTCTCTTCCACACAATGAATGCTAGGATCCCATTTTATTCAAACAAAACAAAACAAAAACAAAAGCCGGCGCTCCAAGCAAAGCACATAGGCTGTGATGGAATAAAAATATGGTTTCAGGAGGAACTTGATAATGTTGTCGATGAAGAAGGGGATGCCTTGGGCATCCCCAGCTTAAACGCGTGAGTCTTCTTGATATATGCAGGGGGAACCACCAGGGCATCCCCAAGCTTAGAAACTTTCACTCTCCTTGATCATGTTGTATCATCTCCCTCTCTTGATCCTTGAAAACTTCCTCCCCACCAAACTCAAAACAACTCATTAGAGGGTTAGTGCACAAACTTACATGTTCAGAGGTGACATAATCATTCTTAACACTTATGGACATTGCACAAAGCTACTGAAAGTCAATGGAATCAAAATATCCATCGAACATAACAAAACAGGCAATGCGAAATAAAAGGCAGAATCTGTCAAAACAGAACAGTTCGTATTGATGAATTTTATCGAGGCACCAGACTTGCTCAAATGAAAATTCTCAAATTGAATGAAAGTTGCGTACATATCGAGGATCACTCACATAAATTGGCATAATTTTCTGAGTTACCTACGGAGAATTAGGCCCAGATTCTTGACAGCAAAGAAATCTGTTTCTGTGATAATCCAAATCTAGTATGAACTTTTCTATCAACAACTTTACTTGGTACAACAAAACAATAAACTAAGATAAGGAGAGGTTGCCAGTAGTAAACAACTTCAAGACACAAAATAAAAACAAAGTACTGTAGTAAAAAACATGGGTTGTCTCCCATAGCGCTTTTCTTTAACGCCTTTCAGCTAGGCGCGAAAGTGTGTATCAAGTATTATCGAAAGATGGAGCATCTACAGCGGGGTGTGGAGTTTTCTCAACCATGCATAGTATATTGGATACATAAGTTTTAGCGTCTCCCTTTTCATTAGTCTTGGGCTTGCTATTCTCATCAAACAAGTTCAGGAACAAGCCAAACATAGTTATTTTCTAGTGCATCATTCATCGCTAGGAGCTTGCATGGTATTGGTGCTTTGATCTCCCCACCATCATTAATATCATTAGTGTACCTTATTCTATCCATATCCATTTTTCAAGGAGACTAACAAAATTGGTGTAAGAACCAAGCATATTATATTTAACAAAGACCTTTCTAGCCTCTCTTGCTATACCACCAAATTCTCTAAGAAAGGGTTTATAAAACAAAATCTTTCTTTTCCCCTTCTTCCATATCACCGAGTGGAAAAACATGTGTTGGATTATAGGATTGAGATTAACAAATTTAGTTTCCATCATACGAACTAAAGCAGCAGCGGCAATTTCATAAGTAGGAGCAAGGTCTACCAAGTGTCTATCTTCAAAATCATCAACGGTACTAACATGGTTGAAAAAATTCTTCTATATTATTTCTCCCAATTATAGACCCGCGCCCTACCGGCATGTTTTTTACGGTAAAATTAAAAGGAAACATGATGAAATAAGTAAAGCAAATACAAGTAACTAATTTTTTGGGTTTTGATATAGCAAACAAGATAGCAAATAAAGTAAAACTAGCAACTAATTTTTTTGTATTTTTGATTTAGTGCAGCAAACAAAGTAGTAAATAAAATAAAGCAAGACAAAGAAACAAAGTAAAGAGATTGCGATGTGGAGACTCCCCTTGCGTGTCTTGATCTCCCGGCAACGGCGCATTGCTTGACACGCGTCGTACCACGTAGATTAGAGACCCCAAGTGGAAGGGTGTGATGCGTACGGCGATAGTTTCCCTCAGTTAGAAACCAGGTTTATCGAACCAGTAGGAGTCAAGCACGTTGAAGGTTGATGGCGACGAAGTGTAGTGCGGCGCAACACCAGAGATCGGCGCCAACGTGGAACACCGCACAACACAAACCAAGTACTTTGCCCCAACGAAGCAGTGAGGTTGTCCACCGGCTTACTGTAACAAAGGATTAGATGTATAGTGTGGATGATGATTGTTTCAGAAACGAGTGAAACGAGTATTACGTAGATTGTATTTCAGTAAAGAAAATTGGACCGGGGTCCACAGGTCACTAGAGGTGTCTCCCATAAGATAAACAACATGTTGGGTAGACAAAATTCACAGGTTGGGCAATTGACAAAGTAAGAGGGCATGACCATGCACATACATATTATGATGAGTATAGTGAGATTTAATTGGGCATTACGACAAAGTACATAGACCGCTATCCAGCATGCATCTATGCCTAAAAAGTCCACCTTCGAGTTAGCATCCGCACCCCTTCCAGTATTAAGTTGCTAACAACAGACAATTGCATTAAGTATTGCGCGTAATGTAATCGGTAACTACATCCTCGAACATAGCACCAATGTTTTGTCCCTAGTGGCAACAGCTCACATCCATAATCTTAGAGATTTCTGTCACTTTCAGATTCAATGGAAACATGAACCCACTATCGAGCATAAATACTCCCTCTTGGAGTTACAAGCATCTACTTGGCCAGAGCATCTACTAGTAACGGAGAGCATGCAAGATCATAAACAACACATAGACATGAATTTGATAATCAACATAACAAGTATTCTCTATTCATCGGATCCCAACAAACACAACATATAGAATTACAGATAGATGATCTTGATCATGTTCGGCAGCTCACAAGACCGACAATTAAGCACAATGGGGAAGACAACTTCCATCAGCTGCGCTATGGACCCATAGTCCGGGTAGACTACTCATCACTCCAAAGGCGACCATGGCGGCGTAGAGTCCTCACGGGAGATGATTCCCCTCTCCCGGCGAGTGCGGGAGGCGTCTCCTAGTCCCCGAGATGGGATTGGTGGCGCGGCGTCTGAAGGTTTCGTATCGCGACTCTCGTCTTTGGGGTTTTAGCGAAGGCTATTTGTAGGGCGGGCAGGTCAAGGCGTCACGAGGGGCCTGCACGCAGTCGGCGCGGCCGGAGCAGGCCCACGCCGCCTAGGGTGTTCCACCTCGGCCTCGTCTCCTCTTCGATGTACGGAAGCTTCGTGGCAAAATAGGACCCTGGCGTTTGCGTCCAATTAGAGAATATTTCTTTACTAGGATTTCTGAAACCAAAAACAACGACGCGGCATGGCATCTTGTTAATAGGTTAGTTCCAGAAAATGCACGAATATGACATAAAGTGTGCATAAAATAGGTAGATATCATCAATAATGTGGCATGGAACATAAGAAATTATCGATACGTCGGAGACATATCATGTGTGCATCATGAAGTACTTGGTTTATGCTATGATTGTGATCTCTTGTAGATTATGAAGTTAACTATTACTATGATGGTATTGATGTGATTGATGCGTGTAGTTGACACGTCCGTTGGGAACCCCAAGAGGAAGGTGTGATGCGCACAGCGGCAAGTTTCCCTCAGTTAGAAACCAAGGTTTAATCGAACCAGTAGGAGTCAAGAAGCACGTTGAAGGTTGATGGCGGCGGGATGTAGTGCGGCGCAACACCCGGGGCGCCAACGTGGAACCTGCACAACACAACCAAAGTACTTTGCCCCAACGAAACAGTGAGGTTGTCAATCTCACGGCTTGCTGTAACAAAGGATTAACCGTATTGTGTGGAAGATGATTGTTTGCGAGAAAACAGTAAAAACAAGTATTGCAGCAGATTTGTATTTCAGTATTAAAAGAATGGACCGGGGTCCAGTTCACTAGAGGTGTCTCTCCCATAAGATAAAAGCATGTTGGGTGAACAAATTACAGTGGGCAATTGACAAATAAAGAGGGCATAACAATGCACATACATGACATGATAAGTATAGTGAGATTTAATTGGGCATTACGACAAAGTACATAGACCGCCATCAACTGCATCTATGCCTAAAGTCCACCTTGAGGTTATCATCCGAACCCCCTCCCGTATTAAGTTGCAAAGCAACGGACAATTGCATTAAGTATGGTGCGTAATGTAATCAACAACTACATCCTCGGACATAGCGCCAATGTTTTATCCCTAGTGGCAACAGCACAACACAACCTTAGAACTTTCATCCTGTCCCAGGTGTCAATGCGGGCATGAACCCACTATCGAGCATAAGTACTCCCTCTTGGAGTTAAAAGTAAAAACTTGGCCAGAGCCTCTACTAGTAACGGAGAGCATGCAAGATCATAAACAACACATGTGTAATAACTTGATAATTAACATGACATGGTATTCTCTATCCATCGGATCCGACAAACACAACATATAGAATTACGGATAGATGGTCTTGATCATGTTAGGCAGCTCACAGATCCAACAATGAAGCACAATGAGGAGAAGACAACCATCTAGCTGCTCTGGACCCATAGTCCAGGGGTGAACTACTCACTCATCACTCCGGAGGCGACCATGGCGGTGTAGAGTCCTCGGAGATGAATCCCCTCTCCGGCGGTGCGAAGGAGATCTCAGTCCCCCGAGATGGGATCGGCGGCGTCTCTGGAAGGTTTTCCGTATCGTGGTTTCGCATCAGGGGTTTGCGACGGAGGCTTAAGTAGGCGGAAGGAGAGCCGGGGCCAGACGAGGGCCACACCAGGGGCGCGGGCCCCTCATGGCGCGCCGCCATGTGTTAGCCTCGTGGCCCACTTCGTATATTCTTCGGTCTTGGAGCTCCGTGGAAAAATGAGCCCTGGGTCTTCGTTTCGTCCAATTCGAGAATATTTCGTTACTAGGATTTATGAAACCAAAAACAGCGGAAAACAGGACGCGCACTTCGGCATCTTGTTAATAGGTTAGTTCAGAAAATGCACGAATATGACATAAAGTGTGCATAAAACATGTAGGTATCATCAATAATATGGCATAGAACATAAGAAATTATCGATACGTCGGAGACGTATCAAGCATCCCCAAGCTTAGTTCTGCTCGTCCCGAGCAGGTAAACGATAACAAAGATAATTTCTGAAGTGATATGCCATCATAACCTTGATCATACTATTTGTAAACATATGTAGTGGATGCAGCGATCAAAACAATGGTAATGACATGAGAAAACAAGTGAATCATATAGCAAAGACTTTTCATGAATAGTACTTCAAGACAAGTATTAATAAGTCTTGCATAAGAGTTAACTCATAAAGCAATAAATCAAAGTAAAGGCATTGAAGCAACACAAAGGAAGATTAAGTTTCAGCGGTTGCTTTCAACTTGTAACATGTATATCTCATGGATAATTGTCAACATAGAGTAGTATAACAAGTACAATATGCAAGTATGTAGGAATCAACAGTTCACACAAGTGTTTGCTTCTTGAGGTGGAGAGAAATAGGTGAACTGACTCGACATAAAAGTAAAAGAATGGTCCTTCAAAGAGGAAAGCATCGATTGCTAAGTTGTGCTAGAGCTTTTATTTTGAAAACATGAAACAATTTTGTCAACGGTAGTAATAAAGCATATGAGTTATGTACATTATATCTTACAAGTTGCAAGTCTCATGCATAGTATACTAATAGTGCCCGCACCTTGTCCTAATTAACTTGGACTACCGGATCTTTGCAATGCACATGTTTTGACCAAGTGTCACAATGGGGTACCTCCATGCCGCCTGTACAAAGGTCTAAGGAGAAAGCTCGCATTTTGGATTTCTCTTTTTTGATTATTCTCAACTTAGACATCCATACCGGGACAACATGGACAACAGATAATGGACTCCTCTTTAATGCATAAGCATGTGGCAACAATTATTATTCTCATATGAGATTGAGGATATATGTCCAAACTGAAACTTCCACCATGAATCATGGCTTTAGTTAGCGGCCCAAAGTTCTTCTCTAACAATATGCATGCTCCAACCATGAAGGTGGTAGATCTCTCTTGCTTCAGACAAGACGGACATGCATAGCAACTCACATGATATCCAACAAAGAATAGTTGATGGCGTCCCCAGAAACATGGTTATCGCTCAACAAGCAACTTAATAAGAGATAAAGTGCATAAGTACATATTCAATACTACAATAGTTTTTAAGCTATTTGTCCCATGAGCTATATATTGCAAAGGTGAATGATGGAATTTTAAAGGTAGCACTCAAGCAATTTACTTTGGAATGGCGGATAAATACCATGTAGTAGGTAGGTATGGTGGACACAAATGGCATAGTGGTTGGCTCAAGTATTTGGGATGCATGAGAAGTATTCCTCTCGATACAAGGTTTAGGCTAGCAAGGTTATTTGAAACAAACACAAGGATGAACGGTACAGCAAAACTCACATAAAAGACATATGGTAAACATTATAAGACTCCATACCGTCTTCCTTGTTGTTCAAAACTCAATACTAGATGTTATCTAGACTCTAGAGAAACCAAATATGCAAACCAAATTAGCAAGCTCTAAGTATTTCTTCATTAATGGGTGCAAAGTATATGATGCAAGAGCTTAAACATGAGCACAACAATTGCCAAGTATCAAATTATCCAAGACATTATATAGCAATTTACTACATGTATCATTTTTCAATTCCAACCATATAACAATTTAACGAAGAAACTTCGCCATGAATACTATGAGTAGAGCCTAAGGACATATTTGTCCATATGCTACATGGAGCGTGTCTCTCTCCCATAAAGTGAATGCTAGGATCCATTTTATTCAAACAAAACAAAAAACAAAAACAAACCGACGCTCCAAGCAAAGTACATAAGATGTGTGAATAAAAATAGTTTCGGGGGAGGAACCTGATAATGTTGTCGATGAAGAAGGGTGCCTTGGGCATCCCCAAGCTTAAACGCTTGAGTCTTCTTAATATATGCGGGGTGAACCACGGGGGCATCCCCAAGCTTAGAACTTTCACTCTCCTTGATCATGTTGCATCATACTCCTCTCTTGATCCTTGAAAACTTCCTCCACACCAAACTCGAAACTCATTAGAGGTTAGTGCATAATAAAAATTCACATGTTCAGAGGTGACACAATCATTCTTAACACTTCTGGACATTGCATAAAGCTACTGGACATTAGTGGATCAAAGAAATTCATCAACATAGCAAAAGAGGCAATGCGAAATAAAAGACAGAATCTGTCAAAACAGAACAGTCCGTAAAGATGGATTTTATTGGGGCACCAGACTTGCTCAAATGAAAATGCTCAAATTGAATGAAAGTTGCGTACATATCTGAGGATCACGTAAATTGGCTTAATTTTCTGAGCTACCTACAGGGAGATAGACCCAGATTCGTGACAGCAAAGAAATCTGGAACTGCGCAGTAATCCAAATCTAGTACTTACTTTTCTATCAAAGACTTTACTTCACAGCAATAAAACTAAGATAAGGAGAGGTTGCTACAGTAGTAAAAACTTCCAAGACACAAATATAAAACAAAAATACTGTAGTAAAAACATGGGTTGTCTCCCATAGCGCTTTTCTTTAACGCCTTTCAGCTAGGCGCAGAAAGTGTATCTCAAGTAACATCGAGAGATGAAGCATCAACATCATAATTTGTTCTAATAATAGAATCATAAGGTAACTTCATTCTCTTTCTAGGGAAGTGTTTCATACCTTTCTTGAGAGGAAATTGATATTTAATATTACCTTCCTTCATATCAATAGTAGCACCAACGGTTCGAAGAAAAGGTCTTCCCAATATAATGGGACAAGATGCATTGCATTCAATATCCAAGACAACAAAATCAACGGGGACAAGGTTATTGTTAACCATAATATGAACATTATCAACTTTCCCCAAAGGTTTCTTTTTAGCATTATCAGCGAGATTAACATCCAAATAACAATTTTTCAATGGTGGCAAGTCAAGCATATCATAGACTTTTTTAGGCATAACAGAAATACTTGCACCAAGATCACATAAAGCATTACAATCAAAATCTTTGACTCTCATTTTAATGATGGGCTCCCAACCATCCTCTAGCTTTCTAGGAATAGAAGTTTCAAGTTTTAGTTTCTCTTCTCTAGCTTTTATGAGAGCATTTGTAATATGTTTTGTGAAAGCCAAATTTATAGCACTAGCATTGGGACTTTTAGCAAGTTTTTGTAAGAACTTTATAACTTCAGAGATATGGCAATCATCAAAATCTAAATCATTACAATTTAAAGCAATGGGATTATCATCCCCAAGGTTGGAAAAAATTTCAGCAGTTTTATCACAAGCAGTTTTAGCAGTTTTAGCAGTTTCAGGTAATTTTGCGCGCTTTGCACTAGGAGTAGAAGCATTGCCAACACCAATTATTTTACCATTGATAGTAGGAGGTGCAGCAACATATGAAGAATCAACATTACTTGTGGTGGTAATAGTCCAAACTTTAGCTATATTTTCCTTTTTAGCTAGTTTTTCATTTTCTTCTCTATCCCACCTAGCACGCAGTTCAGCCATTAATCTTATATTCTCATTAATTCTAACTTGGATGGCATTTGCTGTAGTAACAATTTTATTTTCAATATCCCTATTAGGCATAACTTTCGATTTCAAAAGATCAACATCAGAGGCAAGACTATCAACTCTAGAAACAAGAATATCAATTTTATTGAGCTTTTCCTCAACAGATTTGTTAAAGGCAGTTTGTGTACTAATAAATTCTTTAAGCATAGCTTCAAGTCCAGGGGGTGTATTCCTATTATTGTTGTAAGAATTCCCATAAGAATTAGCATAACCGTTACCATTATTATAAGGATATGGCCTATAGTTATTACTAGAATTGTTCGATAAGCATTGTTGTTGAAATTATTATTTTTAATGAAGTTTACATCAACATGTTCTTCTTGGGCAACCAATGAAGCTAATGGAACATTATTAGGATCAACATTAGTCCTATCATTCGCAAGCATAGACATAATAGCATCAACTTTATCATTCAAGGAAGAGGATTCTTCAACAGAATTTACCTTCTTACCTTGTGGAGCTCTTTCCGTGTGCCATTCAGAGTAATTAACCATCATATTATCAAGAAGCTTTGTTGCTTCACCAAGAGTGATGGACATAAAGGTACCTCCAGCAGCTGAATCCAATAAATTCCGTGAAGAAAAATTTAGTCTGCATAGAAGGTTTGGATGATCATCCAAGTAGTCAGTCCATGGGTTGGGCAATTTTTAACCAGAGATTTCATTCTTTCCCAAGCTTGAGCAACATGTTCATTATCCAATTGTTTAAAATTCATTATGCTACTCCTCAAAGATATAATTTTAGCGGGGGGATAATATCTACCAATAAAAGCATCCTTGCATTTAGTCCAGGAATCAATACTATTCTTAGGCAGAGATAGCAACCAATCTTTAGCTCTTCCTCTTAATGAGAAAAACTTTTAATTTTATAATGTCACCATCTACATCTTTATATTTTTGCATTTCACATAGTTCAACAAAATTATTGAGATGGGCAGCAGCATCATCAGAACTAACACCAGAAAATTGCTCTCTCATGACAAGATTAAGTAAAGCAGGTTTAACTTCAAAGAATTCTGCTGTAGTAGCAGGCGGAGCAATAGGTGTGCATAGAAATCATTATTATTTGTGCTAGTGAAGTCACACAACTTAGTATTTTCAGGGTTGGCCATTTTAGCAATAGTAAATAAAGCAAACTAGATAAAGTAAATGCAAGTAAACTAATTTTTTTTTGTGTTTTTGATATAGCAAACAAGATAGCAAATAAAGTAAAGCTAGCAACTAATTTTTTTGTGTTTTGATATAAGTGCAGCAAACAAAGTAGTAAATAAAATAAAGCAAGACAAAAACAAAGTAAAGAGATTGAGAAGTGGAGACTCCCCTTGCAGCGTGTCTTGATCTCCCGGCAACGGCGCAGAAATTTGCTTGATGCGTGTAGTTGACACGTCCGTTGGGAACCCCAAGAGGAAGGTGTGATGCGCACAGCGGCAAGTTTCCCTCAGTTAGAAACCAAGGTTTAATCGAACCAGTAGGAGTCAAGAAGCACGTTGAAGGTTGATGGCGGCGGGATGTAGTGCGGCGCAACACCAGAGATTCCGAACGTGGAACCTGCACAACACAACCAAAGTACTTTGCCCCAACGAAGCAGTGAGGTTGTCAATCTCACCGGCTTGCTGTAACAAAGGATTAACCGTATTGTGTGGAAGATGATTGTTTGCGGAAAACAGTAAAACAAGTATTGCAGAGATTTGTATTTCAGTATTAAAGAATGGACCGGGGTCCACAGTTCACTAGAGGTGTCTCTCCCATAAGATAAAAGCATGTTGGGTGAACAAATTACAGTCGGGCAATTGACAAATAAAGAGGCATAACAATGCACATACATGACATGATAAGTATAGTGAGATTTAATTGGGCATTACGACAAAGTACATAGACCGCCATCCAATGCATCTATGCCTAAAAAGTCCACCTTCGGGTTATCATCCGAACCCCCTCCAGTATTAAGTTGCAAAGCAACAGACAATTGCATTAAGTATGGTGCGTAATGTAATCAACAACTACATCCTCGGACATAGCGCCAATGTTTTATCCCTAGTGGCAACAACACAACACAACCTTAGAACTTTTCACTGTCCCAGGTGTCAATGCAGGCATGAACCCACTATCGAGCATAAGTACTCCCTCTTGGAGTTAAAAGTAAAAACTTGGCCAGAGCCTCTACTAGAAACGGAGAGCATGCAAGATCATAAACAACACATGTGTAATAACTTGATAATTAACATGACATGGTATTCTCTATCCATCGGATCCCGACAAACACAACATATAGAATTACAGATAGATGGTCTTGATCATGTTAGGCAGCTCACAAGATCCAACAATGAAGCACAATGAGGAGAAGACAACCATCTAGCTACTGCTATGGACCCATAGTCCAGGGGTGAACTACTCACTCATCACTCCGGAGGCGACCATGGCGGTGTAGAGTCCTCGGGAGATGAATCCCCTCTCGGCGGTGCGGAGAGATCTCGAGAATCCCCGAGATGGGATCGCGGCGGCGGCGTCTCTGGAAGGTTTCCGTATCGTGGTTTTCGCATCGGGGGTTTCGCGACGGAGGCTTTAAGTAGGCGGAAGGGCAAGTCGGGGCCGGGCAGGGGCCCACACCACGGGCGGCGCGGGCCCCTCCTTGGCCGCGCCCTGTGGTTTGGCCACCTCGTGGCCCCACTTCGTATGTTCTTCGGTCTTGGAAGCTCGTGGAAAAATAGCCCCTGGGTCTTCGTTTCGTCAATTCCAGAGAATATTTCGTTAGGATTTGAAACCAAAAACAGCAGGAGCGGCGGGCATCTTGTTAATAGGTTAGTTCCGAGAAAATGCACGAATATGACATAAAGTGTGCATAAAACATGTAGGTATCATCAATAATATGGCATAGAACATAAGAAATTATCGATACGTCGGAGACGTATCAGTGATCTATTCCTCCTTTCATAGTGTGATGGTCACCGTGTGCATGCTATGTTAGTACTTGGTTTGGTTGTGTTGATCTATCTTGCACTCTAAGGTTATTTAAATATGAACATCGAATATTGTGGAGCTTGTTAACTCCGGCATTGAGGGTTCTTGTAGCCCTACGCAATTAGTGGTGTTCATCATCCAACAAGAGAGTGTAGAGTCTAGCATCTATCTATTTATTCTATTATGTGATCAATGTTGAGAGTGTCCACTAGTGAAAGTATGATCCCTAGGCCTTGTCTCCAAATACTGCTATCGCTGCTTGTTCTTTGTTCTCTGCATCATCTTGTCCGCAATATTACCACCATCAACCACACTGAGTCCTGGACATCAAAGCACTTTTCTGGTGCCGTTGCTCTGCTCATATTTATTCATACCACTGTATTTCACTATCTCTTCGCCGAACTAGTGCACCTATTAGGTGTGTTGGGGACACAAGAGACTTCTTGCTTTGTGGTTGCGGGGTTGCATGAGAGGGATATCTTTGACCTCTTCCTCCCTGAGATCGATAAACCTTGGGTGATCCACTAAGGGAAACTTGCTGCTGTTCTACAAACCTCTGCTCTTGGAGGCCCAACACTGTCTACAAGAATAGAAGCTCCCGTAGACATCAGTGAGCCAGTAGAAATCTAGCCGAAAAGCTTTTGCAACGAGTGACCTGGGAGCGGCATGATGCCCGCAATCCCCTGCATGGATCTCTCGAGGATTTCAATGCGATCTTGATTGGAGACGCATTTGAGAAATACCCCTGTTGCACTTCGTTTGTAGAGCTGTCCATCAACAATTGTGTAGGATCTTGCTCGTCTGATGATCTGTCGTGCGAGGACCTCGTCCTCCGGCAACTTCTGATCGATGAGGTAGTCCAGGAAAGGCTGTGTCCAAGCCGGAATGATAGCCATCACTTCTTTGCCGGAGACACTGCCACCTCTGGGTTTTCCGGGTTAGCGCCCTTCGAGGGTATCCGTAGATGCTCCAGGAAAATACCAGGCGGAATTGGCTTCCTGCCGGATCCGAGCTTGGATAGCATATCTTCCGCTGTGTTATCGTCTCTTTGACGTACTTGACTTCGTATCCGAGGAAATATTTGGCGATCTCGTCAACTTCGTCTCTGTAAGCCGCCATGACGGAGTTTAAGGCGTTCCAGGTTCCGGCTACTTGTTGTGCCACCAGGTCTGAATCTCCGCAACATATGATGTGCTTGATCCCTATTTCCTTAGCGATGCGCAGTCCGTGTAGGAGCTGATACGTCTCCGGCGTATCGATAATTTCTTATGTTCCATGCCACATTATTGATGATATCTACATGTTTATGCACACTTTATGTCATATTTGTGCATTTTAGAACTAACCTATTAACAAGATGCCGAAGTGCCAGTTGTTGTTTCTGCTGTTTTTGGTTTCAGAAATCCTAGTAAAGAAATATTCTCGGAATCGGACGAAAGAAATCAACGCCGAAGATCTTAGAATCCCCGGAAGCATCCGAACACACGAGAGAGGCCGAGAGGGCCACGGGCCCACAAACCATGGCAGCGCGGCTGGTGTGGCAGCGCCCCCTATAGTGTCGTCGCCTCGTTGACCTTCGACGCCGCCTCTTCGCCTATATAAAGCCCCTCGACCTAAAACCTCGGACGGAAAAGCCACGGTGCGAAACCTTCAGAGCCGCCGCCATCGCGAAGATGCTGGGACGGGAGTCTCGTTCCGGCACGCCGCCGGGAGGGGGAAGTGCCCCCGGAAGGCTTCTCCATCGACACCACCGCCATCTTCATCAACGCTGTTGCTCCCATGAGGAGGGAGTAGTTCTCCATCGAGGCTCGGGGCTTTACCGGTAGCTATGTGGTTAATCTCTCTCCTATGTACTTCAATACAATAATCTCATGAGCTGCCTTACATGATTGAGATTCATATGATGATGCTTGTAATCTAGATGTCATTATGCTAGTCAAGTGAATTTTACTTATGTGATCTCCGGAGACTCCTTGTCCCACGTGTGTAAAGGTGACAGGTGTGTGCACCGTGTGGGTCTCTTAGGCTATATTTCACAGAATACTTATTCACTGTTATGAATGGCATAGTGAAGTGCTTATTTATATCTCTTTATGATTGCAATGTGTTTTGTATCACAATTTATCTATGTGCTACTCTAGTGATGTTATTAAAGTAGTTTTATTCCTCCTGCACGGTGTAATGGTGACAGTGTGTGCACCGTGTTAGTACTTGGCGTAGGCTATGATTATGATCTCTTGTAGATTATGAAGTTAACTATTGCTATGATGGTATTGATGTGATCTATTCCTCCTACATAGTGTGAAGGTGACAGTGTGCATGCTATGTTAGTACTTGGTTTAGTCGTATTGATCTTTCATGCACTCTAAGGTTATTTAAATATGAACATTGAATTGTGGAGCTTGTTAACTCCGGCATTGAGGGTTCGTGTAATCCTACGCAATGGTGTTCATCATCCAACAAGAGTGTAGAGTATGCATTTATCTATTCTGTTATGTGATCAATGTTGAGAGTGTCCACTAGTGAAAGTCAGTCCCTAGGCCTTGTTCCTAAATACTGCTATCGCTGCTTGTTTACTGTTTTCTTTGCGTTACTCTGCTGCGTTACTACTGCTTGTTCTACAGGCAAAAGCACTTTTAGTGCCGTTACTCATTCATACCACCTGTATTTCACTATCTCTTCGCGAACTAGTGCACCTATTAGGTGTGTTGGGGACACAAGAGTCTTCTTGCTTTGTGGTTGCAGGGTTGCATGAGAGGGATATCTTTGACCTCTTCCTCCCTGAGTTCGATAAACCTTGGGTGATCCACTTAAGGAAACTTGTTGCTGTTCTACAAACCTCTGCTCTTGGAGGACCAACACTGTCTACAGGAAAAGGAGGGGGCGTAGACATCAAGCTATTTTCTGGCGCCGTTGCCGGACGAATCAAGACACTTCATCAAGCCCGTCAACCGCCATTAAACCTCCCACGTCAACTACGCGCCAGTTGTGGACAGCAAGCTATTTTCTGGCGCCGTTGCCGGGGAGGAAAGGTAAAAGGTACTCACACTCCGGATCTCGGCTACTAAGCTATTTTCCGGCGCCGTAAGTACTCGAAGCTATTTCCTTTAGATCCTGCAATTGCAACTTTTTGTTTCTTGTTTACACTAGTTAGGCATAATGGAAAACAACAAAAATATGAGAGATCTTTATGAACTTTATCTTGAATTAGGACATGATGTGTTTGAAGAGAGAATTAAAAAACCCATGGAACTTTATATGCATACTAATGGGAATGTTATTAATATGAATGCTTTGAACACTATTGTTGCTAATGCTATGGAAAATTCTAAGCTTGGGGAAGCTGGTTTTGATGAGCTTGATCTTTTTAGTCCCCCAAGAATTGAGGAGAAAATTTACTTTGATGATACTTTGCCTCCTATTTATGATGATTATAATGATAGTAGTCTTTTGTTACCACCTGTTATGGAGGATGAATTTGATTATGATTACAATATGCCTCCTATATTTGATGATGAGAATAATAATGATAGCTACTTTATTGAATTTGCTCCCACTACAACTAATAAAATTGACTATGCTTATGTGGAGAGTAATAATTTTATGCATGAGACTCATGATAAGAATGCTTTATGTGATAGTTATATTGTTGAGTTTGCTCATGATACTACTGAAAGTTATTATGAGAGAGGAAAATATGGTTGTAGAAATTTTCATGTTACTAAAACACCTCTCTATGTGCTGAAATTTTTGAAGCTACACTTGTTTTATCTTCCTATGCTTGTTACTTTGCTCTTCATGAACTTGTTTATTTACAAGATTCCTTTTCATAGGAAGCATGTTAGACTTAAATGTGTTTTGGATTTGCTTCTTGATGCTCTCTTTTGCTTCAAATACTATTTCTTGCGAGTGCATCATTAAAACTGCTGAGCCCATCTTAATGGCTATAAAGAAAAGAACTTCTTGGGAGATAACCCATGTGTTATTTTGCTACAGTACTTTGTTTTATATTTGTGTCTTGGAAGTTGTTTACTACTGTAGCAACCTCTCCTTATCTTAGTTTAGTGTTTTGTTGTGCCAAGTAAAGTGTTGATAGTAAGGTTCATACTAGATTTGGATTACTGCGCAGAAACAGATTTCTTTGCTGTCACGAATCTGGGCAAAATTCTCTGTAGGTAACTCAGAAAATTATGCCAATTTACGTGAGTGATCCTCAGATATGTACGCAACTTTCATTCAATTTGAGAATTTTCATTTGAGCAAGTTTGGTGCCCTTTTAAAATTCGTCTTTACGGACTGTTCTGTTTTGACAGATTCTGCCTTTTATTTCGCATTGCCTCTTTTGCTATGTGGGATGGATTTCTTTGTTCCATTAACTTCCAGTAGCTTTGGGCAATGTCCAGAAGTTTTAAGAATGATTGTGTCACCTCTGAACATGTGAGTTTTTGATTATGCACTAACCCTCTAATGAGTTTGTTTCGAGTTTGGTGTGGAGGAAGTTTTCAAGGGTCAAGAGAGGAGGATGATATATTATGATCAAGGAGAGTGAAAGCTCTAAGCTTGGGGATGCCCCGGTGGTTCATCCTGCATATTTCAAGAAGACTCAAGCATATAAGCTTGGGGATGCCCAAGGCATCCCCTTCTTCATCGACAACATTATCAGGTTCCTCCCCTGAAACTATATTTTTATTCGGTCACATCTTATGTACTTTGCTTGGAGCGTCTGTTTGTTTTTGTTTTTATTTTGTTTGAATAAATGCTTGTGTGGGAGAGAGACACGCTCCGCTGTTGCATATGGACAAGTATGTCCTTAGTTTCTACTCATAGTATTCATGGCGAAGTTTCTTCTTCGTTAAATTGTTATATGGTTGGAATTGGAAAATGATACATGTAGTAATTCTAAAATGTCTTGGGTAATGTGATACTTGGCAATTGTTGTGCTCATGTTTAAGCTCTTGCATCATATACTTTGCACCCATTAATGAAGAAAATACCTAGAGCTTGCTAATTTGGTTTGCATATTTGGTCTCTCTAAAGTCTAGATAATTTCTAGTATTGAGTTTTGAACAACAAGGAAGACGGTGTAGAGTCTTATAATGTTTACAATATGTCTTTTATGTGAGTTTTGCTGCACCGGTTCATCCTTGTGTTTGTTTCAAATAACCTTGCTAGCCTAAACCTTGTATCGAGAGGGAATACTTCTCATGCATCCAAAATCCTTGAGCCAACCACTATCCCATTTGTGTCCACCATACCTACCTACTACATGGTATTTCTCCGCCATTCAAAGTAAATTGCTTGAGTGCTACCTTTAAAATTCCATCATTCACCTTTGCAATATATAGCTCATGGGACAAATAGCTTAAAAACTATTGTGGTATTGAATATGTACTTATGCACTTTATCTCTTATTAAGTTGCTTGTTGTGCGATAACCATGTTTCTGGGGACGCCATCAACTATTCTTTGTTGAATATCATGTGAGTTGCTATGCATGTCCGTCTTGTCTGAAGTAAGAGAGATCTACCACCTTAATGGTTGGAGCATACATATTGTTAGAGAAGAACAATGGGCCGCTAACTAAAGCCATGATTCATGGTGGAAGTTTCAGTTTTGGACATATATCCTCAATCTCATATGAGAATAATAATTGTTGCCACATGCTTATGCATTAAAGAGGAGTCCATTATCTGTTGTCCATGTTGTCCCGGTATGGATGTCTAAGTTGAGAATAATCAAAAGCGAGAAATCCAAAATGCGAGCTTTCTCCTTAGACCTTTGTACAGGCGGCATGGAGGTACCCCATTGTGACACTTGGTTAAAACATGTGTATTGCGATGATCCGGTAGTCCAAGCTAATTAGGACAAGGTGCGGGCACTATTAGTATACTATGCATGAGGCTTGCAACTTGTAAGATATAATTTACATAACTCATATGCTTTATTACTACCGTTGACAAAATTGTTTCATATTTTCAAAACCAAAGCTCTAGCACAAATATAGCAATCGATGCTTTCCTCTTTGAAGGACCATTCTTTTACTTTTAATGTTGAGTCAGTTCACCTATTTCTCTCCATCTCAAGAAGCAAACACTTGTGTGAACTGCGTTGATTCCTACATATTTGCATATTGCACTTATTATATTACTCTATGTTGACAATATCCATGAGATATACATGTTATAAGTTGAAAGCAACCGCTGAAACTTAATCTTCCTATGTGTTGCTTCAATGCTTTTACTTTGAATTATTGCTTTATGAGTTAACTCTTATGCAAGACTCATTGATGCTTGTCTTGAAGTACTATTCATGAAAAGTCTTTGCTATATGATTCACTTGTTTACTCATGTCATTTACATTGTTTTGATCGCTGCATTCACTACATATGCTTTACAAATAGTATGATCAAGGTTATGATGGCATGTCACTCCAGAAATTATCTTTGTTTATCGTTTACCTGCTCGGACGAGAGAAACTAAACTTGGGGATGCTGATACGTCTCAGACGTATCGATAATTTTATGTTCCATGCCACATTACTGATGATATCTACATGTTTTATGCACACTTTATGTCATATTTGTGCATTTTCGGAACTAACCTATTAACAAGATGCGGAAGTGCCAGTTGTGTTTCTGCTGTTTTTGGTTTCAGAAATCCTAGTAAAGAAATATTCTCGGAATCGGACGAAATCAACGCCAAGATCTTAGAATCCCAGGAAGCATCCAGACACCGAGAGAGGCAGGAGGGGGCCACGAGGCCTGCCAAACCATAGGCCGGCGGCGGTGTGGCCGCGCCTATAGTGTCGTCGCCTCGTTGACCTTCGCGCCGCCTCTTCGCCTATATAAAGCCCCTCGACCTAAAACCTCGGGATAGAAAAGCCACGGTACGAGAAACCTTCCCGAGCGCCGCCATCGCGAAGCCAAGATCTGGGGGACAGGATCTCTGTTCCACGCCGCCGGGACGGGGAAGTGCCCCGGAAGGCTTCTCCATCGACACCACCGCCATCTTCATCAACGCTGCTGTCTCCCATGAGGAGGGAGTAGTTCTCCATCGAGGCTCGGGGCTTTACCGGTAGCTATGTGGTTAATCTCTCTCCTATGTACTTCAATACAATAATCTCATGAGCTGCCTTACATGATTGAGATTCATATGATGATGCTTGTAATCTAGATGTCATTATGCTAGTCAAGTGAATTTTACTTATGTGATCTCCGGAGACTCCTTGTCCCACGTGTGTAAAGGTGACAGTGTGTGCACCGTGTGGGTCTCTTAGGCTATATTTCACAGAATACTTATTCATTGTTATGAATGGCATAGTGAAGTGCTTATTTATATCTCTTTATGATTGCAATGTGTTTTGTATCACAATTTATCTACTCTAGTGATGTTGATTAAGTAGTTTTATTCCTCCTGCACGGTGTAATGGTGACAGTGTGTGCATCCGTGTTAGTACTTGGCGTAGGCTATGATTATGATCTCTTGTAGATTATGAAGTTAACTATTGCTATGATGGTATTGATGTGATCTATTCCTCCTACATAGTGTGAAGGTGACAGTGTGCATGCTATGTTAGTACTTGGTTTAGTCGTATTGATCTTTCATGCACTCTAAGGTTATTTAAATATGAACATTGAATTGTGGAGCTTGTTAACTCCGGCATTGAGGGTTCGTGTAATCCTACGCAATGGTGTTCATCATCCAACAAGAGTGTAGAGTATGCATTTATCTATTGTTATGTGATCAATGTTGAGAGTGTCCACTAGTGAAAGTCTGATCCCTAGGCCTTGTTCCTAAATACGCTATCTGCTTGTTTCTTGTTTTTTGCGTTACTACGCTGCGTTGTTTGTGGGCAAGCACTTTTAAGTGCCGTTGCTCACTTTTATTCATACCACCTGTTCACTATCTCTTCGCCGAACTAGTGCACTTGTTAGGTGTGTTGGGGACACAAGAGACTTCTTGCTTTGTGGTTGCGGGGTTGCATGAGAGGGATATCTTTGACCTCTTCCTCCTGAGTTCGATAAACCTTGGGTGATCCACTTAAGGAAACTTGCTGTTGTTCTACAAACCTCTGCTCTTGAGGCCCAACATCTACGAGAAAAGGAGGCGTAGACATGAGCCTCGTATTCCGCCATATTGTTTGTAGCTTGAAGTGGATCTGCAGAACGTACTGCAGTTCTTCTCCGTGGGGGACTTCGGGGTGACTCGGCTCCCGAGCCTTGATGCTGCTTGGATCCATCGAAGTGCATAACCCATGTCTCTGGTTCCGACTCCAAATTCACATCCGGAGCCTCTGTCTAATCTGCGACGAAATCTGCCAAGACCTGGGATTTGACCGCGGTCCTGGCTTTATAGTTGATGTCGAAGGCGGATAATTCAATGCCCCATTTTGCTGTGCATCCTGTTGCGTCAGCGTTGTTGAGAATCGTTGCCAGCGGAGCTTTGCTCACAAGCTATTCTTGGATGCTCCTGAAGTAGTGTCTTAGCTTCCTGCTACCTAGGAATACTCCATAGGCTAGCTTCTGAAAGTGAGGGTAGCGTTGTTTGGACTCCGTAAGGACTTCGCTAATATAGTAGACTGGCCTTTGGACTCCATACTCATGACCTTCTTCCTGTCGCTCCACGGTGACGAGGCTGATGACTCTGCTGGTGGCTGCCAGGTAAAGGAGCATAGGCTTTGACTCTCCTAGAGCTGCTAGGATAGGTGGGAAGGTGAGTATTTCCTTCAACCCTTGAAGTGCTGCATCTGCTGCCTCATCCTAGACAAATTTGTCTGTTTTCTTCAATAGCTTGTACAGGGGTAGTGCCTTCTCACCAAGACGGCTAACAAACCTGCTGATTGTTGCGACACAACCAGTTAGTCATTGCACATCTTTGAGACAAGTTGGCCTTTTGATGCACATGATTGCCTTGATTTTCTCCGGGTTAACTTCAATGCCCCTATTAGAGACAATGAAGCCAAGGAGTTTCCAGCTGGTACGCCAAAGACACACTTCAGCGGATTCAACATCATCTTGTACCGACGGAGGTTCTCAAAGGTTTCTGTAAGGTTGCCGATCAAGCCGGATCCTTTCCGGGTCATGACCGCGATGTCGTCGACGTAGGCGTGTACGTTCCGGTCAATCTGGTCCTTCAAGCACCGCTGCATCGTACGTTGGTAGGTGTCACGCTTTTCAAGCCAAAGGCATAGTAACATAGCAGTAAGTGCCAAATAGGGTGATGAATGAGGTCGCCTTTTGGTCGGACTCCTTCATCCGGATCTGGTGATACCCGGAATATGCATCAAGAAAACAGAAGTTCCGCCCCTGCCGTCGAATCAATGACTTGGTCAATGCGCGGCAGGAACGGATCTTTCGGGCAATGTTTGTTCAAGCCAGAGTAATCGATGCACATTCTTAGTATTTCAGAATTCTTTTTGGGTACAAGGACGGGATTTGCGACCCAATCAGTATGGATAACTTCTATTACAAAACCTGCCTCTAGTAACTTTGCTAACTCCATTCCTATGGCGCGGCGCTTCTTGTCTCCAAAGCGTCGCATAGCTTGCTTCACCGGTTTAGCCCCCGGGTTTATGTTGAGGTAGTGCTCGGCGAGTTCCCTTGGTACTCCGGACATGTCAGAAGGCTGCCACGCGAAGATATCCATGTTAGCGCGGAGGAACTCGACGAGCGCGTCTTCCTATTTGGGGTCCATGTTGGCTCCGACTGAGACCTGCTTGGAATCGTCGCCTTCCTTGAAGTTGACTTTCTTGGTCTCTATCGCGGCCTTGAAGGAGTTTTTGTGCTCGGAGATCTGCTTCTTGGTGGTCTGCATTTCAGTCGGATCCACCGCGGCTCTGTAGCCTTTCAGCTCCTCTCCAGATATCACAGACTCTGCGAAGGCGGCTTCGCCCAACTCGCACTCATGAGCCTTTTTGTAGTCTCCGGATATGGTAATCATACCATTAGGACCCGGAATCTTGAGCTTGTTGTAGATGTAGCACGCCCTTGCGTGAAACTTGTGGTAGGTGGGCCTGCCGAAGATGACGTGGTAGGAGCTCTTGAAGGGCACAACTTCAAACGTGATCTTCTCTTCGCGGAAATTGTGAACATCGCCGAAGGCCACGGGAAGTGTGATGCTGCCGAGGGAATTCGCCTTCTTACCCGGAACCACGCCATGAAACTCAGTGTTGCTGTGTTTGAGCTGTTCCTTGGTGAGGTTCATCCGCTCTAGAGTCTCCAGGTACATGATGTTCAAGCTGGCTCCACCATCCATGAGGCACTTGGAGAAGTCATACCCGTCTATGCGGGGACTTACAACCAAGGCGTAGCACTCTTTTGGCACAATGGTAGGGTGATCCTCCTGTCAAATGTGCGGGGACTTGACCACGACATCTTGGCACGGCCGGAACTGTGGCGTTCAGGATTCGGATAGCTGACTTGGTAGCGCGGATTGTTGGGGTTCCGAGGAACGTGTGGTACTGCCCACACTCTTTTCTCGAATGGGTTGGATTTACCTGCGGATCCTGCCTTGGGATCCGGCGAGTTATCATCTTCGTCCATCGCCTCGGAACTTTCCTCCTCTTTGTCCTTGTTCTTGCCCTTGCCTCCTTTGCCGCGTGGGCGGTGCTTCCGGGCTCGCATATCCTGCCTCCGGGTCGTTCTTCAGATCATTGACCCACTTGCAGTTGCGGTTGGTGTGAGTGGACTTCCCGTGACCGGATCCAGGTGGGCCAGGCAGGGCATGTCTCTGTACTCGTAGGTTTGCGGGGCGCGGGATCGGCGGCTGTGACCTCGTGCCATGTTGCTGGCCCCTGCCAGCTCCGCCTCCACGGCCGCGTCCTCTTCCGCCTCCTGGACCTCCGCGTTGGAACGCCATGGCGACCATCTCGGATCCGCCACTCTTCTGGTCATCAGGGTTCTTCCGCTTGTGGCCGCTGCTGTTGCCGTTATCACGGTTCTTCTTTTGTTGGTGTAGGGGGATTGCTGTAGCTGCGAGATCTCCGCCTGCGTCATCATCGGCGGCGTGTGATCACTGCAATGGAGATCATGTCATCCAAAGTCAGTTTATTTGCGTTAGCAAACAAGTGAGCTTGTGCCTCAGCAACCTCCTCTCTGCAGTCCACCAATAAAGGCGTACATAGCGGTGGTGTGGTCGACATTTTCGCACTCGTTCCTGCATGCCAACCATCGTGTGAGGAAGTGTCTTGAGGATTCTCCCTTCTTCTGGATACATGCTTGTAAGTCGCTTGCTGTGGCAGGTCTTTTGTAGGTGCCCCTGAAGTGTTTCTCGAAGGCAGTCTTCAGGTCAAACCAGCAAAAGATGGAGTTCTTCTCGAGGTCACTGAGCCAGATCCGGGCTGGTCCTACAAGATACAGCTGAAGCATGCGGCAAGCGATATTAGGGGTTCCTCCGGCAAAGGTTACTTCATTGTAGTAATCCTCTATCCAGGTATCCGGCCTTTCGGTGCCATCATAATGTTTCAGGTTTCCGGGTAGCTTGAGGTTCATCCTTGGCTTTGGTTCCTCTCGAATCATCCTGCCGAAGCACTTCGGACCGATGTAGTCAGTTCTGTATTCGTTGAGCGTTCCCGCGCGTCACGCGAGCCGTGGCGAGGAGATTGTGACGAGAGCGGGATCTCGGCCGCCGCCTCCACCTCCGCCGCCACCGCTAGGTGGTGGTGAGGGAGACCTGCGAGGGGGCCGGTCCGACTTTTTGCTTCCGCCATCAGATTCTCCTCGCCCCTCCCGATGCTGGCTCCGGCTTCTGTGGCTGCCTTCACCTTGGCGCTAGCTGCCATGGCCGTTCCGGCTCCGGCGAGGCTCCGGGTCGCGGTCTTCGTTCCGACTCCTCCTAGGCTCGGGCTCACGATCATTGTTCTGGCTCCGGCGGGGTTCCGACGTGCGCTCCCTGCTCCTGTTTCTTGAGGGCAGCACGTTGTCGCGGATGACGATTCCGCCAGGCCCATGGGGCCTGGTGTTTCCGGCTGGACTACGGCGGCGAGGGGGACGCGGATATCCGTTAGGCGGAGGAGAGGGGTTGCGGTACTTGTCCCTTCCAGAGTACATTGCATCCTTTCCCTTTCTCGGATCTGACGGAGGCGTCCTTGATGGTACGGGGATTGGATTTGGGTGTTCTCTGGCTTTCCTTCTGCGTTCCGAGGATCCGGTTCGCGATTCGTCATCTCGATGGCGATTGTCGTAGGCGTCCTTCTGCGCGGTGGAGACGCAATGCTCTGGGTTAGATTCCAGTTTGCGCGAAGTGTCTGCCTTGCTCTGCTGCCTCATTGCTGAAGCGACGAGCGTGCGGACGTAGTCGATGTCGATCTCCTCGTCCTTTTTCTTCAAGATCTCCGCAGCCTTCTTCATATTATCCTTTGGAGGGGCGTATGGCTGCTGGTCAGTCGGAGTTGCGAAGGTGATCTTGCGGGGAGCTATCAACTCTCGCCGGATCTTTCGACCTCCTGATGAGCTTCAACGATCTTGTCCTCCCAATGCTTCCGGAGTTCCTTGACCTTTGACAGTCCTTCGTCTACCTCCTGCTCACGCTGGATGAAGTCTTCCACAAAAACTGCGGCGTGCTTCCTTTCATCAAGCATTGCAGCTGCGGTGTCGGCGAACTTCTTGGCTGTGGCCAGCATCTCCAGTCTCTTAGCTTCTAGCGCTTCTACGTCTTCGGGAGTGATGGGTTTGTTAAGAATATCCGAGTGATAGATTGCATCCATGCCTGCTTGTGCAACCATCTCCTCAGGCGACAGGAGGTCCTCGGAGGACGGATCCTTACGGGGCGTTCCCGCGACATTGGAGATCCTTGGCGGGATGGCTGGGGGTCGGATTGGGTGTTTGCATCTTCTGATTCAGGTTGTCCCAGCGCCGCCAAGGTTGCGAGAACCTGCTTAGGCTGGGCGGATTCAACTTCAGGCTGATCACCGTATCCGTATTCCCCTAGCTTGCGGTTGAACTCTTCAGTATCCATGGAGGGGGTATCCCCGGAAATTGGGCTTAGGTTCCCCAAAATTGACTCTTCGGCCGGAGTTCCGCTTTCTCCGACAGGCTCGTCCTGATCCGGAGCAGCGTTGTTTTCCGGTGCCTCGACCTGCTCGGGACCAGCTCCGACTTCTTGAGGGCGGTTCCGGCGGTATGGGCCAAGAAGTGTACGAAGTGGCACCTCTGCTTTTCTAACACCTGGGAGACCCAGGCGGATCTGCATTGGTCTTCCACCGTTATTTCCTGCTCAGGGGCGGATTGGGTGGGCTTTGAAATTTCCAGATCCAAGGCGGAATCTTCCTTGGGAAGCTCCTGCATCTCAGATCGGATCTTCGCGACTGCGTCCAGCTCCGCGGCGGTCGCGTCTCGTTACCAGTGGGTTTCCGTCGGAATCGACGGTTTCCCCGATGAAGATGTGTATGCCGCCAACTGGGACGATGGAGAGCTTGACGGGGTTTGTCTTAGCCGGAATCCAACACTCATCCGGAGGGACGAACGGCAGATTTCCGGCGTAGGACGCGCCCACGGCGATGGTGTCGTTGTAGCTTCCCATGGCGGAACCCTCCCGGTTCCGGCCTCCGACGCCGAGGCCCACGGTGGCGCCAAGCGCGTTGCCTAATCGACGGTGCCTCGGAGGAGGGATCCTCACGAGGGGAGAAGAAGTAGGGGCCATGGGGGAGTGCACATGGGACGGTGGTACGCGATTTACCCACTTCGAACACCTGCCGATGACGGGCCTCTGCTTTGCAGGAATTCTGGCGCTTTCGCGATGTTACAATGAGTTGTGGTTGTGCCTCTAGGGCTCCCGGGATCCGGCTTATAAAGGCGCACAGATCTAGGGTTTACATGGAGAGTCCTAGCCGGATACAGGTTGCCTAACTACGGTACAATATCTTGCCGTGCACGTTAAGGATCCGCCTTCCCATCTACGTCGTACCGGATCCGGGTTCCTTAATGGGCCTCCATGGATCCGGGTTCCTTCTCAAGGTCGGTCGGATCCAGCTCCCTTTGCCTGGGCCGGACCTCATCCGTCAGGATCAACAGCAACTGGGCCGCCCGATGGGCCACATGCCACATCACCATCTGTGTGCCACCCGGACTTGCCGGATCTAGGAACTGTCGATGGTACACCCATGAAGTATACCCACAACAGCTATTACCATGAACAGATAAACAAAGCAGAAATGACTAATGATGTGGAAAATTCTCACATCTTGTGTTAGGATTACACGGAGAACTACAAATATAAAGTCCATATCCTCCTTGCTCTTGGATTTTATATTTATTTGGTTTCTAAATTTTCTCAAGGTTGGTATACAAGTTGCAATTGCACCAGAAATGTTTTTTCTGGCAAACATAAGAAGGGAAATTAACCCTCCATACAAAGTTCGCATCCTGGTTCTCATACCAGCAGGTGTAGCTATAGGATTTGTAAACACAACAAGAAATGATAAATCTAAAAATTGTAGGTTCCTAACCAAATAAACGATAAATCTATGTACAAAGCATGCGCACAAAGATCTCTTTTACAATAACATGTTGTGTAAAAACATGAAGATTATAGGTACACCAATAGAAGGCTACATTCAACCATATCTATAGCACAAGCACCCCAAAAAAGTGGAATGTGGTATTCATAGAACAAATAAATTACCAGTTAATAATATATGAATGATAGGCACATATGTAAAGCAAAGATTCATCATTTAGAGGATTAACTGGTCTTGTAAGCATGTCCCTTATGAATTAGAAAATTTTCCTCCTCTTGTCGAAACGGATCTGCAAAAGCCAAAACTTAATGTTCAAGGGGCTAAGTCAAGCAAAAAGAGTCTCCTTGCACTTTTAGTTCAGCCTATAGGAGAGTATGAACCCATGTAGGAACGGATCTGCACAAACCCAAAAACATGTCCAGGGGACTAAATCAAACAAGAGAAGGCTGCTTCCATGTTTAGTTCTGTACTTGAGCCTGTAGGAGAGCATATTTGAGAGAGAGGACGAACCAGAAAAATTAGAGGCAAAGTGGGCGCTAACTGCCCAATCTATCCCGCGCCGGAGCTCCCTCTGCCAAAATTCGCATGAGCTCACCCGAGCTCGCCGAAGCTCACCCTGCCGGAGTTCGACCGCGCCATCCTGGAGGACCTCGCCCACGCCACCCCTGCTGGCCGTCCTTCTACACGCATCCACGACCGCACCGTCCTCGGCAGAGTAACGGAGTTCGCCCACGCCGCCCCGCTGCGCCGGCCCCTATGGAGGTCGCCCGCGCTGCCCCTGTGGAGGCCGCCGGCGCGAGGCCGAGTCCGCCATCACCATCAAGGGCGGAGCTCCAGCAGCCCCTCCTGCTTGCGCCGGCGGTGCGCTGCTTCTGCTGGCCGGCGGCTGTCAAGGGAAGCAGAGCGACGCGGGGGCTGAGGGTTGGAGATGGGGCATGGGAGAAGGAGAAGGCTGGACAGCTAGGGAGGCCGCCGGCGCCGCCAGCCGCGGCATGAAAAGAACGAGAGGAGGGGATTGGGGAGGATCTGGGTGTGAGCCGATTGGGTGAGCTAGGGTTTTGTCTCACTGCGGGGGGATTTTTTTTGTCCGGCCCAATCGTTTTGCACCGAAGCCAAACACACCTACGGGTACTGACAGGCAGGCCCGGACGCTAGTGGGGCCCATGGCCAGCCTCAGACGAGTACGACACGGCTGTTGGATGGATTTATCTAGCAGGTCTGAGCCAACAATCAACGGACGAGATTCGCTAGGCAGGAAGATCGGACGACTCACGTGGTGAGATCGCTGTGAGGCCCCCTATGGGGGGCATCGTTTATACCTTTAGATACATAGACAGATAACTATTACGAATTATAAACATCACCACATACTGAAAAAAATGAAATTTCGTTTCCATGGAATAAACGAACATTACATTATGAAGCAATCATATTATTCAAACGCCCCTTATCCACGAAGGAAAACTCCAATCTACTGTTCATTCGCAAGTTAACAAGAAGGAGCTGAACTACTAAGAAATTTACTAGGGAAGTACATTAGTGGATATCCTTTTCACAATACGTAATGAAGAACTACCATTTAATGTTCAAGTAAGTAAAGATACTCAGGTACACATTTCATCTCGACACTGTTTCTTAAATCTGCAAGTGTTAGCATATAATTATTGTCAGTAATATGATCTGTTGGACTTATAAAAAATGATGGGTGTATCAAGATAGGCCTAATAATTTCAAAGTGCACATCTGGGTGTGCCCTCGACCGTTAGTTTATCGCTTTTGGGTATCTGTGAGAAAAAAAAAAGAATGAACCTAGGTTCTGGAGTATTAACTTTGAAAAGTTACAAAAAAAAAGTACAAGTAAGATCCGCATTTTTTTAAATAAAATCACACACATACCTATTAAATTGAAACTTACCCATGCAATTTTTTTTCAACACAATATGATCATTTGTTATGTTTCATGAAAAATGAAAAAAGAGGAATGTTACCGTTCAAGTTTCAAAACTTACTCATTAGCACTCTATTAATCTAAGTGTTTGCTAAGTTTTAAGTGTTGTTTCCAGTGTACCTAACCAAAAAAATCACTCTACCAAATTGCAATGTGGTCAACCCTAGTGGCTGCATTTTGAGATCATTATTTATGATGTCATTTTTTAGAGTAAAATCATTTTAAATTCGTGAGTTCACAACATCATTTATGATAACATTTTTTTTTTAGCCCATGTTCATACATGCATCAGGTGCCGTGCGCAGCCCCAAAGGCAGGTGGTGCGAGTTTAACTGGAGCGCTAGAAGTTGGCTATATAAACGAAGTAGGTTGTGAACATTGGACCGAAGGATGCCATAGATATCGAGCTATTCCGGCTAGTGCCGCTTTGTTATATGGCATAGGTGCAGTCCGTGCTCCCTCGGATGTCATGCAGATTTTGCTATTAGCACCATTTCATACCGGATAGTTGCATGATATATTTGCACCTGAAGATGGACACACTATCTTTTAGCATAACTAAGATTCATGAATAATCTACACGTAATAATATTCTCTCTCCATTAAACTATGAATCACGGGTGTCTTGTTTTGCTTGTTGTTTTACATGTTTAAAACTTTGTTCTGTCATAAGCCAGACTATAAAGCCAAAGAAGCCCCCGAATTTCTCAAAGAATCGTACACGATGGGCAACCACCACCGCCGCCGCTGGAGTGATCTGACCCGCCGTGGTTGCCACCTCTATGATCTTCTTCCATATTTTGCCGCCGTCTGCATGCCAAGAGATGAAGAGGCTCATCAGATTCATCTTAAAATTTATCGCTATATTATTTTGTCAGTTAAATTTACTTAGACAAGTGCCGTGTGACTATAGAGCTAAGTTTAATTACTTCATGATAATGGGGCTAGCTATAGAAAACAACAATTATGATTTGTCGAAGATTGATGTTTTGTCTGCAAAATGTTGTATAGATAGACGGATATTTTAAAAATCATGTCAAATTTAAGTACGGAGTACATGAATATCTAAGTGGTTGCACCTAAAAGTGCAAGCTCTTTTTGTTCGGCTCTACACTTCATGACGTGCAGGTACATCTACAAATAACAATTTCACACGCAACTAGAACAATATAAAATCGTGACTTTGATGTTTTATTATTGCTTGTGACAACGGCAAAATCATGATCAGAAAACGGTTTACTGGTAGGTGCTCTCTTCCATTTTGAGATGAGGAACATGGGGCGATATCAGGTTCGAAAAAAAAGAGTTAAATATAAATGCCAGCAGTGCTGAAGTTTCACGAATGATTCTAGCTTGATGAGTGGGAAATTAACAAACAACCTAGGCATCAACGTTGCAGTCCTAGAAATGTTGAGAAGAATGGAACATTAGGAAGGAACTCACTTTGCCATCATGACCTTAGCGAACTCCTTGTAGTTGATCTGTCCGTCGCCGTCGACGTCTGCCTCCTTGAGCATCTCGTTGAGCTCGTCCTCGGAGAGCTTCTCGCCGAGGTTCTTCATGACGGTGCGGAGCTCGTCGAGGGAGATGGCGCCGTTGTTGTCCTTGTCGAAGACGCGGAAGGCCTCGTGGAGCTCCTCCTCGGCGTCGGCGTCGCCTCGCATCTGCCGCGCCACCAGGGAGAGGAACTCGTTGAAGTCGATGGAGCCGCTGCCGTCGGCGTCCACCTCCTCCAGCATGTCCTGCAGCTCCTGCTGCGTCGGGTGCTGCCCCAGCGACTTCATCACCGTCCCCAGCTCCTTCGTCGTGATCGTCCCTGCGTGCGTTCATCATTGAAATCGAGGCCGAGAAACCCGACGAATTGGTTGATCGGATCAGGATTCAGGAACATGGGGGTAGGGATTGAATTGATTGTACGTACCGTCGCCGTCTTTGTCGAAGAGGCTGAAGGCCTCCCGGAACTCCGCGATCTGCTCCTTGGAAAGCTCGTCCATCCTTCTTTCTTGTGTGTGATCGATTCCACCGGAGCCGGAGAAGATGACCGACGGAGACGACGATCGGAAGGATTCAGCGGCTGATTATTGTTCTTGCTCTGTTGCCGCCAAATCCATCATTATTCCCCTTCGGCCAATCGCCTCCTTGTTTCTTCTTGTTCGTCAAGCGCGTTGGCTAAAATAAGGACAAGGTGGTTAGGGCCAGCCAGCCATTTATACGTACGTGTTTGTAACGCACGTCAAGACCAACAGAAAAGAAGAAACATCTACTAGTAGTGTTTATTTTCTTCCAAAGTAACATCTACTCCGTCGGTTCTAAAATGTGTTGTATTCAACTTTTAGTCAAAGTCAAATTAACCATTCCTTTATTCCGCTCACAATGTAATGTATCTTAGAAACACAGGTGGTAACATAGGATAAAAATACCAGGTTATTAAGGACGGAAGAAACAAATGAAAAATGATAATCAATAAAAATACTTTTATTGTCTACGAGTATATTATACACTACTATGGAGCTAGCAAAATACAGCTAACATATGCGAAAATTCAATACGACTCCCGGGTGTATATGCTCCCTCTACCAACAAACATGTTTCTAGTTATCAAAAGATCCAACATAAAATTTGGTATGTACATTTCGTGAAAAACTATATTTTTTATGGTCAACACACAACACTTAATTTTAGCACCAAATTCTGTCTTTCTTGCACAACCCAAATGACAAGTAAATTTTTCATGGAAAGGCTTCGTGCGCACATAGCATGTGAAAACGTACACGTGATTTTTTCGTTTAAAATATTTATTTTAAAATGCATCAAAGATGAATTTTATAATAAATGAAACATATGCAACCAAGAGCCAAAACATATGTCACTACTCCATAGTGGAATAGTACGACCTAGATAGCCTGCATATTATGCTACCCTATTTGTATTTAATTTCGGAGAAGAAGAAATAGGTAGTACTCATACCGTTACAGATTATAAGGACATCAATCTTAACTAAATTACTATGGATTATAAAGTCTATCTTATTTATTGTCTCTCTTCTGCAATGTATGTTCTCTTTTTCTCACAAAACAAGGGTGGACTTCTAGGGTTTGCTGGTGGTGGTGGTGGTGGTGGTGGGGGGTGGGGGGCTCTATCGCTGCTCACGTGTGGTAAAAGATTTGTCATTTTTACTAATCAAGGAGAAGAGAGTTGGCTGGTTAATTATCATGAAACCGGCCAAAAACCATTACAGACAGCCACCCTGTCTACTAAGTGCAAAACGCACACGCACCACTGAAGAGGGTCATCGTCGATTTATCCCGCCAATGTCATTATCATCCAATGTCATTATCATCACTCCTCCATGATCCAGTGCCTCTTGCTTCATAGAAGAAACACCCCCCTATGAAGACTTCACCATATAGCGAACTCCGATTCAGAAGACAAGCTCCGAAGGGGTGGAGATGGGCAAGCCCCGCCCCCACGAAGATCTTCAGGACCAGACCGCCCCACATAGGTCATCGTTGTTGCTCAAGTCACACCCGACAGCAGCTCCAACAAGGACTGTCTCCTGAGCAGATTGCATATTCTTCCAATGGTGGACGAGGACGACACGGCGACACCAAGGTTCTAGTGCTGCTTTCGCTCCTTGCCGTCGTGTAACTGCATACATTGGATCGCGCATCTATCTTGCAATATTGTACTTGGTGTGACCTTGGTGTGATGCACCGAACTAGATCCCAGATTCTTCTTTTTCATGAGGGAGCTGAGGTCGACTCAGCATCTCATTACTGGTATTCTCGTATCTCGACTTCTCGAGGGCATCAGATACACATGGACGTTGCACTAAACTACCTAAGGTCCAAAGACTTGTCCACTCTGGCTCTTCATTTTCTTTCTTTGTCGCGAAAACGCAAAAGCCTTGCGTTTCGATGTTTTGATAGATAAAGAAGAGTTTATGTACAAGTCCGAGAACGGACACACCACGTCGTACAACTCGGCCCAAGAAAAAGGAAAAAGCCTAGACAAGGGGAGTAACTGGCGCACACCCCAGGCTCCCACGTCCGCCCAAAGCCGCGCGTCGGCAGTGATGTCGTTGAACAAGGATGTCACCGAAGGCCGTGCGTTGTCGAAGACCGCCGTGTTCCGGTGTTTCCAAATCCACCATGCCGTGAGCATGATAACCGACGAAGTGTCCTTGCGCAGCTGGCGAGGGGCGGTTCGCACCACCAGCGATCACCGCTCCGCGAAGTCGCCCTCAGCCGTGGGCAGGCTTGAGGTGGATCGGATCCACGACAGGACCTCAAACCACACCGTCCTAGAGAAGGAACATCCATTAAGGAGGTGCCTCATGGTTTTGGCGCACCGATCACATAACGGACTGATCACATAACGGGCATCTTCATTTCCTTTCATGACAAAGAAGCATGGATTTGTCATATGAAAAGAATACTTTACTTCACCAAAGCAAAATAATGTACATGTAATTGGGCGGCTGCCAAATTTCCCTAGAATCGAATAAAATTAGCATCGGATCACCGCCAATGCTTTACAAAACCTGCAGGCAGTTAGTGCCAGACTGCCAGTGAGGCTCACTTCCAAAAGATGCTACCACAACTGCAGAAATTCCAAACGAACCGGATTCCTAGAAATTCGCCACAGGTATAATTAAAAATCTCCTACCTAAGTAACAATTGGATGCAAGCTAGGCACATGGAGTGCAGAAAGACAAGCAAAGCATGCCCTTTCAGCTCACCTCCGATCCATCACGTATATGAATATAATTCCCTGGGAATAAAATCTTTTGGTCGACCGGATTATTCTCGCAAAAGTAATCTATAACAAGGATCAAACTGTAGTTGCACCAATGATGTTTTTTCCCTCATATTCTTGACTAAAATGACATACATAATCGTCGAAGAAAAGAAACCATGAAGGACGCTCTTATACCTCCTTGTTTTCGAAAAAAAAGGACTACACTTACTAAAAGCTGATTATGTTCGAACAAAAGGACTACAGCATCGTATCGGATACAAAACTGAAACTCCTTATGGAAAGGACTATATACACCACTACTGAAAACCGAGAATCTTCACTGTCGCCTTACTTTTATCATAGTTGCAGATTTAATACACGAATTTATTCACCTGGAGCATTACACTATTTCCTTGGTGTTGCTGTTACACGCACTCCTACTGGCATGTTCCTCTCCCAACGGAGGTACATCTTCGACATCCTCGACCGTGCAGGCATGACTGAGTGCAATCCATGCTCCACTCCGGTTGATACACAGTCCAAGCTTAGCGCTACTTGCGCCCCTGTCGCTGATCTATCCTCTTATCGGAGCTTGGTGGGTGCTCTCCAGTATCTGTCGTTCACCCGCCCGGACGTCGCCTATGCCGTTCATCAGGTCTGCTTGTACATGCACGACCCACGTGAGCCGTATCTTAATGCGGTCAAGCGGATTCTCCGGTACCTTCGCGGCACCGTCGACTATGGCATGCAGCTACATCGCTCATCACCAACATCACTTACTGCATATACTGATGCCGATTGGGCTGGATGCCTCGACACTCGCAAGTCGACTTCTGGGTATGGGGTCTTCCTTGGCGACAATCTGATCTCTTGGTCATCTGAGCGCCAACAAACTGTCTCCCGATCGAGTGCGGAGGAAGAATATCGTGGAGTCGCTAATGCAGTCGCTGAAGCATGTTGGTTACGCCAGCTCCTTTCCGAGCTCCGTCGCCCACTTCAGCGAGCTACTGTGGTCTACTGCGACAACATCTCTGCCGTCTACCTTTCGACGAATCCAGTGCAACATCAACGCACTAAGCATGTGGAGATTGATCTTCATTTTGTTCGAGAGCGTGTAGCCTTTGGAGATGTCCGTGTTCTCCATGTTCCCACATCCTCGCAGTATGCTGATATCTTCACCAAGGGGTTGCCATCGACTATCTTCACTGAGTTCCGCTCCAGCCTAAACGTCCGCGGTGCTCCAACTCTGACTGCGGGGGGGTGTTAGACGTGTATTGTTAGGACACGTCTAGAGCAAACCGACTCAAAGAGTCCTACCTTATTTGTTGTCTATTTACCTTGGCAGCTAAGTCTCCTTGTACTATATAATCCCAACGTGGGATCAAATCAATCTAAGAGCAACAATTATATTTGCCTTCAACATGACCAGAAAGAATCACCATCTTACTGGCATCATTAAAGCTGGTGTTTTTAAAATAAAACCTCTTGTAAAGAATGCAAGAACAATAGTACGTTGCATTGAAGGAGGCTTGGGTGTGCGACCCTAGCATTGTTGACCCCTTCAGACGGTTGGATGCCTTGTTCCGCAGTGCGGCGGAGTACTTCCAAGCTTGGAGCGAGAAAAAAGTAGGGAACATCAAGCTTAAGTTGGCTATGGCGAATACACTAATCTTAAGGCTCGATGTGGCGCAAGAGTCGAGAGCACTTTCACCGGCGGAGGGGTGGCTTAGGAGAACGTTGAAGCACGTGGTGCTAGGTATGGCATCCCTTGAGCTCACCATTGCTAGGCAAAGGTCAAGAGTACGGTGGCTCCAAGAGGGGGACGCAAACACCAAGCTTTTCCATGCCGTGGAAAATGGGAGGAGGACTAAAAACTTCATCGCTGCGGTTAAAGTTGGAGAGGATATGGTGACGGTGCAGGAGAGAAAGAACGAAGTGTTCACCGAGGCATATGAGAGACTCATTGGGAGCATCCAGGGAGCATACTATAGATTTGGAGGCTTTAAACATTCCAGTTGCTGAGCTAGGAGAGCTGGACTCCATGTTCACAGAGGAGGAGGTTTGGAACACGATACGTGAGATGCCGAGTGACCGGGCGCCGGGGCCGGATGGCTTCACTGGAGCCTTCTACCAGAGAGCATAGCCAACCATAAAGCATGATATCCTTGCCGGACTCATGAAACTTGGAGTGCGAGATGGGAGTGGCTTTGCCAGGCTTAATCGAGTGCTGATCACCTTGATCCCCAAGACGTCAGACGCTTCGGAGACTAAGGACTATAGGCCCATTAGCCTCATGCATAGTTTCGCAAAGCTTTTCTCGAAGATTATTGCGAACAGGCTCCACCCTAGACTAGGAGAGCTTGTGAGCATGAACCAATCCGCGTTCATTAAGCGTCGGAGTCTACATGATAACTTTGTGCTTGTGAGGCAAGTGGCCAGGAAGATTAACATGAGGAGGCGCACCGGAGTGGTTCTAAAACTGGACATTGCACGTGCTTTCGACTCCATATCTTGGAGTTTCCTGTTCGAGGTGTTGAGGCGAATGGGTTTTGGAGAGAGATACTTGAAGTGGGTAGCTCTACTGCTCTACACCGCCAACACGAGGGTGGTGGTTAACGGAGTGCCGGGAGACCGCATATACCATGGCAGGGGTTTGAGGCAAGGAGATCCTACCTCTCCCATGCTTTTTGTGGCAGCGATGGAGGCCTTGACCATGATGGTCATTAAGGCAGTGGAGGAAGGTTTGTTCGGGGATTTGGCATCCATATCTCCCATGCAGAGGATCTCGGTGTAAGCAGATGATGTTGTCCTATTCCTCAGGCCGGTTCGCGGGGAGCTTTGGGTCGTGAAACACATCTTGAGCCTCTTTGGAGTGGCGTCAGGGCTACATGTCAACTTTAGAAAGACGACAACCACACTAATCCGTGGAACACATGAGGAGGAGGAGACGGCCATGATCCTGGGATGTGATCTAGCGGCCTTTCCGATCAGATACTTAGGGCTACAGCTGGCACTCCGTCCCCTCACCAAGGCGGAGTGGCAGCCGCTAATGGACTAGGTCACCAAGTGTGTCCCGGTGTAGTAGAGGGGGCTGGTAAAGAGAGAGGGGAGACTCATACTGATTAATTCAGTGGTGGTGGCGAGAGCGGTACACCAAATGGTGGTCGCTGAGGCCCCAGCTTGGATGCTAGAAGAGATTAACAAGTGGATGAGGGCTTTCTTTTGGGCCGGAAAGGATGAAGTCCAGGGAGGACAGTGTCTGGTAGCATGGAGGAGCATTTGTAAACCAAAGAAGTTTGGCGGATTGGGGTTCAAGGACCTCAGATTGCAGGGCCTCGCCCTTAGAGTGAGATGGCACTGGCTTAGACGCACGGATCCAGAGAGGCCATGGAAAGGCCTACCTGGGCTAAATGACCTAGAAGCCGTAGGGCTATTCCAGAGTCTAGCACAGTTCACGGTGGGAGATGGGCGTTTGATCTTTTTTGGAGGGACAGATGGTTTTTTGGGCACCCCGCAGAGGAGCTGGCGCCGGAGGTTTTTGCCAGGGTACCCACCAGGAGGAGAAACACCCGCTTAGTGGCGGAGGCGCTGCATGAGGACGGATGGATATATGACATACAAGGGGAGATGACCGCCAAGCTCTGGATGCAATGCCCGAGCCCGTGGGAGGCCGTCGAAGAGGTGGAGAAGGATGGCACGAGACCCGATCATATTGCCTGTAAAGGCGTGGAGTCGGGAACCTACACGGCGAAGGGCACGTATAAGATGTTTTGTGAGGGTAGCGTCCAATTGAGCATGAGTGAGCCGGTGTGGAGCTCTTTCTCCCCCATGAAATGCAAGGTGTTCGCATGGTTGGCACTGAGATACCGGTTATGGAGTTCAGATAGGAGGGCGAGGCATGGGCTCCAGGAACATCCAGACACGTGCTATACGTGTCTGCAGGACGAGGATAACGTCGATCATATCCTAACCCTATGCCCATACGCGAGACATGTGTGGTGCAGGGTCATACAGAGCGCGAACCTGCGGATCGCAGACCCTGGGTACACGGGGAACTTACAGCGATGGTGGACGGAGGCCCGCAAGCGAGTGCGGAGGGTCGACAGGAAGCGTTTTGACTCCATGGTTATCAGTACGGCTTGGACGCTTTGGAAGCAGAGGAATGCGAGGGCTTTCGGGAACGAGAGGGAGCAGAAGACGGTAGACCAAATGTTAGTGGAGATCAGAGAGGAGTTCCACCTCTGGGAGAGGGCCAAGAGAGGAGGGAGATTAGGTATAGCAAGAGAGTAGGCCTAGGCGGAGGGAGGTGGTGTGCGTGTGTATCAGTAATCGTGTGCTTTCTTGTAATTTTTTATGCTTCTTCTTCTATAAAGATAAGGCACGTGTTTCGCGTGCTCTCGAAAAAAAACATAGTACGTTGCAAGAAGGAATATGATAATAGTACCGGATGAACAAAGAGTAGCCGTGGGGGCAAACCTTCGGGCAATCAGGCCCATGTGCTTCTCTTTCATCTTTGATTTCAATTCAGCCTCCTCTTCCGCATCCCTTTCCAATGAAAGATCCCAGATTCTGGCCCAAAATAGTCTATGTAATAGCATAGCAGTTTGAAACTCAGATAAAAGTAATAGGCAAATAAATGGGTAATTCAGCGAAATGAAACTATATATGGGAGGAGGGTGTGGAGAGTTACGTCGGTTGATGGTCAGCAGATGATACCGCCAATGTTGATGCTTCATGTGGATTCCATTCGACAGACATAATCTGGTGCATATAGTATGCAAAATATGCTACAAAGGAGTCACCAGACTCACCTCTCTACAAGTAAATAAAACCAAACGGGGAAAATATTGAAGGTTAATATACACAGTTACAGACAATACTAAATATAACTGACAAAGAAAAAAACTATAACCAGTTGGTACATAGGAAGATATGTTAAGATAAAAAAGGGTATTATGAAAGACTATTAGGTAATTGTTTAGATTCACCGAGTTTTGAAGAGTGCATAATGTACATAGCCGTGTGGCTAGTACACACGGCGAAGCCCATTCCTCTCAGCAAAGGTTTTGCCATTAGCAATGAGCATGATCATGACAAGCGGTGCCGGCAACTTAAGTTTCCCATAGTAATACTATGGGCGACCAAACAATATCTCACATAGCATATAAACGTGACAAGTATAGTTTTTTTAAAGGGAAGACCCTCGGCCCAGCTTTATAAATAAAGCTCTCATGGCAACATAGTATACAACTCACACCCCAAACGGACTGTCTGATGTCTTAGTCATTACAAACCACAAGTACCAACTAGTCTGAAAACATAAAGATGTCTTAGTCATTACAAACCACAAGTACCAACTAGTCTGAAAACATAAAGAAGACAAGCAAGCCACAAGCGACTGCACGTGAATCATCAAGGTGGCGGCCATCTCATCCATCAGCGTCATCCTCCATCGTCGTCGTGTAGCCGCCGCTGAAGCCTCCTAACCTCGTCCAGAGCCGCGTCCAGCAGCGGTAGGTCCCTCGGTCTGACCAGAACCCTCCAGCTCTGCATATGAATAGACATTTTGAAGGTGGCGTTGGCCGGATTGTTGATCAGGGATCCCTCTATAGCTAGCTTATTGCGGATGTTCGAAAGGGCCCATCACTGGGACGCGAAGGTGTACCAAGCTAACCTACGGAGACGACCCATAAGGCCATTTACTATGGACATGAAATTCGCGGCCCCTGCTGGATTCCAGGAGCAGTGCAGGAGTTCCCTAATCCGAGTTCCCTAATCCCTGCCCACATGAATTTTGCGATATGGCGGTTGAAGAAAATGTGATCGCAGGTTTACCATTCTCCACAAAGGGCACATTTGCCGTCAGAGGCCCCCCTCCTCTTAACCAGCCGATCCCCCGCTGGAAGCCTACCTCTTATGAGCCGCCGGAGGAAGACAAGAATCTTAGGCGGCACCCTGGTGCGCCAAACCTCCTTGAAATGAGCGATTGCCCCACCCTGGGACAACTTACAGTACATGGAGTTGGTGGAGTATTCCCTTGATGTCTCCAACGCCAAGCGGACCTCGTCCTCTCCCGCAATGATGGGAGTGAGGTCAAAAATCCTACTAAGGTTCTCCCATTCCACCGTCTCGGTGAGACCGAAGGAGCGCCTAAATCGTATACGCCAGCCATCGTTGTTGCAAACTCCCTCGACAGTGGCGAAGTGGTTGCCACAACATGCAAAAAGGCGTGGGAAAGTCAGACGCAAGGGCCTCGTGCCCGTCCACCAGTCTAGCCATAAGTAGGTTCGCCTCCCATTACGCACCTTGTGCTTGGCCCCCATCTTGAAGTACCATTTGATCTTCTGAATGGCATTCCAGAACTGGGAGCCGTTGGTGGGCACCGCAGGGGAGAACAAGTCATTGTTGTCCAAGTATTTGTCCCTCAGCAGGTCTGCCCACAGCCCCTCGCTATTCTGATAGATCTTCCAGATCCACTTAAGCATAGGGGCAATATTCATGAACTTTGTGATGAGGATTACCAATCCTCCAAATGCCTTTAGCTTGGACACCGTAGCCCAGTCTACCATGTGGTACTTGCGCTTGGGGCCCACTCCTTCCCAAAAGAAGCGGGAACGACGCCGGTTCATGGCCCCATGTGTCACGTCGTACAAGAGGTATAGCCCCATTGAAAACAACGGCAAGCTAGAGAGGCAAGAGTTGGTAAGCTCTAGCCTCCCCGCGGAGGCGAGGTATAACCCTTGCGAGGGCTCAACCCTGTGGCCAACCTTCTCATTGAGGAAATTCCAGTGCGCAACTGAGAGGGGTTTGTCGCTGACAGGGAGGCCAAGGTACGTAAACAACAAGCTCCCTAGCTTGCAGTTGAGGGCATCCGCAATCCTCTGACGTTCCTGGTCAGTGACCACGGTCACAACCACTTCACTCTTCGCAAAGTTGATCTTCAATCGTGACATGTTCTCGAAGCATAGTAGCAGAAGTTTGAGGTTCGCCACTCTGACATCCGAGGGGTCAAGGAGGATCAAGGTGTCGTCAGCGTATTGGAGGTGGGTAACACCACCCGGTATAAGGTGTGGCACGACCCCCTGGAGGTGCCCGACTCGCTGGCCCTAGAAACAATGGCCGCTAAAGAGTCCACCATAAAGTCAAAGAGAATCGGGGACAGAGGGTCCCCTTGTCGCACTCCCCGTGCATTCCGGAAGTAATCCCCGATGACACCATTAACATTCACTGCAGTCTGTCCTCCTGAGACCAATTGCATTAGCCGATGCACAATCATGGGGGAAAACCCCTTACGTAGGAGGACCTCCCTCGGGAAGCCCCAACTCACAAGGTCGAAGGCTTTCTCAAAGTCCCGTTTGAGGAGGAGCCCTCTCAGTTTTTTGACTCTGAGTTCATGTGCAATCTCATGTAGAGCCAGCACGCCCTCGTGCAGGCTTCTACCCTTGATGAACGCCGTCTGACTACGATTGATGGTTCTAAGCGCGACAGGAGCAAGACGGGTGGCATAGGCTTTAGCGATGAATTTAAAAATAACATTGATAAGAGCAATAGACCTAATATGCTTGATGTTGTCAGCGCCTTGAGATTTAGGGATGAGGGAGATAACTCCATAGTTAAGGCACGCAACGTTGATCCTCCCTAGGACAAAGTCATTGAGCATCTGAAGGATAGGAGCCTTAAGCGTTCCCCAGAACCTCTTAAAGAAGAGAACATGTAGGCCGTCGGGACTTGGGGCCGAGTCAAGTTTCATCCCGGCCAGAACCTCATCCAGCTCCACCCCGGTGAAGGTAAGCTCGAGAGCCTGATACGTCCAAAACGTATCTACTTTCTCGAACACTTTTGCTATTGTTTTGCCTCTAATTTGTGTATTTTGGATACAACTAACACGGACTAACGCTGTTTTCGGCAGAATTGCCATGGTGTCTCGTTTTGTGCAGAAATCAACTTTCAGGAAAATCCCGGAATTTATGTCGAAGGTCTTATTTTCAGAAGATTTTAGAAAGCCAGAAGGGCAAGCCTGGTGGAGGCCCCCACCACTGGGCCGGTGGCCCAGGGAGGCGCGCCGCCCTACTGTGTGGCCCCCTCGGCTGGCCTCCGACGCCCTCTCTGGACTACTTAAATGTTTCGATCTAAAAACGCGAGACGAGAAGTCGAAGTCGCCAGAAACCTTCCAGTACGCTGCCACCATCACGAAACTCCATCTCGGGACCAGAAACTCCGTTCTGGCACTCCGCCAGGATGGGGGTGGAGGAGATCATCGCCATCATCATCACCGCCTCTCCATCGACCAGCAATGTTTCCCCCATCCATGTGTGAGTAATTCCCCCGTTGTAGGCTGAAGGGGATGGTAGGGATTGGATGAGATTGGTCATGTAATAGCATAAGATTGTTAGGGCATAGTGCCTAGTGTCAGTAATTGGTACTTTGATGATATTATTGCAACTTGTTATGCTTAATGCTTGTCACTAGGGCCGAGTGCCATGATCTCAGATCTGAACATGTTATTGTTTCATCATGATATGCATTGTTTTATGATCTTACCTGCAAGTTGTATACACATGTGCTGTCCGGAACCCGAGGCCCAAAGTGACAGAAATTGGGACAAGGGGAAGACGATGATGTGAGGATCACATGTGTTCATGGAGTGTTAATGCTTTGCTCGGTACTTTATTAAAGGAGTACCTTAATATCCAGTAGATTCCCTAGAGGCCCGGCTGCCACGGCTGGTAGGACAAAAGATGTTGTGCAAGTTTCTCATTGCGAGCACGTACGACTATATACGGAACACATGCCTATGGATTGCTTAGTACTTGGACACCGTTTTATTATTATATGCAAATGCCCTGCTTTGATTGTTACATGAGTTTCTCTCATCCATGCAACGCCCATCATCCATCCCTGTGCCTACAGTATTTTAATCATGTTGTTTACTATAATCACTACTGCTGTCTTTGTTACTCTGCTGCTGTTATTTCACTACTGCTAGTACTATAAAACTGTTATTACTGATAAACTCTTGCGAGCAAGTCTGTTTCCAGGTGCAGCTGAATTGACAACTCCGCTGTTAAGGCTTTCAAGTATTCTTTGTCTCCCCTTTTGTCGAATCAATAAATTGGGTTTTACTTCCCAAGTTGCGATCCCCTATACTTGTGGGTCATCAAGACTATTTTCTGGCGCCGTTGCCGGGGAGCATAGCTTTATTTGGAGGTTCACTTGGATTGATATTGTTCGCTGCAAATTCTCCATCATGGGTAAATCTCGTGATCCTAAAGTCGTCATATTACCATCCACTACAAGAAAAGGTACAACTCTGAGTACCTCTGCTGCTCTTGATTCACCATCTGTGATAAGTCAACTTGTTTCACCACCACAAGCTTCACTTGTGGTACTTCTGCTGAATCTGAAAATTCTTATAATATTGATAATGTTTCTGCTGTGCTTGATGATAGTGGTTCATTGGGATCTTTTCTAGATGCTACAATTGCTAGGTCTAGACAAATTGAAAATACTGAAACTCCTAATGCTGCTACACCTGTTAATTCACCTGAGTCTGTTGATTATTCTAGTGATGATCCTGATGAGGATTATGTGGAGCTTAATGATGATTTCATTGATAAATGCAATGCTATACTGATGCAAGAAAAATTAAAAAGTTTCTTGCACAACATATTGTTAGATATAAGCTGTCTCCTGATCCTAAATTTGCCACATCTCCTATAAACATTAAGGATAAAGATTATGATTTTTCTCTTGATCTATCTCATATAGCTATTGTTGAGAAAACACCCTTTTGTGGTACTGAAAAAGAAAGTGCTGTAGAACACATGAATGAACTTTCTTCTATGAGTAGCTTGTTTTCTGATGATGTCAAGATGCGTACTTATTTTGTTGCTAAAATTTTTCCTTTCTCATTAAAGGATGATGCTAAAACTTGGTATAATAATTTGCCTCCGGTTCTATTAAAAGTCCAGGTGATTTGCTTAATGTTTTCTTCCGGAAATACTTTGCCTGATACTCAACATGTTGCTTTGCAGAGAATTTATAGCTTTGACCAAGAAGATGGAGAGAAATTGCCTGAAGCTTGGGCAAGATTTTGCTCTCTATCAGAGCTCGACCTGGACATGAATTGGAAAAGCATGATTTACTTGATATATTTTATAGTGGACTAACCGTTGAGTCTAGAGCATACTTGGATAGTTGTGCTGGTTGTGTTTTCAGGAAAAGAACTCCAGACGAAGCTGAAGAATTATTGGCTAAAATAGGCCAGAATCATGATGATTGAACTACACCTGAACCAACTCCGACGCCAATATTGAAGAAGAGGGGTTTGATTAAATTAAATGATGAAGATATGAGGAAAGCCAAAGAAGTCTCTTAAGGAGAAAGGTATTAAATCCGAAGATGTGAAAAACTTACCTCCCATAGAAGATTTATGCGAGATAATTCCCCCTTCATCCATGATTGAGGTAAACTCCCTTCAACGCTTTACTAGGGAAGATATTCCGTATTCAAAACCTCCTGCTCAATGCTTAGATGAGTTTGATAATTATATTGTTAAGCAAGAAAATTTTAATATGAGAGTAGAGAATCATCTAATGGAAAATTCTCAAGCTATTAGCAATTTGCATGATATTGTGGAGAGAACCTCCAATGATGTTAAGATGCTTGTTAAACATTTTCATATGGTTCAAACTCAAATTGATCAACTCACTAAAGTGCAAAATGACTTGTTAAAAAATAATTCTAAAGAAAAACATGCTTATGAAGTAACAACTAGAGGCGGTGTTTCTACCCAGGATCCTCTATATCCTGAGGGGCATCCCAAAAGAGTTGAACAAGATTCTCAACGAATTGAACCTAGTGCTCCTTCTAAGAAAAAGAAGAAGAAACATAAAAATGTTGTAGAATCCTCTGAACCTGTTAATGATCCTAATAGTATTTCTATTTCTGATGCTGAAACTGGAAGTGGTAATGAACATGATAATGATAATGATAAGAATGATGCTTCTGATAAAGAAGAGGTTGAAGATGAACCTGAAAAGCATGCTAAAAATAAAAGTATACTAAAGAAGATTTTATTGCTAAGAAACATGGTAATGAAAGAGAACCTTGGGTACAAAAGCAAATGCCTTTTCCTGCTAAGAAACTAAAATCAAAGGAAAAGAACACTATAATAAATTTTGTGATTGGATGAAACCTTTATTCTTGCAAATCCCTTTGACTGATGCTATTAAATTGCCTCCTTATTCAAAGTATATGAAAGATATTGTCTCTAACAAAAGGAAAATTCCTAATGAGGAGATTTCCACTATGCTTGCTAATTACTCTTTTAATGGCAAAGTTCCAAAGAAGTTGGGCGACCCAGGTATACCAACCATTCCTTGTTCTATTAAGAATAATTATGTTAGAACTGCTCTATGTGATTTGGGAGCCGGTGTTAGTGTTATGCATTTTTCTCTTTATAAGAGACTTTATTTAGATAAGTTGATACCAACTGATATATCTTTGTAAATGGCTGATAAATCTACTGCTATTCCTGTTGGTATATGTGAGGATGTTCCTGTTCAAGTTACTAATAACTGCTTGATATTAACTGATTTTGTTGTGTTGGAAATGCCTGAAGATGATAATATGTCTATTATTCTTGGGAGACCTTTTCTTAATACTGCAGGGGCTGTTATTGATTGCAATAAAGGAAAAGTTACTTTCAATGTTGATGATAAGGAGCATACCGTCTATTTCCCCAAGAGAATTGATAAAGTATGTGGAGTTAATACTATTTCTAATGTGAGAACTATCAAAGTGGGAGCTATTGATTGTCCTATATATGAGCCTAAAGAAGGATATCAAAATCTTATGATTGGATCCATATCAATACAATTCAAGGTAACATGATTGATTTGAGGTTTATTTCTTCTTATGCTATGTAAAATTTATTTGGTGGCAAGACTTGATCAACCTTGTTAACAAATACTTTTTATATGCATAGAGGGGGTAAACAACATTTCTTTCTTCCTCCACTTGTTCTACTTGTTGTAGCACTTTTGTTTTGCAAAGTTCTTTAGTTAATTAGAAATTTCAAAATCTTTTTCTGTCCAGTAATAATAAACTTAATACCCAGAAATGTGCATTTTTCAAAGTTTTCAAAAATTCACAAAAATTATACTGTTGGTCTTATTTTTCGACGCAGGGAGCACCTGGGGATGACCAGTGGGGCACCCCAGGGTGGCACACCTGAGCCGGCGCAGCACAGAAGAGCGCGCCACCCTGGCGTGTGGGCTCCTCCTTGCCCCACTACTTTATCTCTTCCTCCCACTCTCTTCTCTCTCCCGAAAAAACTCGCACCAGATTTCTCTCACTCGCGTTTCTGCTCAAGAGCTCAAGATTTCTCGATCTCTTTGCTCAGCCCAGATTTCTGCCTGAAATTTGGCACATTTGCTCTCCGGTATGTGACTCCTCCGATTATCCAAGTATAATTTTGTTTGGTTGAGTATATCTTGAATATTTTGCTGCTGTAGGTAACATGTTTAGTGAGCTTGCATGCTTGTTCTAAGTTGTCGAAACTAGTTTTGATGCATGATTAGTACTCTAGCAAGTTCCTACGGTAGTTTCCTTCAATTATATGTCACCAAATCAAATTTTATATTGTTTGTTGAAATTTTTTAGAAAATGGAGTGGAATAGGCATCAACTAAACCAACAAGAATTGGAGGTGCAACAAGTCATGAGAGTTAACCGCGAAGAGGGAGTATACCCCTCTTACTACCCGTGCACAGATTTCATGAGAAGTGGAGGGGAGATGTTCAGAATCTAATTTCTCGTGCAGGGTTGGATGATTTTGTTGATGGAGAACCATGCCAATATGCAAAATTGACTATGTCTGTCGTGCAGGATTTTAAGTTCAATTGGTCGCAATCTAACCCCATGGTTCGGTACAAAATTTATAATAAAACTGTCAACTTGCCATTCGATGATTTTTGTGCAGCAATTAGAGTGCCGCAATGGGGATCATGCGAGAAGATAAGGGGATCGCCGCAAGAGCTCTTGAACCTCTTCGAGATGATTTGTCATGGAAGAAGTTTCTCAGAGGATGGTGGTAAAATCAGTAGCATTCAACTCCCAGCTATTCGCTACTTTGCTTATTTCATTACTAAATGCATTCTTGCTAGAAAGAATGCAAGTAAATTATCTATCCAGGATTTAGCTTTTCTAGCTGCTGCATTGCAAGGTAATAAGACCCACAATTTGGGTGCTTTGATAGCCTATAGACTTGCTACTAACCGTGAGAAGGGAGGAATTTGTGGAGTTTATTAGCTATGCATGGTGTAGAACCTCACCATCTTGATATTCAACTTCCCATAGAGAAACTTGACATAGTATCCATGATTAAACATGAATTTGTTTCTGATTCATCTAATTTGGGTAACCTGTCTTACAAGATAACATTTTACAAGAAAACTTGGAGAACAACTAAGAAAACTGAAAAATTAGTAGGATTGCCTGCACCTGTTCTATTTAACCTTGATTCCAGGGAGGATTGGTCAGTCACGGAAGGTGAACTGAATGCATACTTGGAGGGAGATGGCCATCATGCAAGAGACGGCACGGAGGAGGCCGAGGAACATCTCGACTCATCATCCGATGCAGCAAGTTCTTCGCATCAACATTTTGGGCATGTGGAGCCTTCACCCTTTTCTTCTGCACCGGGACCTTATTATGACTACGCCATGTATGATCCACCGGCATGGAACCCTGACCCTCGCTGGGGTTGAGCTCCACTTAGGCCAAAAGCCTAAGCTTGGGGAGGTATACCGGCATCACTCATTCTTTGCATATTATGATTGCTGGATACTTGTATATACTTGTTTAGCTTCTTTAAGTGGTTTTCTAATAAGAGGGAGATATTTGGGGAAGTGCTGCCTGAAAACAGATTCTGGGCTGTTACTAAAAAAATTCTCAAAAATAGCCAGAACGTTATTGTGCGAAGCCAATTTTTGTGCATGTTCCCCAGGTTGTTATATAACTTTCACTAGTTGAACACTTTTAGATTTGAGCAGCGGAAGAATTTCTTAAAAATCGATTACTGTACTGCTGTCAAGTTTGACGAATTCCTGCTGCTTTGTGTTTATGTGACTCTTCTAGTTTTCATTTTTTTTTTTTTTTTTGTTTCTTTCCTAAAACACAAAAAGACCAAAAATATTTCTGTTGTTTCTCTTCACCATTTGCTTATTTTGGTTTCTTTCTTTTATTTTGCTTTATTTGCTATCGTTGGTTTGCTATAAGAAAATCCAATACGATTTTGCTTTGTTTGCTTGTTTCCCTTTGTTCTTGTTTCCAATTCGAAAATACCAAAAATATTTGCTGTTCTTCTTTGGTTTTTTAAAGTTCATTATGAGTTCAATGGTCTTCGGTGGCTGGAGCGTGGTTTTCATTTCATATTATCCAAGCTACACAAGTGAAAGGCAATAATGACGATCTACGATAATTCAACTGTGAGAGGCTGGTATGAACTCTGTTTGTTTTCATTTTTGTACATATACTCATCCATGTGAGCATGCTTAGTTGGTTCATGTGAGGTATATGTCATTTAAGAAAGTATAGTAGTTCATGATCTCTCATGTTTAGCTCCAATTTATTAATATGAGTAGCATGTCATGGATGTTTGCTTGCATTGTTTTATTCATAGATAGGTACGACATTGTGGTATCCTCCTCTGAATAATTCATTTGAATTGACTTGGCACATGCTCACGCATGCATATGACTGAACAAAAGTCAATTAAGCCTCGATGATTTACTTTGCTTCAGAGTTCTTGTATCACTTTTATGCCTCCATTAATTTATTTTGCCGCAAGCATAATTATGATAGTTACTGCTCTCTTGATTTATCGCTCCCAGTCTATTGCTAGCCTTCACTTGTACTGAGCGGGAACGCTGCTCGTGCTTCCAAACACCTGAAAACCAAGTTGTTCCAAAGTGTCCACCATAAATACCTATGCATGGCATTTCAAACCATTCAAAGTAAATTCTCATGCGCTACCTTTAAACCTTCAAAATGCTTCTCAATTTGTGTTATTGTTTTATAGCTCATGAGGAAGTATGTGGTGTTTATCTTTCAACCTTGTCATTTACTCTTGACAGACTTTCATAATGGACAAGTGGCACATCCGCTTATCCAATAATTTTGCAAAAAGAGCTGGCAACGGGGTTCCCAGCCCCGATTAATCAAACTTCATTAATAATTCTCTTCACATGTTTTGCCCTGATTCATCGGTAAGCAACTTAATTTTGCAAATAGACACTCCTCCATGGTATGAGATTGATGGAAGGCACCCGAGGATTCGGTTAGCCATGGCTTGTGTAAGCAAAGGTTGGGGGGAGTGTCACTCATAATAAAACTAAAATACGTGTGTAAACAAAAGAGAAGATGGATGATCTACCTTGCTGGTAGAAATAACGTCCTTCATGGGAGCCGCTCTTGAAAGTCTGGTTGGCGAGGTAGTTGGTGTACCCATTACCATTCGTTGACAACAACAAACACCTCTCAAAATAATCTTACTCCTGTTTTAAAAATGAAAAGCTCTAGCGCATGTTAATCCCTGCTTCCCTCTGCGAAGGGTCAATCTTTTACTTTTATGTTGTGTCTCCATCCTTTCTTTGAGCACTTTCTTGAGAGCACAACTGTCATTCTTAGTATAATATGCTTGTCTCAAAATATGATTGACTGTGGTATAACTTTGATGCTTTTATCTTTGATAATCTCTATTTCTAGTCTTTCTATGAACTTCAGAGGTGCCTGAGCATTTATGTTTTGCTGTTCAAATTCGGGCAAGCGAGATACCACTTTATCATATCCTTTTATGAACATTGCAATCCTGCTGATAGACATGATTCATGATGCTTATTATTAATTTGTTGGTACCTTTCCATGATTGACATAGCTGTTAGATGATCTTATTTGCATGTATCTTATTATGAATTGCCTAAGTACTTGTCCATATCATGAGAATATTTACATCATATGAACAAATGTGTTCGTGAAAGTTCTTTTATCGCACTAGTTGTTAACTGAATTGCTTGAGGACAAGCAATAAGCTAAGCTTGGGGAGTTGATACGTCCACAACGTATCTACTTTCCCGAACACTTTGCTATTGTTTTGCCTCTAATTTTTGTATTTTGGATACAACTAACACGGACTAACGCTTTGTTTCAGCGAGAATTGCCCCGTGTCTCGTTTTGTGCAGAAATTCAACTCCGGAAAATCTCCGGAATTATATGTGAGGTCTTATTTTCCGAAGATTTACGGAACCCGAGAAGGGCAAGCTGGTGAGGGCCCGAGGCCCCCACACACTAGGCCGGCGCGGCCCGGGAGGGGGGGGCAGGGCCCTGTGTGGCCCCCTCGGCTGGCCTCCGACGCCCTCCTGGACTACTTAAAGGTTTCGATCTAAAAACGCGAGACGAGAGTCGCGGGAAACCTCCGGGGCGCCGCCACCGTCGCGAAACTCCATCTCGGGACCAGAAACTCCGTTCTGGCACTCCACCGGGACGGGGAATTGGAGGAGATCATCGCCATCATCATCCATGCCTCTCCATCGACCTTGTTTGCCCCATCCATGTGTGAGTAATTCCCCCGCTGTAGGCTGAAGGGGATGGTAGGGATTGGATGAGATTGGTCATGTAATAGCATAAGATTGTTAGGGCATAGTGCCTAGTGTCCGTAATTGGTACTTTGATGATATTGTTGCAACTTGTTATGCTTAATGCTTGTCACTAGGGCCCGAGTGACATGATCTCAGATCTGAACATGTTATTGTTTCATCATGATATGCATTGTTTTATGATCTTACCTGCAAGTTGTATACACGTCGATGTCCGGAACCCGAGGCCCCGAAGTGACAGAAATTGGGACAACGGAGGGGAAGCGGTGATGTGAGGATCACATGTGTTCACAGTGTTAATGCTTTGCTCCGGTACTTTATTAAAAGGAATACCTTAATATCCAGTAGATTCCCTAGAGGCCCGGCTGCCACCGGCTGGTGGGACAAAAGATGTTGTGCAAGTTTCTCATTGCGAGCACGTACGACTATATACGAAACACATGCCTATGGATTGCTTAGTACTTGGACACCGTTTTATTATTATCTGCAAATGCCTGCTTTGATTGTTACATGAGTTTCTCTCATCCATGCAACGCCCGTCATCCATCCCTGTGCCTACAGTATTTTAATCCTGCTGTTTACTATAATCACTACTGCTGTCTTTGTTACTCTGCTGCTGTTATTTCACTATTGCTACTGCTATAAAACTGTTACTACCGATAAACTCTTGCGAGCAAGTCTGTTTCCAGGTGCAGCTGAATTGACAACTCAGTTGTTAAGGCTTTCAAGTATTCTTTGTCTCCCCTTGTGTCGAATCAATAAATTGGGTTTACTTCCCGCGAAGACTGTTGCGATCCCCTATACTTGTGGGTCATCAGAGCCCTATTGTCCTCCTCGCCTATCCTTTTGTCCATAGGCCAGAGGTTAGGTGCAAGGGAGAAGGCCCTCTCATCCCCCACCGTGCCCATTAGACCATGGTAGAATCGGTAGACATGACCCATCATGTCTTCTTGTGTGGTAAGTTCCCCGTCATTGGTGATAAGTCTGTGGATCATATACTTCCTTCGCCTCCCGTTGGCAAAGGCATGGAAGTAGGCAGTACAGGAATCCCCCTTGAGGGTCCACTGAAGTCTACTCCGTTCTCGCCAGTAATCCTCTTCCATCCCATTGATACATCCTAAATGTATGTATACTTTTTTATGCTCCATGCTTGTTTTGTTACAATTCTTATATGTTTTATGTGCACTTTTCCACACTTTTTAGCATTTTCTAGGACTAACCTATTAACGCAGTGCCAGTTCCTGTTTTCTGCTGTTTTTGTGTTTCAGAAAAGTTGTACATGAAAGTTTCTTGGAATTGGACGAAACAAAAGCCAAGAGTCTTATTTTTCCGGGACGAAGATGGAGCCAGAAGGACACGCGCAGGAGAGCTGCCATGTGGCAGTACATAGGGCAGGCGCGGCCCCACCCTTGGCCGCGCCTGGCCCATGTACTGGCGCCTCGTCGCCTCGTTTGCTCCGCCCCTTCCGCCTATTTATTCCTCGTATCAGGAAAACCCAGGGGACCAGGCCTCGATCCATGAGAAGTTCACAGCGCCCGTCTTCGAAATCCTAATTGGGAGGTTACTGCGGTCCATCAGCACCTGCTGGAGAAATCACTGTGAAGACTCACCATCGCCATGTCTTCTGTCAGGAGTGATGCGTGACTAGGTCCTCCATGGACCATGGGTCCATAGCGGTAGCTAGATGGTTGTCCTCTCCTTGTTGTGCTTCATGTATAGATCTTGTGAGCTGCCTAACATGGTCAAGATCATCTATTTGTAATTGCTACATGTTGGTTTGATGTGGATCCGATTTATAGAGATTGCTTTGGTTGAGATTATGTATTATGTTATTATGATCTTGCATGCTCTCCGTTCTAGTAGATGCTCTGGCCAAGTAGATGCTGCTAGTGACTCCAAGAGGGAGTATTTATGCTCGATAGTGGTTTCATGCCTCTATTTAACCATGGGAAGTGACCTTGTTTTCTACGGTTGTAGTTGTGTTATTGCTACTAGGGAGAAAATAGCGGTGTTCTATTCAATGGTAGTTTCATCGTTTACTTTACACACATTGCTTAAAGCGATAGTCCGTTGCTTGCAACTTAATACTGGAGGGTGTAGCGCGGATGCAATCCTGAAGGTGGATTATTAGTCATAGATGCAGTTGGATTACAGTCTATGTATATTGTTGTAATGCCCGCATACTTTCATAGCATGTATTCTGCACCAACCATTAGCGTAGAATCTCTGTTTGTCAATTGCCATCTGTAATTTGTTTACCCATATTTATTTTATTGGGGAGGCGCCTCTAGTGAACTGTGGACCCTGGTCCTTCTTCTTTTAATTGCACTCTTCTACAGCATTTTTCTGTTCTGTTCTCTGCAAACAATTCTTCTTCCACATGGTTCTTTAATCCTTTGTTTTTAGCAAAACCAGTGAGCTTGACAACCTCGCTGAAAGTTGGGGACAAAGTACTTGGTTGTTTGTGTGCAGGTCTCCACGTTGCTGCTGACGCCGGCAGTGCGCCCTGCCACGAGTTGGTTCGCAACACCTCGGGAGAGAACATTTTTCTCCTACTGGTCGATAAACCTTGGTTTCTTACTGAGGGAAAACTTCCTGCTGTGCTCATCATACCTTCCTCTTGGGGTTCCACTCAACGTTGCGCATAAATTCTCCTTCATCAACTCCACGCTCAGCACCCATCCAAGTGGACCACTTGGTCTTCGAGGAAATAGAGAAGGGCCCAACCATCCTCATCAAGCCCCGGTGAATCCGTTGTCCTGTCCAGCTCCTGGATCTGGCAGATGAGGTTGTCCCTCGCCTGACGACCCAGCTTGCCAAGATTCGCACCCCGTCCCCGGAGATGTTGTCTAAGGCACCTGGCAATACATTTCCAGAGGTCAACACTGTTGAGATGCGGCCCCAGCGCATTGATGTAGTGGTCAAGTTTCTCATTGACCATCTTATCGAACGCATCCACCCTAAGCCACCAAGTCTGGAAGGTGAATCTCGTAGGCCTCCGGATCCCTTTCTCACTGATACGTCTCCGACGTATCGATAATTTCTTATGTTCCATGCCACATTATTGATGATATCTACATGTTTTATGCACACTTTATGTCATATTCGTGCATTTTCTGGACCTAACCTATTAACAAGATGCCGAAGTGCCAGTTGCTGTTTTCTGCTGTTTTTGGTTTCAGAAATCCTAGTAAGGAAATATTCTCAGAATTGGACGAAATCTTGCGCCCGGGGGTCCTATTTTGCCACGAGCTTCCAGAAGACCGAAGGAGTCAATGAAGTGGGGCACGAGGCGGCCAGACTACAGGGCGGCGCGGCCCTGGGTCTTACCGCGCGCCATGTCATCTGCCCTCGTGCGCCCTGACCTGCCTTCCGCCTACAAATAGCCTTCGTCGCGAAACCCCCGGTGCGAGAGCCACGATACGGAAAACCTTCCAGAGACGCCGCCGCGCCAATCCCATCTCGGGGGATTCAGGAGATCGCCTCTGGCACCCTGCCGGAGAGGGGAATCATCTCCGGAGGACTCTACACCGCCATGGTCGCCTCCGGAGTGATGTGTGAGTAGTCTACCCCTGGACTATGGGTCCATAGCAGTAGCTAGATGGTTGTCTTCTCCTCATTGTGCTTAATTGTCGGGTCTTGTGAGCTGCCGAACATGATCAAGATCATCTATCTGTAATTCTATATGTTGTGTTTGTTGGGATCCGATGAATAGAGAATACCATGTTATGTTGATTATCAATTTATATCTATGTGTTGTTTATGATCTTGCATGCTCTCTTACTAGTAGATGCTCTGGCCAAGTAGATGCTTGTAACTCCAAGAGGGAGTATTTATGCTCGATAGTGGGTTCATGTCTCCGTGAACCCTGACCTGCCCTTCCGCCTACTTAAAGCCTCCGTCGCAAGCCCCCACCGAGAGCCACGATACGGAAAACCTTACCGAGGGCGCCGCAGCCAATCCCATCTCGGGGATTCAGGAGATCGCCTCCGGCACCCTGCCGGAGAGGGGAATCATCTCCCGGAGGACTCTACGCCGCCATGGTCGCCTCCGGAGTGATGTGTGAGTAGTCTACCCCTGGACTATGGGTCCATAGCAGTAGCTAGATGGTTGTCTTCTCCCCATTGTGCTTCATTGTCGGATCTTGTGAGCTGCCTAACATGATCAAGATCATCTATCTGTAATTCTATATGTTGCGTTTGTTGGGATCCGATGAATAGAGAATACTTGTTATGTTGATTATCAAAGTTATGTCTATGTGTTGTTTATGATCTTGCATGCTCTCCGTTACTAGTAGATGCTCTGGTCAAGTAGATGCTTGTAACTCCAAGAGGGAGTATTTATGCTCGATAGTGGGTTCATGTCTCCGTGAATCTGGGGAAGTGACAGAAATCTCTAAGATTATGGATGTGCTGTTGCCACTAGGGATAAAACATTGGTGCTATGTTCAAGGATGTAGTTACTGATTACATTACGCGCAATACTTAATGCAATTGTCTGTTGTTAGCAACTTAATACTGGAGGGGGTTCGGATGATAACCTGAAGGTGGACTTTTTAGGAATAGATGCATGCTGGATAGCGGTCTATGTACTTTGTCGTAATGCCCAATTAAATCTCACAATACTCATCATAATATGTATGTGCATGGTCATGCCCTCTTTATTTGTCAATTGCCCAACTGTAATTTGTTCACCCAACATGTTGTTTATCTTATGGGAGAGACACCTCTAGTGAACTGTGGACCCCGGTCCAATTCTCTATACTGAAATACAATCTACTGCAATACTGTTCTACTGTTTTCTGCAAACAATCATCATCCACACTATACATCTAATCCTTTGTTACAGCAAGCCGGTGAGATTGACAACCTCGCTGTTTCGTTGGGGAAAAGTACTTGGGTTGTGTTGTGCAGGTTCCACCGGGATCCCTGGTGTTGCGCCGCACTACATCTCCGCCATCAACCTTCAACGTGCTTCTTGGCTCCCCTGGTTCGATAAACCTTGGTTTTCATACTGAGGGAAAACTTGCTACTTTGCATCACACCTTCCTCTTGGGGTTCCCAACGGATGCGTGCACGCGTATCAAGCTCTTTTTTCGGCGCCGTTGCCGGGGAGATCAAGACACGCTGCAAGGGGAGTCTCCACATCCCAATCTCTTTACTTTATTTTTGTCTTGCTTAGTTTTACTTACTACTTTGTTTGCTGCACTAAATCAAAATACAAAAAAATTAGTTGCTAGTTTTACTTTATTTGCTATCTTGTTTGCTATATCAAAAACCCAAAAAAATTAGTTACTTGCATTTACTTTATCTAGTTTGCTTTATTTACTGTTGCTAAAATGGGTACTCCTGAAAATACTAAGTTGTGTGACTTCACAACCACAAATAATAATGATTTCTTATGCACACCTATTGCTCCACCTGCTACTACAGCAGAATTCTTTGAAATTAAACCTGCTTTACTGAATCTTGTTATGCGAGAGCAATTTTCTGGTGTTAGTTTTGATGATGCTGCTGCCCATCTTAATAATTTTGTTGAACTATGTGAAATGCAAAAATATAAAGATGTAGATGGTGACATTATAAAATTAAAATTGTTCCCTTTTATGCATGTTGAACATGTTGCACAAGCATGGGAAAGAATGAAATCTTTGGTTAAAAATTGCCCAACCCATGGACTGACTACTTGGATGATCATCCAAACCTTTTATGCAGGACTGAATTTTTCTTCGCGGAACCTATATTCAGCTGCTGGAGGTACCTTTATGTCCATCACTCTTGGTGAAGCAACAAAGCTTCTTGATAATATGATGATCAACTACTCTGAATGGCACACGGAAAGAGCTCCACAAGGTAAGAAGGTAAATTCTGTTGAAGAAACCTCTTCCTTGAGTGATAAGATTGATGCTATTATGTCTATGCTTGTGAATGATAGGACAAATGTTGATCCTAATAATGTTCCGTTAGCTTCATTGGTTGCACAAGAAGAACATGTTGATGTCAACTTCATTAAAAATAATAATTTCAACAACAATGCTTCCGGAACAATTCTAGTAACAACTATAGGCCATATCCTTATAATAATGGAAACGGCTATGGTAATTCTTATGGAATTCTTACAACAATAATAGGAATTCACCCCTGGACTTGAAGCCATGCTTAAAGAATTTATTAGTACACAAACCGCTTTTAACAAATCTGTTGAAGAAAAGCTTGGGAAAATTGATATACTTGCTTCTAAAGTTGATAATCTTGCTGCTGATGTTGATCTTTTGAAATCGAAAATTATGCCTAATGAAAATCATCATAATAAAATTGTTACTACAGCAAATGCCATCCAAGTTAGAATTAATGAGAATATAAGATTGATGGTCGAATTGCGTGCTAGGTGGGAAAGAGAAGAAAATGAAAAAGAAGATAATATAGCTAAAGTTTGGACTATCACCACCACTAGTAATGCTAATGCTACACATGTTGCTGCACCTCCTACTATTAATGGTAAAATAATTGGTGTTGGCAATGTTTCCACTTCTAATGCAAAGCGCGAAAAACTGCCCGAATGAAACTGCCTGTGATAAAGCTGCTGAAATTTTTTCCAACATTGGGGATGATGATCCCATTGCTTTAGATTATAATGGTTTGAATTTTGATGATTGCCACATCTCTGAAGTTATAAAGTTCTTGCAAAAACTTGCTAAAATTCCTAATGCTAGTGCTATAAATTTGGCTTTCACGAAACATATTACAAATGCTCTCATAAAAGCTAGAGAAGAGAAATTAGACGCGAAGCTTCTATTCCTAGAAAGCTAGAGGATGGTTGGGAGCCCATCATTAAGATGAAGGTCAAAGACTTTGATTGTAATGCAGTATGTGATCTTGGTGCAAGTATTTCTGTTATGCCTAAGAAAATTTATAATATGCTTGACTTGCCACCATTGAAAAATTGTTATTTGGATGTTAATCTTGCTGATCATCTAAAAAGAAACCTTTGGGGAAAGTTGATAATGTTCGCATTACCGTTAACAATAACCTTGTCCCGTTGATTTTGTTGTCTTGGATATTGAATGCAATGCATCTTGTCCCATTATATTGGGAAGACCTTTTCTTCGAACTGTTGGTGCTATCATTGATATGAAGGAAGGTAATATTAAATATCAATTTCCTCTCAAGAAAGGTATGGAACACTTCCCTAGAAAGAGAATGAAGTTACCTTTTGATTCTATTATTAGAACAAATTATGATGTTGATACTTCCTCTTGATAATACTTGATACACACTTTCGCGCCTAGCTGAAAGGCGTTAAAGAAAAGCGCTTATGGGAGACAACCCATGTTTTTACTACAGTACTTTGTTTTTATTTTGTGTCTTGGAAGTTGTTTACTACTGTAGCAACCTCTCCTTATCTTAGTTTAGTGTTTTGTTGTGCCAAGTAAAGTCGTTGATAGTAAAGTTCATACTAGATTTGGATTACTGCGCAGAAGATTTCTTTGCTGTCACGAATCTGGGCAAAATTCTCTGTAGGTAACTCAGAAAATTATGCCAATTTACGTGAGTGATCTCAGATATGTACGCAACTTTCATTCAATTTGAGCATTTTCATTTGAGCAAGTCTGGTGCCTCAATAAAATTCGTCAATACGAACTGTTCTGTTTTTGACAGATTCTGCCTTTTATTTCGCATTGCCAGTTTTGTTATGTTCGATGGATATTTCGATTCCATTGACTTTCAGTAGCTTTGTGCAATGTCCAGAAGTGTTAAGAATGATTATGTCACCTCTGAACATGTATATTTTGATTGTGCACTAACCCTCTAATGAGTTGTTCTAAGTTTGGTGTGGAGGAAGTTTTCAAGGATCAAGAGAGGGAGATGATACAACATGATCAAGGAGAGTGAAAGCTCTAAGCTTGGGGATGCCCCGGTGGTTCACCCCTGCATATATCAAGAAGACTCAAGCGTCTAAGCTTGGGGATGCCCAAGGCATCCCCTTCTTCATCAACATTATCAGGTTCCTCCCCTGAAACTATATTTTTATTCCATCACATCTTATGTACTTTGTTTGGAGCGTCGGTTTGTTTTTTGTTTTGTTTTGTTTGAATAAAATGGATCCTAGCATTCTTTGTGTGGGAGAGAGACACGCTCCGCTGTTGCATATGGACAAGTATGTCCTTAGGCTCTACTCATAGTATTCATGGCGCAGTTTCTTCTTCGTTAAATTGTTAATGGTTGGAAGAAAAATGCTTGATACGCGTACAGACGCGTCCGTTGGGAACCCCAAGAGGAAGGTGTGATGCGTGCAGCGGCAAGTTTTCCCTCAGTATGAAACCAAGGTTTAATCGAACCAGAGGAGCCAAGAAGCACGTTGAAGGTTGATGGCGGCGGGATGTAGTGCGGCGCAACACCGAGATTCCGGCGCCAACGTGGAACTTGCACAACACAACCAAAGTACTTTGCCCCAACGAAACAACGAGGTTGTCAATCTCACCGGCTTGCTGTAACAAAGGATTAGATGTATAGTGTGGATGATGATTGTTTGCGAGAAAACAGTAAAACAAGTATTGCAGTAGATTGTATTTCAGATGTAGAGAATTGGACGGGTCCACAGTTCACTAGAGGTGTCTCTCCCATAAGATAAACAGCATGTTGGGTGAACAAATTACAGTTGGGAAATTGACAAATAAAGAGGGCATGACCATGCACATACATATTATGATGAGTATTGTGAGATTTAATTGGGCATTACGACAAAGTACATAGACCGCTATCCAGCATGCATCTATGCCTAAAAAGTCCACCTTCAGGTTATCATCCGAACCCCTCTAGTATTAAGTTGCAAACAACAGACAATTGCATTAAGTATTGCGCGTAATGTAATCAGTAACTACATCCTTGACATAGCACCAATGTTTTATCCCTAGTGGCAACAGCACATCCATAATCTTAGAGATTTCTGTCACTTCCCAGATTCACGGAGACATGAACCCACTATCGAGCATAAATACTCCCTCTTGGAGTTACAAGCATCTACTTGGCCAGAGCATCTACTAGTAACGGAGAGCATGCAAGATCATAAACAACACATAGACATAACTTTGATAATCAACATAACAAGTATTCTCTATTCATCGGATCCCAACAAACGCAACATATAGAATTACAGATAGATGATCTTGATCATGTTAGGCAGCTCACAAGATCAGATGTGAAGCACAATGGGGAGAAGACAACCATCTAGCTACTGCTATGGACCCATAGTCCAGGGGTAGACTACTCACACATCACTCCGGAGGCGACCATGAGCGTAGAGTCCTGGAGATGATTCCCCTCTCCCAGCGGGTGCGCGGAGGCGATCTCCCGAATCCCCCGAGATGGGATTGGCGGCGGCTCTCGGAAGGTTTTCCGTATCGTGGCTCGATGCAGGGTTGCGACGGAGGCTTTAAGTGGCGGAAGGGCAGGTCAGGGCCACAGAGGCCCCTTACCATGCGCGGACCAAGGGCCGGCCGCCGCCTAGGGTTGGCCACCTCGTGGCCCCAGCCGTCTCCTCTTCGGTCTTCTGGAAGCTTCGTGGCAAAATAGGACCCTGGGCGTTGATTTCGTCCAATTCCGAGAATATTTCGTTACTAGGATTTCTGAAACCAAAAACAGCAGAAAACAGCAACTAGCACTTCGGCATCTTGTTAATAGGTTAGTTCCAGAAAATGCAAGAATATGACATAAAGTGTGCATAAAACATGTAGATAACATCAATAATGTGGCATGGAACATAAGAAATTATCGATACGTCGGAGACGTATCAGCATCCCCAAGCTTAGTTCTGCTCGTCCCGAGCAGGTAAACGATAACAAAGATAATTTCTGGAGTGACATGCCATCATAACCTTGATCATACTATTTGTAAAGCATATGTAGTGAATGCAGCGATCAAAACAATGTATATGACATGAGTAAACAAGTGAATCATAAAGCAAAGACTTTTCATGAATAGCACTTCAAGACAAGCATCAATAAGTCTTGCATAAGAGTTAACTCATAAAGCAATAATTCAAAGTAAAGGCATTGAAGCAACACAAAGGAAGATTAAGTTTCACGGTTGCTTTCAACTTGTAACATGTATATCTCATGGATAATTGTCAACATAGAGTAATATAATAAGTGCAATATGCAAATATGTAGGAATCAATGCACAGTGTTTGCTTCTTGAGGTGGAGAGAAATAGGTGAACTGACTCAACAATGAAAGTAAAAGAATGGTCCTCCATAGAGGAAAAGCATCGATTGCTATATTTGTGCTAGAGCTTTGATTTTGAAAACATGAAACAATTTTGTCAACGGTAGTAATAAAGCATATGTATCATGTAAATTATATCTTACAAGTTGCAAGCCTCATGCATAGTATACTAATAGTGCCCGCACCTTGTCCTAATTAGCTTGGACTACCGGATCATCGCAATGCACATGTTTTAACCAAGTGTCACAAAGGGGTACCTCTATGCCGCCTGTACAAAGGTCTAAGGAGAAAGCTCGCATCGGATTTCTCGCTATTGATTATTCTCAACTTAGACATCCATACCGGGACAACATAGACAACAGATAATGGACTCCTCTTTTATGCATAAGCATGTAACAACAATTAATAATTTTCTCATATGAGATTGAGGATATATGTCCAAAACTGAAACTTCCACCATGAATCATGGCTTTAGTTAGCGGCCCAATGTTCTTCTCTAATAATATGCATGCTTAACCATAAGGTGGTAGATCTCTCTTACTTCAGACAAGATGAACATGCATAGCAACTCACATGATATTCAACAAAGAATAGTTGATGGCGTCCCCAGGAACATGGTTATCGCACAACAAGCAACTTAATAAGAGATAAAGTGCATAAGTACATATTCAATACCACAATAGTTTTAAAGCTATTTGTCCCATGAGCTATATATTGTAAAGGCGAATGATGGAATTTTAAAGGTAGCACTCAAGCAATTTACTTTGGAATGGCAGAGAAATACCATGTAGTAGGTAGGTATGGTGGACACAAATGGCATAGTGGTTGGCTCAAGTATTTTGGATGCATGAGAAGTATTCCCTCTCGATACAAGGTTTAGGCTAGCAAGGTTATTTGAAACAAACACAAGGATGAACCGGTGCAGCAAAACTCACATAAAAGACATATTGTAAACATTATAAGACTCTACACCGTCTTCCTTGTTGTTCAAACTCAATACTAGAAATTATCTAGACTTTAGAGAGACCAAATATGCAAACCAAATTTTAGCATGCTCTATGTATTTCTTCATTAATGGGTGCAAAGCATATGATGCAAGAGCTTAAACATGAGCACAACAATTGCCAAGTATCACATTATCCAAGACATTATAGCAATTACTACATGTATCATTTTCCAATTCCAACCATATAACAATTTAACGAAGAAGAAACTTCCATGAATACTATGAGTAGAGCCTAAGGACATACTTGTCCATATGCTACAGCGGAGCATGTCTCTTCCCACAAAGTGAATGCTAGGATCCATTTTATTCAAACAAAACAAAAAACAAAAACAAACCGACGCTCCAAGCAAAGCACATAAGATGTGATGGAATAAAAATATAGTTTCAGGGAGGAACCTGATAATGTTGTCGATGAAGAAGGGATGCCTTGGGCATCCCCAAGCTTAGACGCTTGAGTCTTCTTAGAATATGCAGGGTGAACCACCGGGGCATCCCAAAGCTTAGAGCTTTCACTCTCCTTGATCATGTTGCATCATACTCCTCTCTTGATCCTTGAAAACTTCCTCCACACCAAACTTAGAACAACTCATTAGAGGGTTAGTGCACAATAAAAATTAACATGTTCAGAGGTGACATAATCATTCTTAACACTTGGACATTGCATAAAGCCACTGGACATTAATGGATCAAAGAAATTCATCCAACATAGCAAAAAGAGGCAATGCGAAATAAAAGGCAGAATCTGTCAAAACAGAACAGTTTGTAAAGACGAATTTTAAAATGGCACCAGACTTGCTCAAATGAAAATTCTCAAATTGAATGAAAGTTGCGTACATATCTGAGGATCACGCACGTAAATTGGCATAATTTTATGAGTTACCTACAGAGAATTTTGCCCAGATTCGTGACAGCAAAGAAATCTGAAACTGCACAGTAATCCAAATCTAGTATGAACTTTACTATCAAAGACTTTACTTGGCACAACAAAACACTAAACTAAGATAAGGAGAGGTTGCTACAGTAGTAAACAACTTCCAAGACACAAAATAAAAACAAAGTACTGTAGTAAAAACCATGGGTTGTCTCCATAAGCGCTTTTTTAACGCCTTTCAGCTAGGCATAAAGTGTGTATCAAGTATTATCAGAGACGAAGTGTCAACATCATAATTTGTTCTAATAATAGAATCAAAAGGTAACTTCATTTCTTTCTGGGAAGTGTTCCATACCTTTCTTGAGAGGAAATTGATATTTTATATTACCTTCCTTCATATCAATGATAGCACCAACAGTTCAAGAAAGGGTCTTCCAAATAATGGGACAAGATGCATTACATTCAATATCCAAGACAACAAAATCAACAGGGACAAGGTTATTGTTAACGGTAATGCGAACATTATCAACTTTCCCAAAGTTTCTTTTAGAATGATCAGCAAGATTAACATCAAATAACAATTTTTCAATGGTGTAAGTCAAGCATATTATAAATTTTCTTAGGCATAACAGAAATACTTGCACCCAGATCACATAAAGCATTACAATCAAAATCTTTAACCTTCATCTTAATGATGGGCTCCCAACCATCTCTAGCTTAGGAATAGAGGCTTCGCGCTCTAGTTTTCTTCTCTAGCTTTTATGAGAGCATTTGTAATATGTTGTGTGAAAGCCAAATTTATAGCACTAGCATTAGGACTTTTAGCAAGTTTTTGCAAGAACTTTATAACTTCAGAGATGTGGAAATCATCAAAATTCAAACCATTATAATCTAAATCAATGGGATCATCATCCCCGATGTTGGAAAAAATTTTAGCAGTTTTATCACAGGCAGCAGCTTTAGCAGGCAGTTTCTCGCTTTCATTAGAAGTGGAAACATTGCTAACAAATTCTTTTATTATTAATAGTAGGAGGTGCAGCAACATGTGTAGCATTAGCATTACTAGTGGTGGTAATAGTCCAAACTTTAGCTACATTCTTCTCTTTAGCTAGTTTTTCATTTTCTTCTCTATCCCACCTAGCACGCAATTCAGCCATCAATCTTATATTCTCATTAATTCTAACTTGGATGGCATTTGCTGTAGTAACAATTTTATTATGATGATTCTCATTAGGCATAACTTTCGATTTCAAAAGATCAACATCAGCAGCAAGACTATCGACTTTAGAAGCAAGTATATCAATTTTCCCAAGCTTTTCTTCAACAGATTTGTTTAAAGCAGTTTGTGTACTAATAAATTCTTTAAGCATGGCTTCAAGTCCAGGGGTGAATTCCTATTATTGTTGTAAGAATTCCCATAAGAATTAGTATAAGAGTTACTATTATTATAAGGATATGGCCTATAGTTGTTACTAGAATTGTTCCGATAAGCATTGTTGTTGAAATTATTATTTTTAATGAAGTTTACATCAACATGTTCTTCTTGTGCAACCAATGAAGCTAATGGAACATTATTAGGATCAATAGTAGTCCTATCATTCACAAGCATAGACATAATAGCATCAATCTTATCACTCAAGGAAGAGGTTTCTTCACAGAATTTACCTTCTTACCTTGTGGAGCTCTTTCCGTGTGCCATTCAGAGTAGTTGATCATCATATTATCAAGAAGCTTTGTTGCTTCACCAAGAGTGATGGACATAAAGGTACCTCCAGCTGAACCGCGAAGAAAAGTTTAGTCCTGCATAGAAGGTTTGGATGATCATCCAAATAGTCAGTCCATGGGTTGGGCAATTTTTAACAAAGATTTCATTCTTTCCCATGCTTGTGCAACATGTTCAGTATCTAATTGTTTAAAATTCATTATGCTACTCCTCAAAGATATAATTTTAGCAGGGGGATAATATCTACCAATAAAATTATCCTTGCATTTAGTCCATGAATCAATACTATTCTTAGGCAGAGATAGCAACCAATCTTTAGCTCTTCCTCTTAATGAGAAAGGAAACAATTTCAATTTAATAATATCACCATCTACATCTTTATATTTTTGCATTTCACATAATTCAACAAAATTATTAAGATGGGCAGCAGCATCATCAGAACTAACACCAGAAAAGATTTAGAAAGCAGGTTTAATTTCAAACAATTCTGCTTAGTAGCGGGTGGAGCAATAGGTGTGCATAAGAAATCATTATTATTTGTGGTTGTGAAGTCACACAACTTAGTATTTTCAGGGGGCCATTTTAGCAGTAGTAAATAAAGCAAACTAGATAAAGTAAATGCAAGTAACTAATTTTTTGTGTTTTTGATATAGTAAACAAGATAGCAAATAAAGTAAAACTAGCAACTAATTTTTTGTATTTTGATTTAGTGCAGCAAACAAAGTAGTAAATAAAACTAAGCAAGACAAAAACAAAGTAAAGAGATTGGGAAGTGGAGACTCCCTTGCAGCGTGTCTTGATCTCCCCAGACAAGGCCAGAAAAAGAGCGATACGCGTACGGCAACCACCAGAACCCCAAGAGGAAAGGTGTGATGACAGCGGCAAGTTTTCCTCGTATGAAACCAAGGTTTATCGAACCAGTAGAGCCAAAAGCACGTTGAAGGTTGATGGCGGCGGATGTAGTGCGGCAACACCAGAGATTCCGCGCCAACGTGGAACCCGCACAACACAACCAAAGCACTTTGTCTCAACGAAACAGCGAGGTTGTCAATCTCACCGGCTTGCTGTAACAAAGGATTAGATGTATAGTGTGGATGATGATTGTTTGCAGAAAACGTGCAGCAAGATTGTATTTCAATAGAGAATTGGACCGGGTCCACAGACTAGAAGTGTCTCTCCCATAAGATAAACCATGGGGTGAACAAATTACCAATTGACAAATAAAGAGGCATGACCATGCACATACATATTATGATGAGTATTGTGAGATTTAATTGGGCATTACGACAAAGTACATGGACGCTATCCAGCATGCATCTATACCTAAAAAGTCCACCTTCGGGTTATCATCCGAACCCCTTCCAGCATTAAGTTGCAAACAACAGACAATTGCATTAAGTATTGCGCGTAATGTAATCTAACTACATCCTTGAACATAGCACCATGTTTTATCCCTAGTGGCAACAACACATCCATAATCTTAGAGATTTACTTCCCCATTCACGGAGACATGAACCCACTATCGAGCATAAATACTTCTCTTGGAGTTACAAGCATCTACTTGGCCAGAGCATCTACTAGTAACGGAGAGCATGCAAGATGTATCTATACCAAAAAGTCCACCTTCTGAAGATTATCCTAACCCTCCAGTATTAAGTTGCTAAACAACAGACAATTGCATTGAGTATGATGCGTAGTGACTACATCCCTGAACATAGCACCAATGTTTTATCCCTAGTGGCAACAGCACATCCATAATCTTAGAGATTTCCGTCACTTCCCCAGATTCACGGAGACATGAACCCACTATCGAGCATAAATACTCCCTCTGGGTTACAAGCATCACTCCAGCCCCAGTCGTTAGTTCTGCAAGATCATAAAAACAACACATAGACATAACTTTGATAATCAACATAACAAGTATTCTCTATTCATCTGATCCCAACAAACGCAACATATAGAATTACAGAGAGATGATCTTGATAGGTAGCTCACAAGATCCGACAATGAAGCACAATGGGAGAAGATAACCATCTAGCTACTGCTATGGACCCATAGTCCAGGGGTAGACTACTCACACATCACTCCTGAGGCGACCATGGCGGCGTAGAGTCCTCCGGGAGATGATTCCCTCTCCGACAGGGGCCAGGGGCGATCTCCTGAATCCCCGAGATGGGATTGAAGGGCGCAAGGTCTCGTAAGGGGCCTTCCATCGTGGCTCCCAAGACGGGCCGGCGACGAGGCTTTGGCAGGCGGAAGGCAGGTCAGGGGCCACACGAGGGTCTCTACACTGGCTGTGCCCGCGGCCAAGGGCCGTCGTTACGCTCTCTAGTTTGGCTACCTCGTGGCCCCACTTCGTCCCTTCGGTCTTCCTGAAGCTTCGTGGCAAAATAGGACCCCGGGCGTTGATTTCGTCCAATTCCCGAGAATATTTTCGTTACTAGGATTTTCGAAACCAAAAACAGCAGAACAACAGGAACTGGCACTTCGCATCTTGTTAATAGGTTAGTTCCAAATGCACGAATATGACATAGAAAAGTGTATAAAACATGTAGATAACATCAATAATGTGCATGGAACATAAGAAATATCGATACGTCTGAGACGTATCAATGCTATATATGTAGTAATTTGCTAAAATGTCTTTGATAATGTGATACTTGGCAATTGTTGTGCTCATGTTTAAGCTCTTGCATCATATACTTTGCACCCATTAATGAAGCAATACATAGAGCATGCTAAAATTTGGTTTGCATAATTGGTCTCTCTAAGGTCTAGATAATTTCTAGTATTGAGTTTGAACAACAAGGAAGACGGTAGAGTCTTATAATGTTTACAATATGTCTTTTATGTGAGTTTTGCCGCACTCGGCTCATCCTTGTGTTTGTTTCACATAGCCTTGGCTAGCCTAAACCTTGTATCGAGAGGGAATACTTCTCATTCATCCAAAATACTTGAGCCAACCACTATGCCATTTGTGTCCACCATACCTACCTACTACATGGTATTTCTCCTCATCTAAAGTAAATTGCTTGAGTGCTACCTTTAAATTTCCATTCTTCACCTTTACAATATATAGCTCATGGGACAAATAGCTTAAAAACTATTGTGGTATTGAATATGTATTTATGCACTTTATCTCTTATTAAGTTGCTTGTTGAAGGACAACCATGTTCACCGGGACGCCATCAACTACTCTTTTGTTGAATATCATGTGAGTTGCTATGCATGTTCGTTTTGTCTGAAGTAAGGGCGATCTACCACCTTATGGTTAGAGCATGCATATTGTTAGAGAAGAACATTGGGTCACTAACTAAGCCATAATCCATGGTGGAAGTTTCAGTTTTGACATATATCCTCAATCTCATATGAGAAAATTAATGGTTGCTGCATGCTTATGCATAAAAGAGGAGTCCATTATCTCGTTGTCTATGTTGTCCCGGCATGGATGTCTAAGTTGAGAATAATCACAAGCGAGACCAATGCGAGCTTTCTCCTTAGACCTTGTACAGGCGGCATAGAGGTACCCCTTTGTGACACTTGGTTAAAACATGTGCATTACGATAATCCCGGTAGTCCAAGCTAATTAGGACAAGTGGTGGCACTATTAGTATACTATGCATGAGGCTTGCAACTTGTAAGATATAATTTACATAACACATATGCTTTATTACTACTGACAAAATTGTTTCTTGTTTTCAAAATCAAAGCTCTAGCACAAAGATAGCAATCGATGCTTTCCTCTTTAAAGGACCTTTCTTTTACTTTTATTGTTGAGTCAAGTTCACTTTCTTTCCACCTCAAGAAGCAAACACTGTAGTGAACTGCAGAACTTCTTACATGTTTACCTATTGCACTTATTATATTACTTTACATTGACAATATCCATGAGATATACATGTTACAACTTGAAAGCAACCGCTGAAACTTCATCTTCCTTTGTGTTGCTTCAATGCCTCTACTTTGAATTATTGCTTTATGAGTTAACTCTTATGCAAGACCTATTGATGCTTGTCTTGAAGTACTATTCATGAAAAGTCTTTGCTATATGATTCATTTGTTTACTCATGTCATATACAATTGTTTTGATCGCTGCATTCACTACATATGCTTTACAAATAGTATGATCAAGGTTAAGATGACATGTCACTCCAGAAATTATCTTTGTTATCGTTTACCTGCTCGGGACGAGCAGGAACTAAGCTTGGGGATGCTGGGATACGTCTCCGACGTATCGATAATTTCTATGTCTCCATGCCACATTATTGATGATATCTATATGTTTTATGCACACTTTATGTCATATTCGTGCATTTTCTGAACTAACTATTAACAAGATGCCTAAGTGCCAGTTCATGTGCTTATTTTGGTTTCAGAAATCCTAGTAAGGAAATATTCTCGGAATTGACTTAAATCAACGCCAGGGTCCGCTTCTTGCCACGAAATTTAGGCACCTTCCTATTCCTATTCCTCAATTACATTCAACAAATGCCAGCCTAAACAACCTCGCTGATCACTTCCTTTGTTTAGATCCGAAAATTAAGCCACAAACTGCTCCCGCACGCAAAACACACCTCAACGAAGCAGACCTAGCCGCCACCTCCGTAGACGCCGCCGCCTCCTGCCCCTTGATCTCCACGCTGCAGCCACCACACGCGGAGCGACTAATGCGATCTGGTGAACCTTCGTCTTCCACCTCCCAAAAGTAGGTTGCCGTGGAGGCCAACCTTCTTAGCCATGTCTGGAGGCCACGCCCTCGTCTTCTCTTGTGCGTAATTGTCGGGTCTTGTGAGCTGGCGAACATGACTCAAGATCATCTATCCGTAATTCCATATGTTGTGTTTGTTGGGATCCGATGAATAGAGAAATACCATGTTATGTTGATTATCAATTTATATCTATGTGTTGTTTATGACCTTGCATGCTCTCCGTTACTAGTAGATGCTCTGGCCAAGTAGATGCTTGTAACTCCAAGAGGGAGTATTTATGCTCGATAGTGGGTTCATGTCTCCGTGAATCCGGGGAAGTGACAGAAATCTCTAAGATTATGGATGTGTTGTTGCCACTAGGGATAAAACATTGGTGCTATGTTCGAGGATGTAGTTACTGATTACATTACGCGCTAATACTTAATGCAATTGTCTGTTGTTAGCAACTTAATACTGGAGGGGGTTCGGATGATAACCTGAAGGTGGACTTTTTAGGCATAGATGCATGCTTGATAGCGGTCTATGTACTTTGTCGTAATGCCCAATTAAATCTCACAATACTCATCATAATATATATGTGCATGGTCATGCCCTTCTTTTATTTGTCAATTGCCCAACTGGTAATTTGTTCAACCAACATGCTGTTTATCTTATGGGAGACACCTCTAGTGAATCGTGGGACCCCGTCCAATTCTCTATACCTAAATACACCCACTGCACATCGTTTCACTGTCAAACAATCATCATCCACATCATACATCAAATCCTGTGTTACAGCAAGCCGGTGAGATTGACAACCTCTGTTTCGTTGGGGCAAAGTACTTGGTTTGTGTTGTGCAGGTTCCACGTTGGCACCGGAATCTCTGGTGTTGCGCCGCACTACATCTCGCCGCCATCAACCTTCAACGTGCTTCTTGGCTCCTACTGGTTCGATTAAACCTTGGTTTCATACCGAGGGAAAACTTGCCGTTGTACGCATCACACCTTCCTCTTGGGGTTCCCAACGGTCGCGTGATGTACCCGCACTCCCCACTATCCAGCAATAGGGGGTTGTGGTCGGACCCTATCCTGGTGACCGCCGAGAGTGAGCAAAGCGGAAACATCGTCTCCCACGACGGTGAGACAAACACCCTGTCGAGCACCGAGCGGATAGGGTCCAATTGGTTGTTGGTCCAGGTGAATCTAGCCCCTGCCCGATTCAATTCCCGTAAGGAAAGGTTAGCGATAACATCATTGAACTGGCGCACCCTAGGCCAGTTGATGTTGTTGTTGGTCTTGTCATCCACACCCCGGATGAGGTTGAATTCGCCCCCTACGACAAGAGGGTAGTGGCAAGCTTCCACCCCGACACCAGCTCATCCAAGAACTCCCTAGTCTCGGAATGATCCGCTGGGCCGTAGACAAGAATGCATGTCTAGATTAGCCTCTTGCAGCGATGGTAAATGTCAGCGCTGATGAAGAAACTCCCTTTCCTCCAGGTCCCTACCTCGAAGCACTCATCCCGGAACCCTAGAAGCATCCCCCGGATTGTCCTGTGGCCGGCAGCCAGTTCCAGCAGAATTGGCCACCGCATTCCAGGCTCCGAAGTTCCGAGTCCGAGAAATCCCGTCGTACCGTCTCTTGAAGACCTAGGATGTCGATTCTATCGCGTTGCATATAATCGCGAAGCTGGGTGCGACGCCCTTGTGCCCCAAACCCCCGAATGTTGTAGATAAGGGCTCTCATTTGGGGGCACGCTTTTTGTACTGTCTCTTGGAGACAGCTAGAGCAGGAGCCTTAGCACACATACGCCTTGGACGGGAACGCGGAGGTGCCCCAGACCCAGCAGCAGACCCCGCAGTAGGCGCCAAAGCAGCAGATTCGAAGGCCCCTGCCTCGTGTGAATCTGGCAAAGCGGGAGGCGCGGCCTCACCCGAGGCGAGCTCCGCCCTAGGGGCCTCCTCGCCCGCGGCAAGCTCCACCCTAGGAGCCTCCGCCGAAGCCCCGGCAGCAGCTGCAGACGTAGCGGCAGCGGCGGCCTTGGCTTCCAATTCAAGGCGACGCGAGGTCTCAGTTTCCTGGGTTAATGAGCGTCATCCTCTCTCTCTGTTCTTTCTTCAAGTGAGGCCGCCGCGGGGTCATACAACGCCGAGGTCCCCTGTGCTACTTGGGCTGAATTATATGCTTTAAGACAAACTCTGGCTGGGTGTCCGGTAAGGCTGCAGTAGATGGCCCGGACGCAGACCCAGCTGCGTTGGCGTGGCCACCGCCACCTCCTTCCTCGCGTATCCCCAAGAGTCGCTCGCACTCCAGCTCCTCCTCACGGACACACACCTGCTCTCCACCTCCACTACACCGGCGACGCGGGGAAGCATGCGACAGCCTCGCCACCTTGGCCGGAGGACCCTCGGCCTATTGGCTGTCATCCACCCATGAGGCCAGCGGGTCCGTGATGTGAGAGTCCGGCTCCTGACTCGAGCGACTTCGATGGTGCAATAGCCGGGAGAGCTTCGGGCGGGACTAGAGCATAGAAAACAAAAAATTCCTACCGCAAGAACGACAACACAACCCAAGATCTAATCTAGTAGATGGTAGCAACGAGGTGAAGATCATCATACCCTTGAAGATCGCTAAGCATTAATGAGATTAGATCTCGTGGTTGATGTAGTCCATCACTTGCCGCTTTCAAAAGCGCGTAGAAGATCTTGACGGTGCCACAATCGGGCAGCACCTCCGCACTCCTGGCCACACGTACGTTGTTGATGATGTCCTTCTCCCTGTTCCAGCGCGCAGCAGATGTAGTAGATCCTCTCGAATCTCGCTCAAAGACGTACGGCATGGTGACGGTAGGTGGAGATTCTACAGGGCTTCGCCGTAAAGCCGCGGGAGAAGAAGGAGGAGGGAGTAGCTAGGGGTTGGGAGAGGGGGTGGGCGCCGGCCAGGGGGCCCCTTTGGTGGTGCAGCCAAGGTGTAGCCAGCTCTCCTCTCCCTCTCTTTATATAGGTGGAACCCCAAAGGTTTGCCCAAAATCCGAATAAGCGTCCAACCTAAAACCTTCCATTTGGTGAAACCTAGCAAGTGACTCCTCCCCTTTCCTTCCCCATGGCCGACCACGGAGGTGGAGTCCACCATGGACTCCAACTTCCCTCTTGGTTTGCTAGGGTTGGCGGAGTCCATCCGGGACTCCACCTTCCATGCTGATTTCTTCTGGAACCTTCTAGAACCTTCCATAATGCACCGGATCATTTCCCAACCCTGGAAAGTGACTTCCTATATATGAATCATATTCTCCGGACCATTCCGAACTCCTCGCATGTTCGATCCCATCTGAGACTCCGAACATTCGAACTCCATTCCATATTCATATCCACTTAAAACGACATCAAACCTTAAGTGTGTCACCCTACTGAAGTTCCGAGAACTATGCGGACATGACCGAGACTCTTCTCCGATCAATAAATAGCGGGACCTGAGATCCATAATAGCTCCCACATATTCAACGATGACTTCGTGATCAAAAGAACCATTCACATAAAATACCGATTCCCTTTGTCACGCGATACTTTACTTGTCCGGGGTTCGATCATCGGTATCTCCATACCTACTTCAACCTCGTTACCGACAAGTACTCTTTACTCATACCGTGATATGATATCCCGTGTGAACCAGTCACATGATTGCAAGCTAGTTAGATATCATTCCACCAGAGGTCTTTCCTGCAGTATATCTATCCGTCATTCTGATGGACAAACCCACTCTTGATCCATATGCCTCTAACTCACACTTTCCGAATACTTAATCCCATCTTTATAACCACCCATTTACGCAATGGCGTTGGATGTAATCAAAGTACCCTTCCGGTGTAAGTGATTTACATGATCTCATGGTCGAAGGACTAGGTAACTATGTATCGAAAGCTTATAGCAAATTAAACTTAATAACTTGATCTCATGCTATGCTTACTATGGGTGTGTCCATCACATCATTCTCATAATGATATGATCTTGTTATTAATAACATCTGATGTTCATGATCAGGAAACCATGATCATCTATTAATCAACAAGCTAGTTAATTGAGAGGCTTACTAGGGACTCTGGTTGTTTACCCCCACAATACCTGATTATGGGTAAGGCTTAACTAGAAACTTATGTACCTTAGTATGGGTTCCCTCTAAACAAGCGTCATAGAGGTTATGTCGAGGCTGCCTCCTTTGAAAGTGAAATGACGTGAAATGAGGTGAATGTATGACCCAAGCCCTGTGCAGTTCTCGGGATAACAGTTGGCTATCACCAGGAGGCCAAACTCATGGGGAGAGGTGCCTATACTAGAGTTTATAAGTGAAAGGTTATGGTTGATGATCCTCATACTGAGTTATGATTATTCAGGGTTATCCCTGACGGATGTAATCAAAATTGGGGCACAAGTGTGCAACCTCTCCAGAGTACCTATTCGAATAGCCGCGTCCGTGGTCAGGGACAGTTGGAAAGGCCATATTTTCCAGTATTAGAATCTAAAAATATGAATGGTGATTTGTGACTTGAGTTTGAAATGTGACTTTGACTTTGAATTACAAAAGAGTTGTGGGAATGACACTAATGTTCCCATTTGAGTTAAGTTAGGCAAATGAAGAGTCGGTGTTTACTAAATGCTTTGGAAAAAAAACTGGCTTTATGCAAATAAACCTAGAGCTTAGAACCCCCTTGCTTTAGTTGATAGTACTTACATTAGTGTTTAGTTTGCGGGTAATTTAAAGTACTCATGACTTTGTCCCTGGCTATTCAAATGGCAACACTGTGAAGATGAGCCCCCGTACCAAGGTGAAGGACAGCAGGACGTCTATGACAACTAGGACCACTCCTGACGTCAACAGTTGCATGTGGATCAGATGGACCGCAATCGTTACTTCGCTTTCCGCTATGTGTTTTGTAATAGGATCTCTAGATCCTCTATGTTGTATTCAGACTGGGTCATGTGATCCTTTGTTGTAAGACGATTATGGTATGTAATGAATGATGTGTTGTGATATCAATCTATTATGTCTCGCAAAAACAATATTCCTAAGATTGCGATGTACGGCATAACAGGTGGTCTGGACTTAAAAACTGGTGTTGACATAACTTATCCACTGGGACATGGAATACTGTCATAATTTCAACAACTCATTGTTTTCATTTGACCAGAACAAAATAGCAATATGAAGTTCTTTATTATAAATCAAGGCTAGGTAGAATGCCAACTACGCGAATACAATAACACTTTATTTTGTTCCAGACGTGAATTCCTATCATATTCCTTGTTGTCACTTAGGCCATTGTATTCTTGTATTGCGTTGTTTTGTATGACACCTCATACCAACCAATATGGTATAAATACCCAAGAATTTCATTGTGTGACCAAACAAGGAATACATTCATAACATGTGTATCATCTATATACATCTGAGCTAAACTTTCTAGTCTTTTCTTTCTTTCAAAATCTTTTGTAGTTTCTCTTTTAGCTTTCCTCATTTTCAGAAAACACTTCACGTTCAATAACTTCTAGGTCCATTGGTGAAATACTAATAACCTTGAGATTCTTACTTTGAAGTTGATCATCACATGAAAAGTGTTCCAGATTTCACTATTAGTAACCTTTTTAATGTTATGAACAATGTCACTCATAATTTTTATCCATCAAATCATGATGACTTTCCGAGACCATGTTTGTACATGCTAGGCCTGCAGTTAACCTTAATACCTCGTGTGCAATCTGGCTTGCACCCGTTGGATGCACACATAGAATCTATAAACAACGATCATCACGTGATGCTCTTTAAAAGACAAGTCTTAGCAACTATGGCATACTAAGGATGACTCATTTCATGGATATGCGAATATCGTTAGTGCCCAACTAGTTGAAGGATTGGGGCGTCTTCAACCTTCGTACATTCCCATAAAACTTATGAGTTTATGTAGTCTCATCAGATTATATTCTATCACCTTGCAATAAGGCCTTAGATATCACGTATATCTCATACCTTGCTTATTTCCGAAAACAAAATTTCTATCTCCTTACTTTTCAAACGGATTTGAACTTCAAGTTTTACGGAGACAAGATGATTTTAGGTACTAATTGAAACCATTTCTCTTGAATCAGCAATGTGAGGTTTACTAAAAGTTTGCAATAGGACTCAATCATTTCTTGATTCTTTAACAACATGTGCCTGTCCGTAAAGTTTCTGCCGACTTGCACGGTATTTCTATCAATTACAAGACTAGCGCATGGTAGAAAACGGATGCCAATTCTACAAATTTAATTCAAAATACTATTCAGACTATGTTCATGATAATTAGTTCATGTTTTTAATCTAATTAATAATGAACTCCCACTTAATACAACATCCCTCATAGTTGTTTATTGGCACACGATCCATATCCACTACACCAAAACCGATCATCACGTGAGATGATGTAGCTTCAATGGTGAACATCAACATGTTGATCATATCATCCATATGACTTGTGTTCAACCTTTCGGTTTCCTGTGTTCCGAGGCCATGTTTGTACATGCTAGGCTCGTCAAGCAAACTCAAGTATTTCCTCGTGTGCAACATGGCTTACACCCGTTGTATGTGAACGTAGAATATATCACATCCGATCATCACGAGATGCTTCAAAACGACAATTGTAGCAACGGTGCACAAGGGGAGAACACTTTATTATATTCATATTAATGTGAGGATCATCTTATAATGCTACCATCGCGATCTAAGCAAGATAAGATGCATAAAGGATTAACATCACATGCAATTCATAATGTGATATGATATGGCCCTTTAGTCTTTGCGCCTTGATCTTCATCTCCAAAGCACGGACATGATCTCCATCATCAACGGGCATCATCTCCATCATCATCGGCGTAGCGTCAAGTTCCACGGCGCCATCATCATGGTTGTTCACCACGTGTAGCAACTATTACAACTAATTTGAAATAATACTACTTTGAAATATAAAGACAACCATAAGGCTCCTGCCGGTTTCCACAATACAATAATGATCATCTCATACATATTCATCATCACATCATGGCCATATCACATCACCAAACCCTGCAAAAACAAGTTAGACGCCTCTAATTTGGTTTGCATATTTTACATGGTTTAGGGTTTTCGAGTAAGATCCAATCTACCTACGAACATGAACCACAACGGTGATACTAGTGTTGTCAATAGAAATAGTAGATTGAATCTTCGCTATGGTGAGAGAGACAGACACCAGCAAAGCCACTTACGCAATACAAATTGCATGTCGAGCGTGGAGAAAGTCTCAATAACGCGGTCATGTAAAGTTAACCCGGGCCGCTTCATCCCACCATCCCGCAAGATGCAAAGTACACTAACTAAAAACAAAAAAAGCATCAACTCCCAAAAAAACATTGTCTTCTACTCGTGCAACCAATCTATGCATAGACACAGCTCTGATACCACTGATGGGATTCGTAGCATAGGAAACAAAAATTTCCTACCGCAAGAACGAATAACAAGCCAAGATCTAATCTAGTAGATGGTAGCAACGAGGTGAAGATCATCATACCCTTGAAGATCGCTAAGCGTTAACGAGATTAGATCTCGTGGCTGATGTAGTCGATCACTTGCCGCTTTCAAAGCGCGTAGAAGATCTTGATGGTGCCACAATCGGGTAGCACCTCCGCACTACCACACATACGTTGTTGATACATCTTTCTCCCCATTCCAGCGGGCAGCGGATGTAGTAGATCCTCCTCGGAATCTCACCAGCACGGCGGCATGGTGACGGTGGTGGTGGAGATCTCCGGCAGGGCTTCGCCGTAAGCGCTGCGGGAGAAGAAGGAGGAGGGAGTAGCTAGGGTTTGGGAGAGAGAGGGGCTTGGGGTGCCGGCTTGGGTGCCCCTTGGTGGTGCGGACAAGGTGTAGCCAGCCCTCTCCCTCTCCCTCTCTTTATATAGGTGGAACCCCCAAAGGTTTGCCCAAAATCCGAATAAGAGTCCAACTCAAAACCTTCCATATGGGTGAAACCTAGGGGAAGTGGGACTCCTCCCTTTCCTTCCCCTATGGACGGCCATGGAGGTGGAGTCCACCATGGACTCCACCTTCCCCTTTGGCTGGCCGGATAGGGTTGGTGGAGTCTATCCAGGACTCCACCTTCCATGGTGATTTCTTCCGGGAGGTTCTAGAACATTCTAGCGTCTTCCATAAATGCACCGGATCATTTCCAAACTTGGAAAGTGACTTCATGTATATGAATCTTATTCTCCGGACCATTCCGTAACTCCTCGTGATATCCTGGATCCCATCCGAGACTCCGAACAACATTCGAACTCCATTACATATTCCATATCTACTTAAAACGACATCAAACCTTAAGTGTGTCACCCTACGGTTCGAGAACTATGCGGACATGATCGAGACTCCTCTCCGATCAATAACTAATAGCGGGACCTGGAGATCCATAATAGCTCCCACATATTCAATGATGACTTCGTGATCGAAAGAACCATTCACATAAAATATCGATTCCCTTTGTCACGCGATACTTTACTTGTCCGAGGTTCGATCATCGGTATCTCCATACCTAGTTCAACCTCGTTACCGAAAGGCACTTTACTCGTGCTGTGATATGATATCCCTTGTGAACCAAACAAGCATGCTTGCAAGCTAATTAGATATCATTCCACCGGAGGGCCCAGAGTATATCTATCCACATCGGATGGACAAATCCCACTTTGATCCATATGCCTCAACTCACACTTTCCGAATACTTAATCCCATCTTTATAACCACCCATTTACGCAATAGCGTTTGATGTAATCAAAGCATCCTTCCAGTGTAAGTGATTTACATGATCTCATGGTCGAAGGACTAGGTAACTATGTATCGAAAGCTTATAGCAAATTAAACTTAATGACTTGATCTCATGCTATGCTTACTATGGGTGTGTCCATCACATCATTCTCCTAATGATATGATCTTGTTATTAATAACATCCAATGTTCATGATCAGGAAACCATGATCATCTATTAATCAACAAACTAGTTAAATGAGAGGCTTACTAGGGACTCTGGTTGTTTACACAACACACATGTATTAATGTTTCTGATTAATACAATTATAGCATGGAGTGTAAACATTTATCATGAACACTAAGATATAACAATAACTATTTTATTATTGCCTCTCGGGCATATCTCCAACAGAAGCTGCACCACTGTCTTGGTCTTGGCAGCCTCGAGGAGACGCAGGGAGGGGAGAACCTCTGCCGAGGCAGAGAGGTTGGATCCATAGTGGTCCAGGTCCAGAGGCATACCCAGCTTAGCCCCGGCCGATTTTGAGCCCGATGGGCCCGTGGCGCCCCCGGCCACATTGGGGTCTTCTTGTCACCCTTGTCTTTGTCTTTGCCACCCCAGCGAGGATCATGCTTATTCCATTCGCTTTCCGAGGACAGATCCTCTGAGTCCTCATCCAAGTTCGTGCGCGGAGGAGGTGGCGGCGGGCCCCCTATCCCCGTCCCCGGTGTACCTCTCGACGGCATCTCAGCTCGGACCCCCACAATGAACCCCTCTCCATTCACAAAGACTTGCATGGAGCCTTTGATCCGCTCTGAGTAATGGAAATGAACGAGCATGCGGATGGGATCGCGGTCACTCTTTTGGCTGGATAGCTCATCCACGTCAATTGGCCTGCCTATCATGGTAAAAGTCGCCATGAGGCGATCCTTCACCAACAGGACCTCCGGCACCCCTTTGAGGCGGACCCAAGTGGAAGGTAGGATCAGGCTCGGTCTCGGAGATAGGAAGGCTTCCCTAATCTCCATGTCAGACTTGCTCAAGGGTAAGTGCAATTTCCCGCTTCCAGTGCTTAGCTTTAGGGTTTGGCGAGTTGGGAAGACCACGGAAAACTCCAAGTCAGAGAGCTTATGAACCTGCCAATTCCACAGTTCATCCACAAGATGCTTTAGTTCGTCAGACAGTTGTTCCTCAGAGAGCGGGGCCGAGCTGAACTTGATGATCGCGACAAAGACCTCACCATTACCCCTCCCACCCCGCAGCGGCTCGACATCTATGTTGTAGAAGCCACCGCCGGTGATGCCGTGTCCCATGGTCTACAACCGCAACCCCTTACCCCTTACCCCTTGTCGGGCAGTTTGCGAACGTGTGCCCCTCCCCGGAGCACACAACGCAGAGAGGGTCGAAGGAGAAATCAGATTGGTAGTGAAACTCTCTCCCACACTTGAAGCACTCGCCCGCCGCCGGAGCCCCTGTCCGGGCAGGGACTTGCTTGGCTTTTCCCTTGGCCGGCTGCTGCCCATCCCCTGATGTGTTACCAAGAGCCTTCTTCCCTTTGTTCTTCTGCTGTTGCCCACGCGGATTGCCCTGTGGGAACCGCTCACCTTGCGCCGGTGGCCCGAAACCCGTGCTTGAGTTGCCGTCCCCGCGGCGGTTGGCCAGCGCCTCCTCCCTCCAGCGCTTCTCCTCCCACCACGGAGGTGGGGGGGGGGGGGCGTAGGCACCATAGTCGCCCTGGCCACGGTCCTGGTCGTGCAAGAACTGCTCCCCCTCCTGGGAGCGGAACCCGCCACCAGCACCTCAATCATGCCGGTCATCTTGGCGGCCAGGCCCGTCGAGGTAGCGGTGGCCACCACCATCCTGACGTCCTCCTCCGCCGCCATCTAGCCTTCCACCACCTCCGCCGCCTCCATCTTGTCGTCCCCCACCTTCACCATCCTGGCGCCCCGCAACCGCACGCCCCCGCCATCCTGCCGACGCGCCCTAGAGCCCTCGTCAAAGCGCCTCTTGCGCCCCTCATCATAGCCGCCCACCATGACCACGGTTGCGAAGGAGCGGACCTGCGGCATTGGGTCGCTGATGCGGCGAAGGAGGCGGTGGCGCGGCGCAAGGGGATCAGAGAGGCGTCGTCGCACTTCAGACTGTCTAGCAGGTAACCCTAATGCTGGCTCAGTGTAGCCCGAAGGGAGCCAGAGCCATCTATAGCTGGTGGCCGCACATGGGCTGGCGGACCGGCCTATCAGGCCCAGCAGCCCAGGCTGCAAGTGGCCAACCCGGACCCTCTCAAGTGGGCTGGCCCAGTCCAGCGCCATGCCCGTGGGCTGAATGACCCCGCCCTCCAGCCCGGTCCAAGTGGAGGCCACGTCACCAAAGGTCAATGGTGCAGACACCGGGCCCCGCCTGTCCCCCACCAACCCGCTCCTCGATTCGAAATTCGAAATTGCTGGAGATGCCGAAGCCACCAGCAACGCCGCCGGCGAGGCCCGACCCCCAGATCTCGCAGGCTCCAGAAGGTGGCATGCGCCAGCGACCGTCGCGACACGCGCCGGCGGAAGCGAAGCGCCCGCCAGATCCAAGCTGGAGGTGGGGAACCCCTATCGCTGACCTCGCCGGAGCCCCCCAGCGTCACCCAGCTGTCGAAACCGCGGCGGCGCCGAGCCACCGCATCTGGAAGGCTTGCCAAGGGGGGCAAAGGCCGAGCGCTTCGTCGCGGGAGGGAGCCCCCAAGCTCCACATCCCGGAGCACAAAAGCCTCCAGGGTACACAGGGCCGGTGGCCGGAGCGGCCCATGCTCCGCATCAGAGCCACCGCCGTCGGAACTCTCCGAAGAGAAGGACATCACGTCGTCGTCCTCGCAGTTCTCCCGCACCCAGAACCTGCCCCAGTTCCTCCCCACCCCTGGGGAAGCTACCGACCGCAGGGGAGGCGCCCTCGATCAACTCCGGCGACGCAGAGGAGCCCGGCCCGCGGGCCATCTCAGAGTCGTCCTCGTGTTCGCCAGAATCGCCCTCGTCGTCGCCAGAGCGCATCGCTTCTTTTTCCTCGTAGGTTCGATGAGTTTACCGGCCAAGCAAGTAACCACCGGAGCGAGGGGGAGCTCTGGCGCACGACGGGGAAGGTTCCGGGAAGGAGGCGGATGCGAGTACTGTGGCGACGGGGAGGAGACGTAGAGATGTACGGCGCCGCTTCCTGCTGGCTGGCTGGCTGTCTGTTTTGGGCACGTCGTTTTTCCTTGGGTCGCCGATGTGACAAGTATAGTAGCAACAAGAGGGACGAAGCTCCTGTCACAGCTCTGTGCAGGTGGGTCAATCTGGTACGGAAATGAGTGATGATACATCAATACAACTAAGCAATACACTGCATTATACCTGCATATTTGATGGTGTACAACGTGGGCTAGGGACAGGTGTCAGCAAAAGCCATGGGGAGGTGTGGCACCCATGTGGTCCTTTGTAATTCCCCAACAACATGCCCCAACTTTATATATATGAGAAGGTTTTCTCATCTGGCATTCTCTTGAAAGAGTTGATCACATTTTTTTGTTTCTGAATATTACGTGCATAGACACATTAATAAACCCCAAAATGTATTGTAAATACAAGGGAACAAATTAACTGCTAGAGTACTATTTAAGCGCGTCATGCGAAAACTGACAACATAAAACACGTGTGTTGTATGAAGATGGAAGTACATCGATTGCTCTAACATAAAGAACTGAGATACTGCCATCATCACAACTTGAAGCTATTAGACAGCCTGCAAGCCTGAAATGAAATTCAAAAAATCCATAATGACATACAAGACATTATAGTGTTCATAAAGATAATATACAGAGTACATACGGATTCCATGAGATCACATTGACATCAGAATTGTGAACCCCTGACAAGAGGATAACAAGGCTTCCTCCCTTCACGTATATATCATCCCATATAACATTAGTTCCATCTTTGATTATACCAGCATGTGCTTTGTGCGACGTATCCAGGAGTCTGAGGTTAAGGAGGCGTTAAGGAGGATGAAAGGCGGCAAGGCGATGGGTCCTGATGGTATCCCCATCGAGGCGTGGAGAGGCCTTGGAGACGTAGCGATAGTATGGCTAACTAAGTTTTTCAACCTCATTTTTCGGTCAAACAAGATGCCCGAAGAATGGAGGCGGAGTATTTTAGTACCAATCTTCAAGAACAAGGGGATGTTCAAAGTTGTACTAATTACCGTGGAATCAAACTGATGAGCCATACTATGAAGCTATGGGAGAGAGTCATTGAGCACCGCTTAAGGAGGTTGATAAGCGTGACCAAAAACCAATTTGGTTTCATGCCTGGGAGGTCTACCATGGAAGCCATCTTCTTGGTACGACAGCTGATGGAGAGATACAGGGAACAAAAGAAGGACCTTCATATGGTGTTCATTGATTTGGAGAAGGCCTATGATAAGATACCTCGGAATGTCATTCGGTGGGCCTTGGAGAAACACAAAGTCCCAATAAAGTACATTACCCTCATCAAGGATATGTATGATAATGTTGTGACAAGTGTTCGAACAAGCGATGGCGACACCGATAACTTTCCAATTAGAATAGGACTACACCAAGGGTCAGCTTTGAGCCCTTATCTTTTTGATTTGGTGATGGATGAGGTCACAAGGGATATACAAGGAGACATCCCATGGTGTATGCTCTTTGCGGATGATGTGGTGCTAGTCGATGATAGCGAACGGGGGTTAATAGAAAGTTAGAGTTGTGGAGGCGAACTCTCGAATCGAAAGGTTTTAGGCTTAGTAGAACTAAAACTGAATACATGAGGTGCAGTTTAGGCACGAGGAGGGAGAGGTTAGCCTTGATGGGCAGGTGGTACCGGAGAGAGACACTTTTCGATATTTGGGGTCCATGTTGCAGAAGGATGGCTATATCGATGAAGATGTGGGCCACCGAATCAAGGCTGGGTGGATGAAGTGGCGTCAAGCTTCTGGCGTACTCTGTGACAAGAGAGTGCCACAAAAGCTAAAAGGCAGGTTTTATAGGACAGCTATCCGACCTGCGATGTTGTATGGCGAGTGTTGGCCAACGAAGAGACGACATATCCAACAGTTAAGTGTAGCAGAGATGCGCATGTTGAGATGGATTTGTGGCCACACAAGAAAGGATCGGGTTCGGAACGACGATATACGGGAGAGAGTTGGGGTAGCACCGATTGAAGAGAAGCTGGTCCAACATCGTCTCAGATGGTTTGAACATATCCAATGGAGGCCTCCGGAAGCGCCAGTGCATAGCGGACGATGAGAATGTTAAGAGGGTTCGTGGTAGACCAAAATTGACATGGGAGGAGTCCGTTAAGAGAGACCTGAAGGTTTGGAATATCGACAAAGATTTAGCCATGGATAGGGGTGCGTGGAAGTTAGCTATCCACGTTCCGGAACCATGACTTGGCTTCGAGATCTTATGAGTTTCAACTCTAGCCTACCCCAACTTGTTTGGGACTGAAAGGCTTGGTTGTTGTTGTTGTTGTATAACATTAGTTCCATCCACCGAACATGAGGCAAATACATTTTCTTCTCCATCTCTCCACTACAAAACATAATTATAGAAATATGTAATCAATCATTGTATGGCATGTCTGAAGAACTTCAACACTTGCAGAGTATCCAACAAATTGGTTGGTGTCCACATCCCAACTGTCTGAAGAGGGTTCCCAAAGATGAATGCATTTGTTGGCAATTTGGATAAAAATAACCTAATGTTGAAACAAATTTCAAAAGTAAACCTTCCACGAAACAAATTCACGAATCTAACCTTTTTGTGTCACGCCGGTCTCCATGGCGTTGCATCTTATTGTGTGGCGCCGTTGGCTGGGGCGTGGCACAATGGTGTGCCACACATTGGATTGGGGCGCGGCAAAAAGCAAGTGCAACGCCATGGTCTAGGGTGTGGCATCCCATTGTGTGGCGCCGTAGGCTGGGGCGTCACACAATGGGGTGCCACGCCCTAGCCTACGGCATGACACGGAGGGGTTAGATTCGTGAATTTGTTTCGCTGATAGTTCATTTTTTAAAATCCTTTTAACTTTAGGTTAGTTTTGTGCAAATTGCCTGCATTTGTTACATTCTTCTGCATGGACAAGCAATATACCGAACTACATCAGTTTCCTTGCACCACCAAACGAATTGTACAGACGGAAGAAGTCTTTAATCGAACTAACGGAGATAAGATTTAGTACACACCAGACACAAGTCTTCATGTAAAACTTTGGTTCCAATCAAGTGCGTATCCTTCATCTTAATGGCCACTAAATATTTTTAGAAGCACATGGTTATGGATTATGTCGTCATGTTTGTGTGCAGCTGTTCTACAGTATACTTAAGCAATGAACGAGCTGAAATCCCACACCTTCATATGTAGAAGAGAGAACAGAGTTAAGTAGTATATAGGACAGGGAAGCGGCCAGTGTGATGCACTCGGTTTAACCTATGTACCGAAAAACCTGAATTTTCATGTCTATCCTCTGGGCCGCCCCTTCTCCTCCCCCGCTCTCCTAACCCTAACCCCTCCTCCCACCCCCCTCGCCCCGCCGCCGCCGACGGTCGCCGCCGGGCCTAGCCCGTGTGGTTGACGGCGGCGGCGAGGCTCCCCTCCTCGTGGTCGGCTGGCGGAGGGCTCAGCGCCCCGCGCGCGCAGGCTCCCCTCGCGAGCTTGGCGATGGCGCCCGGGCGGCGGCTGCGGGCGGCGCGGGCGGAACACACGGCGGTGGGCGCTCAGGGCGGCGGCGCGGCGGCACGTCGGCCTTCTGCGCGGCCTAAGCGTTCTCCGGGAGGGCGCAGGTCGCAGGACCTAGGGGGTTTCGGCCGGCCGGGCAGGGGCCCGGCCCCGTTTCGAGCCCCCTGCGTGTCCCCTTTGCCAGATCTTGCGATGCCGGCAGCCGGGGTGGTTGCTGGCCGCAGATCTCGCTGCTGCGGCTGTCCTTCCCCGCCTTTCTTCAGATCTGGTGTCGGCACGAGTCGTGGTGGCTGTGGGCAGCCCAGATCTGTGGAGGTGCTCACTCACCTGGTGATCTGCGTGGGGCAGATGCCGGTGAGGTCGGTTGTCGTCTGCTCGGGAGCGGTTGTTCTGCGTAGGTGGTGGCTCTCGGTGCTCTGTTGCGGTCCGGCGGCGCGAGGAGTTTGGTCTCAAGGCGGCGGCCTTGGTCGGTGGGAACCTTGCTGGTTGTCGGGCGAGCCAGAGGTTCTGGTGCTGGTCGTTGGCCATGGTCGTGCGGGCGACGTGGTCGCGGCGAGCAGCTTGTTGTGGCGGCGGTTCGGTCGACTTTCGACGGCCTAACCCTGTGTAGAAGAAGGAGAGGCCATGCCGAGGGGAAACCCTTGCCCTTTTGGGCCATGATGGCGACGTCTGTGGACGCCGTCCCCTTCCTGAAGGCGTCATGGGGCTTCTCTCCGTCTTTCTACAGTCTCCGGGTGAAAACCCAAGATCCTCGGATCGGGCGGTGGCGGCACTCCGGTGTCGCGATCTTCTTGAAGACATCGTCTTGGAGTCCATAACAAGTTGCTCTCCGAAGGTTGTGTGGCGAAGGCGGCTTCGTTTGGCGATCTTCGGCAAGGCTTGCCCCGTCCCCCTTCCCTGGTCGAGCCTCCTTGGTGCTACTTCTCGGTCTGTGAGCAAAGCGGGTCGGTCCTCGGTGGTGGTCGGCCTCCGGTGGCGCTTCTGCGACGGAGGAGTGTTGTTGAGGCGCGCGTGAAAATGGCTCGCTCTCGGGTGAGCTCCGGCCCGACACTGTAGACTCCAGCTCTTCTTCGAGTCCTCGTAGGCGCTTTGGCTGAGCTTCTTGGTCGCGCTTCCGGCTGTAGCTTCTTCGGTAGTTCGTGTGGGTGTGTGGTGTCGGTCTGTAAGCTGGGTTCAGCACTTTGTATCAATCTCGCCGTTGTTGGCTTTGTTAATTCAAAGTCGGGCACGTCCAGTGCCTTTCATCTAAAAAAAGTGTGATGCACTCTGTTCCTGGACAAGTCTCAGGAGGAATATAATGGATATAATATATGTTCTATTGCTGGACAAATAGGACCCCGTACATGTACATGCCAAGTTTTTTCATGAGGAGCATAATAAAATTTAGCTTGATGTACAGTAAAAAGATATCTGTTAAAAGGGAAGGGATTTGATGTACAAGAAATACATCTTGTAGCTTTTGATAAAAAAAAATGGACAAATGAAAAAAGTACCTGAACATATACCTGAGCATTTCTCGGGCCGGGCCGGTCAAAGCTCGACGTGGAAAATCTCGATTTTACAGACGCCGGTACCTACCGGAGTCTCTGCCGCCAATCATGCTTCGCCAGCGCTGCCTCTGTGGTGGCCCTTGCCTTTTGTATTGATTTGGCAGATCGTGTATTGTTTGGTATCCTGATTTTGTGTGATCGTGTATTTCTTGTTGGGCCCTACCCACGTGCTTTCCTCCATCTTCTTTCCCAACTGCAACGACAAATAGGGAGACGCCTAGGAACTGGTTCCTGCGCCGCCGCCACCACCTCCGTCGTCCCTGGTCGTGAGGCGCCCGAGTCAGCCTTTTACCACCATCCCCGCCAGACTCCTCCGGCCCCGTCGTCTGCGCGCCGTTCCGACATCCCTACCACCCGCCGGCTGCAGGGAGGGCGCCTCAATGCCGCGCGGCCCGGTAGCCGAAAGGTAGCGGGCGCACGTCGTCGCTGAGCGGTTCCTCGTGGCGGAACCCGTACGCGTGGAGCACCTGGTCGTCGGCGAAGGTGAGTGCGTGGCGCATCCCGTCGGTGCAGGTCTCCTTGGATAGATCTCGTTGGGCTTGCCGCCGCAGGGCTGGCACACCGTGAAGTTCGTCACGAACGGCCGCCGCCAGCCGGTCAGCCCTCTGTCCACCCACCCCAGGACGCTTCTCTTCACCGCCGCGTTCCTGGCCGCAGCGTACCGCGCGTCTCCCCCTCCAATTGCCTCCGGCGCAGTGCCGCCGCCCGGGGCGCGCGTCGCTCTGCTGCTAGGTACCGTGCGGCGATGTCGTGTAATCTGATGTCCTGATGCATGTGCGTATGAATGTATATCCTTGTGATTCAGTACTAAAGCTATGCGCTGCAGAGTGGAGACACCACTAGCACGCACAAGTGATTATTCCTTTTGTGCTGTTGCAAGTTCTTGTAGTATAAGATTTGCGGTAACCTTGATCTTGTGTGCTAGGTTGGGTGGCTGAGCTTATTTTGATGTTCATATATCATTGTAAAGGAGGATTCATGTTCTTATTGAATTATCTTTGGTTCATTCGGAGGACAAGATTCAAACAAAATTTAGTGAACTATTTTTAAATATATGTGAATGCTAAGATATTTCTGATGAAAATCTTCTGAAATAAAGTGAACTTTTTGTGAAACCTACTAAAGTGGTGCTATTATGAAACATAGACCATCCTTGAAAAATTATGTGAAAATCGCGAAGTTCGTACCTTTAGGAAACACTCCTTAGCAATATGTACAATTGGAACTTTACTAAGACATAAATCAAACATCAAAGAAAACACTAAGTGACAATTCTACTTTAGTGAAACAAATTGGAACTTGTATGGTACATTGAAATAAACAAAAAAATGAAACAAATGTGAAATATGTGAGATACCGTACAACCTTTTGAATCCAATGTGAAACATGCCCATCCGTTTAAAACTTATTTACACTTATGAGAAAACACCCTCCTAACATTTGAAACTTTTGTGAAACATGCACATCATGTTCCAACTTATCTAAAACAAATGTGAAACACCCTATGCCCAAAAAAATGAAACATCATACATCCATTTTAAACTAATGTGAAACATGACCGTCGAAGTGAAACACCATCTATAGGACATGCATTATTTAATTATTTCTGAAACAATTGTACACAACAAATTGAATCCAGTGTGAAACCTGCCCATCATTTTAGAACTTATATGACACTTATGAGAAACACGCTCCTTCCGTTTGGAACTTACGTAAAACATACACATCATATTCCAACTAATGTGAAATACCGTCTAAACTTTTGAATATAATGTGAAACATGCCCATCATTTTAAAACTTATATAACACGTATGAGAAACACCATCCTTCCATTGGAAATTTTTGTGAAACATGCACATCCTATTCCAACTTGTATGAAACTAATGTGAAATATGTGGCATACCGTCCAACCATTTGAATATAGTGTGAAACATGCACATCGTTTTAAAACTTATATGACACTTATGAGAAACACCCTCCTTCCATTTTAAACTTATGTGAAACATGCACATGCTATTCAAACTTATATGAAACTGATGAAATATGTGAAATAATGTCCAACCTTTTGAATCTAATGTGAAACATGCCCATCCTTTTAAACCTTATATTACACTTATGAGAAACATCCTTCTTCCATTGGAAACTTTTGTGAAACATGCACATTCTATTCCAACTTGTATGAAACTAATGTGAAATATGTGACAGGTCGTCCAACCATTTGAATCCAGCGTGAAACATGCCCATCCTTTTAAAACTTATATGACACTTATGACAAACACCCTCCTTCCATTTGAAACTTATGTTAAATATGCACATTATTTTCAAACTTATATGAAACTTATGAAAAATGTGAAGTACCCTCCTTCCATTTGAAACTAATATGCAACATGCCTGTCTGTTTGAAACTAATATGATAGTAATGTGAAACGCCATCCTTCCATTTCAAATGTATGTAAAGAATGCACATACTATTCAACCTAATATAAATCTAATTTGGAATACCCTATGCGCAAAAAAATGAATACCCCTCCACCAATTTTAAATTAATGTGAAACATGACCGTCAAACTGTAACACCATCCATAGGCTATGTATTATTAAATTATTTGCAAAACAATTGCAACCTAGTTCTTATATTGATACTCAACAAAGTGAAACACCCTCCATCCATTTAAACAAATGTGAATCAATTGAAACTTGTAAAATATATTGAAATAAACAAAAATTGAACTAATTCATATTATTTCCAAACTTATATAAAAATGATATATCACTTTACGCCAAATATATGAAATACCCTCCAACCCTTAGAACTAGTGTGAAACATGCCCATCCTATTGAAACATGTATGACACTACTGTGAAACTTATATGATACTAATGTGAAACACCCTCCTTCCATTTGAAACTTATGTGAAACATGCACATCATATTCCAACTTATATGAAAGTAATGTGAAATATGTGAAATACCCTCCACCCTTTTGAATCCAATGTGAAACATGCTCATCCTTTTGAAACTTACATGACACTTATGGGAAACACCCTACTTCCATTTGAAACTTATGTGAAACATGCACATCCTATTCTAACTTAATGAAATTAATGTGAAACACCCTACGCTAAAAAAACACCATCCATCAATTTTAAAGTGGTGTGAAACATGATCGTCGAAGTGAAACGCCCTCCATCCATTTAATTTGAAACACCCTATTTCCCCGAAAAGTGAAACACCTTCCATCCTTCTTAAATTAATGTGAAACATGACCGTCGAAGTGAAACATCATCAAAAGGGGACATGAATTATTGGATTATTTGTGAAACAATTGTAACCTAGTTCTTAATTGATGCACAACAAAGTGAAACACCATACATCCATTTTAATAATGTGAACCAATTTAAACTTGTACAATACATTGAAATAAACCAAAAAGTGAAACAAGTTATATCCTTTCCAAACTTATGTAAAAAATGATATATCATTTTATGCCAAATATGTGAAATACCCTCAAAACCTTTCGAACTCATGTGAAACATGCTCATCCTATTGAAACTTATATAACACTAATGTTAAACTTATATGATACTAATGTGAAACACTCTCCTTTCATTTGAAACTTAGGTGAAACATGCACATCATATTCCAACTTATATGAAACTAATGTGAAATACTCCCTCTATCACAGTTTATTAGGCGCGAGTGTACCCCTAGGTCACAAATTTGATCAAGTTAGCATTAGTTATATGCTATAAAAAATTATATCATTCGAAAGTTTAGATGTTCTATTTTCTAATGATATAACTTTTGCATTATATAATTTAAATTATATAGGTCAAATTGGCGACCTAGAGATACAGGGAGGACTAGTAAACTAAGATGGAGGGAGTATCCTCCATTCTTTTGAATCCAATGTGAAACATGCCCATCCTTTTGAAAGATACATGACACTTATGAGAAACACCCTACTTCCATTTGAAAATCATGTGAAACATGCGCATGCTATTTTAACTTATATGAATTTAATGTGAAACACCCTACGCCAAAAAAAATTAAACACCATCCATCAATTTTAAATTAATATGAAATATTATTGTCGAAGTGAAACACCCTCCATCCATTTAATCTGAAACACCCTATTCCCCCAAAAAGTGAAACACCCTCAATCTTTTTAAAATAAATGTGAAACATGACCGTGATGACCCACAAGTATAGGGGGTGTATCGTAGTATCTTCGATAAGTAAGAATGTCGATCCCAACGAGGAGCAGAAGGTGTTGACAAGCAGTTTCGATGAAGGATTCACTGTAAATGCTCACGACAAGTATTCGGGGGTTTTGATGTAACAGGTGAATAAAGTACGAGTAAGTAAAGTGCGAGAGTAACAATTGCAGCGAGTGGCCCAATCCTTTTAGCACAAAGGACAAGCTGGTTTGTTTACTAATGACCAAACGTTCTCGAGGACACACGGGATTTTAGTCTAGTGCTTTCGCTACATACGGCTAAATAATCTTCATTGTTATGATAAGTGTTGTGTGGGTGAACCTATGCTAATGTACCGCCCTTCCTAGGACTAATACATACTTGTGATTATACCCCTTGCAAGCATCCGCAACTACAAGAAAGTAATTAAGAATAAATCTAACCACAGCCTTAAACTCTGAGATCCTGCTATCCCTCCTGCATCGATATACCAATGGGGTTTAGGTTTCTGTCACTGCAACCCCGCAATTGGCAAACGAGTACAAGATGCATTCCCCTAGACCCATAAAGGTGAAGTGTCATGTAGTCGACGTTCACATGACACCACTAGAAGAATAACACCACAACTTAAATATCATAACATTGAATATTACTCAACCATAGTTCACTACTAACATTTAGACTTCACCCATGTCCTCAAGAACTAAACGAACTACTCATGAGACATCATATGGAACATGATCAGAGGTGATATGATGATGAATAACAATCTGAACATAAACCTTGGTTCAACGGTTTCACTCAATAGCATCAACAACAAGTAGAAATCAATACCGGGAGAGTTTCCCCTATCAAACAATCAAGATCAAACCCAAATTGCTACGGCGGTGACGATGTCCAGCGGTGGAGACGGCGGTGATGATGGTGAAGATGATGATGATGGTGATGGAGATGATGTCCAGCTCGATGACGGTGACGATGGCGTCGATTTCCCTCCGGGAGTTCCCCGCGGATCTCAGGGAGAGCTCTTTCTCTCTGGTGTTCTCCGCCCGCAGAGGCGGCCGTAACTCTTCGTGGGGTACCCTCGTGGCTTAGGTCTTCGGAAAGGATTTCGCGAAGAAAAGGAGGCGAAAGGGGTGTGGGCCCCCTCACCACCAGTGGCGCGGCCAGGCCATGGGCCGCGCCGCCTATGGTCTGGCCCACCTTGGGTCCAGTGGCTCCCCCTTCGGCTTCCTTCGTCATCCGGAAAAATAGGATTTTGGTATAATTTCCTTCCACAGTTGATCTTCCGAAATATTGCGTTCGACGGTGCTTTTTCCCAGAATCCGACTCCTGCTCGATCCTCCAATGATCATGAAATATGCAAAATAGATGAAATAACATAAGTATTGTGTCCAAACATGAAATATATCAATGAATAACAACAAATTATGATACAAAATAGTGATGCAAATTGGACGTATCAACTCCCCCAAGCTTAGACTTCGCTTGTCCCCAAGCGAAACTGAACTCGGTTTATGGAGTGAAGAGTCGATAAATAAAATACGGACAAGAAGCATCATATTCATTCACACAAGACATTCTAGTAAACAACTTCCTCATATAACTCAACTTGAAACAAGTATAAGGTAATCACAAATAAAGGTGCATAAGAAATCATAGTTGGTGATGGCAAACTTCGTTCTTGGTCAGAGAACAATTAACAATTATACTTATCTCATTGAGCAGCGCTCTCATGTTAAAGTTTATATGGCACAACTTGCATACTCAATCATAATAGTCTCCTCATAATCATTGATAACTTGCAAAGCTATATTCATTCAGATAAAACTTGTACTAAACAAGGAAGAATAAAAGACATGATGAAGCAAATCACAATATAATGGTTTGATCACAACTACTCAAATGCTTGCTTGAGATGGAGGGAAATAGGTTTACTGACTCAACGTAAAGTAGAAGACAGGCCCTTCGCAGAGGGAAGCAGTGATTAAATCATGTGCTAGAGCTTTTTCAGTTTTGAAATCATATAGAGATAATAAAAGTAACATTTTGAGAGGTGTTTGTTGTTGTCAACGAAGCGGGTACTCTAACCCCCTTGCCAGACAACCTTCAAAGAGCGGCTCCCATTTTATTTTTATTTTGTGTGGCACTCCTTCCAACCTTTCTTTCACAAACCATGGCTAACCGAATCCTCGGGTGCCTAACAATCTCTCATACCATGAAGGAGTGCCTTTTTATTTTAGTTTTATTATGATGACACTCCCCCCAACCTTTGCTTACACAAGCCATGGCTAACCGAATCCTTCGGGTGCCGTCCATCAATCACATACCATGGAGGAGTGTCTATTTAGATTAATTAATTTGGGACTGGGAATCCCATTGCCAGCTCTTTTTGCAAAATTATTGGATAAGCGGATGAAGCCACTAGTCCATTGGTGAAAGTTGCCCAACAAGATTGAAAGATAAAACACCACATACTTCCTCATGAGCTATAAAACATTGACACAAATAAGAGATAGTATATTTTGAATTGTTTAAAGGTAGCACACGAAGTATTTACTTGGAATGGCGAAAATACCATGTAGTAGGTAGATATGGTGGACACAAATGACATAGGTTTGGGCTAAGGTTTGGATGCACGAGAAGTATTCCCTCTCAGTACAGGTCTTTGGCTAGCAAGGTTAATTAGCAAGCATAAGAGTTGAAGGAAACAAACAAATATACATGTGATAGAAATAATCATGCATCTTCCTTATAAGCACAAACAGTTTTAACTTCAGAATAATAAGCTATGAGCTAACAAGAAAGAAAGACAATGAAACAACTACATGTATTTCTCTTTTCTATTTAAACCTCAAAGTGTTGTTGCTATTGACCAATGCTAAGTTTGCCAAAACCAAATAGATTTATTCAATGCTCCCAAAGTGATACCAATACTAACAACAAGGTAAATCATATAATAGAGATTGCAAACTAAAATAAGATGTGCAATATGTAAATGATAAGACTTCTCATTAATATTCCATAACGATAACTCACACCAAGGGATACATAGACAACCAACTAAAGGAGAGATACTTCCAACGCAACCCATCTTATATGATAACTTCCCTACTCATGATATGACACTACTTGACAATAAAAAGTAAAAGGTAGTGATGATGTGATAACGCGGCACTCCCCCAAGCTTGGAACAAACCAAGGGGATGCCAATACCGATGATGAATTACTCCTTCGGCGGTGGTGGTGAAGAATTCCTGACAAGCTTCTCAACAAGCTCCTGAAGCTCATCAATCTTGTACGTGAGGTTGCGAATCATCTCCGAATTGTGCTCGACGCGGTTAAGAAGACGGCGAGTCCCAACTCTTGGAGTTATTTCCCCACTCTTCACCCTCAGGCTTCGCCCTTCCCGGTGTTAGAACGATCTATATCCCAATTGCTAGGCAATGCTGCCTGGGAGTCCTTTCAATTTGATTATTGAAAATTAGATTGCGGAAGGGATGGTGAGTGCCTGATAAAGATGTCTTCGGAGCTAGGTAATGACGTGGAACCCCTCCTCCGGTGCGAATTCTTGCGCTCTTGTTTGCACTGAAGGGGTTGTCCACCACCTTGACGCTTGCGACGGTAGCACGCTGGTGTGCACGCGAGTCTTCCTCCACCTCTTCTTCATCTTCTTCCTTGACGCCCTTGTTCTCCTCTTTCCACTCAAGATCTTGATTATCTTCATCCGGAAGCTCCTTGCCCTTGTTCTTGGAGACCATGGTGCTTCTAGACCGAAAACAGATCCTGGCAGAAACAGCTAGAAACAAAAACACGTCGAGAAAACGATATACGGACCTCCAGGGGTCCGGGGGATTATATAGCAAAAATTTTCACGACAAAAGGAAAGTACCGATCGAACCGAGTCGGAAAGGGGACGAGAGGCCAGCTCATAGGTCGGCGCGGGCCTGTGCTAGGCCGCCGGCCTATGGTGGCACGCCCTCGTGCGTCTTTTCCACTCCGTTTCGATCTCGTAATTTTCCATATTTTCCAAAAACAGCAAAAATATTGTTCGGAAAGTAAATTGCGAACTTTTCATTACCATCTGTTACCTATTAAAAGTCGATGACTGTCAACTTGCCCTTTGATGAAAGCCTCCGGTGTTTCCACTCGAATAATATCAACATCAACATTATAAGAATCACCTGAGATGTAATGCTTGAGTCTTTGTCCATTTACCACTTGCGTAGCATTGCCTTGGAGAGCTAATTTTAATTGCTCCGAACGATACACCTCCTTGACGACATATGGTCCTTCCCATTTCGAGAGTAATTTCCCTGCAAAGAATCTGAGACGAGACCGATACAATAGGACTTTATCCCCAATATTAAATTCTCTTTTGATAATCCTTCTATCATGCCATTTTTTAACTTTCTCTTTAAAGAGTTTAGCATTTTCATAAGCTTCACTTCTCCATTCATCTAGAGAACTCAATTGCAACAACCTCTTATCTCCGGCAAGTTTAGGATCTTTATTTAATTCTCTAACAGCCCAATAAGCTTTGTGTTCTAGTTCTAAAGGTAAATGACAAGCTTTCCCATAAACCATTTTATAAGGTGACATTCCCATGGGATTTTTATAAGAAGTTCTATAAGCCCATAGTGCATCCTTCAATTTACTAGCCCAATTCTTTCTAGTTTTATTAACAGTCTTTTGCAAGATAGATTTAATCTCTCTATTTGATAATTCTACTTGCCCACTAGTTTGAGGATGATAAGCGGAAGCAATTCTATGATTAATACCATATTTAGCAAGAGTTTTCATAAAACCACCATGAATAAAATGAGAACCTCCATCAGTTATAATATATCTAGGAACTCCAAATCTAGGAAAAATAATATCTAAAAGCATTCTTAAAGAGGTCTCACCATCGCACTTTTTGTAGGTATGGCTTCCACCCATTTAGTAACATAATCAACAGCAACAAGTATATGAGTGTTACCTTCTGAAGAGGGAAAAGGTCCCATGAAGTCAAATCCCCAACAATCGAACGGTTCAATGACAAGAGTATAATTCATAGGCATTTCATTGCGTCTGGAGATATTACCAACCCTTTGGCATTCATCACAAGATAAAATAAACTTCCTTGCATCTTTGAAGAGAGTTGGCCAATAAAAACCTGATTGTAGAACCTTTTGCGCGGTTCTTTCTCCCGTGATGTTCTATAAGCACTACCATGACATTTACTCAATATCTCTTGTTGTTCATATTCGGGAACACATCTTCGCAGAATACCATCCACTCCTTCTTTATATAAGTGTGGGTCATCCCAAAAATAATGCCTCAAGTCATAGAAGAATTTCCTCCTTTGCTGAGCTGAAAAGGTTGGAGGCAAGTACTTGGAAACAATAAAGTTAGCATAATCAGCATACCAAGGACTGTCTCGCGAACTCACCTTTATTGCAGCCAATTGTTCATTTGGAAAACTATCATTAACAGGAACAGGATCATAAGCAATATTTTCCAATCTAGACAAATTATCAGCAACAGGATTATCATCACCTTTCCTATCTACAATATGTAAATCGAATTCTTGCAATAGAAGTACCCATCTAATAAGCCTTGGCTTAGCATCTTTCTTTTGCATAAGGTATCTGATTGCAGCATGATCAGTATGTATAGTAACTTTTGAATCAACAATATAAGATCTAAACTTATCACAAGCAAAGACTACAACTAACAATTCCTTTTCAGTAGTAGCATAATTTCTTTGAGCAGCATCAAGAGTTTTACTAGCATAATGAATAACATTCAATTTTTTATCTACTCGTTGTCAAGAACAGCCTACAGCAAAATCACTAGCATCACACATAATTTCAAATGGTAAGTTCCAATCAGGAGGTTCAACTATATGAGCAGTTGTTAAGGCTTTCTTTAGAGTTTCAAAAGCTTCCTTAGAATCATCATCAAAAACAAAAGGTACATCTTTTTGAAGAAGATTAGTAAGAGGCTTTGAAATCTTGGAGAAATCTTTAATAAACCTCCTATAAAACCCAGCATGACCAAGAACACTACGAATACCTTTAACATCCCTAGGATAGGGCATCTTCTCAATTGCTTCAACTTTAGCTCTATCAACTTCAATACCTCTCTCGGAAATTTTATGTCCCAATACAATTCCTTCATTAACCATAAAGTGGTATTTCTCCCAATTAAGAACAAGGTTAGTTTCTTCACATCTCCGCAAAACTTTATCAAGGTTCCAAGCAATTATCAAAAGAATTCCCATAGACAAAAATCATCCATGAATACCTCTACAATACTCTCGCCATGAAAAATAGCAGACATGCATCTTTGAAAAGTAGCAGGAGCATTACATAAACCAAAAGGCATACGTCTATAAGCATAAGTTCCATAGGGACAAGTGAAAGTGGTTTTCTCTTGATCATTAGTTTTAACAGCAATTTGTGAAAACCAGAATAACCATCAAGAAAACAAAATGAGTATTTTTAGATAACCTTTCTAACATTTGATCAATAAAAGGCAAAGGGTAATGATCTTTTTTAGTAACCTTATTAACTTTTCGATAATCAATGCACATTCTATAACCTACAACTACTCTTTGAGGTATGAGCTCATCATTATCATTAGGCACAACAGTCATTCCTCCTTTCTTAGGAACACAATGCACAGGACTAACCCATCTACTATCAGCAATAGGATATATAATACCAGCTTCAAGAAGTCGTAATACCTCATTTCTTACCACATCCTTCATCTTAGGAATTAGACGACGCTGAGGTTCAACAACAGGCTTCGCATCATCTTCCATATTAATGGCGTGTTGGCAAATAGAGGAGAAATCCCCTTCAAATCATCAAGAGTGTAGCCAATAGCACCTCGGTGTTTCTTCAATATTTGCAATAATCTTTCTTCTTCAAACTCTGTAAGCTTAGAACTAATAATAACAGGATATATTTTCTTATCATCAATATGAGCATATTTAAGATTATCAGGCAAAGGTTTTAAATCAAAGACAGGATCTTCCTTTGGTGGCGGTGTTGTACCCAGATCTTCCACCGGTAAATCATGCTTAAGAATAGGTTGGCGAAGAAAAATTTCCTCAAGCTCATCTCTTTCTTTCCTGAAAACATCACTCTCGCTATTCTCCAAATGTTGCTGCAAAGGATTATTAGGAACAAGAACAATAGATGCACACTGTTCCATTTTAAAATCATTATTAGGCAAATCATCTTTATAAGGAGTTTTGGTAAATTTAGAGAAGTTAAACTCATAAGATTCACCAGCAAATTTAGTCAAAATTTTCTCTTTCTTGCAATCTATAATAGCTCCACAAGTATTTAGAAAAGGTCTACCAAAAATGATAGGACAATAATCACTAGCAGCAGAACCAAGTACCAAAAAGTCAACAGGATATTTAATCTTACCACATAGAACTTCCACATCTCGAACAATACCAATAGGAGAGATAGTTTCTCTATTAGCCAGCTGAATAACCACATCAATATCTTCAAGTTCACAAGAATCAATTTCGTGCATAATCTCCGTATAAAGCTCATAAGGAATAGCACTAATACTTGCACCAATATCACATAAACCATAATAGCAATGATCACCAATTCTAACAGATAGCATAGGAACACTAGCTTGCTTGGGTTTATTAGGATGTGAAACAATATTAGAAGCATCTTCACAGAAAATAATATGACCATCCTCCACATTTTCAGTCACAAGATCTTTAACTATTGCAAAAGCAGTTCAACTTTTATTTGTTCTTCAGGTTCTATAGGTTTGTTTTCACTTTTATGAACCGCACTATTTATAACAGTACTCCTTCATTTTAGCAGGGAAAGGAGTTTTTCAATATAAGCTTCAGGAATAACATGATCAACAGTTTCAACTACAACGCATTTATTAATAGATGAATCAATTTTATCTTTATACGGTTCATGATACTTATCAAAATTCTTCTTAGGCAATTCATAATGAGAGGCAAAAGCTTTATAAAGATTTGCAGCAACTTGAGAATCAAGACCATATGTAGCACTCATATTACGAAATTTATCAGTATCCATAAAAGCTTCAATGCATTTGTAATCATAATTTATACCTGATTCTCTATCTTTGTCGATCTCCCATCCTTCAGTATTTTCCTGGATCCGATTAAGAAGGTCCCTTTTAAACTCTTCCTTATTGCGCGTGAATGATCCAGAACAAGAAGTATCCAGCAAGGTCTTGTCTTCAAAAGAAAGTCTTGCATAGAAATTATCAATAATAACATTACCAGAAAGCTCATGAATGGGGCATTTGAGCATTAAAGACTTCAATCTCCCCAAGCTTGGGCAATACTCTCTCCATCATGAGGCCAAAAATTATATATGCGATTCCGATCCTTGTGAATTTCACTTGGAGGATAGAACTTAGAATAAAACCGGGGCACAATATCATTCCATTCAAGAGAATCCCCATTATCCAGTAATTTATACCAATGCGCCGCTTTACCAGACAACGATATAGAGAATAGTTTCTTCCTCACTTCATCCATAGCAATACCTGCACACTTGAATAAACCACATAATTCATGCAAGAACAGTAAATGATCTCCAGGGTGGACAGTTCCATCCCCTGTATAACGGTTATTCACTACGCGTTCAATAATTTTCATAGGTATTTTGTATGGTATTTCTTCCTTACCTGGCGCCTCATCCACTACCTTTGCAGTAGTAGCAGATTTTCCAAATAAACATTCAAGAGGAGATCTCTCCATAATGAATTATGGCAGCAGGCAGAAATAAAATCAGCAAACAGTAGATATTTCCCTTACCAATTCCACTTACCAATAGCGTTCACTCCCCGGCAACGGCGCAGAAAATAGTCTTGATGACCCACAAGTATAGGGGTGTATCGTAGTATCTTCGATAAGTAAGAATGTCGATCCCAACGAGGAGCAGAAGGTGTTGACAAGCAGTTTCGATGAAGGATTCACCGTAAATGCTCACGACAAGTATTCAGGGGGTTTTGATGTAACAGTGAATAAAGTACGAGTAAGTAAAGTGAGAGTAACAATTGCAGCGAGTGGCCCAATCCTTTTTAGCACAAAGGACAAGCCGGTTTGTTTACTTATAATGACCAAACGTTCTCGAGGACACACGGGATTTTAGTCTAGTGCTTTCGCTACATACGGCTAAATAATCTTCATTGTTATGATAAGTGTTGTGTGGGTGAACCTATGCTAATGTACCGCCCTTCCTAGGACTAATACATACTTGTGATTATACCCCTTGCAAGCATCCGCAACTACAAGAAAGTAATTAAGAATAAATCTAACCACAGCCTTAAACTCTGAGATCCTGCTATCCCTCCTGCATCAATATACCAACGGGGGTTTAGGTTTCTCACTCCGCAACCCCGCAATTGGCAAAAGAGTACAAGATGCATTCCCTAGGCCCATAAAGGTGAAGTGTCATGTAGTCGACGTTCACATGACACCACTAGAAGAATAACACCACAACTTAAATATCATAACATTGAATATTACTCAACCATAGTTCACTACTAACATTTAGACTTCACCCATGTCCTCAAGAACTAAACGAACTACTCACGAGACATCATATGGAACATGATCAGAGGTGATATGATGATGAATAACAATCTGAACATAAACCTTGGTTCAACGGTTTCACTCAATAGCATCAACAACAAGTAGAAATCAATACCGGGAGAGTTTCCCCTATCAAACAATCAAGATCAAACCCAAATTGCTACGGCGGTGACGATGTCCAGCGGTGGAGACGGCGGTGATGATGGTGAAGATGATGATGATGATGGTGATGGAGATGATGTCCAGCTCGATGACGGTGACGATGGCGTCGATTTCCCCCCCGGAGGAATTTCCCGGATCTCAGCCGCCGGAGAGCTCTTTTCTCTCTGGTGTTCTCCGCCCCGCGAGGCGGCTGTAACTCTTCGTGGGGTACCCTCTCGTGGCTTAGGTCTTCGGACGAAGTATTTCGCGAAGAAAGGAGGCGGCCCTCACCACCAGGTGGCGCGGCCGGCCATGGGCCGCGCCGCCTATGGTCAGGGCCACCTTGGGTCCAGTGGCTCCCCTTCCGCTTCGTCATCTGAAAAATAGGATTTTTGGTATAATTTCCTTCCACGGTTGATCTTCCGAAATATTGCGTTCGACGGTGCTTTTTCCAAGAATCCGGCTCCGGTGCTCGATCCTCCAATGATCATGAAATATGCAAAATAGATGAAATAACATAAGTATTGTGTCCAAACATGAAATATATCAATGAATAACAGCAAATTATGATACAAAATAGTGATGCAAATTGGACGTATCAGACCGTCGAAGAGAAACACCATCAATAGGGGACACGATTTCTTGGATTATTTGTGAGAAAATTGTAACCTAGTTATTAATTGATACATCACAAAGTGAAACACCATCCATCCATTTAAACAAATTTGAACTAAATCAAACTTGCACAATACATTGAAATAAACAAAAAGTGAAACAACTTACATCCTTTCCAAAATTATATAAAAATGATATATCATTTTACGTCAAATATGTGAAATACACTCCAACTCTTTGGAACTAATGTGAAAAGTGCCCATCCTATTGAAACTTATATAACACTAATGTGAAACTTATATGATACTATTGTGAAACACCCTCCTTTCATTTGAAACTTATGTGAAACAGGCACGTCATATTCCAACTTATATGAAACTAATGTGAAATATGTGAAATACCGTCCGACCATCCTTTTGAATCCAATGTGAAACATGCCCATCCTTTTGAATCCAATGTTAAACATGACCATCATTTTGAAACTTTAATGACACTTATGAGAAACACTCTACTACCATTTGAAACTTATGTGAAACATGCACATCCTATTCCAACTTAAATGAAATTAATGTGAAACACCCTACACCAGAAAAAACATTAAGCACCATCCATCAATTTTAAAGTAATGTGAAACATGATCGTCGAAGTGAAACACCCTATTCCCCCAAAAGTGAAACACCCTCCATCCATTTTAAATTATTGTGAAACACGACCGTCGAAGTGAAACACCATCAATAGGCAATGCATTATTGCATTATTTGTGAAACAATTCTAACATAGTTCTTAATTGATACACAACAAAGTGAAATACCATCCATCCATTTAAGCAAATATGATCCAACCAAAACTTGTGCAATAAATTGAGATAAACAAAAAGTGAAATAACTTATATCCTTTCCAAACTTATATGAAAAAATGATATATCATTTAACACCCAGTATGTGAAATACCCTCCAACCCTTCGGAAATAATGTGAAACATTCCATCATATTGAAACTTATATGAAACTAATGTGAAACACCCTCCTTCCATTTCAAATTTATGTGAAACATGCACATCCTATTCCAACTGATGTGAAATACCCTCGAACATTCTGAACCTAATGTCAAACAAGCACATCCTACTGAAACTTATATGACACTAATGTGAAACACTCTACTTCCATTGGAAACTTATGTGAAACATGCACATCCTATTCCTATATGAAATTAATGTGAAATAGGTGAAATACCGTCAAAACTTTTGAATCTAATGTTAAACATGCCCCTCCTTTTGAAACTTATATGACGCTTATGAGAAACAACCTCCTTACATTTTAAAGTTATAAGAAACATGCACACCCTATTCCAACTTATATGAAACTAATGTGAAATATGTGAAATTTCCTCCTTCCATTTGAACCTAATGTGAAACATTCCCATCCTTTTGTAAATCATAAGAATGTTTCCATGATGTATCACTATTGTTCCACATTTACTCATCTAGTGGTTTCAATTCCACAATTAAGTTAGTGTTTCACAAATAATTAATAATGCATGGGTTATAGGAACGAATTTCACAAGTTGACCACGAAATCCTTCTAGTCTTTCACTTGGATGAGCATGTTTAACATTAGTTTGAAATGGATCGAGGGTGTTTCACTTTTTTGTATAAATTTTAAGATATATATTCCAATTATTCCACAAATAATTTAATAATGCATAGACTATAGGAATGTGTTTCAATAGTGGACCATCGGACCATTCTATTGTTTCACTTACAGGGGCATGTTTCACATTAGTTTGAAGAAATGGATGGAGGGTGTTTCACTTTTTTTTGTATCAATGTAAGATCTAGGTTCCAATTATATATTGTATGAATAAATCAATAATGCATGGCTATAGGAATGTGTTTCACAAGTGAACCATGTAATTCTTATATTTTTTCATTTTGATGAGCATTTTCACCTTAATTTGAAATGGATGGATTATGGAGGGTGTTTCACATTTTTGGGTATCAAAGCAATATCTAGGTTCCAATAATTTCACAAATAATTCAATAAATGCATGGCCCATGTTAATGTGTTTGACAAGTTCACCACATTAGTAACAAAAGGATGGAGGTTTTTTTTTGCTTGGCTATCTAGTTGTTTCACTTTAAAATTAAGTGTTTCACAAATAATTCAATAATGCATGGGCAATAGAATGTGTTCCACAAGTTTTCATGGAACCCTCTAGTGTCTGACTTGGATGCGCATGTTTCACATCAGTTTGAAATGGATGAAGGATGTTTCAATAATGCATTGGATATTTGCATGTGTTTCACAAGTTGAACATGTAACATTTCAACTGTTTCACTTAGATGAACATGTTTCACATTAGTTTGTAATATAATGGATGGACCGCATTTCACTTCGTTTGGTAACAATGTAAGATATATGTTACAACTGTTTCATAAATAATTCAATATTGCATGGCCTATGAAAATTTATTTCACAAGTTTAGCGGAACATGTTTCCAAGTTTCAATAATGCATGACCTATTGAAATATGTTTCAGAAGTTGACCATGAAACCCTTTTACCGTTTCACTTGGATGGGCATGTTTCATATTAGTTTGAAATAGATGGGTTGTGTTTCACAATTTTTTGGTATCAATATAAGATATAGGTTACAATTGTTTCACAATTAATTTTGTAACGCATGGTCTATGGGATTGTGTTTCACAAGTTCACCATATTAGTTACAAAATCATAAGAATGTTTCCACACTTTATCGCTATTGTTTCACATTTAAATAATCGAGTTGTTTCACTTTCACATTTAAGCTAGTGTTTCATAATAATTCAATAATGCATGCGTCATAAGAATGTGTTCACAAGATGGCCATGGAATTCTTCTATTGTTTCACTTTGTAGGGTATGTTTCATATTATTTTGAAATGCATGAGCTGGGCCTGCATAAGCATGTGCTATTTTGTGCTCGTACCGTAAATGTATAGCTCCTATGTGAACCCCTAGGGAAACTGACTATAAGTTTCAGTGAAACAAAAGTGGAACTTGTGGAGCATTTCAAACCTCAACAGAACTATATTGAAACATCAAACCATGTGAAACACACAAATATTTTAATGAATTTCTTTTAGTCTTTCACTTTCCTGGTCATGTCTCTAAGTTCCATGAAACTTAAGTGAAACAAGAAAGCCAAATGAAACCTCGATGAAAGATACATGACAATATAGTGAAACATTAATAACTCCATAAACAAAGTAGTAATATAAGTTGTGGTTTGCTATAGCTATCTAGATCAAATCGTCATAAATTCTGAAAACTTCCATTTATGGGAAATAACCAAAAAATAATCGAAGTAAAAGATGTTTTCAAAGGTAAACAACACGTGAATTTGTTCGGGAAAGCAAGTTTTCAGGATTACGAAACCTCGACAAAACTTAATGAAACATACGTAAAATGGTATGAAAACTCTTAACTTTTTCACAAACAAAAATAACTAATTGTCAACGATAAAAAAATCTGAATAATGGATGCCAAAAGCTAACTATATCAAATTCTAAGAATCCTGAAAGTGCATCCATGAAACATAGCCAACTACAATCATGACCATAATCGAAGGACCATCTAAGACCAACTCTCTGCACTTGAGCAATTGGCCATCAAATAATTTCATCTGTGAACAGCCTGTAACGTTCGTTTCCTTATATCTGAGGAAGTAGTAGAAAACATGTACTATTAGAAAACAAATATCTAAATCAAATAGATAAATGAAAGCAGCTAGACCTTTTGAGGTCCTTCCCATGATCAAAAAAAAAAAAAAATTCAAATAGATATGGGAGAAAAAATAGTTGGCGTAAAAAGCTAAACTCCACACCCCGGCAGCTACATGGATCAAAGAACAACTAATTTATTTGTCTCAAATCTGGATACTAGCACACATGGAGCTCGACGGATTTACACTTTTGGGCGTCAGTGGACCACATGGGTGCAATCAATCAAGCAACTAAGATTTAGGCTGGATGTAGCGCATGATCTGCGGAGCAGGAACTGCTTAACGCCGGGGACGAGACGATGAATTTGTGGAGCAAGAGGACCCGTTCGGCGTCTACAGGCAGAGGCGACGGTGGGGTCGAAGGGTACAAGTGGAGGCTGGAAAGTGGACGAGCTCGAGGTGTTGATGGTCAGCGTCTCATATGCGAGTACGGAAGCGGTTGCAGCGCCGGCGCCGCCACCATGGGCAGTACCGCGTCTTCGGATCTCGGAACTGTTGATTCAGGCGGGGCGGCGCACGACGACGGAGTCGTCTGTTGAGAAGGACGGACCGCGGAAGTGGCGGCGGCGCACGCACGAGGGGTGGCGGCGATGGTGTGGCCTTCATGGGGATAAGTTGGAGGAAGGAAACGGCGGCGGCAAATCCGGAGAAGGCGGCCGTGGAAACAGGCTGCAGTTGGCCTCGAGCTGTCGGGTCGTTAAAGGGAGGCGTTGTCCACTCGCGGGTGACGCCGACGCACCTCGGGAACAACCGCGTCGATGGCTTCGACGGTGCGTTTCCGGAGCCACCGCATCGGGAAGAGAGAATCTGGGTCAGGAAGAGAGAGTCACGGGAGCTGGACAGATATTTATTGTGCGCTGGGGCCCACATACGTATTCCTCTCAGTCCAACAAATACTGAACGGGTATCGCGGCGCCGGTAAAATCGCCGGGTTCAGCGGCCAGTGTGATGCACTCTGTTCCTGGACAAGTCTCAGGAGGAATATAATGGATATAATATATGTTCTATTGCTGGCCAAATAGGACCCCGTACATGTACATGCCAAGTTTTTTCATGAGGAGCATAATAAAATTTAGCTTGATGTACAGTAAAAAGATATCTGTTAAAAGGGAAGGGATTTGATGTACAAGAAATACATCTTGTAGCTTTTGATAAAAAAATATGGACAAAATGAAGGCTCAAGCCTGGCCCATCCTGACCATCGGGAAAAAAAACAGACCCAGGCCTGGCCCATCCTGACCATCGGGCCAAAAAAACAGGCCCATGCCCGGCCCAGAGGCATGGTCGGGTCGGGCTTGGCATGGGAATTTTGGGCCGGGCCGGGCCAGGCTGCCCATGGCCAGGTATACCTGAACATGACCAGTGTCTCCCCACGTAGCACATATATGTGGTTTTTGATTCATTGAGCGTATCCGGTTTATAGATCCCGCATGAGCCACCTTTCTTAACTGGCAGGAGATACACTATAAGTCATCAAAGGACTTTCTGAACTTCAATTTATATCTCAAAAAAGAGTATTGCAGTTAGAATGTTAGCACACTTGTATAATAGGAATTTAAAAATGTTCAAACGTTTCAATTAATAAACATAAAAGGAATAAGAATGAAATATAAACATAAAAAATAAAAACCATGAGAAACCACTTAAAAGGAATAGTACGAAAAAACCAGCAGAAAAAAGGGAAAACCAGAGACCGTTGTAGTAGAGATAATAGGAAAAGCATCTAGATGGGCCGGCCCAACCCCACGTGCGTGTGGGTTGTACGGATTCCTGCATGCGATGGGCGATATATATGATTTGTCATCGAAAATGGCTTCCACTTTTAACCGAAAACAAACAGTGTGCAGGCATATATATATAAGTAAACAATGCAACTCCAAATAGAATCATGGGCAAACCACAACAAAAATCCTAGCTAGCTTTTGTTTCACAAAAATCACCGCCAAATTACTCACTATAAACCCAAACCATACCGGCGCAAATAGAGAGCAAACTACGTCGACGAGAGGAGGAGGGCTTCCATGATGTTACCATCGTCTTTATCGAGTCTTCGCATCATCACGATGGTCAGCCCGGCCGATGAACCACCGTCACCATTGACATCGCCAGACAATGTGGAACGTTAGGGGATGCGAAGAGGACAAGGTGGAATGGCGGGTCCCACTAGGCCAACCCACAGTTTTGTTCGCTCGCGTCCCTCGCAAAACTAGCAATCCTAGTCACCCCTTAGCAACGTCACCATGTTTGGCAGCCGTGTGACGATTCAATTTAGACCAGGATTTTTTAATTTAGAATGCAAATGAGAGGGATTTGAAGAGAAGGGTTCAAATCGCCGAACTGTTCCGGGTTTAAAATTGAGTTCTTTTGCTTTCTTCTGTCCACCATGAAATGGGGGCACCTTTTTTTCTCCCGAAAATCAAACCGGGTGCCTTCAGTTCTATGGACGTGTACACTTCCGGTCGTGCATAACTTTGTGTATCAATTGGTCGAGTTGGAACTTAGGAATAACAAATAACAAATCCTTATATATGTTGTACCGTATATTGTTTTTCTGTAGTACCATATGTATATATGTTGTACCGTATATTGTTTTTCTGTAGTACCATATGTCCGTATCTGTGCACAGGTACATTGACGCCGCACACACAACAACTGACACACACCCAACAATACTCTACTCGATGAATCCGGCGCGCGCGGGAACTTAAAAGTGAACTCCATGTACAGTACATTGTTTACCATAGAACGCACGTGAGCTGAAGCGGGGCGGAATCAAATCACAGCGCCGACGGTGACATGGCCGGACTTGCCGCTCGCACCGCCGTGACGTCCTGCGAAAGGAACGGCGCCTCGGCGTTGGCGTCGCTGCAGTACAGGCACGGGTGCTGCTCGAAGCCGTTCTCGTCCAGCACGGCCCTGGCCCTCGCCACGAGCTCCCGGTTGCTCAGCGGCGCCGGGTGCGCCGCCAGCACGCTCTGCACCGCGCTGCTGAACGCCCCACACGCCTTGCCTCCGCCCTCTTCCTCGTCCTCCGCCGCGACATCCGCGGAGGTCTCGTCCGTCTGGCACCCGCTCAGCAGGATGCCCTCGTCCGGGCGTGGCGCCGGCGCGGCCGCGGACAGGGTGTCTCCGTGGAACTTGGCGCTGGCGTCGGCGCCGAAGAGCGCGAGGAGGTGGTCTGCGGCGTGGTGGGACGACGGCATGCCCGAGACGCCGGAGAGGTGGTCGAGGAGCGCGCCGTAGGGAAGGAACCGCGCGATTCGCGCGGGCGCGGCCAGCTGCGGCGCGCCGGCGGTGTCGGGGAGGTCGACGGAGGGTCCGATCTGCTCCTTCTCCTGGTCGATGAGGCCGCCGCTGTGGCACGAGTCGGACACCATGGTGAAGCTGGTGCCCGGCGGCACCCGGTCCACCAGCTGCCGGAAGTCCACGTCCGTGACAAGGTTGAAGTCGCACGGCACGATCGCCTCCTCCTCCTTGTCATCCTCACCGTGGCCGTGGCCGCGGCGCGGCGGGACGAGCGTGCCGTGGCCGCTGTAGTGGAAGAAGAGCACGTCGCCGGGGGCGGCGCGGGCGATCATGTCCGCGAGCGCGCGCTTGATGTTGGCCCCCGTGGGGAGCACCTTGGCGCCGCGTCCGTCGGTGAGCACGGCGACGTCGGCGGGTGCGAAGCCGAACCGGGCGATCAGGGTGTCCCGCGCGGCCTCGACGTCGTTGATGCAGCCGCGGAGCTCGTTGCGTGTGCCGGCGTAGTTGCAGCCCACCAGCGTGGCCAGCATCTTCTTCTTGCTCGCCAGCTTCCCCTCCATGTCTGTTCGTGCTTCTCTTTCCCTACTCTCCGATCAATGCTTGATGGAGAGATCAGTAGCTAGCCTTCCTTGCACGTAGTATAACAATATATGTCGCAGTCCACCTTTTATATAGATGGATGCAGGCTCGCGATTATCTGTTGCTTGATCGAGGATGCAATGCACGAAACTTGTGTTTGGGTTAAGCAAACTATTTTCATTATTTCTTATGCTTTCTTATCATACCAATACCAACTAGATAAACGCCCTACTGTGCTATGTCTCTGAAACGATGCTTCTGGCAAACTGCTACCGTAATGCCAAACGGAGCCGGAACCCAGTAAGATTGCATTAAGTGGCCTGATAATTTGGGGACAACGTGTTTCTGAACCCGAGCTCATATGCTTCTGGTTAAATAAACAATCGAAAAATAGCAAATAAAATTAAAAAACATATTTTTTTTGTACAAGAATGAATATGAATAAGTGCTCTAACTGCACACAAAAAATCTCGAAGAAAAGATATATATAGTGATCTATGCAAAAAAGACAAATCGAAATGATGTAAGCAACAAATCTAGATGTTTCAAACAACACTCCGATTTGTATTTTTTGCACAGTACACTACATATATCTTTGCTCGGAGATTTTTGGTGCAGCTAGAACACTTGTTCATGTTCATTTTAAAAAAATCAGATGTTTTTGATTTTTTTTGCTATTTTTTTATTCAACCAAAAGCATATGAGCTTGGTTTTAGATGTTGTTTTTCGGATAATTTGTTTACTTACTTCAAACATCACCCCAGGTCGATTGTGGTAGCTCGTTGCTTTGGCGCAGGGGAGAGGTCTTTGGCTTGCGTGCAAGAAATATATAGGGCACCTACGCAAATAAATTGGACTTGCCTTGAAGCGTATAGACCCCCCGCTTTACGTCTCTCTATCTCTGTCTTATCTTAACCATTAGTCTTGTTTGCTTGACGCACCGACCCATCCAAATTCATGTCAAGTGTTAAATGCGCACGCATGTAGCTTAAAATGTCGAATTACCATAGTCAATTTTGAATGTGTTTGCTTCCACGGCCGGGATAAATCAGTCGCGGTATGGTTTTGCATAGATTACGATTTGTAGAGGCGATGCGCAGAGTTACAATTGTGTTGCTTTTTTTTGTTGGGACAAACAATTGTGTTGCCAAGGGATTAAAGATATTGACACATGAGTTATTCACTAATTTGTTGGCGAGAATCTTTCTTTATGGCATATACAATAGTAGAGAAGGTAGGCTTTCCCTTATCCCGCCACATCAGTTAGAGAAGGCAACATCTATAAGTCATACAATGCATTATCTTTTATAGCCATCTCTAGCAATTAATATTAGTAATTAAATTTTGATTGAAAATTTGTTGATAAGGGAAGATATATGTGATACAATGGAGAAAATAGTCTTCCCTTATTTCCGAAGAAATTATCCCTTAACTAAGAGAAGACAATCTTCTATCTCTTCAAACTAAGTAAAAATCCGACATAACATCTGTAAGGGAAGAGTGACATCACCCCATTGTACATGCCCTTATCATCACGTTTCAGGCGGGAGGGATTAATGGGACTGCCCACACGATAGGTTGTTGTGTGCCAATTTCTCCTGCGCTTGTAAGTTATATATATGTTCTCCATTCATGCAACACTAAGAGCATCTCCAACATGCACGCTATAATTCAGCGCGCTATACGATGCTGCCGTCGCGCTTTAAACCGTTGGCGCACGACGAAGCGATTTTTCTCCCACCGGATGCTCCATTTTGCAGCGCGCGTTGGCGCGCAAAAAAAGCACCTCCGCCGGAGGCTCTATTTTGCAGCGCGCGGCGCTGCGCAAACGAAAACAAACACAACTATGCATCGAACAAGATCAAACAACCATATAAAATTTATGAATAAAATGTACCATCCAAATACAATACATTGTTCAAATCAAATACAACACGTCCAACATACAACAATACAACATAGTTTTGAGACAATACAACACATAGTTTTCAAACAAATACAACAAGTATGCAACTACTGTTGTCCATTCCAATTCCACCATTCTTCCATGAGATCCTTTTGAAGCTCATCATGTGTGTCGTTGCACCGAATGACATGGTATGAGGCAATGAACCGAGCAATCCTATGTGCGGACCTCCTCACTTGCACGGGAACCCCCATCAAGTCCTAGTGGGTATGATCGACATCTTTCCCGGATCATCCTCTATAATCATGTTATGCATGATGACACACGCGGTCATGATATACCAAAGGCATTCTTGGTCCCAAAATCTAGCCGGTCCTCTAACAATGGCAAATAGGGCTTGCAAAATCCCAAATGCTCTCTCTACATCTTTCCTAGCCACCGCTTTGTTGGAGATATGCCCAAGAGGCAATAATAAAGTGGTTATTATAATATCTTTATGTTTATGATAAACGTTTGCATACTGTGCTATAATTGTATTAACCGAAACATTGATACATGTGTGTTATGTAAACAACAAGTAGTCCCTAGTAAGCCTCTTGTATAACTAGCTTGTTGATTAATGGATGATCATGGTTTCGTGATCATGAACATTGGATGTTATTAATAACAAGGTTATGTCATTGGTTGAATGATATAATGGACACACACCCAAATGAGCGTAGCATAAAGATCAAGTCATTAAGTTCAATTTGCTATAAGCTTTCGATACATAGTTGTCTTAGTCCTTCGACCATGAGATCATGTAAATCACTTACACCGGAAGGGTACTTTGATTACATCAAACGCCATTGCGTAAATGGGTGGTTATAAAGATGGGATTAAGTATTTGGAAAGTGTGAGTTGAGGCATATGGATCAATAGTGGGATTTGTCCATCCCGATGACGGATAGATATACTGGGCTCCTCGGTGGAATGTCATCTGATTAGCTTGCAAGCATATGATTTGATCATAAGAGATGACATACCGCGGTACGAGTAAAGAGTACTTGTCAGTAACGAGGTTGAACAAGGTATGGAGATACCGATGATCAAACCTCGGATAAGTAAAATATCGTGTGACAAAGGGAATTGACATCGTATGTAAATGGTTCAATCGATCACTGAGTCATCGTTGAATATGTGGGAGCCATTATGGATCTCCAGATCCCGCTATTGGTTATTGCTCGGAGAGGAGTCTCGACCATGTCTGCATAGTTCGCGAACCGTAGGGTGACGCGCTTAAGGTTCGATGTCGCATAAGTAGATTTGAATATGGTATGGAGACAAAGTTTGTTCGAGTCTCGATGTGATCCAGATGTCACGAGGAGGTCCGGAATAGTCCGAGAATAAGATTCATATAAGGGAGTTGATTTCTGGGTTTCGAAATGTTCGGGATTTTTCCTGGTTGACTGGAAGGTTCTAGAAGGTTCCGGAGGGGTCCACCATGGGGCCCACGACCTAGGAGGCTTAGCATGGGCCGAGGGATGCTCCCTAGCCTAATGGGCCAGGGGCACATGGCCCCCAAGGCCCAGGCCGGCCAACCCCTAGGGTTTCCTAGGGGGATCAACTTGGGGAGGGGAAGCCCTCTCCCCCCTCTTGGCCGCCGCCCCAACCCTAGATGGGAAGGGGGCCACCTTGGCCGGCTGGCCCCCTATATAAAGAGGGGAGGGGTGGCCACACCCCCCCATCCATTGCCTCCTTCTCTGGCCGCCTCTCCCTCCACCATACGTCCGCTTAGGCGAAGCCCTGCAGGCTTTCTTCCTCCACTACCACCACCACGCCGTCGTGCTGGAATTTGGAGGAGATCTACCACACCTCCGCTGCCCGCTGGAACGGAGAGGAAGGAGCTTCATCGACACCGTACGCGCGACCGAGTACGGAAGTGCTGCCGGATTGCAGCACGGGGACGATCGTCTACACCAACAACGAGATTAATCTCGTAGGCTTTGGAATCTTCGAGGGTTAGTCTCATCTCCATCTCGTTGCTTCGATCTTATAGATTAGATCTTGGGTGTTCCATAGATTAGATCTTGGATTTATTCGTCTTTGCGAAATTTTTTGTTTTCTATGCTACGAACCCCATCAGTGGTATCAGAGCCATGTCTATGCATAGATCTGTTGCACGAGTAGAACACAATGGTTTTGTGGGCGGTGATGCTCTTGTTGCTTTAGTTTGTGTACTTTGCTTCTTGTGGGATGGTGGGATGAAGCGGCCCGGGCTAACCTTACATGACCGCGTCTCATGAGACTTGCTCCACGCTTGACATGCAACGTGTATTGCATAAGTGGCTTTGCGGGTATCTGTCTCTCCCACCATAGTGAAGATTGTAATTTACACTTCTTTTGTCAACACTAGTATCACCGTTGTGGTTCATGTTCGTAGGTAGATTGGATCTTACTCGAAAACCCTAAACCACGTAAAATATGCAAACCAAATTAGAGGCGTCTAACTTGTTTTTGCAGGGTTTGGTGATGTGATATGGCCATGATGTGATGATGATTATATTTGATGTATGAGATGTTCATTATTGTATTATGGCAACCGGCAGGATGGTTGTCTTTAATTTTTGTTAAAGACCTGCGTGTCTATTCATCATGTAATAGCTTTATTTCAAGTAGTTGTTATAGTAGCTATAAGTGATGGACAACCATGAAGCGGCGCCACTGACCTTGACGCCATGCTGGTGATGATGGAGATCATGTCCGTGCTTTGGAGATGGAGATCAAAAGCACAAAGAAGAAAGGCCATATCATATCACACATTATGAATTGCATGTGATGTTAATCCTTTTATGCATCTTATTTTGCTTAGATCGCGACGGTAGCATTATAAGATGATCCCTCTCACTAAATATCAAGATAATAAAGTGTTCATCCTTAGTATGCACCGTTGCTAAGACTTGTCGTTTCGAAGCATCTCGTGATGATCGGGTGTGATAGACTCTACATGTGCATACAACGGGTGCAGATTTGCACACGCGGATACCAAGGTTGCCTTGACGAGCCTAGCATGTACAGACATGGTCTCGGAATACGGGATACCGAAAGGTAGAACATGAGTCATATGAATGATATGATGAACACTTTGAGTGTTCGCCTTTGAAGCTACATCTTTTCTCGTGAAGATCGGACTTGGTGTAGTGGATTTGGTTCGTGTAATCACTAAGACAATGCGAGGGATGTTGTTTTAAGTGGGAGTTCACCTAGTTAATTTCAGAATTAAAATTGAACTCAATTTATCATAAACTTAGTCTAAACTCTTTGCAAATATGTTGTAGATCATGGCGCCCCCTCCATCAATTTTAACCAGTTCCTAGAGAAAGAAAAGCTTAAGGGCAATGGTAGCAACTTCACTGACTGGTTCCGTCATGTGAGGATTTTCCTCACTGGTGGAAGCCTGCAATATGTGCTCGATGCACCGCTAGATCCCCCACCACCTCCTGCTGTCCGAGGACATAAAGAATGTTTATGAGACTCGGGCAACTCGGTACTCCGGTTCGGTGTGCCATCTTGTGCAGCTTAGAGGCAGAGCTCCAAAAGCGTTTTGAGCACCACGACCCCGTGAGATGATGCGTGAGCTCAAACTTATCTTTGAGACTCATGCGCCGTGGAGAGCTATGAGGCCTCGAAGCAGTTCTTTTGCATGATGGAAGAGGGCAGCTCCGTTAGTGAGCACATGCTCGTCATGTCCGGGCATGCGAAGAAGCTCAATGACTTGGGGATGATGATCCCTAACCAGCTGGGTATTCATCGTGTCCTTCAATCATGCCACCAAGTTACAAGAACTTCGTGAACTACAACATGCAGAACATGAATAAGGATTTACCTGAAATCTTTTCCATGCTGAAATCTGCTGAAGTAGAGATTAAGAAGGAGAACCAAGTGTTGATGGTCAACAAGACCACCAGTTTCAAAAGCAAGGCAAGCCTAACAAGGGCAACTTCAAGAAGGGCGGCAAGAAAGTTGCACCGCATCCCGAGAAGCCTAAGGCTGGTCCTAAACCTGAGACTGTGCTATTACTGCTGGGGAAGGGGCACTGGAAGCGCAATTGCTCCAAATACTTGGCCGATCTGAAGAGCGGCCACGTAAAAAAGAAAGGTATATTTGATATACATGTTATTGATGTCTATCTTACGGTTCTCGTAGTAGTGCCTGGTATTTGATACTGGTTCGGTTGCTCACATTTGTAACTCGAACAGAACTGCGGAATAGACGAAGCCTGGCAAGAGACGGGGTGACGATGCGCGTTGGAAATGGATCCAAAGTCGATGTGATCGCTGTCGGCACGCTCCTCTACATCTACCTTCGGGATTAGTTTTAAACCTTAATAATTGTTATTTGGTACCTGCGTTGAGCATGAACATTATATCTGGATCTTGTTCAATGCAAGACGGTTATTCGTTTAAGTCTGAGAATAATGGTTGTTCGATTTATATGAGTAATGTCTTTTATGGCCATGCACCTGAGATGAATGGTTTATTCTTGTTAAATCTCGATAGTAGTGATACACATGTTCATAACATTAATGCTAAGCGAATGAAATTGAATGATAATTCTACTTATATGTGGCACTGTCGTCTTGGTCATATTGGAGTGAAGCGCATGAAGAAACTCCATTCCGATGGACTTCTTGAGTCACTTGACACGAGGCATGTCTAATGGAAAAAATGACTAAGACTCCATTTTGGTACAATGGAGCGAGCTACACTTATTGGAAATCATACATACCGATGTGTGCGGACAAATGAGTGTAGCATCGCGCGGTGGTTATCGTTATGTTCTAACCTTCACGGATGATCTGAGTAGATATGGATATATTTACTTTATGAAACATAAGTCCGAGACTTTTGAGAAGTTCAAGGAATTCCAAAGTGAAGTAGAAAATCAACGTAACAAGAAGATTAAGTTTCTACGTTCTGATCGGAGGCGAATATCTGAGTTATGAGTTTGGCATGCATTCAAAGAAATGCGGAATACTTTCACATTGACACCGCCGAACACCACAGCGTAATGGTGTGTCCGAACGTCGTAATCGAACTCTCTTAGATATGGTTCGGTCTATGATGTCTCTTACCAATTTGCCGTTATCGTTTTGGGGTTATGCATTAGAGACAGCATTCACTTTAAATAGGGCACCATCTAAATCCGTTGAAACGACACCGTATGAACTATGGTTTGGAAAGAAACCTAAGCTGTCGTTCCTTAAAGTTTGGGGTTGCGAAGCTTATGTAAAGAAGTTACCGAGCTAGAACCCAAAGCGGAGAAATGCGTCTTCATAGGATACCCTAAAGAAATAATTGGGTACACTTTCTATCACAGATCCGAAGGCAAAATCTTTGTTGCCAAGAATGGATCCTTCCTTGAGAAGGAGTTTCTCACCAAAGAAGTGACTGGAAGGAAAGTAGAACTCGATGAGGTTAATGAACCTTCTCTCATAGATCAGAGTAGCGCAGTGTCGGAAGAAGTTCCTGCACCTGCACCGATAGGAGAGGAAGCAAATGATGATGATCATGAAACTTCGAACGAGGAAGCTACGAACCTCGCACATCGACGAGGAACGTACCACTCCTGATTGGTATGATCCTGTCTGAATGTCATGATTGTGGACAACAATGATGAGGACCGCGACGTATGAAGAAGCGATGATGAGCCCAGATTCCAACAAATGGCAAGAAGCCATGAAATGAAATGGGATCCATGTATGATAACAAAGTATGGACTTTGGTAGAATTACCTGATAGCCGCAAGGCTGTCGAGAATAAATGGATCTTCAAGAGAAAAACAGATGCTGATGGTAATATTATTGTCTATAAAGCTCGACTTGTCGCAAAGGGTTTCCGACAAATTCAAGGAGTTGACTACGATGAGACTTTCTCACCTGTGGCGAAGCTAAAGTCTGTGAGGATTTTGTTAGCAATAGATGCATTTTTCGATTATGAAATTTGGCAGATGACGTGGGCACTACCCTTCGTGTAACCAACGTTGCCCTATCCTGTATTGACTAATTGGAGGCCCATGAAGACACCCGAAGGCTAGATGGGCCACCTGGACAGCGCACCGGAGGAAACCTTGGCGGGCAAGACAAGGAAGCAGCCAACAAGGAAAGATTAGATCTAAAAGTACTGTAAACCTAGTCGTACTCGATTAGGACCCTTGAGACCTGGCCTCCTATATAAAGGCCAGGAGAGGGGCTGCCGAGGGACACGAACAATCTTAGCGATCATAGCCAGCAAAGCTTAGAGCTAGGTAACCCTAGCGATAGCAATCTCGCCGAGATCTCAGCCGAACTATTCGGCACCCCATTGTAACCCACTCATCATAATTAAGAACAGACAGCAGGACGTAAGGGTTTTACCTCATCGAGGGCCCGAACCTGGGTCGCTCTCCCCGCTTGTCTGTGAACCGATGTCTCGTGTCAGCTTGCAGGATTCCATCAACCCTAAGCCCCTATCGGACGGCATTGGCGAGGAGTACCCTCGACAATTGGCTCCGTCTGTGGGAAGCCTGTCGGCACAAGGCAAGTCATCGGCAGTACCAGTCACGTCTGCAGCGTTCTTACTCGAATCACCGACGCCGACAGAGTCAAGAGATCCGATCCGCTGCGGGTCCTTCGAGTTCATACTGCGCCACGAAGCACTTCACGCAAACTCTATGGCATCGTCTAACGACGCAGAGGCTATTTTCGGTTGCGTCCACTTCATCATCGATTCCGGAGGTTTCCTTCGCCTCCCCAGGACCGGTGCATCCGACCCAAAGGCCGTACCTCCGGAGGGTGTCCCTTCAGCGACAACCCTAAAAATTTCGCCCAGAAGCATACAAGAGAGCGCCCGAGGGAATCTCGACACCACGGCTGGGCAAAGAAAGAAACGAAGAAGCTCACACCGTGAGGAGGAAGGCAGAACATCAGTTCACCCTCGACAGTTCGAGCAAGGATGCCACGACATATCGTCAATCAGGGGCCGCACCCGTTCTCCATACCTTTCGGCTACAGAGCAACTCGAGGCGCCATGTTACCTCCACTCCTACTTTGACCCAAAAGATGGTCGGGAGAAGTCCAGTCATTTGTTGAGGAACTGCCGACACTTCCTGGAAATTCGACAGTTCTGTGATGATCTTAGAGCCGAAGCTATATCAAGGGTCCACATGATGGAGGAGAAGGCAAGGTCCTACGACTATCCGCCAGAACCATACGTACCGGTACCATACGAGCCAATGGAAAAAGACGAATATGTACCAGCCAAAGTATTCCCAGCGCTACGTGGACAAATCAACATCATCCATAAAACCAGCTTTTCGAAGAGAGAAATCAAGAAGTTCTCTCGAGAAGTAAAATATGCGGAAGTCGCCATGGTTGATACGCGGGATTTCATCGACTGGTCAGAGCAAAGCATCACCTTCAGCAGGGCGGATCACCCGAAAGATGTCCCAAGGCCCGGTCACACGGCCCTTGTCCTTGAAGCGTAAATTGGAGGGTACAATATGGGCAAAGTATTCATGGATGGAGGAAGTGGCTTGAACTTGCTATTCGCCAGCACAATGAGAGCAATGGGTTTAACAGTCGATATGCTAAGAGAATCTAACACAGGGTTCCACGGCATTATACCGACTCGACCCGCTTACTCGCTAGGCAAAACGTCATTGGACGTAGTCTTCGGCACACCCAGTAATTTCAGGAAAGAAAAGATCGAGTTTGAGGTAGTCGACTGGGAATCTCAGTACCACGCCATCCTCGGCAGGCCTGCGTTCGCTAAATTCATGGCCGTGCCTCATTACGCATACTTGAAACTGAAGATGCCAGGCAACAACGGGACCCCAATAACCGTTCACGGCAGCTTCGCTCGATCGACAACTGCGACAGGAGTTCCAGAAGATCGCCTCGAAGTTCGGAGCCAAGGAAGAACTCAACGCGATCGATACCGTCACCGACCATACACAACCACCAGCCGACAATCGAAACGTAAGACCCGATGAGTTCGACACTGCAAAGGAAACTAAGAAGCTGCAGGTGCACCCAACTGACCCGAAGAAGACGGTCAATACCTCGGCTGATCTCATTGTCGCATAGGAAGGCGCGCTCATCGAGTTCCTCCGTGAGCGCTGGGAGATATTTGCATGGGAACCATCGGACATGCCAGGTATCCCCAGGGAACTCGCTGAGCACGCCCTGAATGTTGACCCGACGGCCAAACCAGTACAACAATCAATGCGACGATTTTCTGAACCAAAGAGAAGAGCAATCGGCGAAGAAGTTAATCGACTCCGCAAGGCAGGATTTATTCGAGAGCTTAAGGAATCTGAGTGGGTGGCCAATCCCGTCATGGTGCCGAAGAAGGACACAACCGCCCTCCGCATGCGCATCGACTACACCAGCCTTAATAAGCACTGCCCGAAAGATCATTTCCCTCTGCCTCGAATAGACCAAATAGTCGACTCCACGGCCGGATGCGACCGTCTCTCTTTCATACTCCGGGTACAATCAAATTAAACTGAAGAAGGAATACCAGGAGCTAACCGCGTTCATTACTCCACACGGCGTTTTCTGTTACAACGTCATGACCTTCGGGTTGAAAAATGCAGGAGCTACTTACCAACGCTGCATGCAAGCCTGCCTTGTGGAGCAGATTGGAAGAAACATTGAAGTTTACATCGACGACATCGTGGTGAAAACAAAGCACGCAGCCACACTCATCGATGACTTGCGGGAAACCTTCGACAATCTGGATAGATACAAAATCAAGTTGAATCCCAAAAAGTGCTTCTTCGGAGTGCCAGGAGGACAAGTACTCGGGTACTTCATATCAGCCAGAGGAATCGAAGCCAATCCCTTGAAGATCAAAGCTATTCTCGATATGGAGCCGCCAAAGAATCTGCACTGTGCAGCCGAGCCGACTAGCGCTCAGCAGTTCATTGCAAAGCTGGGGGAGAAAGTCTTGCCCTCTACAACTTGATGAAAAAATCGGAAAAGTTCGAGTGGACAAAGGAGGCACAGGAATCCTTCGACAACTTGAAGAAAATCTTATCAACCTCCCCAGTACTTGTGACTCCACGCGAGAAGGAGACGTTGCTCATGTACATAGCTGCAACGGCACAAGTCTTCAACAGCGTTTTAGTCGTCGAACGAGAGGAAGCAGGAAGAGTTCATGGTGTGCAGAGGCCCGTTTATTACCTCGGTGAAGTGCTCACTCCTGCAAGGCAGAGGTATCCCCATCACCAGAAGCTGGCATATGCAGTATGGAGGTCAGCTCGCAAGTTGCGGCACTACTTCACGGAGCACCCGATTAAAGTTGTAAGTGAAGCACCCCTGAAGAGCATAATGACCAATCCGGAAGCCACAGGTCGGGTGTCCCAATGGGCTATCGAACTAGCTCCATACGACATAACTTACGTTAATCGAACGGCGGTAAAATCCCAAATCCTCCCAGATTTTATGGCAGATTGGATCCAATCACAGACGCCGGCAACACCCGACATGTCAGGGTCTTGGATAATGTACTTTGATGGGTCAAAACGGAGTACAGGTGCGGGAGCAGGATGGTGCTGATATCACCGCAGGGAGATAAGATGAAGTATATACTACACATGAATTTCTCTCTGCCGACAAACAACGAAGCAAAATACGAAGCACTGTTGCACGGAATGAAAATGGCAAAGGCGTGTGGTGCTACTCGCCTAGAAATCTATGGAGACTCGAACTTGGTGGTGCAGCAGTCAATGAACCTGTGCGATGCAGTCAGTGACAACATGATCGCCTATCGGCAGCTGTATCAGAATATGGAGGCTAAATTCGAAGGATGCGAGCTCAAACATATCGGCTGATCCAGTAATGAGGAAGCCGACACTTTGGCAAATATCGGGTCTACATGCTCCCCCATCCCAGACGGAGTGTTTTACGAAGTGATCGCTCGACGATCAATAAAAGAAAAGACGTCGGCACCTCCAAAATCATCGGTTGATGAATTAGAGACAAGCTCACAGCAAACTCCTTCAGCTGAAGAATCTTCAGCCCCCCTGCCGAACAAGTCCTGCTCCTCGAGCCACTATGGACCAAACCGTTCCTAGCGTATCTGACAAAACAAGAGCTGCCAGGGGACTCTGTAGAAGCTAGGCGAATCGTCAGACGTTCAAAGGCTTTCACCGTGATAAATGGTGAGCTTTACAAGCGTAGCATCTCAGGGATCTTCCAAAGGGGCATCGCCATTGACGATGGAAAAGCACTGTTGCGTGAGATACACGAAGGAACCGGGCATCATGCAGGGAGCAGGCCCTTGTGGCAAAGCCTTTAGGGCAGGATTTTACTGGCCAACGAGGATGCTAGGGATCTAGTCATGAAGTGCGATCCCTGCCAACGTTTTCACCAAAACCACACGCTCCTGCAACGGACCTAATGACAATACCCTTGGCATGGACTTTCGCTCAATGGGGACTCGATCAAGTTGGACCGCTGCTAAGATCGTCGCCCGGAGGACACACGTACTTATTGGTTGCAGTCGACAAATTCACTAAGTGGATCGAGGCAGTACCTGTGCGAAACCAAAAAGCTGAAACAGCGGTTCAATTCTTCAAGGGAATAACTTGTCGATTCGGTATGCCCAAGATCGTCACACAACGGCTCCAACTTTGACTCCGAGAGTTCAGAAATTTTGTGATGATGGAGGAATCAAATTGAAATTCGCATCGGTCTCTCACCCCAGACCAACGGCCAGGTGGAAAGGATCAATGGTCTAATAGGAGATGGCCTCAAGAAACGCCTTAAAGGCGCAGCCGGAGCCTGGGTCGAAGAGTTGCCATCTGTACTCTGGAGTCTACGTACCACGCCCAACATGTCGACTCAATACACCTCATTCTTCTTGGTGTACGGAGCCGAAGCAGTCTTACCAGCCGACGTCCGATTTGAAGCCCCTCGAGTGACAGCATACACAGAGTCCTCCTCCAACATCGCGCTACAAGATGCTGTCGACCTCCTTGATGAAGCACGAGACATCGCCTTGGCAAGAACAACGGTATACCAGCAAGCGCTGAGAAACTACCACAGCCGACGAATACCGAAGCTTCAATGTTGGGGATATGGTACTTCGGCTGAAGCAAAAAAAGACCCCTGAAGCTAGAATCTCCATCGGAAGGACCGTACATCATCACTGAAGTGATACCAGGAGGAGCCTATCGGCTCAAAAATCCAGCTTCAGGAAAAGACGTCGAGAATCCATGGAACATCGCGCAGTTGCGACGGTTCTATACATAGGACATGGTTGTTTTTAATCATTCAGCGGCCTACAAAGTTGCTTTACATTATGAATAAAGATCTAATCAGATTTTCTACCTTTTTTTGCTTCAGGCTTTGACACCCGAACATAACGTTTGGAGTCCTTACCATCGGCTCTAACTCCCATCGGGAGCGTTGGCCCAAAAGAAATGTGCTTACATAGTGTCATTAATTAAATACTCTCAGCGAGAGCTAAGATTAATGACACACAAAAACAACCAATCCAAGCCTCGAAAAATACGCGAGTGCTGCAGTCGATGGTTACATTATAACAAGATAAGGCTCAAACCGGTGCACCGCGTGACGAAGCCAAGCCCTCGAATAAATTACATATCGACTTCGCAATAACATTGCGTAAAATTCGACGAAGTCGTCGAGAAAGCAGGCTGACCTGATCACTCAGCCGCACTCGACAATAAAATATCAAACTAACATAGCGTGCAACGTACGCAGTAAACAATCTTACGCAGATACAAGGTTATTACATTTATAATCGGGTTCCCCGGTCCCAGTGGGCCTTCAGTTCCTTTTCAAGGCACGATTCCATCCGAGAAACGACGGTGTAAGCAGGACCTCTAGCAACATCATAGTACTGGCCTAAATCCCTTTCAGTGTTTGCTACGGCTATCAAGTCCAAAGATGGATGGCACGCCAATATTGAAGCAAAGGCAAGCTCAGCACCAGCCAGGAGCTCTTTCCGCACCAGCTGTCGAATCCTCTCAGGAGACTTGAATCGGGTGAACAAGCCAGACAAGGTTTCGGGTGCTTGGTCCAGAGGAAACAAGGTGTTCCAAACCATCGTGAGATGGGCATAGTACTTATCAAAGTAATAATGCGCCTTCATCACCCGGTACTTAAACTTCGCCATGACGACAGCCTTCGGACGATGCAGCCATAGACCATGCGTTGGATGCGCGACATCGGTCATCGCCTCAACTTCTTCATGAATCTTTTTGTCCTCTTCAGCTGCATCCAAAGCTACAACTGGAAAAGGAATGAATGTCAGATAAAAGAACATTCAAGCTATGCCAGAAATCAGAAGACAGGCTAAACTTTCGGTAGCAACATGAAGACCATCGAGAGCGTATTGTTCGACAGCAGTCGCTATCTCTCCCTTTTTCTTCACCAAGGCAGCCATCACACGAAGAGAGGTGATGTCTTTATTTAGACAAGACACCTGATCACGTAAACGACGAACAAGGTCTGATTCATCATTACTCGAAGGGTTCGGAAAGAGCTCGGCACGGGAAGAAGATGAAGGAATCTGCAGTACAGTCCTCAGTTCAGACCAAGCATTAATATAAAAACTCCCATCGGGAGTATTGAGCATACATTATACAGACAAAAGGATGTTTAATTGGCAACAGAGCCGAATTTTTCGAGTTACGGGTGATCTTATGTACAACAAGTCAAATAACAGTTCAAGGAATTGCCGATGATGAACCAGGGGCAGATTCAGGAACAGGCTCGGCTTGTGCTTCATCCACCAGCTTTAGAAGTCGGTTGGCGCAAGTTATTGCTGATCTCTTGAAAGGCTCAAGATCGACCAGATGGTTTTCGTCATCAACAGGCAGTGCCTTAGAAAACTCCTCCAATTCCGACCCCATCCCATGGCCCATAAGCAACTGAAAAGTAAGAACCGCTCCAATCAAGCGGCTGCGGTGTTTCAGTACCTCCACAGGCTCGGAAGGATCGACAAGGAAAGCTTCCGCCATCTCGTCGAGAGTCTTGTCCAACTTCATCTTTGGGAAGATCATCGAGTATAGCTTCGACAGTGCTCCCTTGGACTTTTGCAGTAGTTTAAGGACCTGGATATTAGACTCAGCGGCAAGTGACAAAGCGTCGGCTGTGGAATCCTCCCGGAGCTGATGGCGTCGGCTGACAGTTATGTTGGCGGCCTCTGAAAGAGAAACATATCAGCAATCAATGAAGAAACATCAAGAAAGAAGCGGAATACCATGAGGATTTTTACCCAATAAATTCTTGACGGATTCACGAAGGACACCTTCCTTCTCATCAACTGCAGCCGCCGCTGCACGCCTGGCATCTTGATCATCCTTCATCTGACGCTTCAGCCTCTTCACTTCTTCCTTCAACAAGGCGTTCTCATTCTTGGCATCGGTAGCAAGCCTGTTGGCTTCAACCACCTGATCAGCCGAAGATTTGACGGCCTTCCGAAGTTGGGAGTTTTCGGCCTCAAGGCGAGTGAATTGCTCAGCGAAGTCCGCCACGGCGTCGACTGTAGCGTAAATCGGCTGCAGCCAGAAAAAATCAAGAGGAGTTAGACGATAGAAAATCGGCAGGGCCAGACAAATTAAGCATTTACATGATCACGGCCAGCCGACGGAGTGGGAGCATCATCAGGAGGAATAACTCTCGATACTGGGACCTTCTCCACACCCGTTCGTGAGGGAGGTGTTGACTTGGCAGGAGAAGGATTTGACTCCTTAGCCGATGCTGCTTTCACAGAGGCTATCTTGGCCCTCTTCGCGAGAGGAACATCGTCATCATCGGAGCTACTTAAGTACAATACACAGTTAGCATGCAGGATGACGGGAAATAAATTAAAACAAAAAGAGTATAGATGCTCACAGATCCAGATCATCTTCGTCCACAAAGAAACTTGTTGAACTCTTCTTAGCAGGAGGAGGCGAAGCAGCTTCGTCGGCATCATTATCTCCTCCTCTAGGACTTGATTCAGCCGAAGTGATAAGGTCATCGTGTACCTGCTTACGACGCCTGCTCCTGAGGAAGGCGTCATCTTCGGCAGCTTCCTCCTCTTGGACATCGATGTCCTCAAGAACGTGCTGAACGTCCTCGGTTCCCTCAGAATCATCATCATCATCCTCCAGTACCACGCCGCTCTCGGGTGAGGGAGGATAACATTGGGCAACAGTGGGAGCCTGTAAAAGGAAAGAAACTTGTAAGGCGCAGACAGGAAAAGAAATAATAACAATAAACGAGGAGCAGTAAGGTTACCTCGGACGGGAGGTGCTTGAGATCATAAGGAGGACGAGCCGATGTCAAGACAATGGTGTCCTTCGTACTAAGGCATGTTAGGCGACGAACTTCGTCCCGAAGCTCATCTGCCGACAGGTCGGCAGAGTTGATCCTTGACTTGTCACTTTTGCCTGTATAAAGCCACATCTGGTGAGGGCGGGACATCAGCGGCTGCACTCGACGTTGTAGGAACACTGAAACTACTTCAGTGCCGCGCATCGTCATGCCTCCTGTATTCTTCAAAGTGACTATCTGCTCAAACAGTTCATCGGCTGTCGCCTTTTCTTCGGGAGAAAGGGCGTTTTGCTAAGACTTCTTCTTTTGAGCTATCAAGACATCATCCCAAAGAGGGAGATTCGAACGCCGCCCAGGAACGGCGGGGTCTCGCAGGTAGAACCACTTGTTGCGCCAGGACGGATTCCTTCATCGGATAGTCAAAGTAGTCGACCTCCTTCACGACGAAGACGCCACCGACAACGGGGGGGCACATCGTCGTGACGCTTCCATGAAAATCTTCTTCCAAAGGCCCAGTGAGGCTCAATGCCGAAAGGCCTCGCAGACGGTAATAAAAATGGAAAGGTGGAGGATGGAATTTGGGGTCAGCTGCCAGAGCTGAATCCCATAGAAGAAAAGGAGGGAGCGAAGAAACTCGTGGGCCGGAAGAGAGAGGCCACGGAACAAGAAAGCAGCGAACATGACAGTGAAGCCCTTCGGGGGCTTTGGGCGAGAAACCGAATCTGGGAGACGAATGTCATCCTCAGATGCGGAGATGAAGCCGAGAGCGCGGAGTTTGTTGATGTCGCGGTTGGAAATGGCGGAGGCGCTCCAATCACGGCTAACTTTGCTCGCCTCCGAGGTACTGCCGCTCTTCTTCTTGCCCATGGTGAACGAAGCTTCTGATGAAGAGGAACAGGAAGGCTTGAAGGAGAAGATGCGCAGTAAACGGGGTAAAAGATAAAAAAGAGAGGAGGCTCCCTATTTATCCCGTAAGGATTTGCACCCAATCGTGGCCATAACTCCACAAAGCATCGTGGGGAGTGGGGCAGATCTGACTGTACACGTGGCGCTTGGAGAAGGAGTGGAACCGGCGGCCCATTATTCCCACGTCGTGCGAAAATTGAGGAGACGCCTCGATCGCCGCGCGTGCATTGGTCAAAGCCCTAAAAACTGCCCGCGCAGAGCTAGGGTGGGCCCGTCAGGTCAAGTCCTGTCAATCGGCCCACAGCAGTTACATGTCAGGTCAAGTCCTGTCAATCGGCCCACAACAGTGACGTCACAAAAAAAATCCTAGAAGCATTCGAAGGAAAAAATGAAAAGTTATCGGATGAAGGACTTGAGTCTACGCCCGGCTGCAGACATCCGTACCTAGACTCGGGCTACTCCCATCGGGAGTGCTGACGCGCACCCGATAAAATGAAGACTCGACAAAATGAGCAGTCGAAGGAAGAAGGTTTGAGTCTGCACTCGGTTACAAGCACTTGCACCCAGACGCTCGGGGGCTACACTCCCATCGGGAGCGCGTGATGCACCCGATAGAAGTTTTTTGCACTCCAGGATCATGCCCGGGGACTTGATTCTGTGTAGGGTAACGTTGTTTTGCCATCGGCAGTTAACCAACAACAGTTGGGCACGTTACTCATTATCCTTTGCATAAAAAATATATCGATTGACCTATGAAGACCTGCGAAAAACTTCGGCAGAGGAGAATATTCGAGTAGTACAACTTGAGTCTACGCATGGATTACAAGCATTCGTACCTAGACTCGGGGGCTACTCCCATCGGGAGCGCTGACTGATGCGCGTGGTTGACGTATTGTCTTTTCGTTCGACACGCGTCCGTTGGGAACCCCAAGAGGAAGGTGATGCGCACAGCGGCAAGTTTCCCTCAAAGAAACCAAGGTTTAATCGGACCAAGAGGAGTCAAGAAGCACGTTGAAGGTTGATGGCGGCGAGATGTAGTGCGGCGCAACACCAGGGATTCCGGCGCCAACGTGAACCTGCACAACACAACCAAAGTACTTTGCCCCAACGAAACAGTGAGGTTGTCAATCTCACCGGCTTGCTGTAACAAAGGATTACCCGTATTGTGTGGAAGATGATTGTTTGCAGAAAACAGTAAAACAAGTATTGCAAGATTGTATTTCAGTAAAGAGAATTGGACCGGGTCCACAGTTCACTAGAGGTGTCTCTCCCATAAGACGAACAGCATGTTGGGTGAACAAATTACGGTTGGGCAATTGACAAATAAAGAGAGCATGACAATGCACATACATATCATGATGAGTATAGTGAGATTTAATTGGGCATTACGACAAAGTACATAGACCGCCATCCAACCGCATCTATGCCTAAAAAGTCCACCTTCAGGTTATCATCCGAACCCCTCCAGTATTAAGTTGCAAACAACAGACAATTGCATTAAGTATGGTGCGTAATGTAATCAACAACTACATCCTTAGACATAGCATCAATGTTTTATCCCTAGTGGCAACAAGACAACACAACCTTAGAACTTTCTATCACTGTCCCAGGTGTCAATGGCATGAACCCACTATCGAGCATAAGTACTCCTCTTGGAGTTACAAGCATCTACTTGGCCAGAGCATCTACTAGTAACGGAGAGCATGCAAGATCATAAACAACACATAAACATAACTTTGATAATCAACATAACAAGTATTCTCTATTCATCGGATCCCAACAAACGCAACATATAGAATTACAGATAGATGATCTTGATCATGTTAGGCAGCTCACAAGATCCGACAATGATAGCACAATGGGGAGAAGACAACCATCTAGCTACTGCTATGGACCCATAGTCCAGGGGTAGACTACTCACACATCACACCGAGGCGACCATGGCGGCGTAGAGTCCTCCGGGATGATTCCCCTCTCCGGCAGGGTGCCGGAGGCGATCTCCGGATCCCCCGAGATGGGATCGCGCGACGGCGTCTCCGGAAGGTTTTCCGTATCGTGGCTCTCGCACCGGGGTTTCGTCACGGAGGCTTTAAGTAGGCGGAAGGGCAAGTCAAGAGGCGGCACGGGGGCCCACACCATAGGCCGGCGGCCAGGGGTGGGGCCGCGCCGCCCTAGGGTTTGGCCACCCCGTGGCCCCTCTTCGTCTCGTCTTTGGACTTCCGGAAGCTTCGTGGAAAAATAGGCCCCTGGGCTTTGATTTCGTCCAATTCCGAGAATATTTCCTTACTAGGATTTCTGAAAACCAAAAACAGCAGAAAACAAGAATCGCACTTTCGGATTAATAGGTTAGTTCCAAAATGCACGAATATGACATAAAGTGTGCATAAAACATGTAGATAACATCAATAATGTGGCATGGAACATAAGAAATTATCGATACGTCTGAGACGTATCAGCATCCCCAAGTTTAGTTCGCTCGTCCCGAGCAGGTAAAACGATAACACAGATAATTTCTGGAGTGACATGCCATCATAATCTTGATCATACTATTTGTAAAGCATATGTAGTGAATGCAGCGATCAAAACAATGTATGACATGAGTAAACAAGTGAATCATAAAGCAAAGACTTTTCATGAATAGCACTTCAAGACAAGCATCAATAAGTCTTGCATAAGAGTTAACTCATAAAGCAATAATTCAAAGTAAAGGTATTGAAGCAACACAAAGAAGATTAAGTTTCAGCGGTTGCTTTCAACTTGTAACATGTATATCTCATGGATATTGTCAACATAGAGTAATATAATAAGTGCAATAAGCAAGTATGTAGGAATCAATGCACAGTTCACACAAGTGTTTGCTTCTTGAGGTGGATAGAAATAGGTGAACTGACTCAACATTGAAAGTAAAAGAATGGTCCTCATAGAGGAAAAGCATCGATTGCTATATTTGTGCTAGAGCTTTGATTTTGAAAACATGAAACAATTTTGTCAACGGTAGTAATAAAGCATATGCATCATGTAAATTATATCTTATAAGTTGCAAGCCTCATGCATAGTGTACCAATAGTGCCCGCACCTTGTCCTAATTAGCTTGGACTACCTGGATTATCACCGCAATACATATGCTTTAACCAAGTTTCACAAAGGGGTACCTCTATGCCGCCTGTACAAAGGTCTAAGGAGAAAGCTCGCATTTGGATTTCTCGCTTTTGATTATTCTCAACTTAGACATCCATACCGAGACAACATAGACAACAGATAATGGACTCCTCTTTTAATGCTTTAAGCATTTGACAACAATTAATTCTTTTCTCATTAGAGATTTGAGGATGTTTGTCCAAAACTGAAACTTCCACCATGGATCATGGCTTTAGTTAGCGGCCCAATGTTCTTCTCTCACAATATGCATGCTCAAACCATTCAACTCAGTGTAGATCGCCCTTACTTCAGACAAGACGAACATGCATAGCAACTCACATGAAATTCAACAATGAGTTGATGGCGTTCCCCAGAAACATGGTTATCGCACAACAAGCAACTTAATAAGAGATAAAGTGCATAATTACATATTCAATACCACAATAGTTTTTAAGCTATTTGTCCCATGAGCTATATATTGCAAAGGTGAATGATGGAATTTTAAAGGTAGCACTCAAGCAATTTACTTTGGAATGGCGGGAAAATACCATGTAGTATAGGTAGATATGGTGGACACAAATGGCATAGTGGTTGGCTCAAGTATTTTGGATGCATGAGAAGTATTCCTCTCGATACAAGGTTTAGGCTAGCAAGGCTTATTTGAAACAAACACAAGGATGAACCGGTGCAGCAAAACTCACATAAAAGACATATTGAAAACATTATAAGACTCTACACCGTCTTCCTTGTTGTTCAAACTCAATACTAGAAATTATCTAGACCTTAGAGAAACCAAATATGCAAACCAAATTTTAGCATGCTCTATGTATTTCTTCATTAATGGGTGCAAAGCATATGATGCAAGAGCTTAAACATGAGCACAACAATTGCCAAGTATCACATTACCCAAGACATTTATAGCAATTACTACATGTATCATTTTCCAATTCCAACCATACAACAATTTAACGAAGGAGAAACTTCGCCATGAATACTATGAGTAGAAACCAAGGACATACTTGTCCATATGCTACAGCGGAGCGTGTATCTCTCCCATAAAGTGAATGCTAGGATCCATTTTATTCAAACAAAACAAAAACAAAAACAAACCGACGCTCCAAGAAAAAGCACATAAGATGTGATGGAATAAAAATATAGTTTCAGGGAGGAACCTGATAATGTTGTCGATGAAGAAGGGGATGCCTTGGGCATCCCCAAGCTTAGACGCTTGAGTCTTCTTGATATGCAGGGGTGAACCACCGGGTGCATCCCCAAGCTTAGAGCTTTCTCTCCTTGATCATGTTGCATCATACTCCTCTCTTGATCCTTGAAAACTTCCTCCACACCAAACTCGAAACAACTCATTAGAGGGTTAGTGCACAATATAAATTGACATATTCAGAGGTGACACAATCATTCTTAACACTTCTGGACATTGCATAATGCTACTGGACATTAGTGGATCAAAGAAATTCATCCAACATAGCGAAAGAGGCAATGCGAAATAAAAGGCAGAATCTGTCAAAACAGAACAGTTCGTATTGACGAATTTTAAAATGGCACCAGACTTGCTCAAATGAAAATGCTCAAATTGAATGAAAGTTGCGTACATATCTGAGGATCATGCACGTAAATTGGCATAATTTTCTGAGCTACCTACAGGGAGGTGGACCCAGATTCGTGACAGCAAAGAAATCTGGAACTGCGCAGTAATCCAAATCTAGTACTTACTTTTCTATCAACGGCTTAACTTGGCACAACAAAACACAAAACTAAGATAAGGAGAGGTTGCTACAGTAGTAAACAACTTCCAAGACACAAAATAAAAACAAAGTACTGTAGGTAAAAACATGGGTTGTCTCCCATAAGCGCTTTAACGCCTTTCAGCTAGGCGCAGAAAGTGTGTATCAAGTAACATCGAGAGATGAAGCATCAACATCATAATTTGTTCTAATAATAGAATCATAAGGTACCTTTATTCTCTTTCTAGGGAAGTGTTCCATACCTTTCTTGAGAGGAAATTGATATTTTATATTACCTTCCCTCATATCAATAATAGCACCAACAGTTCGAAGAAAAGGTCTTCCCAATATAATGGGACAAGATGCATTGCATTCAATATCCAAGACAACAAAATCAACGGGAACAAGATTATTGTTAACGGTAATGCGAACATTATCAACTTTCCCCAAAGGTTTCTTTGTAGAATGATCAGCAAGATTAACATCCAAATAACAATTTTTCAATGGTGGCAAGTCAAGCATATTATAAATTTTCTTAGGCATAACAGAAATACTTGCACCAAGATCACATAAAGCATTACAATCAAAATCTTTAACCTTCATCTTAATGATGGGCTCCCAACCATCCTCTAGCTTTTTAGGAATAGAGGCTTCGCGCTCTAGTTTCTCTTCTCTAGCTTTTATGAGAGCATTTGTAATATGATGCGTGAAAGCCAAATTTATAGCACTAGCATTAGGACTTTTAGCAAGTTTTTGCAAGAACTTTATAACTTCAGAGATGTGGCAATCATCAAAATTCAAACCATTATAATCTAAAGCAATGGGATCATCATCCCCAATGTTGGAAAAAATTTCAGCAGCTTTATCACAGGCAGTTTCAGTTTTAGCAGTTTCAGGCAGTTTTTCGCGCTTTGCATTAGAAGTGAAAACATTGCTAACACCAATTCTTTTATTAGTGTGAGTAGGAGGTGCAGCAACATGTGTAGCATTAGCATTACTAGTGGTGGTAATAGTCCAAACTTTAGCTATATTCTTCTCTTTAGCTAGTTTTTCATTTTCTTCTCTATCCCACCTAGCACGCAGTTCAGCCATTAATCTTATATTCTCATTAATTCTAACTTGAATGGCATTTGCTGTAGTAGTAATTTTATCATCTAAATCCTCAGGTTTAGCAGCCATTTTATTAATTAAAGAAGATTGTGATGCAGACATGTATGAGATTCGGGTTTCAGCACTAGCAAGTTTAGTTTGCAACCCCGAGATTTCCCTATTCAGATTTCCAAGTTGATTTCCTATATTCTTCAACAAGGTAGATTGCTCATTCATAATTTTAGTAAACAATTTATTTTGCTCATATTGTGATTGCATAAAACTCTTGGTGGATCTTTCAATTTCTAACATCTTTTCTTCATTAGGTGAAGCATATCTACCATAAGAGTTACCATTAGCAGAGTATGGCCTAGAATCATTGTGATTGTTATTTTTAATGAAATTCACATCAACATATTCTTTTTGAGCAACTAATGACGCTAACGGAACATTATTAGAATTAACATTAGGCCTACCGTTCACAAGCATAGACATAATAGCATCAATCTTATCACTCAAAAGAGGTTTCTTCGATGAATTTACCTTCTTACCTTGTGGAGCTCTTTCCGTGTGCCATTCAGAGTAGTTGATCATCATATTATCAAGAAGCCTTGTTGCTTCACCAAGAGTGATGGACATAAAGGTACCTCCAGCAGCTGAATCCAATAAATTCCGAAGAAAAATTTAGTCCTGCATAGAAGGTTTGGATGATCATCCAAGTAGTCAGTCCATGGGTTGGGCAATTTTTAACCAGAGATTTCATTCTTTCCCAAGCTTGAGCAACATGTTCAGTATCTAATTGTTTGAAATTCATTATGCTACTCCTCAAAGATATAATTTTAGCAGGGATAATATCTACCAATAAAAGCATCCTTGCATTTAGTCCATGAATCAATACTATTCTTAGGTAGAGATAGCAACCAATCTTTAGCTCTTCCTCTTAATGAGAAAGGGAACAATTTTAGTTTAATAATATCACCATCTACATCTTTATATTTTTGCATTTCACATAGTTCAACAAAATTATTAAGATGGGCAGCAGCATCATCACTAATTCCAGAAAATTGATCTTTCATAACAAGATTCAGTAAAGCAGGTTTAATTTCAAAGAATTCTGCTGTAGTAGCAGGTGGAGCAATAGGCGTGCATAAGAAATCATTATTATTTGTGGTTGTGAAGTCACACAACTTAGTATTTTCAGGGGCCATTTTAGCAACAGTAAATAAAGCAAACTAGATAAAGTAAATGCAAGTAAACTAATTTTTTTGTGTTTTTGATATAGCAAACAAGATAGCAAATAAAGTAAAACTAGCAACTAATTTTTTTGTATTTTGATTTAGTGCAGCAAACAAAGTAGTAAATAAAACTAAGCAAGACAAAAACAAAGTAAAGAGATTGAGAAGTGGAGACTCCCTGCAGCGTGTCTTGATCCCGCAACGGCGCCAGAAATTTGCTTGATGCGCGTGGTTGACGTATTGTCTTTCGTTCGACACGCGCCGTTGGGAACCCCAAGAGGAAGGTGTGATGCGCACAGCGGCAAGTTTCCCTCAGTAAGAAACCAAGGTTTAATCGGACCAGTAGGAGTCAAGAAGCACGTTGAAGGTTGATGGCGGCGAGATGTAGTGCGGCAACACAGATTCCGGCGCCAACGTGGAACCTACACAACACAACCAAAGTACTTTGCCCCAACGAAACAAGAGGTTGTCAATCTCACCGGCTTGCGTAACAAAGGATTACCCGTATTGTGTGGAAGATGATTGTTTGCGAGAAAACAGTAAAACAAGTATTGCAATAGATTGTATTTCAGTAAAGAGAATTGGACCGGGGTCCACAGCACTAGAGGTGTCTCTCCCATAAGACGAACATCATGTTGGGTGAACAAATTACAGTTGGGCAATTGTCAAATAAAGAGAGCATGACAATGCACATACATATCATGATGAGTATAGTGAGATTTAATTGGGCATTACGACAAAGTACATAGACCGCCATCCAACTGCATCTATGCCTAAAAAGTCCACCTTCAGGTTATCATCCGAACCCCTCCAGTATTAAGTTGCAAGCAAGACAATTGCATTAAGTATGGTGCGTAATGTAATCAACAACTACATCCTTAGACATAGCATCAATGTTTTATCCCTAGTGGCAATAGCACAACACAACCTTAGAACTTTCTCACTGTCCCAGGTGTCAATGCATGAACCCACTATCGAGCATAAGTACTCCCTCTTGGAGTTACAAGCATCTACTTGGCCAGAGCATCTACTAGTAACGGAGAGCATGCAAGATCATAAACAACACATAAGCATAACTTTGATAATCAACATAACAAGTATTCTCTATTCATCGGATCCCAACAAACGCAACATATAGAATTACAGATAGATGATCTTGATCATGTTAGGCAGCTCACAAGATCCGACAATGATAGCACAATGGGGAGAAGACAACCATCTAGCTACTGCTATGGACCCATAGTCCAGGGTAGACTACTCACACATCACACCGGAGGCGACCATGGCGGCGTAGAGTCCTCCGGGATGATTCCCCTCTCCGGGTGGGCCGAGGCGATCTGATCCCCCGAGATGGGATCGGCGGCGGCGTCTCGGGAAGGTTTTCCGTATCGTGGCTCTACTGGGGGTTTCGTCACGGAGGCTTTATAGGCGGAAGGGCAAGTCAAGAGGCGGCACGGGGGCCCACACCATAGGCCGGCGCCCCGCGCCGCCCTAGGGTTTGGCCACCCCGTGGCCCCTCTTCGTCTCGTCTTCGGACTGGAAGCTTCGTGGAAAAATAGGCCCCGGGCTTTGATTTCGTCCAATTCCGAGAATATTTCCTTACTAGGATTTCTGAAACCAAAACAGCAGAAAAAGGAACTGCACTTCGGCATCTTGTTAATACGTTAGTTCCAGAAAATGCACGAATATGACATAAAGTGTGCATAAAACATGTAGATAACATCAATAATGTGGCATGGAACATAAGAAATTATCGATACGTCGGAGACGTATCACCGACGCGCACCCGATAAAATGAAGGAAAAGAACATCAGGAAAAGAACATCCGGAGAAGACATGCATTAGTCTCTACCCGAACTATCTTCGGCTAGACACTCGGGGGCTACTGATGTGGGCACTGCCCTTCGTGTAACCAACGTTGCCCTATCCTGTATTGACTAATTGGAGGCCCATGAAGACACCCGAAGGCTAGATGGGCCACCTGGACAGCGACCGAGGAAACCTTGGCGGGCAAGACAAGGAAGCAGCCAACAAGGAAAGATTAGATCTAAAAGTACTGTAAACCTAGTCGTACTTAGACTTGAGACCTGGCTCCTATATAAAGGCCAGGAGAGGGGCTGAGGGACACGAACAATCTTAGCGATCATAGCCACAAAGCTTAGAGCTAGGTAACCCTAGCGATAGCAATCTCGCGAGATCTCAGCCGAACTATTCGGCACCCCATTGTAACCCATTGTCATCATAATCAAGAACAGACAGCAGGACGTAAGGGTTTTACCTCATCGAGGGCCCCGAACTGGGTAAATCGCTCTCCCCGCTTGTCCGTGAACCGATGTCTCGTGTCGCCTGATTCCATCAACCCTAAGCCCCTATCGGAGGACATTGGCGAGGAGTACCCTCGACAGCAGATGGATGTCAAAACGGCGTTCCTTAATGGTGATATTGAGGAAGAGTTGTATATGGTACAACCCAAAGGTTTTGTCGATCCTAAAAATGCTGACAAGGTATGCAAACTTCAGCGTTCCATTTATGGACTGAAGCAAGCATCCCGGAGTTGGAACCTACGCTTTGATAGAGTGATCAAAGACTTCGGTTTTATACGGACTCATGGTGAGGCCTGTATTTACAAGAAAGTGAGTGGGACCTCTGTAGCGTTCCTGATATTATATGTAGATGACATATTATTGATTGGGAATGATATAGAACTATTAAGCAGTGTTAAAGGTTATTTGAATAAGTCTTTTTCAATGAAAGACCTTGGTGAAGCAGCATACATTTTAGGCATCAAGATTTATAGAGATAGATCAAGACGCCTAATAGGCCTTTCACACAGTACACCTGGACAAGATTCTAGAGAAGTTTAGAATGGATGAAAGCAAGAAAGTGTTCTATATTGCCATGTAAGGTCTTGAGTAAGACTCAAGGTCCAACTACGCAGAAGAAAGAGAGAGGATGAGCAAGATCCCCTATGCTTCGGCAGGCTCTCTCATGTATGCCATGCCGTGTACTAGACCGGATATAGCACATGTTGTTAGTTTGACCACAGATATCAAAGTGATCCAGGAATGGAACACTGGACAGCGGTCAAGAATATCCTGAAGTACTTGAAAAGGACTAAGGATATGTTTCTTTGTTATGGCGGTGACCAAGAGCTCATTGTAACCAGTTACACCGATGCAAGTTGGAACACCGATCCTGATGACTCTAAGTCTCAGTCCGGGTACGTGTTTATATTGAATGGTGCGGCAAAGCTGGAGCAGTTCCAAGCAGCACTGGCGAAATCTTCAACAGAATCTGAATATATAGCATCTTCAGAGGCTTTATCGGAAGCGGTATGGATGAAGAGGTTCATTGTTGAGCTTGGTGTGGTTCCTAGTGCATTGGACCCGTTAGTCATTTATTGTGACAACACGGGTGCCATCGCCAATGCAAAGGAACCAAGGTCACACAAGAAGCTAAAGCATATCAAGCTGCGTTTTCATTCGATTCGCGAGTACATCAAAGATGGTGAAGTAGAGATTTGCAAAGTACACATAGATCTGAATGTTGCAGATCCGTTGACTAAAGCTCTCCCTAGGGCAAAGCATGACCAACACCAGAATGCTATGGGTGTTAGGTACCTTACTATGTAATCTAGATTATTGACTCTAGTGCAAGTGGGAGACTGTTGGAGATATGCCCAAGAGGCAATAATAAAGTGGTAATTATGTTTATGATAAATGTTTGCATACCATGCTATAATTGTATTAACCGAAACATTGATACATGTGTGTTATGTAAACAACAAGGAGTCCCTAGTAAGCCTCTTGTATAACTAGCTTGTTGATTAATGGATGATCATGGTTTCGTGATCATGAACATTGGATGTTATTAATAACAAGGTTATGTCATTGGTTGAATGATATAATGGACACACACCCAAATGAGCGTAGCATAAAGATCAAGTCATTAAGTTCAATTTGCTATAAGCTTTCGATACATAGTTGTCTTAGTCCTTCGACCATGAGATCATGTAAATCACTTACACCGGAAGGGTACTTTGATTACATCAAACGCCATTGCGTAAATGGGTGGTTATAAAGATGGGATTAAGTATTTGGAAAGTGTGAGTTGAAGCATATGGATCAATAGTGGGATTTGTACATCCTGATGACGGATAGATATACCCTCTCGGTGGAATGTCATCTGATTAGCTTGCAAGCATATGATTTGATCATAAGAGATGACATACCGCGGTACGAGTAAAGAGTACTTGTCGAACGAGGTTGAACAAGGTATGGAGATACCGATGATCAAACCTCGGATAAGTAAAATATCGTGTGACAAAGGGAATTGACATCGTATGTAAATGGTTCAATCGATCACTGAGTCATCATTGAATATGTGGGAGCCATTATGGATCTCCAGATCCCGGTTGGTTATTGCTCGGAGAGGAGTCTCGACCATGTCTGCATAGTTCGCGAACCGTAGGGTGACGCGCTTAAGGTTCGATGTCGCATAAGTAGATTTGAATATGGTATGGAGACAAAGTTTGTTCGGAGTCTCGGATGTGATCCAGGATGTCACGAGGAGGTCCGGAATAGTCCGGAGAATAAGATTCATATAAGGGAAGTTGATTTCTGGGTTTCGGAAATGTTCGGGATTTTTCCGGTGGTTGACTGGAAGATTCTAGAAGGTTCCGGAGGGGTCCACCATGGGGCCCACGACCTAGGAGGCCTAGCATGGGCCGAGGGGATGCTCCCTGGCCTAATGGGCCAGGGGCACATGGCCCCCAAGGCCCAGGCCGGCTCAACCCCCTAGGGTTTTGGGGGATCAACTTGGGGGGGGAAAGCCCTCTCCCCCCTTGGCCGCCGCCCCCAACCCTAGATGGGAAGGGGGGCCACCTTGGCCGGCTGGCCCCCTATATAAAGAGGGGAGGGGTGGCCGGCCACACCCCCACCCATTGCCTCCTCCTCGCCGCCTCTCCTCCACCATACGTCCGGCTTAGGCGAAGCCCTGCAGTTTTCTTCCTCCACTACCACTACCACGCCGTCGCTGCTGGAATTTGGAGGAGATCTACCACACCTCCGCTCCGCTGGAACGGGAGAGGAAGGAGCTTCATCGACACCGTACGCGACCGAGTACGGAAGGTTTTGATTGCAGACCGGGACGATCGTCTACACCAACAACGAGATTAATCTCGTAGGCTTTGGAATCTTCGAGGGTTAGTCTCATCTCCATCTCGTTGCTTCGATCTTGTAGATTAGATCTTGGGTGTTCCATAGATTAGATCTTGGATTTATTCGTCTTTGCGGTAGGAATTTTTTTGTTTTCTATGCTACGAACCCCATCACGCTTTGCATTGTGGAATTGGGTTTGCTTCTTACCTCTTGGTTGAATAATCGGCTTCACAAATGTTTGCCACCTTGGATATATGCCGTCGGCGAGGAAGTAGCCATAGTTGTACATGTGGGTATTTTCTTCAAACTCCACCAATGGACCATCCTGCATTGCAAGTCTTGTCATTAGTGGTGTCCGTTGAAGAACATTGATGTCATTGCAAGACCCGGGCATTCCAAAAAAAGCATGCCATATCCAAGTCTCTTGGTCGGCCACCGCTTCAAGGACTATGGTGGCATCCTTCTTGTACCCTTTGAATTGTCCATGCCATGCCGCCAGACAATTCTTCCAACTCCAATGCATACAATCAATGGAACCAAGCATACCAAAAAACCCCCGGTTGGCGTTGATCTCCAAAAGCCTTGCCGTGTCTTGAGCATTGGGGGCTCTCAAGCATGTGGAGCCAAAGACATTGACAATTGCAACGACAAAACGCTTCACACATAAGATAGAAGTGCTCTCTCCCATGGCCAAATGATCATCAGTAAGATCCGCCGGTATACCATATGCCAACATACGCAAGGCGGCGGTCACCTTTTGATATGTGCTATGACCAAGTTCTCCGGCGGAATTCCTCCTTTGCTCAAAGAAGCGATCATACTTGGTTACCTCTGTTGCGATGTGCTTGAACAAGTTGAGACTCATCCGGAAACGCCGCCGAAAATAGCTTTCGGAGAATATCGGATTCTCATTGAAATACGACTGCATCAACTTCTCATGCCCTTCAATCCTTTCTCTCCATAACTTCTGTCTACCGAACACCGATCCACCAAATTTTGGCTTCTTAACGATGCGGTATGCTAATAGTAGAGATATGTTCTCCTCTTCCTTTTGGTCATACTCGTCATCCGATGAATCGTATGATGAACTCTACAAACATACATATGAAATTACTTAACTACAACTAACTATTGTAGCTAATTGGCGATTGAAAAATCATATGCTAATAGAGGCCAGCCGGCGGAGGTGCATACCTTGCGAGCAAATCGGCGAGCACCATGGTCGCGCCATGTTGTTAGCAAGCTCGAAGACGACGACGACATGGCGATGGCGGCGCGGAGGAGAACGCGAGCGGCGCCGGGAAGGAGGGGGCGCGGGGAGCGCCGGATCTACTGCGCGTCGCTGGCGGCTGCGCGGGTCGGCGGACTCGACCGGCGCTGGATTTCGCGACGGCGGGCGGTGGGGAAATGAGGGCGCGGGGGAGGGAGGGATTTCCTGCCGTTGGCTTTTCACGCGTGCGCACAACGTTGCCGCGCGCTGTAGCCGACGCGTCACATATGGCGCTCCGGATTGTGCAAAACGTCGCGCGTCCAAAAAAATTGTAGCGTCGCGCCGTTTACAGCGCCTGCTGGATCGTCTACTTTCCTCCCGCGCGCTGCACGGCCATTTTTTTACAGCGCGGCCTATATAAGGCGCCTGTTGGAGATGCTCTAAACCAAAAAATAATGCAGTAGCCCCCGTTAGAAAAAATGTTCGCCATTCGCAAGATTAAAAAAAAGACCATCTCCTCTATGTTCACCCTCCCTCCTATGGATGAAAATGGTATGCAATCTTTGCCATTATTTTGACGGGAAAAAGAGATAAAATATAGAAACAAAAACTTAAATCTCCCTCAATCATATGATACAAGAGTGACACATCATTTTCTGACAGAACAAGTATATGCAACCCATTCAATCGGGAAAAAACCCTAAACATTCGGCCATGTCTAAACCCAAGCCAAATCTCAACAGTTCACACATCAAAACATAAATCTCCCTCAATCATATGATACCCGTCATGTGTCATCCGTCACTTTGCGGTTTGCACCCACCTGCACTGGTTAGCGAGTGGCGACTAGAGATGCCCCTTGCGCCCACGATGCAAGTTCTTTTTCTTATTAAAATATACACTTTTTAGTACTCCGTATAAAATTAATTATTGAAAATACTCTCTCTTGCTTTGAATATTTATCAGAGACAAGTAATTTGGGCCAGAGGAGAGGAGTACATATAATTTTAGAAAAAAAAAACAACTTAGCTCTTAGCAGGCCGTACAAATACGGCCCATTTGGGGGCGCTTTCAGGCTCAGGCTAAGGAGCACCCTGCGTCGCTAATGGCGACCGATAGGAGCTCCCGCCGTCCTGTCGGGTGCTCGCGCCGCCGCACTAGCAGCCGGCAAAGGTGCTAGCTGGAGGGTCAGCGAGGACCCGGGAGCGACGCTAATCCCGGAACCGCCGCGACGTCATTCCAGGCGCGGGTACGAATTGCTCGGCCCCACTCTCCTAACCATCTCTCGCCGATCCAATCCGTGTTCCCACTATCATGACAAGATCCATCGTAGTACATAACGCCTCATACAGGAATAGCAGTCCAATGATGTTGCCAGAGTTATTGCCGTTTCTTTAGCAGGGCAAGCAAACCCCCCAATTTCATCAAGAAATTGAATGGTTCAGTACTGTTACAGAGTTCATCAGACTTCAGTTCCTGCTTATTACACGTATGCTAACATCTGGGTGAACACTGGGGCATGCCAAGATTGCAGTTGATTGCTCAACTAGCAGATTGACTGCTTAGGTCACACAGCGAGCAACACTACTACAGCTAGAGGTACAAAAAAGGGAGCTCTTCAGTCTTCAGCATGATGGTGCGGTGGTGCCACAGTACCACAAGCATGCTTTGTAGCACTATCTAGACCTATCTGTTTTACTTGTAATGTTCGGGAACTGCCAGGAATGGCTTGAAGGTCAATATGAGCCCGAGTACCTCTGTCAAGTTTAGCAGAAGAAACACCATCTGATCACCTGAACATACACGCAACAATTTAAACAGTTGTGTTTTGAGAGTGGTTATGAATTTCTACGAATTGACATTTATATCCAATCCCTATGATAAACATGGTAAAGTCCACCTGGTTTAGTTAAAATTATCCAACTGGTTTAAACTCTTCCTATTTCTTACCTACCATAGTTTAGACTTTAGCGGGTAAACCACCAAAGTATAAATTAGCAGTTAAAAGGTTGAAATGCTATTGTAAATTTGTAATGCTGCAAGTTACATATTTCTCAGAAGTCTAAATTTACCTGGAAAGAACGCTGCATGCTGGCGCTTCTGTGCCCACGAGAATCTGCAATCACAGAAAAGGTATTGCAAAGTAAGTTTAATTCATTTTGCCAAAATATATCTACGGTCTCATTACGACTACTTTATGTTTTTATCTTGATCGTCAGGTAACATGAGTTCTCTAGACAATAGGAAATTGAGAAATGTTTTACGTTTTACGGATAATAGCATGCTTTTTTGGTTTGGTCAACTAGTATTTCCAAAAGAGTAAGCATGTTTTTTTTTTGAATGGTAAGAGCAAGCATGTTAACCAAGAAGCCAATGTTCAATCTACAAAGTTTAGATTATGAAAAGCCAGAATATATTTTTTTTTTAGCTGTTGCTCTTCTTCTTTGTCTTTCCAATAAATAGGAGATGCTGAAAACAATAGTGTATTACACTAAGACCGCGACAAGCCATCACCACCTGGATTGTTAGGATCTATTTTTTTGTGTACTTTGGTTTGCTTGTTGTTTTGGCACTACTTTCGTTTCTATACACAAATTTGGTGCTCTTCTTCTAATTCAAATTACACACACGTTGATGTGTGTTAAACAAACAGAAAGCATGGTTATACTTACATAATACCGGCCCCAGCCGGAGCAACAGACTTGAATAAGGACATGAATGTTGTGGCTATTCCATTTGCAGCACCTCTTTGCCCTTGTGGCTGTAAACGTGGATTTTATTTTTTACGTCAGTGCATTGGAATATAATGTTTTCCCTGTGTAAGATCTGGGATAGTATACAAGTGAATTCAGAAAAGTTGGTTACATACGACAGCATTGTTTTGTAGAAGAGAGGTGCCGCTGACTCTAGTTATCTGATCAACATACCAAGAATGAGTATTTGTGAAAGATAAATTTTTGAATTAGAAATGCACCAAGTACCAGCATACGTTCGAACATTTATGATGAATTACCATCACATGTATCGACCATTTGCTGGAAGCGGTGAAGATGGTTTAAATCTTGGAACTATAAGCTCCTAATAAAGTACTTACAGCAAGAGAGCTTTTAAACATTGCTGCCATATATAGAACAACACCAAGTCTTATTCCTGACAAGTGTGTCAGAAACGGATAAGCAGCAATAATTGGTATAGACAGTGCCTGCAATGCTAGTGGTCAACTGAGAAAACATAGGCAGTAGTGAATTATCAAGTAAACTGAAATTCCCATATATAAAAAGGGTGACAGTTTTTTTATCTGATAAAAGAATGACATTAGTAACTCACAGATGCGATGCGGGTTGAGTTGATTGTCCCAAGGATCTTATCGAGCCAACGATAAACAAATAATTGATATACAAGAAGACATGCACCTGCAGTGTAAAAAATCGCATATATTGCAGCTTAAACACACAACATTATCTAAGACCTACCTAAGATTCTTCAAAAAAATCCGGAAAGGAATTGATTTAATACACTTACCTGCCACTGTAAGAACTTGTCCGACATCCTTAGATGAAAAGCTAAGTCCACCATATTTTCTATCACTTACAGTCCAGAGAGAAAATATCTGATGTTCAAGTGTGGTGGTAATGATTAGAATAATTATGCTTCCAAGTACTCCCTCACTTTCTAATTATAGGACGTTTTGGCAGTTCAAATATTAAAGAATCGAGGTAGTAGCAGATTTCATGTTTGCATGACGAATATGTACACATTTTAGATCAAATAGGTCAATCTCACACAGTGACATGAAATGATTGACATATATATTGTACTGCACCTAGATCTCATTATCTTTTTGAAGCACTTCTATAGTGAAGTAATCATATCGCCTATTACCTCACTGTATGCAGTGTCGTGGAGGGAGAAGACAGAATATGTAATAATTGATGACATCAGTGGCCAATTTTTTAATAAGCTCTTCTTAGGCGACTCTGTATGTTCTTGAGATGTAGAAGGTTCAGCTGCTTCAACTACCTTTTCATGGTTGGTGTGCTTGTGTAGAGTTTCCTGTTTAGTTGATTGACCATACCAGATAAACATTCAAACAAAACACAATAATAGGTCGTAGTATGATAGCATAAGCAGACTTCAGGAAATATACATACAGGAAGCCATATACAACTTATCAGGGCAAAAATTGCCAAAGTTGATATGCAGAGACATGGAAGAAGATATGGGAATCTGCATAATTGGGATCAAGAACACTAAAATGATTAAACATTTATTTTATTTAGTATGGAAATATAGGAGAAAAGTTTACCTCCCAAATGTTGATTTGTCGTTGAAAATGTGTGGATATTGTTTGGCTGGCTGGTGATAAGTAGACAAAAAAGGTGAAAAGAAATACTCTTAGTGCGATTGAGATTTACAGGATATTTCATATTACCTGGGCAAGGTAGCCCCCAATTGCTGGGCCAATTATAAGGCCCAATCCCCATGCTGTATTGACCTAAGTTTTGGTGAAGTTGATCAAATTAGCTTCATGGTATTTATCATAGTGCTACCGTGGACAAAACATTAGTAGTTAAGTGCTTAATGTGGAAAAAGAATTACGGTTGACATGCCCAAAGCTTGTTGTTCATCCCGACAAACTTCAATGCAGTAAGCCTGCATCCACAAGTAACTTTCACATTATTCAAATAGACATTTGACATAATAACAATAAGAATATATGTAGATGCTGATGGTGATATCTTTCCTTTGTTTATTCGTCACAATTGTTATCTATATTTCAAAATACCTTTATTGGTGCAAGAAATCCATTTAAAGATCCAAGCAGCAGCCTTGTAGTAATAGCCATCCAATATTTCACACTTAATCCAAATAAAGTATTGAAAACAATTCTGAAATGCAGATATGGAAATTAGCTTGCATACAAAATAAATCACATGGATAATAAATTTTCACCAGTGAAAGATATTAAGAGCAGTTACGTTGAAAGTAACGACAATGCTATTACAGGCTTTCGCCCAATGCGATCTGCCACCATTCCCCAAAAGATTGACGCGAAAGCTCTACCAACCATATATGATGCACCTACAATAGAAGTATTAAAAGAGTATGCACAAAATATTGATATCTTTGTGGAACATAGAAGTATGCATGAATTTTGGTGCTCCCGGTGCCAGGTATGAACGGATATTGGTAATTTATAGAAAAATACTATATTTTTGTTAGACTCAATTGATTAGGAATTTTGAAGTCTCTGTCGATTTATTATTTTTCTGAATTGATTGGGACTTCAGGAAGAAAATCTCAATCAACTGTGATATATAAAAACCCACAAAAATACATGCATGGACTTTGTTGTTAATTACTCTTTGAGAATTATGTGCTAACACAATCTTACCAAGAAACCCAGCATAGAATCCAATATCTTCTTCTCGTTGAGCAACGTGCAAGTCTTGTATCTGTTTCAGAGAAGGAAAGCCTTGAGTGCTCATTAATTTTTGCGCAGTACTCCATCCCAAAGATTAAGTTTTATATTATTTTTGGAAAGTCGAACTATGTAAGTTTGACTATGGTTTTACTAAAATCATTAACATGTAAAATATAAAATTAATATCATTAAATAGATAATGAAATATATTTTCGTATGGTATCTAAAAATTATTATATTTGTTGATATATTGTTCTAAAAGTTTGGTTAACTTTACTTGGTTTAACTTTTCAAAAAAAATATAAGCTTAAACTTTAGGATGGAGGTAAAATATATCCAAGTTCGAAAAATTCCCGGGTGCGCTGTACAGTGACCACTGGATGTCTGGATCAGAATCTATTGTTGAAACCGGACACAAGAAAAAGAGTCACCTTGTCTTTCGAAAAAGAGATGAAAAGAGTCTCTTGACAGCGGCCTGCTTACAAAAATAATTTGGTGATGATGGCTAGACTACGGTTTATCTCCTTTATGCCACTGGATTTTTGATGCGTCTTCTTTTAGCCACTAGGTTTGCACTAATAACATGTGGATCCAAAACGTACCAACATGACAAAAGGAGGTAAAATCACTTTGTGGTAAAAGGCTATAGTTACAAGAGTACATGACGACTAGCCACTCTGTTTTTTCAGACAAGAAAGAAAGTTAAATAAAAACTATGACTATCAATGAAGAAAATGGCGCGTATAGCTAGCAGTAGTACAATCTAAAAACAAACAGGGAGACAAAGGAAGCTAAAATAATCTCTGAGACAAAAAAAGGCAGTAGCAATGAAAGAAAAGGGCATGCGTATGATAGACTTACCATGAAGTAGAGAAACGGGAACAGCGACGTGATCGGCAAAGCTGAGGAAGATCGATGGAGACGTACATGAGATGCGGAGAGAGAAATATCGGTTATGTTGAGAATGATGCGACCAAAGAACTCAGGCAGACAGGCAGAAGCATGCATTGAGGAAATTAAATAATCCACTATGTAGTGCTGTAGGTGCAAGCACAAATAAGATAAGACCGAGAGGGAGAGAGATCGATGGCAGCAATTCAGCCAGTACGTTTTGCAGTACAACACACTAACATGAAACGAAGGTGGTGATTCCGACGAAGGAGAGCTCCCTGTAGGGGATCCCCTTGCTGCTCTCCTTCCTCCGCTCTATGGCGCACCCGGGGCAGCCGTCGTAGTACGTCTTGGCCGGTGCTGGAGACGCCGCCTCGCCCATCTCAGCCTCTCTCTCAGCACCTGCAAACCTCAAGTGCGAGTAGGCAGATGTGGAGGTTTGCTGAGACGTAGAAGTAAGGCTGGCAGCGCAGTGGAGACGATGTGGAGGGAGGCAGACTGCTTGTAAAATTAAAGGCGCGCGGAGAAGAAGATGAAACAGGTAACGGCGCTGAGAAAGCTAGTAGCTCACTCTGTCGCCGTCGTGTGTTGGTACGTGTGCCCCGTTGCGTCTTCATCTCTTCCACACTGACCATGATGTAGCACTAGTATGTAACACGTGAGGCGGGCGACGCGCGTCAGCGAGTAGAGCGGTGTCCATGCTTTTCCTGTGGCTGTGAGAGGCAGGGTGACGGAGCCACCGCACCTGACGATCGAGGCAAATCCATGGTAGTAGAGGGCCTAGGGGCGCCGCGTACGTTAGCAAATGGAATTTGTGGCGTGTTCGCAACTACGTCGAGCCAATTTCGGTTGAAGAAAACAACAGACCACGGTCCACAATTTCCGCAATGTTGTCGTGTTAGGGCCCTACTCATTTCATTTCACACACCTGTATATCGGTTTTGGTCTATTTACGTTGGCTCGTGGATAGAAATGCAGCCATGTCCACCCCTCTTGTCCGTTCGATTTAGGACACACCCAACGGGTCGACCGTCGACATGTTTCTTTTTTCCTATCATCAAGGACGCCGGTGTGATTAAAGGCGGCACACCCCTTAGCCAACCGCCTGCCAGCTTCCCGCGTGGCCGCTTGGTTCCTACGCATGTGCCCATCGTTTCGTGCACGGCCTCACATTTCCCCGTGTGCCGCTGCTCGTTTCCCGCCATGTGTGTGGCTACAAAGCGCCGCTAGGGTGGCGGGCCAAACCCTCTGCAAGCAACCAGCAAAATCCTGGCAGCCAAACGTAGCAACCATGCCTACGAGAGAAGCCTCCTGGATGAGGATCAACCAGATTGCGCATGGCCGCTTCCCGGATGAAGATAGCCATCAGGGAGGCCTTCGAGAAGGAGGAGACCACCGCGTACGCGGCACATGAGGAGCATGAGGCGGCGTATGGGCCTTACCGGGAGGGGATGGGGGAGGTGGCGGAGTCCTTGGCGCGCGAGGTTGTGTAGGTGGCGGAGACATCAGAGCACGAGGCCGAGGCTAAGGCAACGTCATAGATCTTGGCGAAGGCGGAATCGCTGAGGGTTGGCGTGCGGCGACCAACGCGAACATGGCACAGGACCAGGCAAAGCTAGCGGGGGCCTAGGCGGCGTTGGCAGAGGGCCATGCGGAAATGGTTGCCGCGCAGCAGCCAAAGCCCGTGGACGACACGCGGGTGGACGCGAACCTCGACGACCTCGAGGACTTCGACGATGATGAAGATGCACTAGACGTGAGCGACGAGCGAGAGGCTCTGCTTGCATCGTTCAAGACCGCCCAACGCGATGAGGCTACTCGCCAGCTCATGGCTATCGAGTGGCAAGCCCTAGCGGCAGGGCGCACGGCCGTCCAAGTCTTCTCGGTGGCAGCCCACCACGCGGCGGGCGATGCGGTGGTGTAAGCGAGGCCGGGCCGACAAGCGGAGGTGGAGCGACAGCGATAATGGAGGTGGAGGGAGGTGGCGAGGGACAAAAGCTCGCTGGTTCACCGACATGGATGCGGCAAGGCAACCGAGAAGGAGGAGGATGGGAGGGAGAGATCCCGGGAGGCGGCCGACGGGCGGGTTTCATAGTCCCGAGCATGATCTGATGTCGTTGTGACACCTTTGAGTGGTGTTGGGTGTAGGAGGCAGCGGTTTGGGACACGGGAGGGAGGCATGACGGCGCCTACCCATCATGCCGCAACAGGGCGGAGGACTTCGGCTAGTAGGGCGCACAACGACGTGTAGATGCGGCCATGGTAGGTGTGCGACGACGACTAGATACAGTTTGTCTTAGTTTAGATTAAACCCTCTACGTAAAAGAAGAAGAATTTTGGTCAAATATAATAAAAACTGCATAGCTAGTTTATTAAGGCACTGACTTGCGGTCCCAGTGCGGACACACGCAAACAGCCGAGTCGTTCACGTCGTATCCTTGTAACCACATTTCTAACCCAAATTTAGGCCTATAATGGGTCGGTTCACACGACTTGGTCTATTTACGTCGGGCCGCTCAATCAGGTATTTGGTGTCCTCATATCCATGTGGTCTAAAATGGTTCACATCTGTCTGTTTTAGCCAGGCCTGGAGATGCTCTTATGAAAAAGACGGATTATCTGAGAGACAACCTATATACTTAGGCGGAATCTGGAAAGTTAATACTTGTTATTTGCGGTTACCTAAAGGCTAAAACACCTTACGCATATAATTATACACATATATATCTTGCAGAAAAGTAGATTGCAATTACGTAAAGAAGCTAGAGAAAGGGAGAGTAATTATACACATATATATCTTGCAGATAATTAGATTGCAAGTACGTCAAAAAGCTAGAGAAAGGGAGAGATGAGTATAAATCGCAAGATTTGGATATTGGCGCTATCCTACGTATTGGGAGTTGGGACAAGGTTAGGACACAAAGTTCAAAGGATGCCAAGTCTTTGGTCACGGGACCAACCCACTTCTCATTGAGCTAGGACACAAATGTCATGCCTACAGGTGTAAATGGATAAGATGATTTCCGCAGCAAAATCGGTGCCGAATCCGTTTTAAGATATCCATATTCGATTTTAAAGAGTCCAACGGATAAAGATATGGTATATGATACGTCTCAAACGTATCTATAATTTCTTATGTTCCATGCTAGTTTTATGATAATACTCACATGTTTTATATACATTTTATATCATTTTGATGCATTTTCCGGTACTAACCTATTAACAAGATGCCGAAGCGCCAGTTCCTGTTTTCTGCTTTTCAGAAATCCTACACAGAAATATTCTCGGAATTGGACGAAACAAAAGCCAAACCTTCTATTTTACCGAGACGGATCCAGAGAGCCAGAGAAGTGGGGGGGCCAAGGGGGGCCCACACCATACCTGGGCACGGGCCCCTCCCTGGCCGCGCCACCAGGTGGGAAGGCCACCCCCTGGCTCCTCCGACTCCGCCCTTTCGCCTATATATTATGTCCGTCGCGAAAACCCTAACATAACCGACGATATTCCACGAAGAGTTCCGTAGCCGCCGCCATCGCGAAGACAAGTTTCGGGGGACAGAAGTCTCTGTTCCGCACGCCGCCGGACGGGGAATTGCCCCGAGTCATCTCCATCGACACCACCACCATCTTCATCGCCATTGCTGTCTCCTATGATGAGGAGAGTAGTTCTCCCCAGGAGGGCTCTACCGGTAGCTATGTGGTTCATCTCTCTCCCATGGTGTGATCTTTATGTGATCATGAGCTTTGTATCACTATTAATATATGTGCTACTCTAGTGATGTTATTAAAGTAGTCTATTCCTCCTCCATGATGTAAAGTTGACAGTGTATGAATCATGTAGTACTTGGCGTAGGTTATGATTGTAATCTCTTGTGGATTATGAAGTTAACTATTACTATGATAGTATTGATGTGATATATTCCCCCTTTCATAGCTATTGGTGACAGTGTGTATGCTATGTTAGTACTCGGTCTAAATTGCAACGGTCTATTAAGCACTCTAGAGGTTACTTTAATATGAACTCCGGAAGTTGTGGAGCTTGTTTACTCCAGCTTGAGGTGTGCTTTTGTAGCCCTACACAATGAATGGTGTTTGTTATCCAACAAGAGAGTGTTTGAGAGTAGTATTTATTTATTCAGTTATGTGATCATTGTTGAGAGTGTCCACTAGTGAAAGTATGATCCCTAGGCCTTATTTCTAAGCATTGAAACACCATTTCCAACAAGTTCTGCTACATGTCTGATTGCTGCCATTTTTATTTCAGATTGCAATTACTACTTACAATCATCCATATTACTTGTATTTCACTATCTCTTCGCGAACTAGTGCACCTATACATCAGACAAGTGTATTAGGTGTGTTGGGGACACAAGAGACTTCTTGTATCTTAATTGCAGGGTTGCTTGAGAGGGATATCTTTGACCTCTACCTCCCTGAGTTCTATAAACATTGGGTGATTCACTTAAGGAAAACTTGCTGCTGTTCTACAAACCTCTGCTCTTGGAGGCCCAACATTGTCTACAGGAATAGAAGGTGTGTGGAGGAAGTTTTCAAGGGTCAAGAGAGGAGGATGATATAATACGACCAAGAAGAGTGAAAAGTCTAAGCTTGGGGATTCCCCCGTGACTCAAGCATCTAAGCTTGGGGATGCCCAAGGCATCCCCTTCTTTATCAACAACTTATCAGGTCACCTCTAGTGAAACTATATTTTTATTCCGTCACATCTTATGTGCTTTACTTGGAGCGTTTGTATGTTTTTATTTTTGTTTGTGTTTGAATAAAATTGGATCCTAGCAATCCTTGTGTGAGAGAGACACGCTCCGCTTGTTCATATGAACACTGGTGTTCTTAGCTTTACTTTAATGTTCATGGCTTAGGTTGAATGCCGCTTCATTCATTGCTATTTGGTTGGAAACAGAAAATACTTCATGTGGTAATTGGTATATTGTCTTGAATAAATTTGATACTTGGCAATTGTTTTGAGCTCTCAAATAGATCATGTTTAAGCTCTTGCATCATGTAGTTTGAACCTATTAGTGGAGAATTACTGTAGAGCTTGTTGAAATTTGGTTTGCATGATGGGTCTCTCTAAAGTCTAGATATTTTCTGGCAAAAGTGTTTGAACAACAAGGAAGACAGTGTAGAGTCTTATAATGCTTGCAATATGTTCCTATGTAAGTTTTGCTGTACCGGTTCATACTTGTGTTTGCTTCAAACAACCTTGCTAGCCAAAGCCTTGTACTCAGAGGGAATGCTTCTCGTGCATCCAAAACCTTGAGCCAAAACTTATGCCATTTGTGTCCACCATAACTACCTACTATGTGGTATTTCTCTGCCATTCCAAGTAAATTGCTTGCGTGCTACCTTTAAAATTTCATTCCTTGTCTTTGCAATATATAGCTCATGGGAAAGTAGCTTAAAAACTATTGTGGTAAAGAATATGTCGCTTATGTATCTTATTTCTTATAAGTTGCTTGTTGAGCGGTAACCATGTTTCTGGGGACGCCATCAACTGTTACACTTTTGTTGAATATCATGTGAGTTGCTATGCATGTTCGTCTTATCTGAAGTAAGGGTGATTTACCATGAGTTGAATGGTTTGAGTATGCATATTGTTAGAGAAGAACATTGGGCCGCCAACCAAAGCCATGTATCATGGTGGAAGTTTCAGCTTGAACATTAATCCTCAATCTCTTATGAGAATATTATCTGTTGTTGAATGCTTAAGCATTAAAGAGGAGTCCATTATCTGTTTTCTATGTTGTCCCGGTATGGATGTCCTCAAGTTGAGATTTATCAAAAACGAGAAATCAAATGCGATCTATCTCCTTGGACCTTTGTACAGGTGGCATAGAGGTACCCCTTTGTGATACTTGGTTGAAACATATGTAATGCAATGATAATCCATGGAAATCCGAGCTAATTATGACAAGGTGCGAGCACTATTGGTATTCGATGCATAAGGCTTGCAACTTATAGGATGTTTTATGCATAACACATATGAATTATTACTACCGTTGACAAAATTGTTTCCATGTTTTCAAAATAAAAAGCTCTAGCACATGAGTAATCCCTGCTTCCCTCTACGAAGGACCTTTCTTTTACTTTATGTTGAGTCGTTTACCTACTTCTTTCTGTCTTAGAAGCAAACACTTGTGTCAACTGTGTGCATTGATTCTTACATACTTGCTTATTTGCACTCATCATATTACTTTGTGTTGACAATTATCCATGAGATATACATGTTGAAAGTTGAGAGCAACTGCTGAAACTTAAATCTTCCTTTGTGTTGCTTCAAAACCTTCTATTAAGAATCTATTGCTTTATGAGTTAACTCTTATGCAAGACTTTTTGATGCTTGTTTTGAAAGTACTATTCATGAAAAGTCTTTGCTGTATGATTCAGTTGTTTAGTCATTATCTTTACCATTGCTTTGAATCACTTCATTCATCTCATATGCTTTACAATAGTACTGATCAAGATCATGTTGGTAGCATGTCACGTCAGAAATTATCCTTGTTATCGTTTACCTACTCGAGGGTAGGAACTAAGCTTGGGATGCTTGATACGTCTCAAACGTATCTATAATTTTTTATGTTCCATGCTAGTTTTATGACAATACTCACATGTTTTATATACACTTTATATCATTTTGATGCATTTTCCGGTATTAACCTATTAACAAGATGCCGAAGCGCCAGTTCCTGTTTTCTGCTGTTTTTGGTTTCAGAAATCCTAGACAGGAAATATTCTCGGAATTGGACAAAACAAAAGCCAAACCTTCTATTTTACCGAGACGGACCCAGAGAGCAAGAGAAGTGCCGGAGGGGGCCAAGGAGGCCCCACACCATACCTGGGCGCGGGCTCCTCCCTGGCCGCACCACCAGGTGGGGAGGCCACCCCCTTGCTCCTCCGACTCCGTCCTTTCGCCTATATATTCTGTCCGCCGCGAAAACCCTAACACAACCGACGATATTCCACGAAGAGTTCCGTAGCCACCGCCATCGCGAAGACAAGTTTCGGGGACGAAGTCCTGTTCGCACGCCGCCGGACGGAATTGCCCCGAGTCATCTCCATCGACATCACCGCCATTTTCATCGCCATTGATGTCTCCTATGATGAGGAGGGAGTAGTTCTCCCCCGAGACTGAGGGCTCTACCGGTAGCTATGTGGTTCATCTCTCTCTCCCATGGTGTGATCTTTATGTGATCATGAGCTTTGTATCACTATTAATCTATGTGCTACTCTAGTGATGTTATTAAAGTAGTCTATTCCCCCTCCATTATGTAAAGTTGATAGTGTGTGCATCATGTAGTACTTGGCGTAGATTATGATTGTAATCTCTTGTGGATTATGAAGTTAACTATTACTATGATAGTATTGATGTGATCTATTCCCCCTTTCATAGCTATTGGTGATAGTGTGTATGCTATGTTAGTACTCAGTCTAAATTGCAACAGTCTATTACGCACTCTAGAGGTTACTTTAATATGAACTCAGGAAGTTGTGGAGCTTGCTTACTCCGGCTTGAGGTGTGCTTTTGTAGCCCTACGCAATGAATGATGTTTGTTATCCAACAAGAGAGTATTTGAGAGTAGAATTTATTTATTCAGTTATGTGATCATTGTTGAGAGTGTCCACTAGTGAAAGTAAGATCCCTAGGCCTTATTTCTAAGCATTGAAACACCGTTTCCAACAAGTTCTGCTACAGGTTTGCTTGCTGCCATTTTTATTTCAGATTGCAATTACTACTTACAATCATCCATATTACTTGTATTTCACTATCTCTTCGTCGAACTAGTGCACCTATACATCTGACAAGTGTAAAGGTGTGTTGGGGACACAAGAGACTTCTTGTATCTTAATTGCAGGGTTGCTTGAGAGGGATATCTTTGATCTCTACCTCCCTGAGTTCGATAAACCTTGGGTGATTCACTTAAGGGAAACTTGCTGCTGTTTTACAAACCTCTGCTCTTGGAGTCCCAACACTGTCTACAGAAATAGAAGCGTACGTAGACATCAGTATACTAAATAGCATGCGGATATGAATTATCGGAAATTTAATTAAGATAATGTAAAGGTTTTAAACCAGATAATCTGATTTTTGAGTCAATATCGAAGGCCAATCTTGCAAGGTTACTAGTCATTGAGTTATCAAATTCATTTGGCGAGAATATTTAGCTCTAAACTTTTATCTATTATTGAATTTTAGTCGATTTGTATCTCTTTTTTCTTAACTACACACGACTAAAAGTTTAAATCTCTCTCATGATTTGCACGAACTATAAATATCTACCGACGAGACCATATATCCGACTATTTCTGTTTCCGCTCCGAGTTCTCCCCATTTCTAATTCAAATCCGCGGCCATATCTGCATTTGAATCCAAAACCGATCAATATCCGCTCCAATACGAATATACGAAAGATATATTGTAAAGTATATGGTATGAGCAAAATCCGACCAGGTCGGTTTACAGCCAACCACCTAAGATGGAATCTTCGCACGAACTAGGAAATCGCATGCCTTAATAAATTCTTGGCTCCTTCACAAAGCACAACAGAAGTTTCCAAGTGACACTCTTAATAAATTCTTTGGGTATTTCAAGAAAAGGAAACATGTACATAAGAAGGCTAGTTAATACTAAATTAATCAACACAAGTAGGTCTTCCTAAGAAAACAAGTTGCTTTACCAACATCCTAACTTTTCAACGAATCTATTCTCTACAGTATCCCACTCAAAATTAGGAAGTTTTCTATAATGGATTGGTATCCCAAGGTACTGGAAGGGTAAGGAACGAGACTCACATTCCAAAATCTGCTTGTAATGTTGTTCCTCGTCCTTTGCTTTTTCAAAACAGAAAATCGCAATTTTATGAAAACGGATTTTTGCGACAGATAAATATACACATTTCAACATATTGTTAATTTGTTGTTTAGTATGAAACATACAATCTTTCAAATCTAAGATTACAAATTAACTAGATATACTAATGAATGAGAGAGAGAGAGAGAGAGAGAGAGAGAGAGAGAGAGAGAGAGAGAGAGAGAGAGAGAGAGAGAGAGAGAGAGAGAGAGTGGAGGCACGGTACAATTTGCATGCAAAGTGGCATAAACTTACCTCACAACAAGAGGGGAGAATACATGATATACCAATCTTAAAGCAATCATAAAGCCACGGACAATGCATGCATGCAAGCTATATCAAAGAAAGAACATTTATTGCAGTGATGTCTGATGTAATTGTATGTCAACATGATTTGAAGAAGTGCAAGATGGAACCTTCCGGACTGAGGGCTTTATTAGATGGAAGGGAGAGTATAACTTCTTTAATTTTGCGCTCGCAACCAAGAGGGGACGTATTTTTTCTTCAAAGATGTGGGTGTCACTGGTTTATCCAAAGGCTATTATGGTTTGATTCGTGTTGCGCTCTTTTACACTATCAACCTAGACGTTGTATTTCGAACCCCTATAACAGTGAACCTGTACATTTGCACTTTGTTCTATCTGAAATAGCTGTTGGGCTTTACCTCCGCTCTCCTAATGCCATACCCACCAGACACCAAGGAAATTAACGTGCCACCCATCCCACGGTCAAGACTCCCCAATCCATATCGCAGCCCCACCCGGCCGCCACCGACACAACGCAACCATCTCCACGGGCAGCAACATGTGCTCCACCGTCACCCCATCCATGTGCTCCTCCAGCAATCACCGTTCTCTATGGCGAAGGATGAAAATAATTTGAGGTAGGGCAAACTTCAAAAAATGATGCAAAGGCCAAAATAGCCTTGAAACACTAATGACATATATGATTCTAACACAATCACTTAGCACAATAAAATATAAACATATTTGTTTATAAGTAGAACCTAAAAACATACCAATAATTTCATCTCAATGGAAAAGCCTTACCCTTTTTACGAAAATCTTCTGTAATTCTATCGATTAAGACTTTTCAAAATCCGTCGCTCCATATGCATCTTGGTGTTGACGGTCTTTGATGCTGGGAAATAACTTTCAATTATTATCGTTGCCACCGGTAAAAGAAAAGTCAACTCAGAGGTGATAATGCCATTGGAAGAATGTGAGGTATACTGAGAGGCTTACTGACACAAAAGGGATATAGCACAAGATGCTTTCATTCTTTTAAACGTTTGTTTTAAAATCTTCACCAAAGTCAGTATTATTAGGCTTAATTCTGTAGCCGGTCATATGGTTCCTCCTACTCAGACCGCTTTCATGCAAGGAAAATATATTCTAGATGGTACCTTGCATGAAACGTTTCATGAGTTACATCGTAAAAAGAGAGTGGCGTTATTCTAAAGATTGGCTTTGAAAAAACTTATGACAAAGTTAAGTGGTCTTTCCTTCAACAAACTCTCATAATGAAAGGTTTCTCTGATGAGTGTCGTGCTCTAATTTGTAACTTTGTTTTCGGAGGAAGTGTATCCATCAAGGTCAATGATGACTCGGCCGATACTTTCAGATGAAAAAAGTTTTGAGGCAAAGCGACCCATGATATCCCATGTTATTCAACATAGTGGCCTATATGCTTGCTATTTTAATAGTGCACGCTAAAGTTGATGGAAAATTTGAACGAGTAGTCCCCCAACTTGTTAATGGTGGTCTGTCTATTCTTCAGTACGCTGATGATGCAAAATAAACTATGGAACATGACATTGAAAAGGCAAGAAATCTGAAATTAATATTATCAGCTTTCGAGCAACTATCAGATCTGAAGATAAATTTCAATAAGAATGAATTGTTCTGTTTCGGTGAGGCCCAAGGCAAGTCAAAACTATATGCTAATGTTTTCGGTTGTGGGTGGAGCCAGTTTCCAATTAGCTACTTAGGCATTCCGATTCATTTTCGGAGGCTTACTCTGGATGAATGGAGACACATTGAGGAGAGGCTACAAAAAATGTTTAAGCAGCTAGAAAGGCAAATTACAATCCTTAGGTGGAAGACTGGTTCTCATAAACCTAGTATTAACCAATATGGTCCTGTATATAATATCCTTCTTTCAATTACCTAAATGTATCTTGCATCGTTTGGATTATCTACGGTCAAGATTCTTTTGGCAAGGGGATAGTGAAAAGAAGAAATACCCAGCTCACTAAGTGGAGTATTGTGTGTCGGCCTAGAGACCAAAGAGAGCTTGGTGTTCATGACCTTGAGGTTAAGAACATGGCTCTGCTCGGTAAATGGTTGGCTAAGCTACTCACTGAAGATATGGGATCTGGCAAACCATTTTAAAGAGGAAGTATGTTGGCTTAAAAGCGATATGCTAGGTCTATTGGAAACCCGAGGACTCGCACTTTTGGGCTGGACTTATGGCGACGAACAAGTTATTCTTCCCATTTGATTCTTTATCTATTAAAAATGGGTCTCAAATTAGGTTCTGGGAGGATAGGTGGCTTGGGAACACCACTCTCCGGAAACAATATACATCTTTATATAATATTGTGCATCACAAAGGGGATACCCTGGCAAAGTTGATGGAGTCTTTCGCACTAGCCGTGAAGTTCAGAAGAGATCTCGTCCGGCCTAGGCTTGCATCTTGGAATGCACTTCTATTGCGGTTAGATTCTGTCATCTATCGCAAGGATCAGATGAGTTCCGTTGGAATCTAAACGAGAATGGTAAATTCTCGGTGGACTGCATGTATAGGGCTTTGTTCAACCTAGTCAGTCGGTAGTTAATAATAAAACTTATTTGGAAGATGAAGATACCACTACAAACAAAGGTGTTTGCATGGTATCTTCACCGACTTACTAAGGATAACCTTGCTAAACGCAACTGGCAAGGGAGTAAAAAGTGTGTTTTTTTGTCATCAAGATGAGGCAATTAAACACTTATTCTTCCAATGTCATCTAGCGAAATCTATATGGCCAATCATCCAAATAGGTTATACCTTATACCAACCACCTAGTGTCGCCAATATTTTCGGCAATTGGCTTAACGGGGTGGATCGTAGGTTTAAAACACTTATTAGGATGGGAGCAATCGCCGTTATTCGGTCGCTTTGGCTAAAATGACAAGGTTTTTAATAAAAAAAATACTTCTCTCATGCAGGTTATCTACCGGTGCACCGGTATGCTCTGTTCATAGTCGTCGCTCCAGCGTACGGATGATCGCAACCTCTTTATGGAGGTATCTACACAGTTGGAGGACACATCAAGATATTTTATTATCCAGCATGGGTGACAACATAATCTCAGGATTGATCCTTCGCCTCCTTAGTTGTCGATGATGTGTCAAGATTCTCTCTTTGTAATGAATGTTTAGTTCTCTCGGTTTTATTTTTGTGGGTATGTACATCTTACCTATGAAGATACCAGGTGTAATACTTAAACCTTTGAGTGAATTTCATATTTTACCCTCTAGTTTTCTATTTGTGACAACAATTACCCCATTTAGTAGAAATTCCCCTGTTTTACCCCATTTAGTGAAACTTGTGCCACATTTTACCCATTTTAAATTTAGAAGTATTTTATCCATTGAGAAACATATATTTGGTCTACGTGGCGTGCATCATGGCAGCGTTGGCATGTAGCTACTACTTCGAATGCAACATTAGTGCACGGATCGGAAATGGCACAACCTTATGCGTTTAGTAATCTCTCGTGCCAATCATATTTACTGCAAGATGTTATCCATGATAAACACTCTGTGTGTGCAGACTGCAATCGAGTACTATACATCCCAACCAGCTTCAGAGGCTGATCACAAGGAGGATGTTCTGGTCGCCGGCCAGTTACATTCTCAGTTGTATCCGCTATAGTTGTGATCGCACATTCATCTTTGATCTCAGGCTATAGATTGATTTCATTCGGAATGCGGCTGGCGAGCGATTGAGGAGTGAGTGGTGAACACTGCAACAAAATAGGTCTCCGATGTGGCACGCTAGGTTGGACGTGATTACCAGGTTCCAACTGACAGAACCCTTTCAATTATTAAAAAGGATAAAATATGGCATAAAGTTAACTCAATGGGGTAAAATAGAGGATATTTTATTAAATGGTGTAAATGTCGTCACAAATGGCAAACAAGAGGGTAAAATCTGGAATTCACTCTAAACCTTTTTAGTAATGAAGTGCCGTTTATAAAAAAAGGAATCTCAAAGCATGATTGAACGTCTAGAGACGTCCACGTATATGTAAATAAAATTTTCCGGCTATCATAGAGAGATCGTGCTCTTGGTAGTCCAACTATCACGTGGGTTTTGAGTGACTAGTGTTGGTTTTCTCTTCTCCAGTTTGTTCGGACCAATGAATTTCTCCTATTATCATGAAGAAAAGACTTATTTGAGCTCTGGGGGCATGTACAATTAATGATTATATCTTAACAATGTCATCTATTATAATTTATGATGTGGAAGAGAGAGAAACAGAAAAAGAGGTTTGTCTTCTCTCACTACCTCTATTCCAAACAGAACAAGGCGTCAATTTCAAAAATGAAAGCATACTAAGTTTGATTAAAGATATTCACGAAAATAAAAATATTCATAATAGTTGATTAATGCACTAAGAAAATGCATATAGGTTTGGTAATCTAGATATTCATATTTTTTTGTCTCTGAACTTAATCAAACTTAGAGAATATTAACTTTTAACTAAATGTATTTCCCTTGTTTTATAGAATGGGAGGAGTAGGTAAGAGATGATCTCTTAGCAACATTATCTCTCGCCACATATTTAGGGATATCTCATTACTAGATATAAGACTAAAACATATTTCATTCTACATCATATTTTACTGCTATATCTAAATTACATGGTAAGATTAAGATAAGACGTTCTTATTAATCATTGTTCATGCCTTGATACTCTGATAAATGCGAATAATCTCTGTAATCTCCAAAGGACCACTCTGCGATGAAGAATCGAGCATCTTCCACACAAATGTCATGTCCCAGGTTGAAAACAACGACTCACTGTCTCCGGGCATGGCCTCAATGCCCAAGCATTTTTCAAACTATGCGGACTCTTGTGTTCCACGACTCAGTGACACAACCAATGTGACACCACGGGCTTCTTGTCTCGTCGCCAAGTTAAGTGAACCTAGACTCATTTTAGCTTATAACTTGTCTAATTCTGCAACAAGTATTTATGGCTGAACCGCTGAAGGGAGAAGTATATGTATGTGTGAGTTCTTAAAATTAGCTGATTTTTCTGGTGGTGGGTGCAACATGGGCGGAAAATGCTTGGACATTGTGGCGTGCCAGGAGAGAATGAGGTCCTGCAACCAATTGGTGAGCTTGGGAAGACGACGAAGACAAACCACACACTAAAAGTCACCATCGCGTGAGACCAAAATTGGTAGACTCAGCTAGACACATTTTAGGTTATAATAATAACTAGCTTGTGAGAACTGAGTTCCAGCTCAGTGGCAAGTCAAACGAGTGTGCAGTCAGTCCACCCGGGTTCGAATCTCCATCTCCCGGTAGTTTCGCATGAAGGGGCGAACTTTAAATCGGGTTATCATTCTAGCGTCCATCCTCTGGGAGGGAGCAGTATATATATGTGTGAGTTCTTACTGGAATACTACAGTACACAGTGGAAAAATTAGCTGATTTTTCTCGGGGTTGGTGCCATATGAGGGGAAAATGCTCGGACATTGTGGGCGTGCTAGGAGAGAGTGAGGTCCTTCAACCAATTGAAGCTCTTTTTCTGTGTTGACATCAAGTGACTATGGATCCATGATGAAAGTCGGAAGAAGAGAATTTCATGAAGGCCGGAGGGGAGGACTAGCTAAGGAAGGTTCAAGTCTCCGCGCTGTTGAGGGACTTGCTTGGTGTTCCGGGCTTCACACGGTATGAAAGCGGCGACAACACAGGTGAAGTTCAGAATTCTACCTTTCAGGGTGAAAGCCCGGTCTGCCTTAACTGGTTGTGCCTGGCAATGATCTTGTCGGAGGCATTGTTTTGAGAGCGGGGACTATCTTCAGGGTGAAAACCTAAGATCTTTGATCGGGCGATGACGGTGTTAGAGCACTGTTTCCTTCTTGGAGGCATCGTTTTTGGAGAGTCTATTTTCAGGTGTTGTCTTGGCGGTGGATGTATTGCTGTTGTTAGGCCCGAGATACTGTAGCGGGATTTTTGTTTCTTAGTTTTCTTTTCGTTTTTTGGCTGTGTGCATCCGTAGTGCCATTATGGTGGTGCGTTGTTGCAGAGGCTGGGTGTAATTGGTATCTTTTGATATTAATATATTCCCTTTATCGAAAAAAACACACACTAAAAGTCAACATCGCGCGAGATCACAATTGGTAGATTCAGCTATGCGCAAGATGCCATCGGCCGTCGCCATATAAATCGACGCCACTGCCCCGGCCTGCCCTGGATCGTCTCTCGGATATCCTGTCGCCAACAGCGCTCGCCTCGCCGTCGCTGCAGTCATCTCCGTTCGCACACATTTCCAACTTCTGTCGCATTACAGCCAATCAATCTAGCAATAGTAACCTATGCTAACGGAGCTCGCGTGAGTCGCGGTTCATGCGACCGCTTGCGCGGTTAATTCTTGATTTTTGTGCGATTAATTCTTCGCCAAAGGAAAAGCCGATAGAGATCGATACATGACCACCTGGAACGTGCATAAATTTATTCAGTTCACCAGAAAGCTTAAATTGATGTAATGAAGTGGACGATATAGTTTAGCAAAGTATTGCAACTGAATCACAAGACCAAATCCGAGGAACGCTACCACTTGAGCTCGCTGACAGTGGTTACTGACAGTGCAGCGCTCTCCATTGATCCATTCACAAAGTGCACAGTAGATTATTGCAGTGCATAGTGGCAGATTACTAGGCCATGGATCCATGATGAATGTGTGACTGGGGTGCGCGTGAGTGCTTTGGCAGTCCCACCTGAAGCCGCCAACGGTGACCAGCTCCTTGTTCTTCTAATTTAACTTTCAGGGAAGAGCAGGTTCACAGAGATTTTCCCACAAATATGGATGATAACTGATGGATGAGTGCCTACGTATTTCTGTAGAGGTGAGTGCGTTGCGATCATGATCATGCATGGCTTTTATTACAAAAGCCAAGGCTCAAATCATTTGTACGATTGTTGCTGATCGATCGACCGATCCTTTTCGCTGGCTGCCCGCGGTAGCTTTTGGCTCCACTAATCCGTGTCTTTGCTTCGATAAAGCGGTGAAATCAAGTGAAGCGCATATCCATTTCTGGAGGACATGGACAACTAGGTCGGCCATCTTCTTTGTTTTTCCTCTGGCCTCTTTTAAAAACGTTTCCATCTCTTTTAGGTTGCTTGTTTTCCTTGAGCAAAATATTTGTTCCATCAGGATAAATAAGGTTTGAAATTAGCGGTTCTAATGAATACAATAAAATTGGAAGAATGTTTACTGCAGTTATACTACAGTTTGTTGTTACAAAAAATATAATGAAATTGGACGAACGTTTCTGTTATTACAAAAAAAAAATGACAGGTGGCAAAATCCTTTCCGCTATCCTTCCTATCTGCACTCTTCTCCCACCGCAGGTAATACCAGGAAAGGCTCAAACAGAAATATGAGACCAAGGAGCTGCACCAGATTCAGCACCAAGAACACCATTTGATCACCTGCAGTCAGCAGACTAAACTAGATCAACACAAATACCTCTTCTATGTCTCTATGGCGCAAATCTCTAACCCAAATAACATTAGTTGGTACACAGTAGACGGTACGATGTCATGGGATAGGAAGTTTTCTGCAGAGATGGCACCTATAATGAAAGGTACAGTGCAGGTTGATAGGTTACCTGGGAAGAAGGTGCTGTCCTGATGTTTCTGCGCCCACGAGAATCTGCATTGATTCAGTAACAATATTAGGCGTTAGAGAATCAGGTACCTATATCAGAATGGTTCAGCACCATAACCACAGCTTTTTGCTGAAAACAGAATTCAGAAGCATAATTGTTTAACCCATTGCACAGTATTTATGGAAAAATATGTAATGCAAAGAGTTACTTACAGAATGCCTGCTCCTATTGGAGCAATTGCCTTGAAAAACGACATGGCGGTTGTTGATATACCATTTGCTGTGCCTCTTTGTTCTTGACGCTGGTAGTTCATTTCAGAAACATTTGTCTTATCCAATTTATACATGCAAACACGCTACCGAAAAAGTTTTCTTGGTTTATATGTTTTACATACCACAGCATTGTTCTGAAGAAGGCAAAGTCCTGTACCGGCAGTAATCTGAACAAGTATGCAGTATACACGGATTAGATACACTGGGATACATGTTTTGCAGTCTAAGAGTTCCTGTCTCTACCTTGACTACTGGTAAGCACCTGAACTAGAAATTGAGCAGAAAGTAGTGAATCGTTATGGTAAAGAGAAGATATGTATGCACTCCTTTTCTTCCATTGGCTTTCATGTGGTGCGGTGAGGTAACATAAAGTAACTTAACTTGGGGGAAATAAAGTGCAGAATACTTACTGCAACTATGCTTCTCATCATGGCTGCAGAGTAGAGAGCGAAAGAAAGTTTGACTCCAGATAAGTATGTCATAAAGGGATAAGTACCAACAATAAGTATAGAAAGAGCCTACAACATCAATGTCAAATTATCAGCGATGATCATGAAACCTTGATTATTAGTTTTTTCAAAGGCGAAATAGGAGATTACTCACAGAAGCAACACGCGACGAAATAATTGGTCCCAGAAATTTATTAACCCAGTGATATATGATTAGCTGATATACAAGAAGACTAGCACCTGTGCAAAAAGAGAAAACAGCTCACCCAGTGATACACACATGCGCCTTTAAAGTTGCATGAAACTTCAAAAGGTAAAACATTAGGTAAAGGCAGAGGGATGCAATACCTGCCACAGCAAGAACCGCACCAATATCTTCAGACGAGAAGCTAAGACCACCATACTTTCTGTCACTGACAGCCCACAAGGAAAGTATCTAGTATTGAAAGATACCCATGAAAGCTAGAGTTAGTCAAGTATAATTATCAAATCTGAACGTAAGTGGTACTATGATAAGTAAAATTGAATACTCCCTCCGTTCCATATTAGTTGTCGCTGATTTTAGTTATCGCTGATTTGTTGCAATTTTATACTAAATCAGCGACAACTAATATGGAACAGAGGAAGTAGCTTTAAATGGATTTACTAGATCTGTCATTTAGTAGCAGAACACAAGAATTCAGAAACAAAGTGTACCTCACTATATGCAGTGTCATGAAGAGCAAAGAAACAATAGGACACCATTGTTGACATCCATGGCAAATTTTGGAGCAAGCTCTTCTTGCAAGGTGAATCGCAATCTGATGGCAAGCCTTTAACTATTCGGATATCCTTTTCTGGATTTTTATGTTTGTGCATAGTCTCCTGTCAGTTCCATTTGAAAAATATAACCATACCAATATTTTCACATCAAGGCATTTTGATTGTCATAGCTTACCAACATTTATGCCCATAATTATGAATCTATTAACGGCATGTATACATGGCATTTTCAGTATTGGCTGATGTGGATGAAATGGTAGAAATAATTTCCAAAAAAACTGAATTGTAACTTCTATAGCATATGGATCCAAAACTGAAAGACTAAAGTAATATTATCATTTCTGTTAGCATTTGCTAAATAGATTAGGTTAAGAGAGTGAAACTATACATACCGGCATCCATATACAACTTATTATTAAAACTATAGCAGCAAAGATTGACACGCCTAGAGAAGGTAAGAGATATGGGAACCTGCAAAAACAGTCCAACTAATTAGCCATGACGCCCATGAGTATGTACTACGTGCGACCATAATCGCAAGCCGTTTGGTAAATGACTATATGTATCATGTTTTTGCAGGATTTACCTCCCGAAAACTGACTCCATGGAAAATATTTGTGGGTATTTTTCAGCTGGCTGCCAGAAGGAGAGTGGAGTAAGAAAATGAATGCAGTTCGTTGTATTCATTTTTGTCAACTAGCAATTGTACAACTGCAATGCACGTTCATTTATACACACACTAGTACCTGAGCAAGGTAGCCTCCAAGAGCTGGACCAATAACAAGGCCTAAACCCCACGCTGTGTTCATCTTTAATGAAAGAAAACTATATCAGTATAATCCTTGTATTAAAAGGATTATATAATACAACAACAGAAATTTGAAAATAACGCAGAGTTGCGAGAGATTACAACTGAGAGCCCAAGAGCTCGATGTTCAGTTCGACAAACTTCAACAGCATATGCCTGCATGGTGAATACATATTTTGTTATCAGGATTGAGATGCTTTCATTAAAAAACAGGTAAATTTTAATACCTTTACTGGAGCAAGTAAACCATTTAGAGAACCTAAAACTAGTCTTGTAGAAATTGCCATCCAGTACTCTGTACTTAGCCCGAATAGCGTGTTAAATATGACACTGCAATATGGCAAATGCTTATTACGTGATAAATGCTTTACTAAATAACATGATAAAAAAATGTTTCCATGTTTAACCAGAAAAAAAATCAATAATATTAACTGGAACTGATGCTATACTTACACAGACAAGATGGAAAATACAATTACTGGCTTCCGCCCAATACGGTCCGCGACATTACCCCAAAAAATCGCAGAAATTGCTCTTCCAATCATGTACGAAGAAGCTACATTTGAAAACAAAAGTATAGAAGTTCGTGTTCTATGTACTTATATATTTTTTTCGATAAAAGTACTTATATATACACAAGCTAAACTATGATAAATTATTTCTGAAGAGAGGGCCAGATACCATACCAAGAAAACCAGCATAAGATCCAATATCTTCCTCTGTTTTAGCAATGTGGAAGTCTCTAATCTATATGGCGGGACACATTGAGACGATATTAGTAAAAAAAGATTTTATTTGCACGAAGTAAAAGAGATTATGATCAAGAAAACCACAACTGTTATTTGCATCTCCTATGCCATCTTATGACTACTCTTTCTTACTATTGTGAGTTTTGGAGCAAAGTTGAAATATCCAGTGGGATAAATTGGTTAAATCTAAGAGACAATTAAGGGATGCATTAAAATAATTTAAAATCATAATCTGCATAAATAAAAATTTAATTGTATTTATTATTTATGGTGTTAAGGATTTGCCCACACATAATATTAGCTACCTTGCTTTAAGATGCGTAAACTTTCCTAGACAGAGTATGGAACCAAAGCAAGAGAGCAGTCAAATGCAGGCAGCAGGGAGCACCTCATGTTCAAGAATAAAAAATGAAATCGCATTTTGAAATTTTCAATATTTTAATTTTTTTGGACATAGCCAATGATTTATTACGAGCAAGAAAAATCTCAATGCAAAATCCTATAATTCTGGGTTACACAAAAAAGGAAAATTCCAACAAATGTTAATGCGCTATTCACTATACTCAGATTCACACTTTACCAAATTTGCGTAGCCTAGAACATAGAGTATTCCACATTAAAGTTTTGTACGCTTGTAGTATACATGAACATATGCTGCATTTGGTAATTTTTCAGATTTTTTAAAACTTCAAAATGTGAATCTATTTATAAAAAATAAAAAACTCCCTTGATCTTGGCCTCCATTTTGTGTTTCCGACCAAAGTAACCTAAACTACTATGCAACTTAAACTAGTAGTTGATGAGGTAGGCCGAACAAGAAAATGCATACCATGAAATACATAAAGGGGAAGATGCACGTGATTGGTAGAGCTGAAAGAGACAAAGAGAAGGCATATATTGTCAGAACGTGGAAAAGAATACGATGTGTTAGGTGAAAATGCAGGATGCATCGTGTATGCAAAAGGAACAATCTGACAGTAGAAACATGCATGCATTTAAATACACGATAATGGAACAACCATCATGTGGTGCCCTATGCTGCTATTGGTAGCTTTTCAAAGATGATCATTGTAATTTTGTAAGAACACTCATGCATGACGTAAATATAATAATATAGACGTCATGTCGAGTAAAAAAATCTTCTAATGTGGTAGAAAATTATGAGAGTATGTGGCCCACACCCAAAATATTAACATATAGCTTGTTCGGTGCTCACTGCTTTGGTACTCGCGAGCCATGCCTTGCAATACCAATTGCTTTAGAAACAAACGCACACACTTGCATACACCCGCATATATAACTTTCCCTATGAACACCTTTAAAAGTTAGAGCCATGCTCGTTCGGTTCGCACGCACGCACACTCTACCCCTATGAACATCTTCGAATGACTGAGCTGGCGGGCCAGGTTATGAGATTGATGATATCATGATGAACGTTTCGCTATTGATAGGAACATCAACTCCTACTAAAAAATATGACACTTTTATTAGAAAATGTCAAACCTCAGATTTGAACTTTGGTGAACTCAGGTAAAACCAGCCACCCTAGCCATCCAACCAGTGGCTAACATGTATCGTTGCCTATTGGGCTTAGGGTCCTTTCCTAGTTTTGCCCCCTGCTTGTGCGGTGGAAAAATAAGAATGCGTGAAAGCGCCAGAAGGAACGGTGGTTCCTATATACTCCCTTTGTTATATTTTGGGAGTTCAACTTAAACTCCCAAAACATCTTATATTTAGAAAAATACTGTTCGTTGAAAGTCCATCCATCGATCCGAGGAAAATGCTTAACGAGACCATGGGTTACTCACTTTTAGGAATTTACAAAAATCTTATTGCCAAGACTTAAAAAGATAAATAACATATGTAGGCGTTGGCAAGAAATAGAGATTCCGAAGAAATACTCTTGAAATTTTTTCACAAAAAAAAAAGTACATTGGCATCCTATAAAAAAATTGAGAAAATACAGCTTTCTTATTTTTCAAACAACTTACAAATAGCCATACATTTATTTGAACATTCACGTGGGACATTTAATTTCTACCAAATACATACATGCACGAAATATTCTTTTCCTTCAAGAGACAACCTATGGTGAAGACAAATCATCAATTCGATTCATTGTTTAAAAGATAAAATATTTTAAAAAAATTGTGTGGAAATATTTTAACTTTTGTAGAAGGGTAGGTGACATCATCATTTGTACATGCATGCATGGCAACACCACAGCCCGCACAAAATAGCTACTGTGTCTAGTGGCATTGTTATTCGTTGGGACCGAGAGTCGTAATGTCAATATGTGACGATGTTTCAAAGATCTACGGATTAGTACAACTAGAAAAACATAAGAGGGTTTTGCCAAAGATGTGAGAATGGGTAAAAATTGGGACTTGTCTAGATTTTCTTAAGTTTTTTCTCACATTAGAAAAATGCAACCGCAATTTAAAGAAAAGAAACGGGTTTGACTTTTCTGCACTGTGATTATATTTCTTTTGGGTGACTGAGACATAGTCACATAGAAAAACCATAAAAATCGAGTTAGCTGATGGACCATGTACGCTTATTTTTTTCCCATAAATATGTCTGAAAATGATGGGCTATTCATGATACTTACCACTATTAATCTAACAAATCAAAAGGCCTGATATTCTCCAAGTGTCGATAGCTTTGAATTTTTTTTAGACTCAAACCGAGTCCGCAAAATATCCTAAAATAAAAATAGAATATTGCGGAGAATTTTCAGTGAACGCTGCTAATCAACATCACTCTCTCTTCCGGATTACATTGTTGTAAAAACTCAGATCTCTTTTCTATCTTGGTCCTTGCGTATATATGCACGCAAGATTCAAAAAGTTGTTGCATCCCCTCCGTAGCCCCATGCAACGGTATATGCGGGTAGAGACAGGTGCGATCCCCTCCGTAGCCCCATGAAAATAGAGCCGTACGGGGCCGGGGTCGATGAATTGTGGCCTACTTCTGCAAGCTGTGTAGTACGTACCTACGGCCGCCGGAAACACCGTACGTGTATTTCCGACAGAAACTAACCAAAGGAAAAAAACTACACGATGGTTTATGTATACAAAGATCATAGGAAATGTACTAGGGTACGTTGCAACGCAAAAGTAATCTATACTTAGAAGACGCAATTGCATTGGTTAATTACGTACATGAGGCGAGCGTGGTGATGCCGACGAAGAAGAGCTCCTTGCATGGGATCCGGCCGCCGCTGCTCTCCTTCCGCCGGTCCAGCACGCAGCCGGGGCACCCTTCCTCGCGGTAGCAGCTCGCCGCCGGTAGCAGCGGCGCCCCCAACGCCACCGCCGCCGCTCCTTTTTCCTCGTCCCCCATTCCGATGCAGGTCGCGCGCGGACGGTCGATCGATCTCTTCTTCAGAGTATAATTTGGATTGTGCTCCACCTAGCTAGCTACCTACCGGGTTTTCTTTCTCCGGCGAGGGTTTATATACCGGTGGCTAGCTGGCTAGCATCCAGCGCTCCAAACACCCAAGGGCTGGAAAGCTAGCTGCACGCGGTGTACGCTTCTTGATCCATCGATCTGCGCCACGCGTGACGTGTACACGTGACTCCCGAAGTGCTATGTGCGCTTTTTGGTCCGCTCCTGCCGGTTGTTGGATGTGCGTGAACCTGTGGAGGTGTCAATATAGTTTAGGGTTTCGGTGTGTCAAATTGCCTACGCCCTCGATCTCTTTATATATGTGCACTGACAGGGTACGATCCAAATACAAATTACATACGTGTTCGGGCGGAATACAACCACGCCTCGTGCACACACCGGTCGATCTCAACACACTCCCTCATTCTAAACTGGTGCATATACAAGATTTAGTTTGGTGCTAAAACGGTATGTGTGGCTGGTTTAGTGAACACATCCAAAGCACCAGCAGCTCACGCACAAACTGAAAGTCAATCTCAACGTGCTTAGTTTGAACATCAAACGCACTATTTATTGCTAGGTAAGTACCTCCTAAATTGTTGCATCATAAAATGGGGACATACTGCTAAGAAACTCTTAGCTCTTTGTGTAACGATTGGGTCTTGTACTCTGCATTTGTACTAGACCTCGAGACAATAGTTTGTTTCCTCAAACTCCACGAAACAAGATTTGGTCCAACAAAAACCACAAAACAATTAGTGGAGCGACAATCATCAACACATTCTATCTAGTCTGCATATGTAAACATGTTGATATCCACATAAGAACACTTGTGGGGAGTCAACCCAATGTTCAAAGTTCACTTAACATAGCACATGATAGCTTGTTTTCATTTTATAAATAATACTCGATTTTGAACTTTTCCAAAAATAATACACTGCCGGGTTAGTGTTTCCCGATTAGTACTAAATGGGTTCCCGAACCTGATTAGTGCTAATCGGAGAAGACTACCCTGATTACTATCAAGCACATGCATGCAGGCACATGCAACCTAGGGGCAGTCGGGTTCCTCTACCCGACTAGTACTAATCGGGTTTCTCTAACCCAGTTAGTACTAATCGGGTTCCCCTAACCCAACGGTGTATTGTTTTTGAAAAAGTTAAAATTGAGTATTATTTGTAGAATTAATGGGAAAAAAGTATTAATAAAAAAAAATTCGCCACATGATACGCTTAACAGCTTCGCAGTGTACTTCTTGTTGGAGATATGCCCAAGAGGCAAAAATAAAATGGTTATTATTATATATCTTTGTGTTTATGATAATGTTTACATACCATGCTATAATTGTATTAACCGAAACATTGATACATGTGTGTTATGTGAACAACAAGGAGTCCCTAGTAAGCCTCTTGTATAACTAGCTTGTTGATTAATAGATGATCATAGTTTCATGATCATGATCATTGATGTTATTAATAACAAGGTTATGTCATTATATGAATGATGTAATGGACACACCCAATTAAGCGTAGCATATGATCACGTCATTAAGTTCTATTTTCTATAAGCTTTCGATACATAGTTACCTAGTCCTTCGATCATGAGATCATGTAAATCACTTATACCGGAAGGGTATTTTGATTACATCAAATGCCACTGCGTAAATGGGTGGTTATAAAGGTGGGATTAAGTATCTAGAAAGTATGAGTTGAGGCATATGGATCAACAGTGAGATTTGTCCATCCCGATGACGGATAGATATACTCAGGGCCCTCTCGGTGCAATGTCGTCTAATTAGCATGCAAGCATATGAATGGTTCATAAGAGACCACATACCACGGTACGAGTAAAGAGTACTTGTCAGAGACGAGGTTGAACAAGGTATAGAGATACCGATGATCAAACCTCGGACAAGTAAAATATCGCCTGACAAAAGGAATCGGTATCGTATGTGAATGGTTCATTCGATCACTAACTCATCGTTGAATATGTGGGAGCCATTATGGATATCCATATCCCGCTATTGGTTATTGGTCGGAGAGAAGTTTCAACCATGTATGCATAGTTCGCGAACCGTAGGGTGACACACTTAAGGTTTGATGTCGTTTAAGTAGATATGGAATATGGAATGGAGTTCGAAGTTTTGTTCGGAGTCTCGGATGGGATCCAGGACATCACGAGGAGGTCCGGAATGGTCCGGAGAATAAGATTCATATACAGGAAGTCATTTTCTAGATTTGAAAATGATCCAGTATTTTTTTCTGGAAGGTTCTAGAAGGTTCTAGAAGAGTCCGGAATAAATCAGCATGGAAGGCGGAGTCCCAGAGGACTCCACCCACCTGGCCGGCCAGCCTAAGGGAGGAGGAGTCCACCCAGTCCAGTGGACTCCTCCCCATGGTGCCACCCCACCAAAGGAAAGGGGGAGTCCCACTCCCCTAGGTTTGGTCATATGGAAGGTTTTGTGTTGGGGTCTTATTCGGAGATTTTGACCTAATCTTTGGGTTTTCCACCTATATAAAGAGGGGAGGGAGGGCTGGCCGGCACACCAATCCCACCTTGCCGCACCCCCAAGAGCCCCTCTCCCAGAAACCTAGTTCTCTCCCTCTCTCTCTCCCACATAGCTTAGGCGAAGCTGTGTCGGAGATCTCCACCGCCACCACGCCGTTGTGCTGCCGGGATTCCGAGGAGGATCTACTACTTCCGCTGCCCACTGGAACGGGGAGAAGGACGTCGTCATCAACACCGAACGTGTGACCGAGTACGGAGGTGCTGCCCGATTGTGGCATCGTCAAGATCTTCTACGCGCTTTTGAAAGCGGCAAGTGATCATCTTCTGCAACAACGAGATCTAATCTCGTAGGCTTTGAAATCTTCAAGGGTTAGTCTCGTTCATCCCCCGTTGCTACCGTTTTCTAGATTGCATCTTGGCTTGGATTGCGTTCTCGCGGTAGGAAATTTTTTGTTTTCTATGCTACGAATTCCTTCAGTGGTATCAGAGCCGTGTCTATGCATAGATTGATTGCACGAGTAGAACACAATTGTTTTGTGGGCGTTGATGCTTTGTTGTCTTTAGTTCGAGTACTTTGCATCTTTGTGGCATGGTGGGATGAAGAGGCTCGGGCTAACTTTACATGACCGCGTTCATGACACTTGCTCCACGTTCGACATGCAACTTGTATTGCATAAGTGGCTTTGCGTGTCTGTCTCTCCCACCATAGTGAAGATTCAATTTACTATTTCTATTGACAACAGTCGTATCATCGTTGTGGCTCATGTTCGTAGGTAGATTGGATCTTACTCGAAAACCCTAAACCACGTAAAATATGCAAACCAAATTAGAGACGTCTAACTTGTTTTTGCAGGGTTTGGTGATGTGATATGGCCATGATGTGATGATGAATATGTATGAGATGATCATTATTGTATTGTGGCAACCGGCAGGAGCCTTATGGTTGTCTTTAAATTTTATGTTGAGTAGTATTTCAAAGTAGTTGTAATAGTTGCTACATGAGGTGAACAACCATGAAGATGGCGCCATGAAGCTTGACGCTACGCCGACGATGATGGAGATCATGCCCGTTGATGATGGAGATCATGTCCGTGATTTGGAGATGAAGATCGAAGGCGCAAAGACTAAAGGGCCATATCATATCACATATAAATTGCATGTGATGTTAATCCTTTATGCATCTTATTTTGCTTAGAACGTGATGGTAGCATTATAAGATGACCCCTCACATTAATATCAAGATAATAAAGTGTTCTCCCCTCAACGATTGATATAGTTCGTCGTTTCGAAGCATCTCGTGATGATCGTCATTTCGAAGCATCTCGTGATGATCGGATGTGTTAGACTCAACGATTACATACAATGGGTGTAAGCCATGTTGCACACGCGGAATACTTGGGTTTGCTTGACGAGCCTAGCATGTACAGACATGGCCTCGGGACAACGAAACCGAAAGGTTGAACACGAGTCATATGGATGATATGATCAACATGTTGATGTTCACCATTGAAGCTACATCATCTCACGTGATGATCGGTTTTGGTGTAGTGGATGTGGATCGTGTAACGGGGATGTTGTATTAAGTGGGAGTTCATTAGTAATTAGATTAAAACATGAACTAATTATCATAAACATAGTCTGAGTAGTATTTTGAATTAATTTTGTAGTATTGGCATCCGTTTACCATGCGCTAGTCTTGTAATTGAGATAGAAATACTGTTAAAGTCTGACAAGAAACTTTACGGACTGGTACCGTATTGTTAAAGAATCAAGAAATGATTAAATCCTATTGCAAACTTTTAGTAAACCTCACATTGTTGATTCAAAGAGCTATGGTTTCAATTAGTACCTAAAGTCATCTTGTCTCCGTGAAACTTGAAGTTCAAATCTGTTTGAAAAGTAAGGAGCTGAAAATTTAGTTTTCAGAAATAATCAAGGTATGAGATATATGTGATATCTAAGACCTTATTGCAAGATGATAGAATATAATTTGATGAGACTACATAAACTCATAAGTTTTATGGGAATGTACGAAGGTTGAAGACGCAAGGCGTGCCAATCCTCCAACTATTGGGGCACTAACGATATTCGCATATCCATGAAATGATCGTCCTTAGTATGCACCGTTGCTAAGACTCGTAATTTCGTAGCATCACGTGATGATCGGATGTTATAGATTCTACGTGTGCATACAACGGGTGCAAGCCAGTTTTGCACATGCGAATAGTAAACTTTACGAGCCTAGCATGTACAGACATGGTCTCGGAAAGTCGTCATGATGGATAAAATTATGAGTGAAATTGTTCATCATATTACAAAGTTACTAATAGTGAAATCTGGAACACTTGTCATATGATGATCAACTTCAAAAATAAAAACCTCAAGGTTATTGGTATTTGACCAACAAACCTATAAGTTATTGAAGGTGAAGTGTTTTCTAAGAATGAGGAAAGCTAAAAAAGAAACTACAAAAGATATTTTGGCAGAAAGAAATAAAAGACTAGAAAGTCTAGCTCAGGTGTATATAAATGATTTACATGTTATGGATGTATTCCTTGTTTGGTCACATAATGAAATTCTTGGGTATTTGTACTAGGTTGGTTGGTATGAAATGTCATACAGTACAACGCAATACAAGAATACGATGGCCTAAGTGACTAATAAGGAATATGGTAATAATGCACGTCTGGAACATAATAAAGTGTTATCATGTTTGTCGTTGGCATTCTACCTAGCCCTTAGAATTTATAATAAAGAACTTAATAATTCTTATTTTGCTCTGGTCAAATGAAAACAATGAGTTGTTCAAATTATGACATTACTCCATGTACGATGGATAAGTTATTATAAATCTTAATGGCAAAACACACATACATAACACTGACGCTAAAAATGCCGTAAGGCAAATGATTTGAATTCTACTTATTTGTGGAACCGCCATTTAGGTCATGTTAGAAAGGAACGCATGAAGGAAATCCATGCAAATGGATTTTTGGAGTCATTTGATTTTTGAATCGTTTGGCGCTTGCAAATCATTTCTAAAGAGAATGACTAAAATACCGTTCATAGGTCAAGAGTTGAACGGGCAACTAACTTAGTGAAAACATACATGATGATATACGTGGTTCACTGGGCATAGTTGTGTGCGGGAGATTCTTCTACTTCATGAAAACTTCAAACAATGAATTGAGTATATATATGTGGATATATTCGATAAGGAAGAAGTTTGAAACATTTGAATATATTCAAATAAATTTCAGCATGAAGTGGAAATCATCGTAATAGAAAAGTCAAATATCTATGATTGGATCATGGTGGAAATATTTGAATTATGAGTTTTAGCGAACATCTAAGAGAGTCATAAAATTGTTCTACAACTCACATTTCTTGGAATATCATAATGATGATGTAATATCCGAGAGATGTATCCAAACCTTGTTGGATTAATGATGAGATAAAATATTATGACGCCATTATATTTTGTGTATTATGCTTTAGTGACTACCGCTTTTACACTGAATAGAGCATCATCATGATCCGTTGAAATGACACCAGTTATGGCATGGGTATGAACCCTGATAGTCCTTTCTTAAATTTTGGTATGCATAGCATAAGTAAATAAGTTTACAACCAAAATCGGATGAATGTCTTTGTTGGTTATCCCAGAGATTTGATTGGGAATTCTTCCCACGAGACAAAAACAAAAGTGTTTGTCAATGTTTCTTATTTCCGAGAAATTGTTTCTAGCGAAGTATTTGAGTGGGAGGACAATAGAACTTGATAAGGTTTATGAACCTGAGCATAATGATCAGAGTAGCGCAGCATCGGAAATTGGTTCCGGAAGCGGCCACGACGATCATGGCTCCCATGACTACAAAGTGTTTTAGCCATGGAGATCGAAGTACATATTGAACCTTGTAGGTATGGTTTACTTTGTGATCAAATAAATGATTTGTGGACAAATGATTGATTTTGAACAATGATAAACCAACTACAAACAAAGAAGTTATGATGGGCCCTGACTCCATTAAAATGGCTATACGCCATGAAATCCAAGATAGATGAATACTTTTTGAAAATAAATGGATCTATAAAATTGATGGACTTGGATGAAATATCTTTGAAGAAGCTCGACTTGTCGAAAAGTTGTTTACGACAAAGTTCAAAGAGTTGACTACGATAAGATTAGATCTTCCGTAGCAATGCTTATAGTCTATGTGGATTATTCTAGTAATCACTACATATTTCTTTTATGAGATATGCTAGAAGGATGGCAAAAAACATTACTTATCAGAAGTGTGTATTAAAGGTGTATACAAGATACAACCAAGAGTTTTGCTGGTCTGTGGAATACTAGATAGGTATGCAAACTTCAATTGGATGAAGTGAGTATCGCGGAGTTGGAATCTTCACCGGATGAAATAGTCAAAGAGTTTTTGATTTCATCAAAACGATGAAGATGCTTGCATTTGCAAGAAATTAAGTGGGAGCGCTCAGACATATTTATAATACTTATGTGGATGACATATAGTTGGTTATAAATGATGTAATTATATACTTGATTAAAAGGTTTCATTGAGAAATTAACTTCAATGAAAGGATATGGACTGAAACAAATTTAGTGTCAAGATCTATGAAGATAGATTGAAACACATAATAAGTTTAAGTCAAAGTACATAGAATGGATATTGAAGTAGTTCAATATATAAATATTAAGAAAATGTTCTTGTTATGTGAAGGTTTAACAAGACTTGAGTGTATCTGACACTCAATGAGTAAAAACATATGAGTGATTTTAGATCACAAATAATATGTAAAAAATTAGATGTCCTGTGCTCTAAAATGTTATGAGCGTACCAGAATGATTCATGTGATGATCATTGAAAAACAGTAAGAATATTCTTGAGTACTTAAGAAGAACCAAGGATATATAAAGTTTTGTATGGAGAAATGACAAACAAATCGATGTAAGATGTTGCACCGATATTGGTTTTGTCACATATAAAATTTCAATCTCAAATTAGGCTAAGTGTTGTTTCAAAAGGTAGCACAATGAGCTAGAAGTTGTCTATGCTAGATTTAGATGAATTCTAAATATTGTGATGGATTCTACAAACGAAGGCAGAGTATGTCATTGTTTTGACAATGACTGAGGATGTTAAGTCAAGAGGTTCTTTGAGAACTTGGTGTAGTTCTGATAGTGTCGAACTTTGAAGCTATATTGTGTATGACAATATTAGTGACATATTTTAGACCGCAGAATTAAGGTTCCACCATAAGACCAAACATATTTAATGCCGACTCATTTGGAGTGATGCGTTGAGACGCAAATGAATTACAAAATACATACGCTTCTGAGCGTGTCAGATCCGTTGACTAAAACCTCTCCCGTGAGCAAAACATGATAAAACACCAGAAGGCCAAGGTGTTATATCTTTACAAATGTAAACTAGATTATTGACTCTAGTGCAAGTGGAGACTGTTGGAGATATGCCCAAGAGGCAATAATAAAATGGTTATTATTATATATCTTTGTGTTTATGATAATGTTTACATACCATGCTATAATTGTATTAACCGAAACATTTATACATGTGTGTTATGTGAACAACAAGGAGTCCCTAGTAAGCCTCTTGTATAACTAGCTTGTTGATTAATAGATGATCATAGTTTCATGATCATGAACATTGGATGTTATTAATAACAAGGTTATCTCATTATATGAATGATGTAATTGACACACCCAATTAAGCGTAGCATATGATCACGTCATTAAGTTCTATTTGCTATAAGCTTTCGATACATAGTTACCTAGTCCTTCGATCATGAGATCATGTAAATCACTTATACCGGAAGGGTACTTTGATTACATCAAACGCCACGCGTAAATGGGTGGTTATAAAGGTGGGATTAAGTATCGAAAGTATGAGTTGAGGCATATGGATCAACAGAGATTTGTCCATCCCGATGACGGATAGATATACTCTGGGCCCTCGGTGGAATGTCGTCTAATTAGCTTGCAAGCATATGAATGGTTCATAAGAGACCACATACCACGGTACGAGTAAAGAGTACTTGTTAGGAGACGAGGTTGAACAAGGTATAGAGATACCGATGATCAAACCTCTGACAAGTAAAATATCGCGTGACAAAAGGAATCGGTATCGTATGTGAATGGTTCATTCGATCACTAAGTCATCGTTGAATATGTGGGAGCCATTATGGATCTCCAGATCCTGCTATTGGTTATTGGTCGGAGAGAAGTTTCAACCATGTCTGCATAGTTCGCGAACCGTAGGGTGACACACTTAAGGTTTGATGTCATTTAAGTAGATATGAAATATGGAATGGAGTTCGAAGTTTTGTTCGGAGTCTCGGATGGGATCCAGGACATCACGAGGAGGTCCGGAATGGTCCGGAGAATAAGATTCATATATAGGAAGTCATTTTCTAGATTTGAAAATGATCCGGTATTTTTTCTAGAAGGTTCTAGAAGGTTCTAGAAGATTCCGGAATAAATCAGCATGGAAGGCGGAGTCCCTGAGGGACTCCACCCACCTTGGCCGCCCAGCCTAAGGGAGGAGGAGTCCCAGTGGACTCCTCCCCGGTGGCCGGCCACCCCACCAAAGGAAAGGGGGAGTCCCACTCCCCTAGGTTTGGTCATATGGAAGGTTTTGTGTTGTGGTCTTATTCGGAGACTTTTGACCTAATCTTTGGGGGTTTTCCACCTATATAAAGAGGGGAGGGAGGCTGGCCGGCCACACCAATCCCACCTTGGCCGCACCCCCCAAGAGCCCCCTCTCCCAGAAACCCTAGCGGTTCCTCCTCCCTCTCTCTCCCACATAGCTTAGGCGAAGCTCGGAGATCTCCACCACCACCGCCACCACGCCGTTGCTTCCGGGATTCCGAGGAGATCTACTACTTCCGCTCCCGCCGGAACGGGGAGAAGGACGTCGTCATCAACACCGAACGTGTGACCGAGTACGGAGGTGCTGCCCGATTGTGGCATCGTCAAGATCTTCTACGCGCTTTTGAAAGCGCAAGTGATCATCTTCGCAACAACGAGATCTAATCTCGTAGGCTTTGGAAATCTTCAAGGGTTAGTCTCGTTCATCCCCTCGTTGCTACCATTTTCTAGATTGCATCTTGGCTTGGATTGCGTTCTCGCGGTATGAATTTTTTTGTTTTCTATGCTACGAATCCCTTGACTTCTATAGGCTGAGACATGGATTGACACACCTTGTTGACAACTAAAGAAATATTTGGATGTGTGAAAGTCAAGTACTGGAGAGCCAATATCATGAGCAGTTCGCTCCGTGCCAATGATGTTGAAGTGGATTTCCAATTCTCCATACTAACTCGATGTAGAAGAACAAGTGCATACTTACGTTGAGTTAACGTTATGCTCCTATAATTGTAAGACCCTTCATGTCCAAGAAAATAATCTAAATACCAAGATCCTTAATAGGGAAGGTGTTGGAGAGGGAGCTCACCATCCGATCAACAACAACAGGGGTAGAGCCACTAATGACTATATCATTAACGTAGACCAACATGTATATGTGAACATCACCCTCATAGAAAATAAACAGGGTCGTATCGGCCTTAGAAGAAACAAATCTCAACTGATGCAGAAACGTGCTCAAACGAGCATACCAAGCTCGAGGTGACTGCTCAGCACCATAAATAGTACGCTGAAGCCATTATTTACGAGTACATGCATCCATTATTTGTGGTTTTATTGCATCACACGATCATCACAATACATTTGTATTACATCTGAGAATCAGATGTAATTGGTATCCACGGCCTTTTACAAAGACATGACGGGTGGAAATGGGAATAAATCACATCTATTTTTGCGCATCATATTGCTGTCTTGTGGCTGATGGTGAGTACGCTTGACAATCCGTCCTTAACAACTCCGTGCATGTCATAGAACTCACGGTACGTGACGGCATGGTAGATTGGCGGGCTTTCCTTGCTAAGGAACTCCTCGGCAGGGCTGATGAGGCAATCCCACGTCGGTGTGATGAACACCCCCACTGATCTCCGGCTCTCCTTGGGGTTGGTCACCACCCTGTGCTCTATGCTCTTGAGCATCCCATTGGTCACAACCTGCAAGGATCAATTAATCATTCAGTTAACCTGGTGTTGATTACTATTGGCCTGATAATGATCGATTGTTGGATTACAAAATTGGTTTTTATTCTGAATTTTATTCTATCTGAGAGATTTGCGATCGTTGTAGAAACTCTATTTTCGCTACAAGAATTACCTTGCCGAAAGAAAAAAGAGATACCCAAGTTTCAGAATTTACACTCCATTCATTCAATATTTTCATTTTTAGAAGACACATTTGTTACCTGGAGCGGGAGGCCAAAGTTAACGATGTAGGCATTAGGCATGGTCTCCACAGTGAACCAGCTTCCTTTGTAAGAGAACTGGAGACCGGGAACGGTGCTAGGGATGAGAAGGCTGAGTAGGTTGCGGTCACAGTGCGGCGGTAGGCCAACTCCTTCAGGGTCTCCACACGGTGGGTACTGGTTCAGGGTCAGGTTCATATTGCCGCTGCCAAGATCACCCTCGAAATAGTCAGGCTGGAGCCCCATGCCCTCGCTCAGCAGCCGCAGCAGCTCCTCGCCCATGCCTCGCGTATGCACAGCGAACCTCTCGAAAACCTCCCTGCACATTTAGCACGAATTGAGGGTTACTCCTATATAATTGTGTCAGCCACTCCTTGATTTGCATGTAGCAAAATCTTACCGGAGCTTCTCGGGCTTCTCCGGCCAATCCTTCTTGCTGTCACCGATGGGAAACGTCGACGAGAGGCGGAGACAATCGAACCAGAACTTGGCGCCGCTGTTCTTGTAAGTGGATCCTGTGAAGAACCGGTTGGGTTTCAGATTGTCATCTGAGTGGAAGGACTCCCTGTCCGCGGCCGGCATCGCGAAGAACTCCTCGCACACAGCTTCCATGTCCCGCCTCACCTGCTCTGGGACGCCGTGGTTGATCACCTGTTTCATTAAAAAAGATGATCAACCATACAAGCTTAGCTGAAGTTAAGCATATACATATGGAGTATTTGGCCTGTTGGCTTGTGTGGACTAGCCTGGAAAAAACCGATGTCCTTGCCGGCGTCGAGGATGGCGCGGCTAATCTCTTCGCGGCTGAGGGAGAAGTCGACAACAGGCAGGGAGATGAAGCCCTCCGGGAGTGGTGCCTGCAGATTCCCCATGGAACAGTCGGTGAATATGATAGGCCGGGAGAAGAATTGGTAGTGATCGCTCGTTAGCTGTTGTTCTTTGCATTATGCTGGCCTTTGAGTCCACCACCATTTTTATAGTCGTCGAGGTGATCTTGCCCAGACTTTATTTATGGATGCAAATACTCTTCAAACATTTTTTTGTTTAGCATTTGGTGAATATTTTCAGTAGAGTCGCAGGTGCTCGACATGTCTGGCAGCAAGAAGCTTGCCGTCTTGGACATGCCCAAATAAGACTCTGCACTATGACGTTGCTGCTAGCTAACCACTGCAAGCAAGACCTTTGCCGCTTATGCAGTTGGACAGTGGCTGGAGTAGTTGGCATTTCATTTTCGAATGTAGGAGCGCCACCCTTAAATTAACTTAACATGAAGCTGATAAGACCACTCCATACATTGAATCTTAATATAAAGCTAAGTATGCGTTTCTGTACAAAAGAAACAACTTTGCTGATGACACGTGTATTGGTTGTATCTCAAGAGTCAAGGTATTTAAAAGCATGTACAATAAGGCTGGCTATAAGAAATAAAATAATATAACTTTGCTTAGTTGGAGGAGAGAGAAGAGGAGAGAGAAGGTAAGTGGGCTCTTATGCAAGAACCAGCTCTAGCATGTGCTCCTAGGTAATTTGTGAGAGTGAAAGGTGGACCATACATTGATAAAGTACTACATTGTTATAGCCAACTATTATACATGTTAGCTATATGCTAACTATAGATGACTTGGTAACTTGCTTATAGCCAACAACCGGCTATACTATTGAACTTGCTCTAATACGTGTGTGATCAGTAGTTCAGTACTAAGATTATTCTAACTTTGCAGAAACTCAATTCAGCTCCCGGGTGCGTATGATCCCTCTACCATAAAAACATATTTCTAAGTGTTAAAAATTTTGACAAAAAAATTTACATGTACATCTCCATAATATATGTGTATTCGTCAAGTTTCACGAAAAAATGACAATTTTTGTAGTCTAAGCGAAAAAGAGAAAATTTATCTTGTGACAAGTCTTTGTTTTAGCACCGAATTTTATCTTTTTTACACACACCACATGACATGTCAATTTTTGATGAAGCGACTTTGTGAGCGCGTAGCACATCAAGATGTACGTGCGAAATTTTTGTTTCAATTTTTTTGACATTTCAAAATCTATCTAACATGTATTTCAAAATAAAGGGAGCATACACTCCCATGTGCCAAAACATCACTCCCCTTTAGCACCTACACATAAATGTCCACATGAGAGATTTTTTTTCTTTTTATCAGACCAGATTTCCGGTACTCGAACAGTAGCTGGAATACCCCCACCACCAGAATTCTGATACCAGTCTACAAATTTGAGATAAATTTGAATTTTAATGCTTTAAACTTGTAAAATTAGGAAGTGAATGGTAGGCAAACACAAACAACACTTTAGCATGTTGATAACTCATCTCATTGAAGCTATGAGTCCATTTCAACGATTGGAGGATGTAGATCTTTTTATGGAGGTGTCTACACGGTTGAAGAATGCAGATGATTTTATTTTTTAACATGGGTGGTTGCAGAATTGGCGGATTGAAACCAATGAAGATTAATCTCGTTGGCTCTTTTTGTCTTCTTTACGAGGCTTGCTCCCGTGCAACCCCCTCCCCTAAACTTAGTTTGGGCTTTCAGGTAATTAGCAAAATTAATTAATAGTTAATCATGAGCCCTCCAAAGTTCATGTCCAAACCCGATATACCCATACGTGGATATACCGTATACATGGAGCAGACACGATCTCCATCAAAGGCTGCACGAACTGAACGTCCTCTACTAGCTGAGCCGTAGTTGCCGATCACGTCCGCCGCCGCTGGACAAGTCGCAGACAAGTCAGACACTGCGCTCCTTCTTCCCTAACGTCCCCAACTAGCCGGCTAGAACATGGCCGGACTATCCGTTCGAACGCCGCGCCACCGACCTGGCTTCACGCCGCCGCCACCAGAGAATCCGCTATTGCTAGCCAAGTGGCTCGTGGCAGGCATGCCGCCGCCTTAACGTGCCTCCTGCCCGCTGGCCTCAACCGCCACCGCCTGGCAAAGTTGTCGCCGATGAGTCGACAACGGCGTACATACACCCAACCGTACATATATGTATGCTCCATATTTTTATATATAAGTTGTGTTGTACGGGTTTTGTACAGGGCTACGTATATCCGTTTAGTTTTCTGAAAACCATCGTGGCATTAATTATGAAGGGGTATCCTTGTGTTTGAGCCCAAACTGAGATTGGGGGAGGGGTTGTACCGGAGCGAATGCCCTTCTTTATAAATACTTTTTTGTTTCGGACTTGATACTCGAATGGCCGTGTACATCTTAGTTATGTAGGTGTTGGATGTAATCTTTAAAACTTTTTGAGTAATGAAACATCCTTTTATCGAAAAATGAGTTTTTTAATTTTCGCACGAGGGCCCTTGGGGGGGGGGGGAGGGTGCAAGGAAGTTGCACGATTCATTGGTCTGTAGAATCATTTCTATCAACATGGTCATGAGTTTTAATCCCTTTTTCATTGAATTATACCTTTTATTTATTAATTGATTTTTTCGTAATTTATTTTTTTCTTAAGTTTTTGAAAGATCTTAACTTTTTCTGTGTGTGTATTGTGCTCGCTGGGTTACAAGGTGTACCACAAACTACCGTCTTCTAAACCAGTACTCCCGCTACTCCTTACAAGGTATATTTAAAAAAACCAAAATTTCATGGACCAATTGTCTAGAAAGAATCATCAACAACCCAATAAAAACCACACTATAGGAATGGGCTGATATGGTGACGGCCGGGACCCCTCGGCGTAGCCGGTTTTGGCAGTTTGCGTAGGCTACGCCGAGGGTGGCCCTCGGCATAGCTCCTCAGCAACGACTTCCCTCGTAGGAGCCACTATTGCCGTCGGGCTACGCCGACAGAAAAATCCTCGGCATACTAATTTTCAAAATTCAAATTTATTTTTTCAAAACCAATTGAAATAAATTGAAAAATTAATTTTTTTTTGCTATGCCGACGGCAAAACCCTCGGCATTTTTTTTGAATTTTAATTTGTTTTACACCATTTTTCTTTTCTTTTCTTTTTTACTTGTTTATCTTGATGGGATTCATAGCATAGAAAACAAAAAAATTCTACCGCAAGAACGAATAACAAGCCAAGATCCAATCTAGAAGATGGGAGCAACGAGAAGATCATGAGACTAACCCTCAAAGATTTCCAAAGCCTACGAGATTAGATCTCGTTGTTGCAGAAGATGATCACTTGCCTCTTTCATAAGCGCGTAGAAGATCTTGACGGTGCCACAGTCGGGCAGCACCTCCATACTTGGTCACACGTTCGGTGTTGATGACGACGTCCTTCTCCCCGCTCCGCGCAGCGGAAGTAGTAGATCTTTCTCGGAATCGACAGCACGACGGCGTGGTGTCGGTGGCGGTGAGATCTCCCAGGCTTCGCAATAAGCACTACGGGAGAGAGGTGGAGGAGGGAGGTGTGCTAGGGTTTGGAGAGAGTGGGTGGCTAGGGCGCCGGCCAGGGGTGACCTAGGTGGTGCGGCCAAGGTTTGGGCAGCCCCTCCCTCTCCTCCTCATTATATAGGTGGAATCCTAAGGGTTTTCCCAAAGTCTTCGAATAAGACCCCAATTCAAAAACTACCTTGTGGACGAAACCTAGAGGGACAGAGACTCTCCCCTTCCCCCCTTTCTTTTGCCGGCCAAGGAGGTGGAGTCCACCATGGACTCCACCCTCCCACTTGGTTGGCTGGTTAAGGTTGGTGGAGTCCTGGCACCTTCCATGGTGATTTTATCTGGAAGGTTCTAGAACATTCTAGTGCCTTCCATAAATGCACCGGATCATTTCCAAACTTGGAAAGTGACTTCCTATATATGAATCTTATTCTCCGGACCATTTCGGACCTCCTCGTGATGTCGTGGATCCCATCCGAGACTCCGAACAAATATTCGAACTCCATTCCATATTCCATATCTACTTAAAATGGCATCAAACCTTAAGTGTGTCACCCTACGGTTCGTGAACTATGCGACATGGTCGAGACTCCTCTCCACCAATAACCAATAGCGGGATCCGGAGATCCATAATGGCTCCCACACATTCAATGATAACTTAGTGATCGATTGAACCATTTACATACGATACCGATTCCCTTTGTCACGCGATATTTTACTTGTCCGAGGTTTGATCATCAGTATCTCCATACCTCGTTCAACCTCGTCACCGACAAGTACTCTTTACTCGTATCGTGGCATATCATCTCTTGTGAACTATTCACATGCTTGCAAGCTAATCAGACGACATTTCACCGAGAGGGCCCAGAGTATATCTATCCATCATCGGGATGGACAAATCTCACTCTTGATCCATATGCCTCAACTCATACTTTCCGAATACTTAATCCCACCTTTATAACCACCCATTTACGCAGTGGCGTTTGATGTAATCAAAGTACCCTTCCGGTATAAGTGATTTACATGATCTCATGGTCGAAAGACTATGTAACTATGTATCAAAAGCTTATAGCAAATTGAACTTAATGACGTGATCTTGTGCTACGCTTAATTGGGTGTGTCCATTATATCATTCATCTAATGACATAACCTTGTTATTAATAACATCCAATGTTCATGATCATGAAACTATGATCATCTGTTCATCAACAAGCTAGTTATACAAGAGGCTTACTAGGGATTCCTTGTTGTTCACATAACACACATGTATCAATGTTTCGGCTAATACAATTATAGCATGGTATGCAAACATTTATCATAAACACAAAGATATATAATAACCACTTTATTATTGCCTCTTGGGCATATCTCAAACAGTCTCCCACTTGCACTAGAGTCAATAATCTAGTTTACATTTGTAAAGATATAACACCTTAGCCTTCTGGTGCTTATCATGTTTTGCTAACGGGAGAAGTTTCAGTCAACGGATCTGACATGCTCAGAAACGTATGTATTTTGCAATTCATTTGCGTCTTCATGCATCACTCATTTTCCAAATGAGTCGGCATTAAATATGTTTGGTCTTCTGGTGGAACCTTAATTCCGCGGTCTGAAATATGTCACTAATATTGTCACACACAATATAGCCTTAAAGTTCTGATAATGAACTACACCAAGTTCTCAAAGAACTTCTCGACTTAACATCCTCAATCATTGTCAAAACAATGACATACTCCTTCTTTCGTAGAATCCGTCACAATATTTAGATCTCATCTAAATCTAGCATAGACATCTTCTAGCTCATTGTGCTACCTTTTAATCAACACTTAGCCTAATTGAGATTGAAATTTTTATTTTTATATGTGACCAAACTAATATCGGTGCAACACCTTACAGCGATTTGTTTGTCATTACCCCATATGAAACTAATATCATTGGTTCTTCTAAAGCACACAGGGATATTCTTACTGTTGTCCAATGATCATTACATGAATCGTTCTGGTATATGCTACTAACTCTTTAGAGCACAGGACTTCTGATTTTGTACATATTATTCGTGATCTAAAATCACTCATGTGTTTTACTCATCAAGTGTCAAATACACCCAAGTCTTGTTAAACCTTCACATGAAAAAGAACACATTCTTAATATTTTTATATTGAACTACTTCAATATTCATTCTATGTATTTTAACTTAAACTTATTGTGTGTTTCAATCTATCTTCATAGATCTTGACACTAAATATGTTTTAGTTCATATCCTTTCATTAAAGTTAATTCTCAATGAAACCTTTTTAATCAATTATATAATTACATTATTTATAATCAACGATATGTCATCTACATAAAGTATTACAAATATGTCTCAGTGCTCCCACTTAATTTCTTGCAAATGAAAGCCTCTTCATCATCTCTGATGAAATCATAACTCTTGATCATTTCATCCGGTGAAGATTCCAACTCCGCGATACTCACTTCATCCAATTGAAGTTCGTATACCTATCTAGTATTCCACGGACCAGCAAAACTCTTGGTTGTATCTTGTATACACCTTTAATACACACTTCTGTTAAGTAATATATTTTGGCATCCTACTAGCATATCTCATAAAAGAATATGTAGCGATTACTAGAATAATCCACATAGACTATAAGCATCGCTACGGAAGATCTAATCTTATCGTAGTCAACTCTTTCAACTTTGTCGTAAACAACTTTTCGACAAGTCGAGCTTCTTCAAGGATATTTCATCCAAATCCATCAATTTTATAGATCCATTTACTTTCAAAAAGTATTCACCTATCTTGGATTTCATGGCGCATAGCCATTTTAATAGAGTCAGGGCCCATCATAACTTCTTTGTATGTAGTTGGTTTATCATTGTTGAAAAACAATCCTTTTTCCACAAATCATTTATTTGATCACAAAGTAAACCATATCTACAAGGTTCAATAGGTACTTTAATCTCCATGACTATAACACTTTGTAGACATGGGAGCTATGATCTTCGTGGCCGCTTCCAGAACCATTTCGATGCTGCGCTACTCTGATCATCATACTCAGGTTCATCAACCTTATCAAGTTCTATTGTCCTCCCCCTCAAATACTTCGCTACAAACAATTTCTTGAAAATAAGTAAGAAACATCGACAAACACTTTTGTCTTTGTCTCCATAGTGGAAGAATTCCCAATCATTCTCTGGGATAACCAACAAAGTCATTCATCCGATTTTGGTTGTAAACTCATTTACTTATGCTATGCATACCAAAATTTTAAGAAAGGACTATATAGGGTTTATACCCATGCCATAACTCATATGGTGTCAGTTCAACGGATTATGATGACGCTCTATTAGTGTAAAAGCGTAGTCTCTAAAGCATAATCTAGAAAAATATAATGGCATCATTTTATATCATCATTAATCCAACAAGGTTTGGATACGTCTCTCGGATACTCTATCATCACTATGATACTCCAGAAATGTGAGTTGTAGAACAATTTCATAACTCTCTTATATGTTCGCTAAAAACTCGTAATTCAAATATTTCCACCATGATCCAATCATAGATATTTGACTTTTCTATTACGATGATTTCCACTTCATGCTGATAATTGAATCTATTCAAATGTTTCAAACTTCTTCCTTATTGAATAAATATATCCACATATATATACTCAATTCATTGTTGGAATTTTTCATGAAGTAGAAGAATCTCCTGCACACAACTATGCTCAGTGAACCACATACATCATCATGTATGTTTCCACTAAGTTAGTTGTTCAACTCTTGGTCTATGAACGGTATTTCAGTCATTTTCTTTAGAAGAGATTTGCAAGCGCAAAATGATTCAAAAATCAAATGACTCCAAAAATCCATTTGCATGGAGTTCCTTCATGCGTTCCTTTCTAACATGACCTAAATGGCGGTTCCACAAATAAGTGGAATTCAAATCATTTGCCTTATGGCATTTTAGCGTCAGTATTATGCATGTGTGTTTCACCATTAAGATTTATAATAACTTATCCATCGTACATAGAGTAATGTCATAATTTGAACAACTCATTGTTTTCACTTGACCAGAGTAAAATAAAAATTATTAAGTTCTTTATTATAAATCCTAAGGGCTAGGTAGAATGCCAACGACAAACATAATAACATATTTATTATGTTCCAGACGTGCATTATTACCATATTCCTTATTAGTCACTTAGGCTATTGTATTCTTGTATTGCGTTGTGTTGTATGACTTCTCATACCAACCAATATGGTACTTATACCCAAGAATTTCATTATGTGACCAAACAAGGAATACATCCATAACATGTATATCATCTATATACACCTAAGCTAGACTTTCTAGTCTTTTCTTTCTTTCTTCCAAAAATCTTTTGTAGTTTCTCTTTTAGCTTTCCTCATTCTGAGAAAACACTTCACCTTCAATAACTTCTAGGTCCATTGGTCAAATACCAATAACCTGAGGTTCTTACTTTGAAGTTGATCATCATATGACAAGTGTTCCAAATTTCACTATTAGTAACTTTGTAATATGATGAAAAATTTCACTCATAATTTTATCCATCATATCATGACGACTTTCCGAGACCATGTATGTACATGCTAGGGTCGTAAAGTTTAACCTCAGTATTCGCATGTGCAAATCTGGCTTGCACCCATTGTATGCACACGTAGAATCTATAACACCCGATTATCACATGATGCTTCGAAACGATGAGTCTTAGCAACGGTGCATACTAAGGACGATCACTTCATGGATATGCGAATATCGTTAGTGCCCAACTAGTTGGAGGATCGAGACGCCTGGCGTCTTCAACCTTCGTACATTCCCATAAAACTTATGAGTTTATGTAGTCTCACTAGATTATATTCAACCATCTTGCAATAAGGTCTTAGATATCACATATATCTCATACCTTGCTTATTTGTGAAAACAAAATTTCCAGCTCCTTACTTTTCAAACGGATTTGAACTTCAAGTTTCACGGAGACAAGATGATTTTAGGTACTAATTGAAACCATTGTTCTTTGAATCAGCAATGTGAGGTTTACTAAAAGTTTGCAACAGGACTTAATTATTTCTTGATTCTTTAACAATACGGTACCAGTCCGTAAAGTTACTTGTCAGACTTAACAGTATTTTTTATCTCAATCACAAGACTAGCGCATGGTAAAAAATGGATGCCAATTCTAAATTAATTTAAAATACTATTCAGATTATGTTCATGATAATTAGTTCATGTTTTAATCTAATTACTAATGAACTCCCACTTAATACAACATCCCTCATAGTTGTTAAGTGGTACATGATCCATATCCACTACACAAAAACCGATCATCACGTGAGATGATGTAGCTTCAACGGTGAACATCAACATGTTGATCATATCATCCATATGACTCATGTTCAACCTTTCGGTTTCCTGTGTTCCGAGGCCATGTCCATACATGCTAGGCTCGTCAAGAAAACCCAAGTATTCGCGTGTGCAACATGGCTTACACCCGTTGTATGTGAACGTAGAATCTATCACATCCGATCATCACGAGATGCTTCAAAACGACGAACTGTAGCAACGGTGCATACGAGGGGAGAACACTTTATTATCTTTATATTAATGTGAGGGATCATCTTATAATGCTACCGTCGCGATCTAAGCAAAGATAAGATTCCTAAAGGATTAACATCACATGCAATTCATATGTGATATGATATGTCCCTTTAGTCTTTGCGCCTTTGATCTTCATCTCCAAAGCACGGACACGATCTCCATCATCAACGGGCATGATCTCCATCATCATCAGCGTAGCATCAAGGTCCATGGCGCCGTCTTCATGGTTGTTCACCACATGTAGCAACTATTACAACTACTTTGAAATAACACTACTACATGAAATATAAAGACAACCATAAGGCCTGCGGTTGCCACAATACAATAATGATCATCTCATACATATTCATCATCACATCATGGCCATATCACATCACCAAACCCTGCAAAAACAAGTTAGAGGCCTCTAATTTGGTTTGAATATTTTACGTGGTTTAGGGTTTTCGAGTAAGATCCAATCCACCTACGAACATGAACCACAACGGTGATACTAGTGTTGTCAATAGAAAGAGTAAATTGAATCTTCACTATGGTGAGAGACAGACACCCGCAAAGCCACTTATGCAATACAAGTTGCATGTCGAGCGTGGAGCAAGTCTCATGAACGTGGTTGATACGCGTACAACACGCGACCGTTGGGAACCCCAAGAGGAAGGTGTGATGCGTACAGCGACAAGTTTTCCCTCAGTATGAAACCAAGTTTATCGAACCACGAGGAGCCAAGAAGCACGTTGAAGGTTGATGGCGGCGAGATGTAGTGCGGCGAACACCAGTGGATTCCTGGTAACGGAACCTGTACAACACAACCAAAGTACTTTGCCCCAATGAAACAAAGTGAGGTTGTCAATCTCACCGGGGCTGTAACAAAGGATTAGATGTATAGTGTGGATGATGATTGTTTGCGAGAACAAGAGAACAAATATTGTAGATTGTATCGATGTAAAAGAATGGACTGGGTCCACAGTTCACTAGAGGTGTCTCTCCCATAAGATAAATAGCATGTTGGGTGAACAAATTACAGTTGGGCAATTGACAAATAGAGAGGGCATGACAATGCACATACATGATATGATGAGTATTGTGAGATTTAATTGGGCATTACGACAACGTACATAGACCGCTATCCAGCATGCATCTATGCCTAAAAAGTCCACCTTCAGGTTATCATCCGAACCCTTCCATTAAGTTGCAAACAACAGACAATTGCATTAAGTATGGTGCGTAATAATCAATAACTACATCCCTGGACATAGCATCAATGTTTTATCCCTAGTGGCAATAGCACATCCATAACCTTAGGGGCTTCTGTCACTCCCGCATTCACGGAGACATGAACCCACTATCGAGCATAAATTCCCTCTGGAGTTACAAGCATCAACTTGGCCAAAGCATCTACTAGTAACGAGAGCATGCAAGATCATAAACAACACATAGATTGATAATCAACATAACGTAGTATTCTCATCCATCGGATCCCAACAAACACAACATATAGCATTACAGATAGATGATCTTGATCATGTTAGGCAGCTCACAAGACCCGACAATGAAGCATAATGAGGAGAAGACAACCATCTAGCTATCGCTATGGACCCATAGTCCAGGGGTGAACTACTCACTCATCACTCCGAGGCGACCATGGCGGCGTAGAGTCTCCGGGAGATGAATCCCCTCTCCGGCAGGGTGCCGGAGGCGTCTCTCCCGAATCCCCCGAGATGCGATTGGCGGCGGCGGCATCTCCGGAAGGTTTTCCGTATCGTGGCTCTCGGTACTCGGGGGTTTCGTGGACGAAGGCTATTTGTAGGCTGGAAGGCAGCTCGGGAGAGTCACGAGGGCCCAGCACGCTAGGGCCGCGCGGCCATCCGTCTGGAAGCTTCGTGGCAAAATAGGCCCCGGGCATTGATTTCGTCCAAGAATATTTCCTTACTAGGATTTCTGAAACCAAAAACAGCAGAAAACAGAACTGGCTCTTCGGCATTCGTTAATAGGTTAGTGCCGAAATGCATAAATATGACATAAAGTATGCATAAAACATGTAGATATCATCAATAATGTGGCATGGAACATAAGAAATTATCGATACGTCGGAGACGTATCAGCATCCCCAAGCTTAGTTTCTGCTCGTCCCGAGCAGGTAAACGATAACAAAGATAATTTCTGGAGTGACATGCCATCATAACCTTGATCATACTATTGTAAGCATATGTAATGAATGCAAGCGACCCAAACAATGTAAATGACATGAGTAAACAAATGAATCATATAGCAAAGACTTTTCATGAATAGTACTTTAAGACAAGCATCAATAAGTCTTGCATAAGAGTTAACTCATAAAGCAATAATTCATAGTAGAGGTATTGAAGCAACACAAAGGAAGATTAAGTTTCTGTTGCTTTCAACTTGTAACATGTATATCTCATGGATAATTGTCAATGTAAAGTAATATAACAAGTGCAATATAAGTATGTAGGAATCAATGCACAATCACACAAGTGTTTGCTTCTTGAGGTGGAGAGAAATAGGTGAACTGACTCAACAATAAAAGTAAAAGAATGGTCCTTCAAAGAGGAAAGCATCGATTGCTATATTTGTGCTAGAGCTTTGATTTGGAAAACAAGAAACAATTTTGTCAACGGTAGTAATAATGGTCCTCTTTTATGCATAAGCATGTAGCAACAATTATTTTTCTCACATGAGATTGAGGATATTTGTCCAAAACTGAAACTTCCACCATGGATCATGGCTTTAGTTAGCGGCCCAATGTTCTTCTATAACATTATGCAATGCTCTAACCATTTTAGTGGTAGATCTCCCTTACTTCACAAGACGAACATGCATAGCAACTCACATGATATTCAACAAAGAGTAGTTGATGGCGTCCCCAGGAACATGGTTATCGCTCAACAAGCAACTTAATAAGAGATAAAGTGCATAAGTACATATTCAATACCACAATAGTTTTTAGGCTATTTGTCCCATGAGCTATATATTGTAAAGGTAGAGGATAGAAATTTTAAAGGTAGCACTCAAGCAATTTACTTTGGAATGGCGGAGAAATACCATGTAGTAGGTAGGTATGGTGGACACAAATGGCATAGTGGTTGGCTCAAGGATTTGGATGCATGAGAAGTATTCCTCTCGATACAAGGCTTAGGCTAGCAAGCTTATTTGAAACAAACACAAGGATGAAGGTGCAGCAAAACTCACATAAAAGACATATTGTAAACATTATAAGACTCTACACCGTCTTCCTTGTTGTTCAAATTCAATACTGAAATTATCTAGACCTTAGAGAGACCAATTATGCAAACCAAATTTAAGCATGCTCTATGTATTTCTTCATTAATAGGTGCAAAGTATATGATGCAAGAGCTTAAACATGAGCACAACAATTGCCAAGTATCACATTATCCAAGACATTTTAGCAATTACTACATGTATCATTTTCCAATTCCAACCATATAACAATTTAACGAAGAAGAAATCTTCGCCATGAATACTATGAGTAAAGCTAAGGACATACTTGTCCATATGCAACAGCGGAGCATGTCTCTCTCCCACACAGAGAATGCTAGGATCCATTTTATTCAAACAAAAACAAAAACAAAAACAAACCGACGCTCCAAGCAAAGTACATAAGATGTGATGGAATAAAAATATAGTTTCACTAGAGGAACCTGATAATGTTGTCGATGAAGAAGGGGATGCCTTGGGCATCCCCAAGCTTAGACGCTTGAGTCTTCTTAAAATATGCAGGGGTGAACCACCGGGCATCCCCAAGCTTAGAGCTTTCACTCTCCTTGATCATGTTGTATCATCTCCCTCTCTTGATCCTTCAAAACTTCCTCCACACCAAACTCAAAACAACTCATTAGAGGGTTAGTGCACAATTAAAATTTACATGTTCAGAGGTGACATGATCATTATTAACACTTCTGGACATTGCACAAAGCTACTGAAGGTTAATGGAATCGAAAAATCCATCAAGCATAGCAAAACAGGCAATGCGAAATAAAAGGCAGAATCTGTCAAAACAGAACCGTGAAAAATTTTATTGAGGCACCAGACTTGCTCAAATGAAAATGCTCAAATTGAATGAAAGTTGCGTACATATCTGAGGATCACTCACGTAAATTTGCATAATTGTCTGAGTTACCTACAAAGAATTTGGCCCAGATTCGTGACAGCAAAGAAATCTGTTTCTGCGCAGTAATCCAAATCTAGTAAGAACCTTACTATCAACAACTTTACTTGGCACAACAATGCATAAAACTAAGATAAGGAGAGGTTGCTACAGTAGTTACAAGTTCCAAGACTCAAATATAAAATAAAAGTACTGTAGTAAAAACATGGGTTGTCTCCCATAAGCGCTTTCTTTAACGCCTTTCAGCTAGGCGCAGAAGTGTATATCAAGTGTTATAAAGATGAGCATCTACATGGGGTGTGGAGTTTTCAACTATGCATTGTATCTTATCTATGTAAGTTTCAGAGGCTCCCTTTTCATTACCCTTAGGCTTGCTACTCATCAAACAAATCTTCAGAACAATCCAATTAAAATTCTTTTCTAGTGCCTCGCACATTCCCAAGAGCTTGCAAGGTATTGATGTTTTAATATCCCCCTCATAATTAACTTTATTAGTGTACTTTTGTCTATCTTTTTCCATCTTTTCAAGGGTGCTAGCAAAGTTTGTATAAGAACCAAGCATATTATATTTAGTAAAGACCTTTCTAGCTTCTCTTGCGACATCACCAAATTCTTTAAGAAGAGTTTCTAGCACAAAATCTTTCTTCTCTCCTTCTTCCATATCACTTAGTGCAAGGAACATATGCTGCATTACGGGGTTGAGGTTAACAAATCTAGCTTCTAACATGTGTACTAAGGAAGCAGCAGCAATTTCATAAGTTGGAGCAAGTTCTACCAGGTGTCTATCTTCAAAATCTTCAACCGTACTAATATGAGTGAAAAAATCTTCTATATTATTTTTCCCGAGGATAGACCCTCGGCCTACCGGTACATCTTTAAGAATAAACTTAGGAGGAAACATGATGAAATAAGTAAAGCGAATGCAAGTAACTAATTTTTTGTGTGTTTTTAATATGAGATTGCAAACAAGACGGTAAATAAAATAAAGCAAGACAAAAACAAAGTAAAGAGATTGCGATGTGGAGACTCCCCTTGCAGCGTGTCTTGATCTCCCCGGCAACGGCGCCAGAAAAAATTTTGATACGCGTACAACACGCGACCGTTGGGAACCCCAAGAGGAAGGTGTGATGCGTACAGCGGTAAAAGCCCTCAGGATGAAACCAAGGTTTATCGAATCAGTAGGAGCCAAGAAGCACGTTGAAGGTTGATATGGCTACGAGATGGGCGCAACACCAGGGATTCTATTAACGCTGAACCCAGACAAGACAACCAAAGTACTTTGCCCCAACGAAACATTGAGGTTGTCAATCTCACCGGCTTGCTGTAACAAAGGATTATAGTGTGGATGATGATTGTTTACGAAGAACAGTAAACAAGTATTGCAGTAGATTGTATCGATGTAAAAGAATGGACCAGGGTCCACAGCTCACTAGAGGTGTCTGACAATGATATAGACCGCTATCCAAGATGCATCTATGCCTAAAAAGTCCACCTTCAGGTTATCATCCGAACCCCTTCCGTATTGTTGCAAACAACGCACAATTGCATTAAGTATAGTGCGTAATGTAATCAATAACTACATCCTCGGACATAGCATCAATGTTATCCCAGTGGCACAAGACATCCATAACCTTAGGGCTTCACTCCCCCAGATTCACTGAGACATGAACCCACTATCGAGCATAAATACTCCCTCTTGGAGTTACAAGCATCAACTTGGCCAAAGCATCTACTAGCAACATAGAGCATGCAAGATCATAAACAACACATAGATTGATAATCAACATAACATAGTATTCTCTATCCATCGGATCCCAACAAACACAACATATAGCATTACGGATAGATGATCTTGATCATGTTAGGCAGCTCACAAGACCCGACAATGAAGCACAATGAGGAGAAGACAACCATCTAGCTCTTGCTATGGACCCATAGTCCGGGGGTGAACTACTCACTCATCACTCCGGAGGCGACCATGGCGGCGTAGAGTCCTCCTGGAGATGAATCCCCTTCCTGCTAGGGGCCGGAGGCGATCTCCTGAATCCCGAGATGGGATTGGCGGCGGCGGCGTCTCTCGGGAAGGTTTTCGTATCGTGGCTTGATACGTCTCCGACGTATCGATACTTTCTATGTTCTATGCCATATTATTGATGATACCTACATGTTTTATGCACACTTTATGTCATATTCGTGCATTTTCTGGAACTAACCTATTAACAAGATGCCGAAGTGCAGTTTGTTCGCTGTTTTTGGTTTCAGGAAATCCTAGTAGGAAATATTCTCGGAATTGGACGGAAACGAAGACCCAGGGCCTATTTTTCCACGGAGCTCTGTAGACCGAAGAACACAAGTGGGGCCACGAGGTGGCCAAACCACATGGCGGCGCGCCAAGGGGGCCGCGCCGCCGTGGGTGTGGGCCTCGTCTCCCCCGATCGCCTTCCGCCTACTTAAAGCCTCCGTCGCGAAACCCCGGATGCGAAAAACCACGATACGGAAAACCTTCCAGAGACGCCGCCGCCGCCGATCCCATCTCGGGGGATTCTCCGGCACCCTGCCGAGAGGGGATTCATCTCCCGAGGACTCTACACCGCCATGGTCGTCCGGAGTGATGAGTGAGTAGTTCACCCCCGGACTATGGGTCCATAGCAGTAGCTAGATGGTTGTCTTCTCCTCATTGTGCTTCATTGTTGGATCTTGTGAGCTGCCTAACATGATCAAGATCATCTATCTGTAATTCTATATGTTGTGTTTGTCGGGATCCGATGGATAGAGAATACCATGTCATGTTAATTATCAAGTTATTACACATGTGTTGTTTATGATCTTGCATGCCTCGTTACTAGTAGAGGCTCTGGCCAAGTTTTTACTTTTAACTCCAAGAGGGAGTACTTATGCTCGATAGTGGGTTCATGCGCATTGACACCGGGACAATGACGAAAAGTTCTAAGGTTGTGTTGTGTCGTTGCACTAGGGATAAAACATTGGCGCTATGTCCGAGGATGTAGTTGTTGATTACATTACGCACCATACTTAATGCAATTGTCTGCTTTGCAACTTAATACCGGAGGGGGTTCGGATGATAACCTCGAAGGTGGACTTTTTAGGCATAGATGCATGGATGGCGGTCATGTACTTTGTCGTAATGCCCAATTAAATCTCACTATACTTATCATGTCATGTATGTGCATTGTTATGCCCTCTCTATTTGTCAATTGCCCGACCGTAATTTGTTCACCCAACATGCTTATATATCTTATGGGAGAGACACCTAGTGAACTCGTGGACCGGTCCATTCTCCTTTATACCGAAATACAAATCTCTGCAATACTGTTTTACTGTTTTCTCTGCAAACAATCATCTTCCACACAATACGTTTAATCCTTGTTACAGCAAGCCGTGAGATTGACAACCTCAGTTTGTTTCGTTGGGGCAAAGTACTTGGTTTGTTGTGCAGGTTCCACGTTGGCGCCGGAATCTCCGGTGCGCCGCACTACATCCCGCCGCCATCAACCTTCAACGTGCTTCTTGACTCCTACTGGTTCGATTAAACCTTGGTTTCTTACTGAGGGCTTGCCGTGCGCATCACACCTTCCTCTTGGGGTTCCCAACGGACGGTCAACTACACGCATCAAGCAAATTTCAGCGCCGTTGCCTGGGAGATCAAGACACGCGTAAGGGAGTCTCCACTTCTCAATCTCTTTACTTTGTTTTTGTCTTGCTTTATTTTATTTACTACTTTGTTTGCTGCATTATATCAAAACACAAAAAAATTAGTTGCTAGCTTTACTTTATTTACTGTCTGTTTGCTATATCAAAAACACAAAAATTAGTTTACTTGCATTTACTTTACTTGATTCACCATGTTTCCTTTTGATTTTACCACAAAGAACATACCGGTAGGACAAGGGTCTATAATTGGGAGGAACAATATAGAAGAATTCACCCATGTTAGTAAGAAGATTTTGAAGATAGACACTTGGTAGAACTTGCTCCTACTTATGAAATTGCTGCTGCTTTTTAGTTCGAAACTAAATTTGTTAATCTAAATCCTATAATCCAACACATGTTTCTTACACTTGGTGATATGGAAGAGGGAAAGAAAGATTTTGTTTTAGAAACCCTTCTTAGAGAATTTGGTGGTCTAGCAAGAGAAGCTAGAGGTCTTTGCTAAATTTAATATGCTTGGTTCTCATACTAATTTTGCTAGTCTCCTTGAAAAATGGATATGGATAGGATAAGGTACACTAATAATGCTAATGACGGTGGGGAGATCAAAGCACCAATACCATGTAAACTCCTAGCTATGAATGATGCACTAGAACATAACTATGCTTGGCTTGTTCCGGAAAATTTATTTGATGAGAGTAGCAAGCCCAAGACTAATGAAAAGGGAGACGCTGAAACTTATGTATCTAATATACTATGCATGGTTGAGAAAACTCCAAACCCCGCTGTAGGTGCACCACCTTCGATAATACTAGATACACTGCGCCTAGCTGAAAGGCGTAAAGAAAAGCGCTTATGGGAGACAACCCATGTTTTTACTCCAGATTTTTGTTTTATATTTGTGTCTTGAAGTTGTTTACTACTGTAGCAACCTCTCCTTATCTTAGTTTTATGTTTTGTTGTACCAAAAGTCTTTGATAGAAAAGTAAGTACTAGATTTGGATTATTGCAGTTCCGATTTCTTTGCTGTCACGAATCTGGGTCTATCTCCCTGTAGGTAGCTCAGAAAATTACGCCAATTTACGAGCATGATCCTCAGATATGTACGCAACTTTCATTCAATTTGAGCATTTTCGTTTGAGCAAGTCTGGTGGCCTAATAAAATCCATCTTTACGGACTGTTCTGTTTTGACAGATTCTGTCTTTTATTTCGCATTGCCTCTTTTGCTATGTTGGATGAATTTCTTTGATCCACTAATGTCCAGTAGCTTTATGCAATGTCCAGAAGTGTTAAGAATGATTGTGTCACCTCTGAACATGTGAATTTTTATTATGCACTAACCCTCTAATGAGTTGTTTTGAGTTTGGTGTGGAGGAAGTTTTCAAGGGTCAAGAGAGGAGTATGATGCAATATGATCAAGGAGAGTGAAAGTTCTAAGCTTGGGGATGCCCGGTGGTTCACCCCTGCATATATTAAGAAGACTCAAGTGTCTAAGCTTAGGGATGCCCAAGGCATCCCCTTCTTCATCGACAACACATTCGTGTTCCTCCCCTGAAACTATATTTTTATTCGCCACATCTTATGTACTTTGCTTGGGCGTCTGTTTTGTTTTTGTTTTTGTTTTGTTTTGAATAAAATGGATCCTAGCATTCACTTTATGGGAGAGAGACGCTCCCTGTTGCATATGGACAAATATGTCCTTAGGCTCTACTCATAGTATTCATGGCGAAGTTTTTTTCGTAAATTGTTATATGGTTGGAATTGGAAAATAATACATGTAGTAATTGCTATAATGTCTTGGATAATTTGATACTTGGCAATTGTTGTGCTCATGTTTAAGCTCTTGCATCATATACTTTGCACCCATTAATGAAGAAATACTTAGAGCTTGCTAATTTGGTTTGCATATTTGGTTTCTCTAGAGTCTAGATAACATCTATTATTGAGTTTTGAAACAACAAGGAAGATTGCAGGAGTCTTATAATGTCACAATATGTCTTTTATGTGAGTTTTTTGCACTGCTTCATCCTTGTGTTTGTTTCAAACAGCTTATTAGCCTAACCTTGTATCGAGAGGGAATACTTCTCATGATCCCAAATACTTGAGCTAACCACTATGCCATTTGTGTCCACCACCATTTACTACATGGTATTTATCCGCCATTCCAAAGTAAATTGCTTAGTGCTACCTTTAAAATTCCATCATTCACCCTTGCAATATATAGCTCATGGGACAAATAGCTTAAAAACTATTAGTATTGAATATGTACTTATGACTTTATCTCTTATTAAGTTGCTTGTTGAGAAGTCCATGTTTGGGGGACGCCATCAACTATTCTTTGTTGGATATCATGTGAGTTGGTGCATGTCCGTCTTTTCAGAAGTAAGAGATCTACCACCTATGGTTGGAATGCATATTGTTAGTAGAACCTTTAGTCATGCTTAAAGCTGCATTAGAAGTTTCTGGTTACATCCTCAATCTCATGAAGATAACAATACATGTTGCAAAGCTAGTAGGTTCATTATGTTTTCATGTTGTCCCGAGAGATGTCTAAGTTGAGAACAACAAGAAATCAAATGCGAGCTTCTTAGACCTTTGTACAATGAGTACCCATTGTGACACTTGGTCAAAACATGTATTGCAAAGATCCGAGAATTAAGTTAATTAGGGGGTATATGCATACTATGATGTATTTGTGTACCTTGTAACTTGTATGTACATGTAACTCATATGCTTTATTACATTACTTGACAAAATTGTTTCATGTTTTCAAAATAAAAGCTCTAGCCAACAAATATAAACAATATTAAAATTGGGATATTTATGTCTAGTATCGTCACCTATTTCTCTCCACCTCAAGAAGCAAACACTTGTGTGAACTGCATTGATTCCTACATACTTGCATATTGTACTTGTTATATTACTCTATGTTGACAATTATCCATGAGATATACATGTTACAAGTTGAAAGCAACCGCTGAAACTTAATAAAGAGTGTTGCTTCAATGCCTTTTACTTTGATTTATTGCTTTATGAGTTAACTCTTATGCAAGACTTATTCATACTTGTCTTGAAGTACTATTCATGAAAAGTCTTTGCTATATGATTCACCGTTTACTCATGTCATCACCATTGTTTTGATCGTTGCATCCACGCCATATGTTTACAAATAGTATGATCAAGGTTATGATGTCACTTGAAATTATCTTTGTTATCGTTTTACCTGCTCGACGAGGCAGAACTAAGCTGGGATGCTTGATACGTCTCCGACGTATCGATAATTTCTTATGTTCTATGCCATATTGATGATACCTACATGTTTTATGCACACTTTATGTCATATTCGTGCATTTTCCGAACTAACCTATTAACAAGATGCCATGTCAGTTCTTTTTTCACGGTTTAGAAATCCTAGTAACGAAATATTCTGGAATTGACGAAACGAAGACCCAGGGACCTATTTTTCCACGGAGCTTCGAAGACCGAAGAACAACCGGCGGGGCCACGAGGTGGCCAAACCACATGGCGGCGCGGCCAAGGCCCGCGCCGCCCGTGGTGTGGCCCCTGCCCGCCCCGACTCTGCTCCCAGCCTACTTAAAGCCTCCGTCGCAAACCCCCATGCGAAAACCACGATACGGAAAACCTTAGCCGCCGCCGCCGATCCCATCTCGGGGATTGAGATCTCCTCCGCACCCCCGCCGAGAGGGATTCATCTCCGGAGGACTCTACACCGCCATGGTCGCCTCCGGAGTGATGAGTGAGTAGTTCACCCCCGGACTATGGGTCCATAGCAGTAGCTAGATGGTTGTCTTCTCCTCATTGTGCTTCATTGTTGGATCTTGTGAGCTGCCTAACATGATCAAGATCATATCCGTAATCCTATATGTTGTGTTTGTCGGGATCCGATGGATAGAGAATACCATGTCATGTTAATTATCAAGTTATTACACATGTGTTGTTTATGATCTTGCATGCTCTCCGTTACTAGTAGAGGCTCGCCAAGTTTTTACTTTTAACTCCAAGAGGAGTACTTATGCTGATAGTGGGTTCATGCATTGACACTGGGACGTGACAGAAAGTTCCAAGGTTGTGTTGTGCTGTTGCCACTAGGGATAAAACATTGGCGCTATGTCCGAGGATGTAGTTGTTGATTACATTACGCACCATACTTAATGTAATTGTTTGTTGCTTTTAATAATGAGGGGGTTCGGATGATAACCGAAGGTGGACTTTTTAGGCATAGATGCATGCTTGATGGCGGTCTATGTACTTTGTCGTAATGCCCAATTAAATCTCACTATACTTATCATGTCATGTATGTGCATTGTTATGCCTCTCTATTTGTCAATTGCCCGACTGTAATTTGTTCACCCAACATGCTTTTATCTTATGGGAGAGACACCTCTAGTGAACTGTGGACCCCGGTCCATTCTTTTATATGAAATACAAATCTGCTGCAATACTTGTTTTTGTTTTCTCGCAAACAATCATCTTCCACACAATACGGTTAATCCTTTGTTACAGCACCCGGTGAGATTGACAACCTCACTATTTCTTTGGGGCAAAGTACTTTGGTTGTGTTGTGCAGTTCCACGTTGGCGCCGAATCTCCGGTGTTGCGCCGCACTACATCCCGCCGCCATCAACCTTCAACGTGCTTCTTGACTCCCACTGGTTCGATTAAACCTTGGTTTCTTACTGAGGGAAACTTGCCGCTGTGCGCATCACACCTTCCTCTTGGGGTTCCCAACGGACGTGTCAACTACACGCATCATGGCTCTCGGTACTGGGGGTTTCGCGACGAAGGCTATTTGTAGGCGGAAGGGCAGAGTCGGGAGAGTCACGAGGGGCCCACACGCTAGGCCGCGGCCAGCACGGGGCCGCGCCGCCCAGTGTGGCGCCCGTGGCCCCACTTCGTCTTCTCTTCGGTCTTCCGGAAGCTTCGTGGCAAAATAGGCCCCGGGCGTTGATTTCGCTCCAATTCCGAGAATATTTCCTTACTAGGATTTCTGAAACCAAAAACAGCAGAAAAACAGCTCACTTCGAGATCTCGTTAATAGGTTAGTGGGAAAATGCATAAATATGACATAAAGTATGCATAAAACATGTAGATATCATCAATAATGTGGCATGGAACATAAGAAATTATCGATACGTTGGAGACGTATCAGTGGTCATGTAAAGTTAGCCCGGGCCGCTTCATCCCACCATGCCGCAAGATGCAAAGTACACGAACTAAAGACAACAAAAACATCAACACCCACAAAACCATTGTGTTCTACTCGTGCAACCAATCTATGCATAGACACGGCTCTGATGCCACTGATGGGATTCGTAGCATAGAAAACAAAAAATTCCTACCGCAAGAATGAATAACAAGCCAAGATCCAATCTAGAAGATGGGAGCAACGAGAAGATCGTGAGACTAACCCTCGAAGATTTCCAAAGCCTACGAGATTAGATCTCAATGTTGCAGAAGATGATCACTTGCCACTTTGAAAAGCGTGTAGAAGATCTTGACGGTGCACACGGCAAAGACTCTCCGTACTCGGTCACACGTTGAGTTGATGACGACGTCCTTTTCCCCGCTCCAGCGGGCAGCGGAAGTAGTAGATCCTCCGGGAATCCCAGAGCACGACGGCGTGGTGTCGGTGGCGGGGAGACTCCGGCCTCGCCCTAAGCACTACGGGAGAGAGGTGAGGAGGGAGGTGCTGGGTTTGGGGAGAGGGGTGGCTAGGGCGCCGCCAGGGTGCCGTAGGTGGTGCAGCCAAGGCTTGGGCAGCCCCCTCCCTCTCCTCCTCATTATAGGTGGAAGCCCAAGGGTTTGCCCAAAGTCTTCAATAAGACCCCAATTCAAAAACGCCTATGGACGGACCTAGTCTTTCCCTTCCCCCCTTTCTTTTGCCGGCCAAGGAGGTGGAGTCCACCATGGACTACACCCTCCCACTTGGTTGGCTGGTTAGGTTTGGTGGAGTCCAACCAGGACTCCACCTTCCATGGTGATTTCATTCGGAAGGTTCTAGAACATTCTAGTGCCTTCCATAAATGCACCGGATCATTTCCAAACATGGAAAGTGACTTCCTATATATGAATCTTATTCTCCGGACCATTCCGGACCTCCTCGTGATGTCTTGGATCCCATCCGAGACTCCGAACAAATATTCGAACTCCATTCCATATTCCATATCTACTTAAACGACATCAAACCTTAAGTTTGTCACCCTACGGTTCGTGAACTATGCGACATGGTCGAGACTCCTCTCCCACCAATAGCGGGATCCGGAGATCCATAATAGCTCCCACACATTCAAGGATGACTTAGTGATCGATTGAACCATTTACATACGATACAGATTCCCTTTGTCACGCGATATTTTACTTGTCCGAGTTTTGATCATCAGTATCTCCATACCTCGTTCAACCTCGTCACCGACAAGTACTCTTTACTCGTACCGTGGCATATCATCTCTTGTGAACTATTCACATGATTGGAAGCTAATCTGTAACGTCCCAAAAATTTCAAAACAAAGAAAATGAATTTCCCCTTTTCCAAATTTTGGAACCAACAAAAACTTTTATAAAATTAAGTATGATACATAGTGATCTTGCTTAATTCTGGTGCTATTGCCATGTTTGCTTGTAATAGTAGTTTTGAAATAATCTTAAACCCTAAACCTCACCCCTCTTTTCACCATCCTAGCTAAAATAAAATAAAAGGAAATTAAATAAGAAAAAGGTATATGTGCCTATGGCTATTTTTACAAATCTTTACCCTGGACCTTTCTACTTTGTTTAGAGGTTTGGAAAACCTTCATACACCCTATCTAGCACTTATCAAACCAAATCCAAAGTGAAACCAAAGAAAATAAAAAGAAACTAAAAATGCCATAGAGGCATGTGAGAGTAAAATGCAAATTTATGAATTTGGGAATCTTGACCCTAAGACTTGTTGTGAATGGTGGGATCACTCCACCATTTCAACACTCAACAACACCATTTGGGTCAAGCCAAGTCAAATTAAAATTCAAATGCAACATATGCATAGAGGCATATGTGGCACATAGCCATTTCACCAATCTTTACCCTATGACTTTAAACCTTGACCAAATGATGGGAAACCTTCTCTAAAACTAATCTAACACTAAATTGACCCTAACCCATGCCCAAGTAGATCAGGGGAACAATTTACAAGAATAATAAAATTTGACACATCATCTCTTATGTGTTATGGCTATTTTTTGAAAATCTTTGAACAAGACCTTTTAAAATGGATTCAATGGTTTGAAAAATGTTTCTAAACTAATAAGAATCACATTAGAGTCAACAAAAGTCAAATCAAATAAAAAATGGGAAAAACCTATATTTCACTTACATACACAATATGCCAAATTGCAAATCTTCAACCCAGGCCACAATTGCTTGCTCCTTGCTTGTAAAATACTTAGATATGATAAACTAACACAATTGCATCCTTGAATCAAGAATCAAACACAAGGAAATCAAAATTTCTACATACATATGATAATGGTCATATGGCTCAAAAATATTTTCTTCACTACTTTACCCCTCTGGTTTTCTCATTTCTTAAACTAAACTTGGTCAACCAAAGCTATGTCATCCAAGACCATGTCAAGGTGAGTAACTTTGATGTTGACCACCATGGCTAGAGTTGACTAGGTTGACCAGTAGCAATGTGACAAGTGGTATATGTGAAGCAAAGTGAAGATCATACCCAAATTTGAAACTTTGCATTTCAACTCCAAAATGAGTACCACCACCAATACTTCACTTTAATTATATAAATGAGATTCACCAAAAATAATTTCAAAATTCAAACAAAAGCTTCATGCGGCCATTTGACCGAACACCTTGCAGGCATTATTCCAGTTTAGTGTTACCTCCTATTACACGATGGTTTTTGGCCTAAACCTCTTTTTCTGGTGATCATCAAGCATCCCTGCATCACCTGCATCACACCAGTACCTGCCTTGGTCGATTAAAGTGAGGGAAGGGGGAGAGAAACCCTAAACTAGTGGCATGCCGTGGCAATGCCGGCCACCATGCTTTCTCTCTCTCTGGTCCTCTCCTCTCTGCACCACTTTGTCCTGGAGAATCCCCTTGCATTGCTGATCATCACGGTGCCCAGCTGGAGCTCGCGAGAGGCTGGCATTGGCCAAGCCAGGACGTGCCCAGCACGCCCAGTACATGCCAGCCAGCGTGATCACCACGCTCTGGAGCGCGCCAGTACGGTGGGCACTCGAGCGACGCCGTCCTCCTCCTGCATCCCTATGCCTGGAACTAGCACCGCCTCCATGCCCTCTACCACCTAGACCCACTCGAGCGACTGTGGCTGCCTCGTCACCGTCGTCCTCGCCGGCGAGCACCGGCACGCCGCACTCATCACACGCGCCCGAGCCATCCTCTCACCCTTTCTCTCGCTAGCTAGTCCTCGAGCATCGCTAGAACGCCTCCTACAAGATGCTGTCCTCGCCTTGCCCTTTCGATCGCCGGAGAGGCCACGCCGTCGACGCGCCCTTGCAGCACCCCACGGCCATCTCCGCCCGCTATAAATAGAGGACCTCAGCCCTCCATCTCTTCACACCATCTTCTCCCCTCTCATCACTGATCACTCTCCCCGTCATTTCATCCCACCTCGCCGGAGTAGCTCCAATCGAGAGACGAAGTCCGCTGGAGCCCGCAGATCATCGCCAACGACTGACGCCTCCCCACGCCTCGCCACTGCTACCAGGAGCTCCATCGTCGTCGACAACCTCGCCTCGCCACCAGCAGAACCCCGCGGGAACGCCGGTAGGTCCGTCGACCCCCTACCCTGCCGCCGGTGAGCTGTCGCTCGTCGGAGACGAGGCGATCCCGGCCGTCGGATCGTGTTCCAATCCCGACTGCGCGTACCGCCCGGCGTTTAAAGAGCCGCTGACGGGTGGCCCCACCTCGTCAGCCCACAGCGTACCAGATGCATGTTGGGCCGCAGTGTTCGTTTATTTCATTTCGGCCCGTTAGGTTTTCCCGCGCGGCCCAAAAATTCAAATATGATTTAATCCATTTAGTTCAAATCCAATACTGCTGCCAAGTTCAAAATTGAATAGTTTGAAATCTACCTCACCAAATTGAACAAATTTTATATATTCAGAAAGCTAATGAAATTATCTACACAATTCCACTGGCCTCATGACCAAATTCGTAATTAAATTTAAATGATAAAAATAACAAGGCATGGCCTTTTCTAACTTCAAATAATTATTAAAAATAATTTACAAATGATTTTGAGTTGATTCCAACTCTGGTAAATCACACTTGACATGCTATAATTGATTATGCAAAGATATGGTATAGTTGTTTTGCATGATCATGGACTAGATCCAAATAATGACTATGGAGCCATTTCTAGTCCATTTAACACATACACATAAACTTATTTAAATAGTATGGGAGCTTCTCTCTCATTTAAATTGTGATCCTAAGTAATTCAAATAGAGGTACTGACCTTGGTCTAATAAGCCTCATGCTTGGTTACTTAGAGACATTAAATCATTTCCATAGTATTAAAATGCATGAGGTGTAGCACCTCATTTAAATTTCCACTCTCAAATAATAAATATGAGTGTTGACCTTGGTCAACCTATACTCATATCTTATTATTAGTTGAAGAGATTAAATCCTAATAAGATTCAATGAGAGGAAATTATTTCCTCCAAAGCATTAAAGAGCTACACTAATAAATAATTATAATGAGAGGAAATTATTTTTCTTTAAAATAGAACAAAGTAAATCACCATGCTAATAAGATGTGATGCTAGCATAGGCTTGTGTGAATCTTTGGTGTGTTTAGTCTAGCATGCAAGTTTGGGTGGTGATTGTATCCTCGTATTCATTTATAGACGCTAGTACCGAAGGCTACGACAACGAGAACATCTACGGAGAAGAAGGAGGAACATTTTGATCCATACACCAACCAAGGCAAGCTAGACTAATGCAAGTTATAATGTTGCAAGCTAATATTCTTGCAAGATACCCTCAGGCAAAGCTCTACAAGAGCAAGGCCTCATCCCCATTTAATTTATGCTTAACGATCCTATCCCAAGTTTTTACCTTACAAGTTTTTGACTTTGGGTTTATCAAAGCTTACTTTTTGATTCATGACTCACTTGGTTTAGATATAGAATAGAACAAGAGCATCAAACTTAGCCTAGAAAGCTATAAGCTAGTTAGCACCCCTCATGACTAGTTGCTAGTGCTAACAAATAAAATTGACTACTCTAGATGGGAACATATGAAATAAAAAGACTTTGAAAACCTTGGAATAATGATTCATTCTATTGAAAGATTTTGAAGGTGAATAGGACTGGTGAATGCAATGGTGAACTTTACAAAACTGATGGTTGGGTTCGGATGCGATACCATTCCAATTTACAAGTACCCCCACAATACCTGATTATGGGTAGGGCTTAACTGGAAATTTATGTATCTTAGTATGGGTTCCCTCTAAACAAGCGTCATCGGGGTTATGCCAAACTGCCTCCACAACACAAAAGAAACGACGTTAAAGATGAGGTGAATGTCCGGCCCAAGCCCTGTGCAGTTCCCGGGTTAACTGCGGTTTCCACCGGGAGGCCAAGCTCATGGGGAGAGGTGCTCATACTAGGATATGTAAGTGAAAGGTTATGATTGATGATCCGCGTACTGAGTTACGATTATTCAGGGTTACCCCTGACGGATGTAATCAAAAGTTGTGGCACAAGTGTACAACCTCACAGTGTAAACCTATTCGAATAGCCGCGTCCACGGTTAAGGACGGTTGGAAAGGCCATCTGTTCCGTCATCGACCATTTTCGAAAATGTGACATATGACTAGTGTTTGGATTTTGAAAGGTGAATGGTGAATTTGGCTTGAATCACAACAGAGTGGTGGGAATGACACTAATGTTCCCACTTGAATTAGTTAGCAAATGAGGAGGCTTTTACTAAATGTTTGTGAACTAAAATTGGCTTTATGCAAATAAACTTAGAGCTTAGCACCCCTTACTAAAATTGATAAGTACTTACCTTAGTATTAGTTTGAGTACTTTAAAAGTACTCATGGCTTTGTCCCTGGCTATTCAAATGGCCAGACTTTGAAGGAGAACACAGTACGAGGAAGATGGACAGCAGGACGTCTACGACAACTAGGACTACTCCCGACGTCAAGCGTTGGCCTGTGGATTAGATAGCCACTACTACTTCGCTTCGCTATTTGTGATGTTGTTGATCGATAGATCAACTACTATTGTAATATTGGATCATGTGATCTACCCTTGTAAGACGATTATGTGTTGTAATAAATGATGACTCTGATATTCAACTATTATGTCTAACAACAATATTCCTGGGTTGTGTGGCATAATAGGCATCTGGACTTAAAAATCTGGGTGTTGACATAATCAGACGACATTCCACCGAGAGGGCCCAGAGTATATCTATCTGTCATTGGGATGGACAAATCCCACTCTCGATCCATATGCCTCAACTCATACTTTCCGAATACTTAATCCCACCTTTATAACCACCCATTTACGTAGTGGCATTTGATGTAATCAAAGTAGCCTTCCGGTATAAGTGATTTACATGATCTCATGGTCGAAGGACTAGGTAACTATGTATCGAAAGCTTATAGCAAATTGAACTTAATGACATGATCTTATGCTACGCTTAATTGGGTATGTCCATTATATCATTCATCTAATGACATAACCTTGTTATTAATAACATCCAATGTTAATGATCATGAAACTATGATCATCTATTAATCAACAAGCTAGTTATACAAGAGGCTTACTAGGGACTCCTTGTTGTTCACATAACACACATGTATCAATGTTTCAGTTAATACAATTATAGCATGGTATGCAAACTTTTATCATAAACACAAAGATATATAATAACCAATTTATTATTGCCTCTTGGGGATATCTCCAACATATCTTTCACCCAAGACACTTTTAACTCTAAGTACACTTAATCTTAGGTCTAATTACAATTATGGTTAAACTTCCCAGTCCGTCATCCATCCTCACACTACTCCAATCTCAGCACGCTTAATTTCTTGGTTTCATTCGGATGAGCTTCCATTAAATAATTGACACCTTGCTGATAATAATAGCATATCAACCCTATTAACCCTTGGACCGTGATGTCACACCTCTTTATTTTTTAATTCTAAACAATTACTTAAGTAAACAACAATGAATATATAAGTAATAATAATATTTAATTCAAACAACAATAAAACGATTTTATTTTTTTGGTCTTTTTTTATTTAATATGGAATAATTAATATCTTTAAATCAGAAAATTGAAATTCCACAAATAATATGTCTAAATCGATCAGAAAAATTACAAGAATCTAAATATAACATCCATATCATCTTTTGAACCAAAAATTAGAGGAATCCAAATATGATGTCTAGTTTGCCATCTAGCCAAAACGCCCCCCCTTGACTGTCTATAACTGGCGAGTGGTTGACGAGGGAGGAAAGCTTGTTCCTTCAGATCCCCGGCAACGGCGCCAGAAAATAGCTTGATGTCTACTCACACTTCTTTTCCTGTAGACGTGTTGGGCCTCCAAGAGCAGAGGTTTGTAGAACAGCAGCAAGTTTTCCCTTAAGTGGATCACCCAAGGTTTATCGAACTCGGGGAGGAAGAGGTCAAAGATATCCCTCTCAAGCAACCCTGCAATCACGATACAAGAAGTCTCTTGTGTCCCCAACACACCTAATACACTTGTCAGATGTATAGGTGCACTAGTTCGGCGAAGAGATAGTAAAATGCAAGTAATATGGATGTATATGAGTGGTAATAGCAATCTGAATAAAATATGACAGCGAGTAAACATGCAACAAAACAGTAAACAAACGGAGATTCGATGTTTGGAAACAAGGCCTAGGGATCATACTTTCACTAGTGGACACTCTCAACATTGATCACATAATAAAACCACTCTACACTCTCTTGTTGGATGATGAACACCACTAATTGTGTAGGGCTACAAGAGCACCTCAATGCGGAGTTAACAAGCTCCACAACATTCGATATTCATATTTAAATAACCTTAGAGTGCATGATAGATCAACACAATTATACCAAGTACTAACATAGCATGCACACGTCACCTTCACACTATGAAAGGGGGAATAGATTGCATCAATACCATCATAGTAATAGTTAACTTCATAATCTACAAGAGATCACAATCATAGCATATACCAAGTACTTCATGATGCACACACTGTCACAATTACATCATGGAGGAGGAATAGACTACTTTAATAACATCACTAGAGTAGCACATAGATGATATTCAACTAGATCACAAAGAGAGAGAGATGAACCACATAGCTACAGCGGAGCCCTCAGCCCAGGGGTGAATTACTCCCTCCTCATCATGGAGACAGCGATGGCGGTGGAGATGGCGGTGGAGACGGCGGTGATGACAGGGCAATTCCCCGTCCCGGTGCGTGCGGAGACTTCTGTCCCCCGAATTGGAGTTTCGCGATGGCGGCGGCTCTGGAAGGTTTCTCGTACCGTGGCTTTTTCGTATCGAAGATTTAGGTCAGGGACCTTTAAATAGGCGAAGAGGCAGAGCCGGAAGGCTGACGTGGCCACCACACAGTAGGGGGGTGCGGCCAAGGCCTAGGCCACGCCAGCCACATGTGTGGGCCCCCTGTGGCCCTCCTCTGGTCCCTCTCGGGTGTTCTGGAAGCTTCGTGGAATTCTAAGATGCTGGGCGTTGATTTCGTCAATTCCGAGAATATTTCCTTACTAGGATTTTCAACCAAAAACAGCGAGAAACAGAGCGGCATCGGCATCTCGTCAATAGGTTAGTTCCGGAAAATGCATCAAAACGATATAAAGTGTGAACAAAACATGTAGGTATTATCATAAAACAAGCATGGACATCGAAATTATAGATACGTTGAGACGTATCAACATCCCCAACTTAGTTCCTACTCGTCCCAGGTAAATGATAACAAAGATAATTTCTGAAGTGACATGCCATCATGATCTTGATCAATACTATTGTAAGCATATGTAATGAATGCAGCGATCCAAAGCAATGGTAAAGATAATGAGTAAACAACTGAATCATATAGCAAAGACTTTTCATGAATAGTACTTTCAAGACAAGCATCAATAAGTCTTGCATAAGAGTTAACTCATAAAGCAATAAATTCATAGTAAAGGTATTGAAGCAACACAGAGGAAGATTAAGTTTCAGCGGTTGCTTTCAACTTGTAACATGTATATCTCATGGATAGTTGTCAACATAAAGTAATATCAATGCACAGTTAACACAAGTATGTAAGAATCAATGCACAGTTAACACAAGTGTTTGCTTCTTGAGGTGGGAGGAAATAGGTAAATTGACTCAACATAAAAGTAAAAGAATGTCCCTTCGCAGAGGGAAGCATCGATTGCTATATTTGTGCTAGAGCTTTTATTTTGAAAAGAAGAAACAATTTTGTCAACGGTAGTAATAAAGCAAATGTGTTATGTAAATTATATCCTACAAGTTGCAGGCCTCATGCATAGTATACCAATAGTGCCCGCACCTTGTCCTAATTAGCTCAGATTACCTGGATTATCACCTTAATACATATGTTTTAACCAAGTATCACAAGGGTACCTCTATGCTTGTACAAAGGTCTAAGGAGAAAGCTCGCATTGGATTTCTCGCTTTTGATTATTCTCAACTTAGACATCACATACCGGGACAACAGATAATGGACTCCTCTTTAATGCATAAGCATTTAACAACAATTAATATTCTCATAAGAGATTGAGGATTATTGTCCAAACCGAAACTTCCACCATGGATCATGGCTTTAGTTAGCGGCCCAATGTTCTTCTCTAACAATATGCATGCTCAAACCATTCAACTCATGGTAAATCGCCCTTACTTCGACAAGACGAACATGCATAGCAACTCACATGATATTCAACAAAGGTAGTTGATGGCGTCCCCAGGAACATGGTTATCGCACAACAAGCAACTTTATAAGAAATAAAATACATAAGTACATATTCAATACCACAATAGTTTTAGGCTATTTGTCATGAGCTATATATTGCAAAGATAAAGAATGGAAATTTTAAAGGTAGCACTCAAGCAATTTACTTTGGAATGCGGAGAAATACCATGTAGTAGGTAGGTATGGTGGACACAAATGGCATAGTTATTGGCTCAAGGATTTGGATGCACGAGAAGTAATCCCTCTCAATACAAGGCTTAGACTAGCAAGGTTATTTGAAGCAAACACAAGTATGAACCGGTACATCAAAACTCACATAAAAACATATTGCAAGCATTATAAGACTCTACACTATCATCCTTGTTGCTCAAACCCTTACTAGAAAATATCTAGACTTTAGAAAGACCAATCATGCAAACCAAATTTCAACAAGCTCTATGTATTTCTTCACTAATAGGTGTAAAGTATATGATGCAAGAGCTTAAACATGATCTATAACAATTGCCAAGTATCAAATTATTCAAGACATTCTACCAATTACCACATGTAGCATTTCCCGTTTCTAACCATATAACAATTAACGAAGCAGATTCAACCTTCGCCATGAACATTATGAGTAAAGCCTAAGGACATACTTGTCCATATGCAACAGCGGAGTGTGTCTCTCTCCCACACAATGAATGCTAGGATCCATCTTTATTCAAACAAAACAAAATAAAAACAAACAGACGCTCCAAGCAAAGTACATAAGATGTGACGGAATAAAAATATAGTTTCACTAGAGGAACTTGATAATGTTGTCGATGAAGGGGATGCCTTGGGCATCCCCAAGCTTAGATGCTTGAGTCTTCTTGAAATATGCTGGGATGAACCACGGGGGCATCCCCAAGCTTAGACTTTTCACTCTTCATGATCATATTGTATCATCCTCCTCTCTTGATCCTTGAAAACTTCCTCCACACCAAACTCAAAACAACTCATTAGAGGGTTAGTGCATAATCAAAATTCACATGTTCAGAGGTGAAAAAATCATTCTTAACACTTCTGGACATTGCACAAAGCTACTGAAAGTTAATGGAACAAAGAAATCCATCAAGCATAGCAAAGCAGGCAATGTGAAAAAGGCAGATCGTCAAAACAGAACAGTCCGTAAAACAATTTCTAAGAGGCACCAGACTTGCTCAAATGAAAATACTAAAATTGAATGAAAGTTGCGTACATATCTGAGGATTACTCACGTAAATTGGCAGAATTTTCTGAGTTACCGACAGTGAATTCAGCCCAGATTCGTGACAGCAAGAAATCTGTTTCTGCGCAGTAATCCAAATCTGATATGAACCTTACTATCAAAGACTTTACTTGGCACAACAATGCAATAAAATAAAGATAAGGAGAGGTTGCTACAGTAGTAACAACTTCCAAGACGCAAATATAAAACAAAAGTTGCTGTAGTAAATAAACACATGGGTTATCTCCCAAGAAGTGCTTTCTTTATAGCCATTAAGATGGGCTCAGCAATTTCAATGATGCACTCCCAAGAAATAAGAGTTGAAGCAAAAGAGAGCATCAAGAAGCAAATTCAAAACACATTTAAGTCTAACCCACTTCCTATGCAAAGGAATCTTGTACACAAATGAATTAATGAAGAACAAAGTGACAAGCATAGGAAGATAAAACAAGTGTAACTTCATGATTCTCAACATAAAGAGGGGAAACTTAATATTATTAAGATGCATATAACCATGTTTCCCTCTATCATAATAACTTTCAGTAGCATCATTGATGAAATCCACAATATACCCATCACTTAAAACATTCTTATCATGGTTCATATGCATAGAAGTATCATTAATTTTGGCATAAGAAGAGTTCTTCTCATTAATAGTAATTGGAGCAAGATTATTATCAAGAATTTGAACATGCTAAACAAGTTGCATATTAGGGAATTGTTTTTGGCAATCCAATCATAACTATGACAAGTTTCATAAGGATATTTATAACCTATATCATAGCATTCTTTATAATAATCATCAAAGGTCGGAGGCATAGTGTCATCATAAGAAATAGAATAGTTATCTTTCACAGTAGGTTCATCTGTGACCATACCATCATTGTTACTAAAGAGATGTATCAAACATATAATGACCAGTAGCAAAAGTATTTTCAAACACCTCATCCCCAAGCTTAGAGCTTTCTATATCATTATGGGAGGAAGCATGGATAGTACTGATACTATGGCAATTATTATCATCATCATTTTCAGAATTAGTTTCCCAGAGATTTTTAATATCAAAAGTAGTGTGCTCTTCTAAATCATGATCACTAATGTATGTAAAGGGCATAGGAAGATCATTGTATTCAGATTCATTATCACAATAGTCATTAGGAGCAACATACTTACGGTTACCTATCGTTATCTCATTCACGCGGGGATATGCCGTTACCTCTTTCTCTTTATTCTCCTTCTTCTTCTTCTTCGTTCCCTTCTTCTTCTTCTTCTTCTTCTTCTTCTTCTTCTCTTCCTTCTCCTTGTTCCCTTCTTTAGGAGGAAGAGGCTTGAAGGGAGGCTTGTCCACATAACCTGATTTATTTCCAGAAATAATAGAAGAAACTTGGGAGGATTCCTCCTTTTCATTAATAAGTTCAAAACACACAGAGGTCCTATCATATTTTGGCAAGGTGTCATCTTCTAAAATATTTTGTATGTAAGTATTTGTATGGCTATTATCAATGCAATAAGAAAAACACCCATGCAGGACATCATCAATATCAAGATCACTCATATGTAACAAAGAGATTTTTCTTGATAGCTCTTCACACCACAAAAATAAAGTAAGTTCATCATGCTGATTAGGAGTAATTTCATCATCACAATACAAATTTGCAGCACTCATGGGGTTCAAATTATCATTGGAGGAGCATTGAAAATTAAAATGACCCACTCTATGGCAAAGTTCACAAATAAAAGGATAGAGGGCACAAACTTTTTTACCAAGATCATCTAGAGCCTAGACCACTTTCTAGTTTTTTCATTAATATGATGGATACAATATTCATCTTCAATTTGATTAATTCCACAAGGTCTATGCATTCCACAAAAATTAACATGCTTATAGGAAATAGCATTCTTAGGAGTTTGAGCATGTTTATTGCAATCATTAACAACAATTTCATCCTTCATACAAGCCTCTTTAAAAGGTTCATGATACTTATCAAAATTCTTTTTAGGCAATTCAAAATGAGAGGCAAAAGCTTTATAAAGATTTGCAACAACTTGAGAGTCAAGACCATAAGTAGCACTCATATTTCGAAATTTACCAGTATCCATAAAAGTTTCAATGCATTCATAATCATAATTTATACCTGACTCTTTACCTTTGTTGTTCTCCCATCCTTCAGTGTTCTCCTCAATCCGATCAAGAAGATCCCACCTAGCTTCAACCTCCTTGCTTGTGAAATATCCCTCCGAACAGGCATCTAGATAGTCCTTGTGATGTCCTGAAAGCCTTGCATAAAAATTATTAATAATAACATTATGGGGGAGCTCATGAATGGGACATTTGAGCATTAGTGACTTCAATCTCCCCCATGCTTGAGAAATACTCTCTCCATCACGAGGATAAAAGTTATAAATGCAATTTCTATCAATATGCACTTCATGAGGAGGATAAATTTTAGAAAAAGAGAGATACAATTTCCTCCCAATCAAGAGAATGACTATTCTTCAACAATTTATACCAATGCGCCGCTTTACCAGACAGCAAAATAGAGAATAGCTTCTTCCTCACTTCATCCATGAGACCTGCACACTTGAATAACCCATAATTCATGGAAAAACAATGTAAATGATCTCCGGGATGGACAGTTCCATCCCCTTCTTATGATTATCCATAACACGTTCAATAATTTTCATAGGTATCTTGAAAAGGTACTTTCGGTAGGTGGATTTAAAATATCACAAGCACCATTAGAGTTATCACATATGGGGGATAAAGTATTATCAGAGCAAATTTTCTCCCTAAAGATGGGAAGCTAAAAAGATCATTAAAACTAGCTTCCCCAAGCTTAGACTTCTCCATAGCATTAGCAGTGATTGCGTTCATACTAATAACATTGCTACTAGCATGCAAATAAGGCTCCATAGGTTTTTAATTTCGCATCACACAATTCATGTCTTAACTTAGGAAATAAATTAAAAAGCTCCATGTTGCTTTCCATTATGTCTAACTAGTGAAATAAAAACAAGAAACAAAAAGATGCAATTGCAGGATCTAAAGGAAATAGCTTCGAGCACTTACAACGGCAGAGAAAATAACTTAGTTACAGGACCAGGGTGTGAGTGCCTTTTACCTTTCCTCCCGGCAGGCGCTAGAAAATACTTAGTCTATAAGCTGGCGCGTGGTTGACGAGGGAGGAAAGCTTGTCACTAGTCCCGGCAACGGCGCTGAAAAATAGCTTGATGTCTACTCACACTTCTTTTCCTGTAGACAGTGTTGGGCCTCCAAGAGCAGAGGTTTGTAGAACAGCAGCAAGTTTTCCCTTAAGTGGATCACCCAAGGTTTATCGAACTCAGGGAGGAAGAGGTCAAGATATCCCTCTCAAGCAACCCTGCAATCACGATACAAGAAGTCTCTTGTGTCCCCAACACACCTAATACACTTGTCGGATGTATAGGTGCACTAGTTCGCGAAGAGATAGTAAAATGCAAGTAATATGGATGTATATGAGTGGTAATAGCAATCTGAATAAAATATGGCAGCGAGTAAACATGCAACAAAACAGTAAACAAACGGAGATTCGATGTTTGGAAACAAGGCCTAGGGATCCTACTTTCACTAGTGGACACTCTCAACATTGATCACATAATAAAACCACTCTACACTCTTGTTGGATGATGAACACCACTAATTGTGTAGGGCTACAAGAGCACCTCAATGCCGGAGTTAACAAGCTCCACAACATTCGATATTCATATTTAAATAACCTTAGAGTGCATGATAGATCAACACAATTATACCGAGTACTAACATAGCATGCACACCGTCACCGACAGCTATGAAAGGGGGAATAGATTGCATCAATACCATCATAGTAATAGTTAACTTCATAATCTACAAGAGATCACAATCATAGCATATACCAAGTACTTCATGATGCACACACTGTCACAATTACATCATGGAGGAGGAATAGACTACTTTAATAACATCACTAGAGTAGCACATAGATGATATTCAACTAGATCACAAAAGAGAGAGATGAACCACATAGCTACGGAGCCCTCAGCCCCGGGGGTGAATTACTCCCTCCTCATCATGGAGACAGCGATGGCGGTGAAGATGGCGGTGGAGACGGCGGTGGAGATGACTGGGGGCAATTCCCCGTCCCGGCGGGTCTTGCAGAGACTCTGTCCCCCAAATTGGAGTTTCGCGATGGTGGCGTCTGGAAGGTTTCTCGTACCGTGGCTTTTCGTATCGAAGATTTAGGTCAGGGACCTTTAAATAGGCGAAGAGGCGGAGTCGGAAGGCTGACGGGGCCACCACACAGTAGGGGGGCGCGGCCAAGGCCTGGGCCGCGCCAGCCACATGTGTGGGCCCCCTGTGGCCCTCCTCTGGTCTCTCTCGGGTGTTCTGGAAGCTTCATGGAATTCTAAGACTCTGGGCGTTGATTTCGTCCAATTCCGAGAATATTTCCTTACTAGGATTTCTGAAACCAAAAACAGCAGAAAACAGAACTGACACTTCGGCATCTCGTGAATAGGTTAGTTCCGGAAAATGCATCAAAACGATATAAAGTGTGAACAAAACATGTAGGTATTGTCATAAAACAAGCATGGAACATCAGAATTATGGATACGTTGGAGACGTATCACCCCTCCGGGGGATGCTTGACATACGCCTGCTGGTGCACCGGACGCCAACACGCTAAAGCACAAAAATTAGCACATAAATGATATGTTATAGAACTAAAAACAGTTTCCCGGAATTTATTGAGCGACGAAAAGTGTACCCCTAGTTTAAATCCTATCAGTTTCCAACGGATTCGACGGGACACCGCAGGAAGCCACAATGATTCTCAGATATCTAGCACGCACATATGGTATGTGATATGTGGTGCGGAGGTGGTGTCTGACCACTACGCAGAGGTGTCGCACAATACTAAAATACGCCCCATGTAGCTGCTTCACAAAAAAAACATTTTGGCACCTCGAAAATGAAAAAAATCATCGCCCATGTGTCGGATTTGAAATCCACTCTCGGGGCCTTGCTTCCCATCCCAGGGTGGCAGGGACCACACACGTGCCAAATATGGACTCGTTCGGACAAACTATGCGGTGTCACGGGCCGTTTCCTACTCATTTTCCATAAAAGCCATAGAACTCCAAACGGTGATAGACCTATTTGCGAAGGATTTTCCAAAATAATTTCTGTATCCCAGTTCCGACACATAAAATGACGCCATGCGAAGCCGCGGGATTTTCTGACTTCGTTTAAATTGCTATCTAGCCAAAACGGGCCCCTGGGAGATGTGGTTTGGCCGTACCGGGCGCGCTGGTGCAACCGTTCACCATCACGTTAAACGGAAAAAATAGCACATAAAGTGTTGTGTCGTAGACCTAAATACATTTTTTCCGGAATTTATTGAGCGACGGAAAGTGTACCTCTAGTTCAAATCCGGCCAGTTTCCAACGGATTCGGCAGGACACCGTAGGAAACCGTAGGGATTCCCAGATAGCTAGCGCGCACATTTGGCATGTGATATGTGGTGTGTAGGCGGTGTCCTAGCACTACACGAAGGTCTCGCGTAATGCTAAAATGCGTCCCATGTAGCTGTTTCACAAAAAAAAACCGTTTTGGCATCCCGAAAATGAAAAAACTATCGCCCATGGATCGGATTGGAAATCGCTTCCGAGGCCTTAGCCCCATCCCAGGGACCGCACGTGCCAAATATGGCCTAGTTCCGACAAACTATGTGGTGTCACGGGCCGTTTTCTACTCATTTCCCCTAAAAGGCATAGAACTCCGGACGTGATAGCACTATTTGTGAAGGGGTTTCCAAAATAATTGCCGTATCCCAATTCCGACCTTTGGAGTGGTTACTAGGACACATAAAATGACACCATGCGGCTCCGCGGGATTTTCTGACTTCATTTAAATTGCCATCTGGCCAAAATGGTCCTCCACGGAGATGCAGTATGGCCGTACCAGGCGCGCTGGTGCACCCGTTCACCATCGCGCTAAAAGGAAAAAAATAGCACATAAAGTGATGTTTCGTAGACCTAAAAACATTTTCCCAAAATTTATTGAGCGACGGAAAGTGTACCCCTAGTTTAAATCCGTAAAGTTTCCAGCGGATTCGACGGGACACCGCAGATTCCTAGATAGCTAGCACGCACATATGGCATATGATAGTTGGTACGGATGCGGTCTCCTACCACTACATGGAGGTCTCGCACAATAATAAAATGCGCTCCATGTAGCTGCTTCACAAAAAAACGGTTTTGGCACCCCGAAAATGAAAAAAATCATCGCATGTGGGTCGGATTGAAAATCTGCCAAATATGGCCTCGTTCAGTCGAACTATGTGGTGTCATAGACCGTTTCTTACTTATTTCCTCTAAAAGCCATAGAACTCCGGACTTTATAGCTCTGTTCGTGAAGGGTTTTCCAAATAATTGTCGTATCCCAATTCCAACTTTTGGAGTGGTTACTAGGATACATAAAATAACGCCTTGCGGCTTCGTGGGATTTTCTGACTTCGTTTAAATTGCCATCTGACGAAAACGGGAACCCGAGCATATATAAGAAAGTGTTTGAATTGTTACTATGTTAACATGGTACTGATTCAAATATGCATGATTTTGACATAAACGGATAGAGGATGTTTTTCGAACATTTTGATACCTTATACGCATTTTTCTGACATCATATGAATTAGTTATGTTTTTTACAAAATTAGACAAATTTGAAGGATGGCCTCTTTCGAGGGTGGCCGCCCAGGGCCAAAGGTATGCCGAAGGTGCCCTCGGCGTAGACCTCGCTATGCTGACGGCAACGCTACACCGAAGGTCTTTTTGGCAGGCTAGCTTAGCTGGACCATACGCCGACGGCCCCGATTTTTGGCCCTCAGCGTATAAAAGGCCGTGGGTGTATCGCGCCATTCATGTAGTGCCAGTATCATTAGATTCATCATAAATATCATTTTATATTTTATTTATTTAGCATTTCAGATATCAATATTATTCTATTAATTTGGTCACAAGTCTGAATTTTCAAAAGCAAATACACGTTGTAAGAAGGAACTTGAGGGAGAGTAGTGTGCCAGAAGACACATTTCTCGAAGGATGGTGAATGTGCTTATCTTCTCGGGGTCGCTTTCAGCTTAATTTTTATAAGCCACAAGTTTCATAACTTTCTGCATCAGAACAGAGAAGTGAATACTTTCTGGTAAGCATTTCCTAGCACCTCCCAGTTCAACACGCTGAGCAATTTTCTCACGCAAAGAAACAAGTGTCATCACAGCATCACAAAGAGTAGAAGCTTAGATTTGATTTACCAGAGGAAGATCCATGGCCGAAATACTAGGATCTGCAGTTGCAGGCGAGTCTGTAAGCAGGATTTTCGATATCCTATCGGGTAACACTAGAGACCATGGGAGCCCAGAAGACAACGCTGAGAGACTGGAGTTTGCAGTGCTGAAGATCCACAGCGTTGTTGCCGTCTCTGAAGATTGGCTGATACTCCACCAGCCATTGATCAACTGGAGGGCGAGATTAAAGCGTGTAGCCAAGGAAGGCGATGACATCTTGCGCGCTCACAGGAGGAGATCCTCGGATCGAAGGCAGAACGAGGGAGCTGCAAGGCAACAGGCTGCTTCTGTTCGTAAGCGGATCACCCGAGCGGCGACGCGCTTCTTGCCTTTTCGCCGCGGGAAGGAGGAAGACGGTCCGAGCGACGCGACGGTGCGGAGGTTCGAGAGGCTGGCACACGTCGCCGATGAGTTCTTCCGGTACGTCCAGTTTGGAGGCCGTCCGAGGAGCCTGATGGTGTCCTTCAAAGTTCCCGTGGAGCCACTGATTGCAGGAAAGACACTTGAGTTCTCCCATCGGATGGGCACCCGGGATACCATCCTCTTGCTTCATCCATGCGATGGCGAAGCCGGCGGGCCGAAGGAGATTGTTCTGTTCCTCTCCTACGAGGACACTACGGTGTGGGAGAAGAATTTGAAACTCTTTGTGGTGTTCCAGCTGCTTGAGAACATCGACATCTTGGACATCATCATGTCTGCCTTGCAGCTCTTGCCTCCCCAATTTGTTGCTGCCTGTGTGACCACAAGGGATTTAGTCAAAGAGGTGCTACCACCGCAGGAAACGAGCTATTTCGAAGCATCGTCTGTGCCAAGGCGGTGCGCCTCCATGGCATGGTGGTGTCACCGTGATTCCACGGACAGGAGATGCGCTGCTGGTGACGGTATGCGGCTGCCGTTGCCTATAGTTCGAGTCGACGCCGTGTACTTCGCCATGCCGCAGAAGGACTCGTCAGACACATCTGCGAGCGACGGCCTGCCTCTCAGATTGGTATGTCATATCACTCCCTACCTTGTGCCAGAGAGGTGCTCCGAGCAATACGAGCAGATCGGGCAAGAAAGGCTACAAGAGCTAGAGTTGTTTCCAGAAGTGACGGCCCAAGGAACGCCTGCATGCACAGGGAACTGGTGGTGTCCTCGTGTATCCACGTTTTTGTCGGTGGAACCAGAGCTTTCGGTGCAGCCGCCGAAGCTGGAGCAGTTGTTCCTGATGGAGAACTCCTGTAGAGCGGTGGAGTTCTCGCAGCAGTAGCAGAAGCAATGTGCGGTATATTTCCCGATCTTATATGTACAGTAAGTTATTACTTCAAAAAAAAAAGTAAGTTATTCCTTTTAGGCCTGCTATTACTCAATGAATCATGGATGCTACACTGCCGGTTCTACGTTTGCAAATAAGGAAATATATGTGCTGAATTTATTTCGTAATAGAAAAATGCACAAATAATCACTTTGTTATCTCCTTTCGCGGAGAGGAAGGAAGCGTCTTGCATATCTTCTAGGCATGGTGTGGATGCTTAATACAAGTGGGCGTTTTACCACCAAATCCCTTTACTGTTTGTTGGAAAAGGATTGTGTTTGGTTCTAATAATGAATGGATCTGGGATGCAAAGTTGCCTCTTAAGATTAATTTTTTTCTCAGAATGTTATTCTTACTAGAGATAATCTCAAGAAAAGGAATTAGCCTGGTTCACCCATCTGTTCTTTTTTGCAATGAACATGAGTCTTTGAAACACCTGTTCTTTGGCTGTTCGCATACTAAAGTAATATTGGGTGTGGTTGGGTCTGTTTTAAATGCTCATGGTTGTCCCAAAACTCTCTGGCAAAGTATTACCCGGTTGCATGTTTTCTTCCCTCATGGGGAAAAATATCATATGCTTGTTGGCAGCGTTTTGCTAGGCAGTTTGGAATATAAGGAACCAGATCACCTTCTAGAAAAACTGTGAGGTCCCCCGTGGTAACTATTTTTTGCATGTGTTCGTTTCTCCATTTTTGGGCAGGTTTGTACAATGCTATGGAGGCGGGGGAGTTCAGGGGCGGCGCAGATCAGCTAATGGGAAGGGCGTCCGACCTGGCGTGTTTCATGGAATATGCTGCTTCTAATGCATCGGCTGCACCAACACCTGATAGGTTGATGATCACGGAGGACTGATCCGTTGGTTGCAAGATGCATTAGGATTTGTTCGCTTTTGGTTGTGTGAGGGTTAGCTAGTTGGCTGTGGTGATGTAATGAACTTCCTCTCCTGTTGTGTGTTTCGAACCCTTCTGTAGCTAGGGGTAGGGTTTTTGCCTCTTTGTGTGGCTTTCGATGCCGAGGCCATACAGCGGGTTTTCCTACCAAAAAACTGCATGTTCGTTCCCTTTTCTTTGTTTCCTTTTTTACTATTGTCGCATAAAAAACAAGAACCTTGTATTTCCGTTGAGAAATTAATGGAAAGGTGAGTGATCCCAGGTTGAAGAAAATATCTTCTAAGCATGGTGGCTTGATGCCAACACCCGGATTTTTAAATCTAGATGCTTATTATGTCATACATCGCAATCCAAGGAATATTGTTGTTGCAAGACATAATAGTCGATATCATAAGTCATCATTCATTACAAACCATACTTGTCTTACAAATTTAGATCACATGATCCAATATTACACAAATAGTTGATCTAATGATCAACGAACATAACTCATAGCGGAAGCGTAATAGAAGAGGACTATCTAGTCCACAGGCCAACGCTTGACGTCAGAAGATTCCTAGTTGTCGTAGGCGTCCTGCTGGTCGTCACCTTGGTAGTTCTGCTAATCTTCATAGTCTGGCCATTGGAATAGCCAGGGACACAGCCGTGAGTACTTTAAAGTACTCGCAAACTAATATTAATGTAAGTACTTATCAATTTTAGTAAGGGGGTGCTAAGCTCTAGTTTTATTTGCATAAAGCCAATTTTAGTTCGCAAGCATTTCATAAAAGATCCTTCATATGCTAACTAACTCAAGTGGGAACATTAGTGTCATTCCCACAACTCAGTTGTGAGTCAAGTTAAGTCACCATTCAAGTCATCCTTTCTTGTCAAGAAAACATCTGACACCGGAAACAGTATGGCCTTTCCAACCGTCCGTAACCGTGGACACGGCTATTCGAATAGATTTACACTCTGCAGAGGTTGCACACTTGTGCCACAACATTTGATTACATCCGTCAGGGATAACCCTGAATCATCGTAACTCAGTACGCGGATCATCAACCATAACCTTTCACTTACGTACCCTAGTATAGGTACCTCTCCCCATGAGCTTGGCCTCCCAGTGAAGACAAACCGTCAGCCTGGGAACTGCACAAGGCTTGGGCCGTACATTCACCTCATTTTACATCATTTCACATTCTACGGAGGCAGCCTCGGCATAACCCCTATGATGCTTGTTCAGAGGGAACCCATACTAAGATGTATAAACTTCCAGTTAAGCCCTACCCATAATCAGGTATTGTGGGGGTACTCAAAAATTGGAAAGGTATCGCATCCAAACCAAATATCAGTTTTAATCAAAATCCACCATATCATTCAAGTCATATTCACCTTCAAAGATCTTTCAATAGAATGACTCATCATTCCAAAGTTTTTCATCTCAAATCACAAGTTCCCATCTAGAGTAGTCAATTTTAGTTGTTAGCACTAGCACTAATCATGAGGGGTTCTATCTTGCTTAGTCATCTTTGAGGCTAACTTTACTACTCTTGTAACACTCTAAACTTAGACCAAAGTTAACTATAAAAGTAATCTTTGAGAAACCAAGTAAAAGCTTGTAAGGTAAATACTTGGTATGGGATGCTTGCACATAAAGTAAAAGTAATGTTGCCTTGCTCTATTAGATCTTTGCCCTTGCTAGAATATTAGCTTGCCTTGGTTGGTGTACTGGTCAAAGTGGTCTTCCTCCTCTTGATGGTAGACCTCCTCCTCCTGGTACTCTTCTGTGCTAGCGTCTAAAAACGGATACGAGGTAACAATCACCAAACAAGCTGAGGAGCTATTCTAAGCACACTCAAGGTTCACACAAACTAATCGATCATTCCACACTTACAAAAATGTTGGTTGACTTTGTTTTCTTCTTAAGAGAAAAATAATTTCCTCTCATTACCAAACTTGACTTAGAGTTTCTATTTAAGTCTTGAAGGAAATAATTTCCTCTCATTGAATCTTGTTAAGATTTAATCTCCTCAAAGAATAACCTATGAATCCATGTTGATGATACGTCTCCAACGTATCGATAATTTCTTATGTTCCATGCCACATTATTGATGTTATCTACATGTTTTATGCACACTTTATGTCATATTCGTGCATTTTCTGGAACTAACCTATTAACAAGATGCCGAAGTGCCAGTTGCTGTTTTCTGCTGTTTTTGGTTTCAGAAATCCTAGTAACGAAATATTCTCGGAATTGGACGAAATCAACGCCCGGGATCCTATTTTGCCACGAAGCTTCCAGAAGTCCGAAGGAGAGACGAAGAGGGGCCACGAGGGGGCCACACCCTAGGGTGGTGTGGGGCCCCCGTGCCGCCCCTTGACCTGCCCTTCCGCCTACAAATAGCCTCCGTGACGAAACCCCCAGTACCGAGAGCCACGATACGGAAAACCTTCGAGGCGCCGCCGCCGCCGATCCCATCTCGGGGGATCCGGAGATCGCCTCCGCACCCTGCCGGAGAGGATTCATCTCTGGAGGACTCTACGCCGCCATGGTCGCCTCCGGAGTGATGTGTGAGTAGTCTACCCCTGGACTATGGGTCCATAGCAGTAGCTAGATGGTTGTCTTCTCCCCATTGTGCTTCATTGTCGGATCTTGTGAGCTGCCTATCATGATCAAGATCATCTATATGTAATTCTATATGTTGCGTTTGTTGGGATCCGATGAATAGAGAATACTTGTTATGTTGATTATCAAAGTTATATCTATGTGTTGTTTATGATCTTGCATGCTCTCCGTTACTAGTAGATGCTCTGGCCAAGTAGATGCTTGTAACTCCAAGAGGAGTATTTATGCTCGATAGTGGGTTCATGCCTGCATTGACACGTGACAGAAAGTTCTAAGGTTGTGTTGTGCTGTTGCCACTAGGGATAAAACATTGATGCTATGTCTAAGGATGTAGTTGTTGATTACATTACGCACCATACTTAATGCAATTGTCTTTGCTTTGCAACTTAATCTGGAGGGGGTTCGGATGATAACCTGAAGGTGGACTTTTTAGGCATAGATGCAGTTGGATGGCGGTCTATGTACTTTGTCGTAATGCCCAATTAAATCTCACTATACTCATCATGATATGTATGTGCATGGTCATGCCCTCTTTATTTGTCAATTGCCCAACTGTAATTTGTTCACCCAACATGCTGTTTATCTTATGGGAGAGACACCTCTAGTGACTGTGGACCCCGGTCCAATTCTCTTTACTGAAATACAATCTGCAATACTTGTTCTACTGTTTTCTGCAAACAATCATCTTCCACACAATACGGTTAATCCTTTGTTACAGCAAGCCGGTGAGATTGACAACCTCACTGTTTCGTTGGGGCAAAGTACTTTGGTGTGTTGTGCAGGTTCCACGTTGGCGCCGGAATCTCTGGTGTTGCGCCGCACTACATCCCGCGCCATCAACCTTCAACGTGCTTCTTGGCTCCTCTGGTTTGATAACCTTGGTTTGAGGGAAACTTGCCGCTGTACGCATCACACCTTCCTCTTGGGGTTCCCAACGGACGCGTGTTGAACGGAAAGACAATACGTCATCTACGCGTATCAAGCAGCTTTTTCTGGCGCCGTTGCCGGGGAGATCAAGACACGCTGCAAGGGAGTCTCCACTTCTCAATCTCTTTACTTTGTTTTTGTCTTGCTTAGTTTTATTTACTACTTTGTTTGCTGCACTAAATCAAAATACAAAAAAATTAGTTGCTAGTTTTACTTTATTTGCTATCTTGTTTGCTATATCGAAAACACAAAAAAATTAGTTACTTGCATTTACTTTATCTAGTTTGCTTTATTTACTGTTGCTAAAATGGCCAACCCTGAAAATACTAAGTTGTGTGACTTCACAACCACAAATAATAATGATTTCTTATGCACACCTATTGCTCCACCTGCTACTACAGCAGAATTCTTTGAAATTAAACCTGCTTTACTAATCTTGTTATGCGAGAGCAATTTTCTGGTGTTAGTTCTGATGATGCTGCTGCCCATCTTAATAATTTTGTTGAATTATGTGAAATGCAAAAGTATAAGGATGTAGATGGTGACATTATAAAATTAAAATTGTTCCCTTTCTCATTAAGAGGAAGAGCTAAAGATTGGTTGCTATCTCTGCCTAAGAATAGTATTGATTCATGGACTAAATGCAAGGATGCTTTTATTGGTAGATATTATCCCCCTGCTAAAATTATATCTTTGAGGAGTAGCATAATGAATTTTAAACAATTAGATACTGAACATGTTGCTCAAGCTTGGGAAAGAATGAAATCTTTGGTTAAAAATTGCCCAACCCATGGACTGACTACTTGGATGATCATCCAAACCTTCTATGCAGGACTAAATTTTTCTTCGCGGAATTTATTGGATTCAGCTGCTGGAGGTACCTTTATGTCCATTACTCTTGGTGAAGCAACAAAGCTTCTTGATAATATGATGATCAACTAATCTGAATGGCACACGGAAAGAGCTCCACAAGGTAAGAAGGTAAATTCTGTCGAAGAAACCTCTTCCTTGAGTGATAAGATTGATGCTATTATGTCTATGCTTGTGAATGATAGGACTAATATTGATCCTAATAATGTTCCATTAGCTTCATTGGTTGCACAAGAAGAACATGTTGATGTAAACTTCATTAAAAATAATAATTTCAACAACAACGCTTACCGGAACAATTCTAGTAACAACTATAGGCCATATCCTTATAATAATGGCAACGGCTATGGTAATTCTTATGGGAATTCTTACAACAATAATAGGAGTTCACCCCCTGGACTTGAAGCCATGCTTAAAGAATTTATTAGTACACAAACTGCTTTTAACAAATCTGTTGAAGAAAAGCTTGGGAAAATTGATATACTTGCTTCTAAAGTCGATAGTCTTGCTGCTGATGTTGATCTTTTGAAATCGAAAGTTATGCCTAATGAAAATCATCATAACAAAATTACTACTACAGCAAATGCCATTCAAGTTAGAATTAATGAGAATATAAGATTAATGGCTGAACTGCGTGCTAGGTGGGATAGAGAAGAAAATGAAAAACTAGCTAAAGAGAAGAATGTAGCTAAAGTTTGGACTATTACCACCACTTGTAATGCTAATGCTACACATGTTGCTGCACCTCTTACTATTAATAATAAAAGAATTGGTGTTAGCAATGTTTCCACTTCTAATGCAAAGCGCGAGAAACTGCCTGAAACTGCTAAAACTGCTGAAACTGCTTGTGATAAAGCTGCTGAAATTTTTTCCAACATTGGGGATGATGATCCCATTGCTTTAGATTATAATGGTTTGAATTTTGATGATTGCCACATCTCTGAAGTTATAAAGTTCTTGCAAAAACTTGCTAAAAGTCCTAATGCTAGTGCTATAAATTTGGCTTTCACACAACATATTACAAATGCTCTCATAAAAGCTAGAGAAGAGAAACTAGAGCGCGAAGCCTCTATTCCTAAAAAGCTAGAGGATGGTTGGGAGCCCATCATTAAGATGAAGGTTAAAGATTTTGATTGTAATGCTTTATGTGATCTTGGTGCAAGTATTTCTGTTATGCCTAAGAAAATTTATAATATGCTTGACTTGCCACCATTGAAAATTGTTATTTGGATGTTAATCTTGCTGATCATTCTACAAAGAAACCTTTGGGAAAGTTGATAATGTTCGCATTACCGTTAACAATAACCTTGTCCCCGTTGATTTTGTTGTCTTGGATATTGAATGCAATGCATCTTGTCCCATTATATTGGGAAGACCTTTTCTTCGAACTGTTGGTGCTACTATTGATATGAAGGAAGGTAATATAAAATATCAATTTCCTCTCAAGAAAGGTATGGAACACTTCCCTAGAAAGAGAATGAAGTTACCTTTTGATTCTATTATTAGAACAAATTATGATGTTGATCCTTCGTCTCTTGATAATACTTGATACACACTTTCTGCGCCTAGCTGAAAGGCGTTAAAGAATGGGAGACAACCCATGTTTTTACCTTGTTTTTATTTTGTGTCTTGGAAGTTGTTTACTACTGTAGCAACCTCTCCTTATCTTAGTTTAGTGTTTTGTTGTGCCAAGTTAAGCCGTTGATAGAAAAGTCAATACTAGATTTGGATTACTGCGCAGAAACAGATTTCTTTGCTGTCACGAATCTGGGCAAAATTCTCTGTAGGTAACTCAGAAAATTATGCCAATTTACGTGAGTGATCCTCAGATATGTACGCAACTTTCATTCAATTTGGGCATTTTCATTTGAGCAAGTCTGGTGCCATTTTAAAATTCGTCAATACAAACTGTTCTGTTTTGACAGATTCTGCCTTTTATTTCGCATTGCCTCTTTTGCTATGTTGGATGAATTTCTTTGATCCACTAATGTCCAGTAGCTTTATGCAATGTCCAGAAGTGTTAAGAATGATTGTGTCACCTCTGAACATGTTAATTTTTATTGTGCACTAACCCTCTAATGAGTTGTTTCGAGTTTGGTGTGGAGGAAGTTTTCAAGGATCAAGAGAGGAGTATGATGCAACATGATCAAGGAGAGTGAAAGCTCTAAGCTTGGGGATGCCCCGGTGGTTCACCCCTGCATATTCTAAGAAGACTCAAGCATCTAAGCTTGGGGATGCCCAAGGCATCCCCTTTTCATCGACAACATTATCAGGTTCCTCCCCTGGAACTATATTTTTATTCCATCACATCTTATGTGCTTTGCTTGGAGCGTCGGTTTGTTTTTGTTTTTTGTTTTGTTTGAATAAAATGGATCCTAGCATTCACTTTATGGGAGAGAGACACGCTCCGCTGTAGCATATGGACAAGTATGTCCTTAGCTTCTACTCATAGTATTCATGGCGAAGTTTCTTCTTCGTTAAATTGTTATATGGTTGGAATTGGAAGATGATACATGTAGTAATTGCTATAAATGTCTTGGGTAATGTGATACTTGGCAATTGATGTGCTCATGTTTAAGCTCTTGCATCATATGCTTTGCACCCATTAATGAAGAAATACATAGAGCATGCTAAAATTTGGTTTGCATATTTGGTTTCTCTAAGGTCTAGATAATTTCTAGTATTGAGTTTGAACAACAAGGAAGACGGTGTAGAGTCTTATAATATTTTCAATATATCTTTTATGTGAGTTTTGCTGCACCGGTTCATCCTTGTGTTTGTTTCATATAAGCCTTGCTAGCCTAAACCTTGTATCGAGAGGGAATACTTCTCATGCATCCAAAATACTTGAGCCAACCACTATGCCATTTGTGTCCACCATACCTACCTACTACATGGTATTTTCCGCCATTCCAAAGTAAATTGCTTGAGTGCTACCTTTAAAATTCCATCATTCACCTTTGCAATATATAGCTCATGGGACAAATAGCTTAAAAACTATTGTGGTATTGAATATGTAATTATGCACTTTATCTCTTATTAAGTTGCTTGTTGTGCGATAACCATGTTCTGGGGACGCCATCAACTACTCTTTGTTGAATTTCATGTGAGTTGCTATGCATGTTCGTCTTGTCTGAAGTAAGAGCGATCTACCACCTTATGGTTAAGCATGCATATTGTTAGAGAAGAACATTGGGCCGCTAACTAAAGCCATGATCCATGGTGGAAGTTTCAGTTTTGGACATATATCCTCAATCTCAAATGAGAAAATTATTAATTGTTGTTACATGCTTATGCATAAAAGAGGAGTCCATTATCTGTTGTCTATGTTGTCCCGGTATGGATGTCTAAGTTGAAGAATAATCAATAGCGAGAAATCCAATGCGAGCTTTCTCCTTAGACCTTTGTACAGGCGGCATAGAGGTACCCCATTGTGACACTTGGTTAAAACATGTGCATTGTGATGATCCGGTAGTCCAAGCTAATTAGGACAAGGTGCGGACACTATTAGTATACTATGCATGAGGCTTGCAACTTGTAAGATATAATTTACATGATACATATGCTTTATTACTACCGTTGACAAAATTGTTTCATGTTTTCAAAATCAAAGCTCTAGCACAAATATAGCAATCGATGCTTTTCCTTTATGAGGACCATTCTTTTACTTTATTGTTGAGTCAGTTCACCTATTTCTCTCCACCTCAAGAAGCAAACACTTGTGTGAACTGTGCATTGATTCCTACATACTTGCTTATTGCACTTATTATATTACTCTATGTTGACAATATCCATGAGATATACATGTTATAAGTTGAAAGCAACCGCTGAAACTTAATCTTCTTTTGTGTTGCTTCAATACCTTTACTTTGAATTATTGCTTTATGAGTTAACTCTTATGCAAGAATTATTGATGCTTGTCTTGAAGTGCTATTCATGAAAAGTCTTTGCTATATGATTCACTTGTTTACTCATGTCATATACATTGTTTTGATCGCTGCATTCACTACATATGCTTTACAAATAGTATGATCAAGATTATGATGGCATGTCACTTCAGAAATTATCTTGTTATCGTTTTACCTGCTCGGGACGAGCAGAACTAAGCTTGGGGATGCTGATACGTCTCCAACGTATCGATAATTTCTTGTGTTCCATGCCACATTATTGATGTTATCTACATGTTTTATGCACACTTTATGTCATATTCGTGCATTTTCTGGAACTAACCTATTAACAAGATGCAGAAGTGCCTGTTTTCTGCTGTTTTTGGTTTCAGAAATCCTAGTAATGAAATATTCTCGGAATTGGACGAAATCAACGCCCGGGGTCCTATTTTGCCACGAAGCTTCCGAGGAAGTCAGGAAGAGAGGCCACGAGGGGCCACACCCTGGGCGGCGCGGCCCCCTTGGCCGCGCGGCCCTGTGGTGTGGGGCCCCGTGCGCCTGACCTGCCCTTCCTCCTACAAATAGCCTCCGTGGCGAAACCCCGGCACGAGAGCCACGATACGGAAAGCCTTCGAGGCCGCCGCCGCCGATCCCATCTCGGGGATCCAGGAGCCTCCGGCACCCTGCCGGAGAGGGGATTCATCTCCCGGAGGACTCTACGCCGCCATGGTCGCCTCCGGAGTGATGTGTGAGTAGTCTACCCCTGGACTATGGGTCCATAGCAGTAGCTAGATGGTTGTCTTCTCCCCATTGTGCTTCATTGTCGGATCTTGTGAGCTGCCTATCATGATCAAGATCATCTATATGTAATTCTATATGTTGCGTTTGTTGGGATCCGATGAATAGAGAATACTTGTTATGTTGATTATCAAAGTTATATCTATGTGTTGTTTATGATCTTGCATGCTCTCCGTTACTAGTAGATGCTCTGGCCAAGTAGATGCTTGTAACTCCAAGAGGGAGTATTTATGCTCGATAGTGGGTTCATGCCTGCATTGACACCTGGGACAGTGACAGAAAGTTCTAAGGTTGTGTTGTGTTGTTGCCACTAGGGATAAAACATTGATGCTATGTCTAAGGATGTAGTTGTTGATTACATTACGCACCATACTTAATGCAATTGTCTGTTGCTTTGCAACTTAATACTGGAGGGGGTTCGGATGATAACCTGAAGGTGGACTTTTTAGGCATAGATGCAGTTGGATGGCGGTCTATGTACTTTGTCGTAATGCCCAATTAAATCTCACTATACTCATCATGATATGTATGTGCATGGTCATGCCCTCTTTATTTGTCAATTGCCCAACTGTAATTTGTTCACCCAACATGCTGTTTATCTTATGGGAGAGACACCTCTAGTGAACTGTGGACCCCGGTCCAATTCTCTTTACTGAAATACAATCTACTGCAATACTTGTTCTACTGTTTTCGCAAACAATCATCTTCCACACAATACGGTTAATCCTTTGTTACAGCAAGCCGGTGAGATTGACAACCTCACTGTTTCGTTGGGGCAAAGTACTTTGGTTGTGTTGTGCAGGTTCCACGTTGGCGCCGGAATCTCCGTGTTGCGCCGCACTACATCCCGCCGCCATCAACCTTCAACATGCTTCTTGGCTCCTACCGGTTCGATAACCTTGGTTTCATACTGAGGGAAACTTGCCGCTGTACGCATCACACCTTCCTCTTGGGGTTCCCAACGGACGCGTGTTGAACGGAAAGACAATACGTCATCTACGCGTATCAGTTGACCAAGGCCAACCATTCATAATCATCATTTGGGGAAAATGATTTAAATGAGGTAGAATACCTCATACAATTTAACAGTACCACTTATGATTTAACATCACCAAGTAATTCAATATGAGAGTAAGTAGACCATGGTCACAACCTCATATGAAGTTACTTGGGACAAGATTTAAATGAGAGCAAGCCTCTCATAAGATTTAAATAATAGTTTTGGACAATATCATTTGACTAGAATAGCCATAAAGTACTTTATTTAATGTAGGCCATGATCACACAAAGTAACCATATCATATTTTTGCATAAACATGTAGTATAAGTGAAATGTGATTTATGAGAGTTGGAAACAACTCAAAAGCATTTTTGGTTGATTTTTAATAATTGTTTGAAGTTGAAAAAGTCCCTGCCTTGTTCTTTTTGTCACATTTATTCTACAAAAAATCTCAAGATGAGACCAGTGGGGTTGTGTAGATCCTTTCACTAGCTTTCCGAAAATATAAAGTTCTTCAAATTTGGTTGGGTAGATTTGATTCTATTTGATTTTGAAATAAGCATCTGCAAAGAAATTCATTGAAATCCAAATTTGAATTCAAATGGTTGGGCTTGCGCGGGATATACTAAACGGGCCGGCCCAGTGATGACCCACAAGTATAGGGGATCGCAACAGTCTTCGCGGGAAGTAAAACCAATTTATTGATTCGACACAAGGGGAGACAAAGAATACTTGAAAGCCTTAACGTTGAGTTGTCAATTCAGCTGCACAAATGACTTGCTGCAAGAGTTTATCGGTAACAGATTTTATAGCGATGTATAGTGAAATAACAAAGATGAAACAAACACAGTAGTGATTACAGGAAATGGCAGGATTAAAATACCGTAGGCACAAGGATGGATGACGGGCGTTGCATGGATGAGAGAAACTCATGTAACAATCAAAGCAGGGCATTTGCAAATAATAATAAAACGCTGTCCAAGTACAAAGCAATCCATAGGCATGTGTTCCGTATATAGTCGTACGTGGTCGCAATGAGAAACTTGCACAACATCTTTTGTCCTACCAGCCGGTGGCAGCCGGGCCTCTAGGGAATCTACTGGATATTAAGGTACTCCTTTTAATAGAGTACCGGAGCAAAGCATTAACACTGAACACATGTGATCCTCACATGCCATCCCCTCCGGTTGTCCCGATTTCTACTTCGGGCCTCGGGTTCCGGACAGCGACATGTGTATACAACTTGCAGGTAAGATCATAAAACAATGCATATCATGATGAAACAATAACATGTTCAGATCTGAGATCATGGCACTCGGGCCCTAGTGACAAGCATTAAGCATAACAAGTTGCAACAATATCATCAAAGTACCAATTACGGACACTAGGCACTATGCCCTAACAATCTTATGCTATTACATGACCAATCTCATCCAATCCCTACCATCCCCTTCAGCCTACAGCGGGGGAATTACTCACACATGGATGGGGGAAACATTGCTGGTCGATGGAGAGGCGTCGGTGGTGATGATGGCGATGATCTCCTCCAATTCCACGTCCCGGCGGAGTGCCAGAACGGAGTTTCTGGTCCCGAGATGGAGTTTCGCGATGGTGGCGGCGTACTGGAGGTTTCTGGCGACTCCGACTTCTCATCTCGCGTTTTTAGATCGAAACCTTTAAGTAGTCCAAAGGAGGGCGTCGGAGGGGCAGCCGAGGGGGCCCACACTAGGGCGGCGCGCCCCCTCCTGGGCCGCGCCGGCCTAGTGTGTGGGGCCTCGGGCCTCCACCGGCTTGCCCTTCGGCTCGTAATTCTTCCGGGAAAATAAGACCTTCGACATAAATTCCGGGGATTTTCCCGAAAGTTGGATTTCTGCACAAAAACGAGACACCAGAGCAATTCTGCTGAAAACAGCGTTAGTCCGTGTTAGTTGTATCCAAAATACACAAATTAGAGGCAAAACAATAGCAAAAGTGTTCGGGAAAGTAGATACGTTTTGGACGTATCAACTCCCCAAGCTTAGCTTATTGCTTGTCCTCAAGCAATTCAGTTAACAACTGAGTGCGATAAAAGAACTTTCACGAACACATTTGTTCATATGATGTAAATATTCTCATGATATGGACAAGTACTTAGGCAATTCATAATAAGATACATGCAAATAAGATCATCCAATAGCTATGTCAATCATGGAAAGGTACCAACAAATTAATAATAAGCATCATGAATCATGTCTATAAGCAGGATTGCAATGTTCATAAAAGGGTATGATAAAGTGGTATCTCGCTTGCCCGTATTTGATCAGCAAAACATAAATGCTCAGGCACCTCTGAAGTTCATAGAAAGACTAGAAATAAAAATTGTCAAAGATAAAAGCATCAAAGTTATACCACATTCAATCATATTTTGAGACAAGCATATTATACTAAGAATGACAGTTGTGCTCTCAAGAAAGTGCTCAAAGAAAGGATGGTGACACAACATGAAAGTAAAAGATTGACCCTTCGCAGAGGGAAGCAGGGATTAACATGCGCTAGAGCTTTTCATTTTTTTAAACAGGAGTAAAATTATTTTGAGAGGTGTTTTGTTGTTGTCAACGAATGGTAATGGGTACACCAACTACCTCGCAAACCAGACTTTCAAGAGCGGCTCCCATGAAGGACGTTATTTCTACCAGCAAGATAGATCATCCCTCTTCTCTTTTGTTTACACACGTATTTTAGTTTTATTATGGGTGACACTCCCCCCAACCTTTGCTTACACAAGCCATGGCTAACCGAATCCTCGGGTGCCTTCCATCAATCTCATACCATGGAGGAGTGTCTATTTGCAAAATTAAGTTGCTTACTGATGAATCAGAGCAAAACATGTGAAGAGAATTATTAATGAAGTTATTAGTTGGGGCTGGGCACCCCGTTGCCAGCTCTTATTATGAAAGTCCGTCGAAAGTAAATGACAAGGTTGAAGGATAAACACCACATACTTCCTCATGAGCTATAAAACATTAACACAAATTGAGAAGCATTTTGAAGGTTTAAAGGTAGCGCATGAGAATTTACTTGGAATGGTTTGAAATGCCATGCATAGGTATTTATAGTGGACACTTTGGAATAACTTGGTTTTCAGGGGTTTGGAAGCACGAGCAGCGTTCCCGCTCAGTACAAGTGAAGGCTAGCAATAGACTAGGGAGCGACAAATCAAGAGAGCAGTAACTGTCATAATCATGCTTGCGGCAAAATAAATTAACGGAGGCATAAAAGTGATACAAAAACTCTGAAGCAAATAAATCATCGAGGCTTAATTGACTTTTGTTCAGTCATATGCATGCGTGAGCATGTGCCAAGTCGATTCAAATGAATTATTCAGAGGAGGATACCACAGTGTCATACCTATTTATGAATAAAACAATGCAATCAAACATCCATGACATGCTACTCATATTAATAAATTGGAGCTAAACATGAGAGATCATGAACTACTAGACTTTCTTAAATGACATATACCTCACATGAACCAACTAAGCATGCTCACATGGATGAGTATATGTACAAAAATGAAAACAAATAGAGTTCATACCAGCCTCTCACCACAATCGAATTGTCGTAGATCGTCATTATTGTCTTTCACTTGTGTAGCTTGGATAATATGAAATGAAAACCACGCTCCAGCCACCGAAGACCATTGAACTCATAATGAACTTTACAAAACCAAAGAAGAATAGCAAATATTTTTGGTGTTTTCGAATTGGAAACAAGAACAAGAGGAAACAAGCAAAGAAAGCAAAATCTTTTTGGATTTTTTTATAGCAAACCAACGATAGCAAATAAAGCAAAATAAAAGCAAGAAACCAAAATAAGCAAATGGTGAAGAGAAACAACAGAAATATTTTTGGTCTTTTTGTGTTTTAGGAAAGAAACAAAGCAAAAACAAGAAAATGAAAACTAGAAGAGTCGCATAAACACAAAGCAGCAGGAATTCGTCAAACTTGACAGCAGTACAGTAATCAATTTTTAAGAAATTCTTCCACTGCTCAAATCGAAAAGTGTTCAACTAATAAAAGTTAGATAACAACCTGGGGAACATGCACAAAAATTGGCTTCGCAAAATAACGTTCTGGCTATTTTTGAGAATTTTTTTGGTATCAGTCCAGAATCTGTTTTCAGGCAGCACTTCCCCAAATATCATCTCCCTCTTATTAGAAAACCACTTAAAGAAACTAAACAAGTATATACAAGTATCCAGCAACCATAATATGCAAAGAATGAGTGATGCCGGTAGACCTCCCCCAAGCTTAGGCTTTTGGCCTAAGTGGTCAACCCCAGCGAGGGTCGCTATTCCACTCCGGTGGATCATACATGGCGTAGTCATAATAAGGTCCCGGTGCAGAAGAAAAGGGTGAAGGCTCCACATGCCCAAAATGTTGATGCGAAGAGCTTGCTGCATCGGATGATGAGTCGAGGTGTTCCTCGGCCTCCTCCGTGTTGTCTCTTGCATGATGGCCTCCTCCCTCTATGTATGCATTCAGTGCACCTTCCGTGACTGACCAATCCTCCCTGGAATCAAGGTTAAATAGAACAGGTGCAGGCAATCCTACTAGTTTTTCAGTTTTCTTAGTTGTTCTCCAAGTTTTCTTGTAAAATGTTATCTTGTAAGACAGGTTACCCAAATTAGATGAATCAGAAACAAATTCATGTTTAATCATGGAGACTATGTCAAGTTTCTCTACGGAAAGCTGAATATCAAGATGGTGAGGTTCTATACCATGCATAGCTAATAAACGAGAGGCGATGAGACCTTCACAAATTCCTCCCCTCTCACGGTTAGTAGAAAGTCTATAGGCTATCAAAGCACCCAAATTATAGGTCTTATTACCTTGCAATGCAGCAGCTAGAAAAGCTAAATCCTGGATAGATAATTTACTTGCATTCTTTCTAGCAAGAACGCACTTGGTGATGAAATAAGCAAAGTAACGAATAGCTGGGAGTTGAATACTACTGATTTTACCACCATCCTCTGAGAAGCTTCTTCCATGACAAATCATCTTGAAGAGGTTCAAGAGCTCTTGCGGCGATCCCCTTATCTTCTCGCATGATCCCCATTGCGGCACTCTAATTGCTGCACAAAAATCATCGAATGGCAAGTTGACAGTTTTATTATAAATTTTGTACCGAACCATGGGGTTAGATTGCGACCAATTGAACTTAAAATCCTGCACAACAGACATAGTCAATTTTGCATATTGGCATGGTTCTCCATCAACAAAATCATTCAACCCTGCACGAGAAATTAGATTCTGAACATCTCCCAAGATTCCTGCACTTCTCATGAAATCTGTGCACGGGTAGTAAGAGGGGTATACTCCCTCTTCGCGGTTAACTCTCATGACTTGTTGCACCTCCAATTCTTGTTGGTTTAGTTGATGCCTATTCCACTCCATTTTCTGAAATTTTTCAACAAACAATATAAAATTTGATTTGGTGACATATAATTGAGGGGAACTACTATAGGAACTTGCTAGAGTATTAATCATGCATCAAAAATAGTTTCTACAACTTAGACCAAGCATGCAAGCTCACTAAACATGTTACCTATAGCAGCAGAATATTCAAAATATACTCAACCAAACAAAATTCTATTTGGATAATCGGAGGAGTCACATACCGGAGAGCAAATGTGCCAAATTTCAGACAGAAATCTGGGCTGAGCAAAGAGATCGAGAAATCTTGAGCAGAAACGCGAGTGAGAAACGGGTGCGAGTTTTTCGGGAGAGAGAAGAGAGTGGGAGGAAGAGATAAGTGGTGGGGCAAGGAGGGGCCCACACGCCAGGGTGGCGCGCCCCCTTCCTGGCCGCGCCGGCCATGGGGGCCAGCCCTGGGGTGCCCCACTGGTCATCCCCAGGTACTCCCAGGTGCGTTTTCGAAAAATAAGACCAACAGTATAATTTTTGTAAATTTTTGAAAACTTTGAAAAATGCACATTTCTGGGTATTAAGTTTATTATTACTGGGCAGAAAAAGATTTTGAAATCTCTATACAACTAAAGAACTTTGCAAAACAAAAGTGCTACAGCAAGTAGAACAAGTGGAGGAAGAAAGAGATGTTGTTTACCTCCTCTATGCATATAAAAAGTATTTGTTAACAAGGTTGATCAAGTCTTGCCACCAAATAAATTTTACATAGCATAAGAAGAAATAAACCTCAAATCAATCATGTTACCTTGAATTGTATTGATATGGATCCAATCATAAGATTTTGATATCCTTCTTTAGGCTCATATATAGGACAATCAATAGTTCCAACTTTGATAGTTCTCACATTAGAAATGGTATTAACTCCACATACTTTATCAATCCTCTTGGGGAAATAAACGGTATGCTCCTTGTCATCAACATTGAAAGTAACCTTTCCTTTATTGCAATCAATAACAGCCCCTGTGTTAAGAAAAGGTCTCCCAAGAATAATAGACATATTATCATCTTCAGGCATTTCCAACACAACAAAATCAGTTAATATCAAGCGATTATTAGTAACTTGAACAAGAACATCCTCACATATACCAACAGGAATAGCATAGATTTATCAGCCATTTGCAAAGATATATCGGTTGGTATCAACTTATCTAAATAAAGTCTCTTATAAAGAGAAAAAGGCATAACACTAACACCGCTCCCAAATCACATAGAGCAGTTCTAACATAATTATTCTTAATAGAACAAGGAATGGTCGGTATACCTGGATCGCCCAACTTCTTTGGAACTTTGCCATTGAAAGAGTAATTAGCAAGCATAGTGGAAATCTCCTCATTAGGAATTTTCCTTTTGTTAGAGACAATATCTTTCATATACTTTGAATAAGGAGGCAATTTAATAGCATCAGTCAAAGGGATTTGCAAGAATAAAGGTTTCATCCAATCGCAAAATTTATTATAGTGTTCTTCTTCCTTTGATTTTAGTTTCTTAACAGGAAAAGGCATTTGCTTTTGGACCCAAGGTTCCCTTTCATTACCATGTTTCTTAGCAATAAAATCTTCTTTAGTATACTTTTTATTTTTAGCATGCTTTTCAGGTTCATCTTCAATTTCTTCTTTATCAGAAGCATCATTCTTATCATTATCATTATCATGTTCATTACCACTTTTGGTTTCAGCATCAGATATAGAAATACTATTAGGATCATTAACAGGTTCAGAGGATTCTACAACATTTTTATTGTAGGGATTCGTTGCATAGAAAAAAAAATTCCTACCGCGAGAACGCAATCCAAGCCAAGATGCAATCTAGAAAACGGTAGCAACGAGGGGATGATCGAGACTCACCCTTGAAGATTTCCAAAGCCTATAAGAGTAGGCTCTTATTGCTGCGGTAGACGATCACTTGCCGCTTGCAAAGCGTGTAGAAGATCTTGATCACGGTGCCACGATCGGGCAGCACCTCCGTACTCGTCACACGTTCGGTGTTGATGAAGACGACGTCCTTCTCCCCGTTCCAGTGGGCAGCGGAAGTAGTAGCTCCTCCTTGAATCCGGCAGCACGACGGCGTGGTGGCGGTGGTGGTGGAGAACTCCGGCGGAGCTTCGCTAAGCGTGCGGGAGAGGTGGAGGAGAGAGGCGGCTAGGGTTTGGGAGAGGGGGCGCCGGCCACTGGGGTGCGGCCACCTTGTGGTCTTGGGGTGGCCGGCCCCCTCCCCTATGCCCCTCATTATATAGGTGGATCCCCAAGTGTTGGACTACAAGTCTTCGAATAAGACCCCAACACAAGAACCTTCCATGTAGTAGGGAAACCTACCCAAGGTGGGACTCCCACTTGAGGTGGGATTCCCCCTTCCATGTGGGGGTGGCCGGCCCCCTTAGGTGGAGTCCACCTTGGACTCCCCCACTAGGGTTGGCCGGCCATGGGGAGGTGGAGTCCCTCCGGGACTCCTCCTTCCTTAGTGATTCCTTCCGGACTTTTCTAGAACCTTCTAGAACCTTCCATAAATCCGAATCATTTTCAAACTTATAAAATGACTTCCTATATATAAATCTCTCGGACCATTCCGGAACTCCTCGTGATGTCCAGGATCCCATCCGAGACTCCGAACAATACTTAGAACTCCATTCCATATTCAAGTTCTACCATTTCAACATCAAACCTTAAGTGTGTCACCCTACGGTTCGCGAACTATGTGGACATGGTTGAGTACTCTCTCCGACCAATAACCAATAGCGGGATCTGGAAATCCATAATGGCTCCCACATATTCAACAATGACTTTAGTGATCGAATGAACCATTCACATACGATACCAATTCCCTTTGTCACGCGATATTTTACTTGTCCGAGGTTTGATCATCGGTATCACTCTATACCTTGTTCAACCTCGTCTCCTGACAAGTACTCTTTACTCGTACCGTGGTATGTGGTCTCTTATGAACTTATTCATATGCTTGCAAGACATTAGACGACATTCCACCGAGAGGGCCCAGAGTATATCTATCCGTCATCGGGATGGACAAATCCCACTGTTGATCCATATGCCTCAACTCATACTTTAGGATACTTAATCCCACCTTTATAACCACCCATTTACGCAGTGGTGTTTGATGTAATCAAAGTACCTTTCCGGTATAAGTGATTTACATGATCTCATGGTCATAAGGACTAGGTAACTATGTATCGAGCTTATAGCAAATAACTTAATGACGTGATCTTATGCTACGCTTAAATGGGTGTGTCCATTACATCATTCATATAATGATATAACCTTGTTATTAATAACATCCAATGTTCATGATTATGAAACTAATCATCCATTAATCAACAAGCTAGTTAAGAGGCATACTAGGGACTCTTTGTTGTTTACATATCACACATGTATCAATGTTTCGGTTAATACAATTATAGCATGGTACATAAACATTTATCATAAACATAAAGATATATAATAACCACTTTTATTATTGCCTCTTGGGCATATCTCCAACAGTCTCCCACTTGCACTAGAGTCAATAATCTAGATTACATTGTAATGTACCTAACACCCATGGCATTCTGGTGTTGGTCATGCTTTGCCCTAGGGAGAGCTTTAGTCAACGGATCTGCTACATTCAGATCAGTGTGTACTTTGCAAATCTTTACTTCTCCATCTTCGATGTACTCGTGAATCGAGTGGTAACGCAGCTTGATATGCTTCAGCCTCTTGTGTGACCTTGGTTCTTGTGCATTGGCGATGGCACCCATGTTGTCACAGTAGATGACTAGTGGGTCCAATGCACTAAGAACCACACCGAGCTCTACAATGAACCTCTTCATCCATACCGCTTCTGATGAAGCCTCTGAAGCCGCTATGTACTCCGATTCTGTTGAAGACTTCGCCCCCATGCACTGCTTCGAGCTTGCCTAGCTTACTGCAGCACCATTCAATATAAACACGTATCCAGACTGTGACTTAGAGTCATCGGGATCAGTGTTCCAACTTGCATCGGTGTAACTTGTTACAACGAGCTCTTGGTCACCTCCATAACAAAGAAACATATCCTTAGTTCTTTTCAAGTACTTCAGGATATTCTTGACCGCTGTCCAGTGTTCCATTCCTGGATCACTTTGATATCTGCTAGTCAAACTAACAGCATGTGCTATATCCGGTCTAGTACATAGCATGGCATACATAATAGAGCCTACTGCCGAGGCATAGGGGATCTGACTCATCCTTTCTCTTTCTTCTGTCGTAGCCGGTCCTTGAGTCTTACTCAAGACCTTGCCTGGTAACATAGGTAAGAACCCTTTCTTACTTTCGTCCATTCTAAACTTCTTTAGAATCTTGTCCAGATATGTACTCTGTGATAGCCCTATTAGACGTCTTGATCTATCTCTATAAATCTTGATGCCTAATATATACGATGCTTCACCAAGGTCTTTCATTGAAAAACTATTATTCAAATAACCTTTTACACTGCTTAATAGTTCTATATCATTCCCAATCAATAATATGTCATCTACATATAATATCAGGAATGCTACAGAGCTCCCACTCACTTTCTTGTAAATACAGGCCTCTCCATGACACTGTATAAACCCAAAGTCTTTGATGCACCCCCGGGATCAGGGTTAGACAAATACCAGATCTTCGTCCGACATAAGCCTAACCTAGAGCTCGAGAGACTACAGTGAGAGAATCGGTAACACAACAGTGACTCTACGACTCAAAGATGTAATACAAGCTCATAACTGAGCGAAGAACCAAAGCATTACAAGCAGAGGTCACTGACCTGACATACATCAATCAATGGAAGCAAAGTTATGCTATTCTAAATAGCAAGATAGAAAAAGGCCTAAGAGGCCAGGAGCATAACGGCGACGTCCCAGCCCATAGATTCCAGGCTGCCACCTGGGAACCCCAAGCTACTCGTCGATGTCGACTTAGAAACCACCATCTGTTGGAGCGACTTCGTCTGAAACAAAGCATGCAAAGCTGAGTACAGGGACTCAGCAAGACTTAGTACAACCTTTTAGCAAAGCTGGTATGCGGGCTTTCTGTGGAGCTTCTTTTGCGTAAAGCCAATTTTCCTTTGTTAAACAAGAGGGAGAAGAAGCTCGACTACTCAGAACCTTTAAAAGGGGATAAGAGAGCGACATCTCTATCTTTATTGATCATCATATTGTATCCACCAATCTTCATCATCTCGAACCACTATCCTCGGATCACCCCCTCAACACCCGAAGAAGGTATCCGTAAACACACATTGGTTGCCAAGTTTTACGATTAGGTTAAAGTTCTCTATGATCTCCACGTCCGTTCCCAAGTCGTCCGTAACCGTGGACACGGCTTTTCGAAAAGATTTAACCCTGCAGGGGTGCACAACTTTACCCACACGTGCCAACCGATTCTTAGTGCCAGACATTAGCTCTCTTCCTTGGAAAGCCGGCAGAGAGTGGTTGACCACGACCTTTACCTTGCTGTCGCCGAGACCATGAGTCACGCGCTAAGGATTGTTCCGCCGTAACGGGTCAAGTCCCGAAGTCGGTCCTTAACGATGTGAGGCGAGGTGGGTTTCCCCAGGGGCCGCAACCCCCAGCCACCACGGCCACGCTTACCTACCTGTTATGTACCTTTTCCCCCAAAGCAGAATGCAATGCATATGTCCAGATAACGCGCAAACTATGTGACTCATGGAATCTACTAGGCAAGTTAGTGAGTCGAGAGGGTACCATAATAGGGCCTCGTGTGGTTGTACGCTCGGTCTTGGTTCAAGAGGCGAGAACTCGGTTCCTAGGGTCGGCAGAAACGAAACAACCCACCACATCCCAATGTGGCCTCTCGTCTGAGCCTTTAATCATGTTTAACAACATCTCTATACTTACCACGTCAACCTGTCATGCTATTTTCATTTCATTGTAAGACTCCAGTCCGAAGACCGGAGTTGTAGCGTAACAAACTAAGCATGGCTAAGCATAAAGAGATAAAGGCTCTAGCGATGCACACATGCCAAACCTAGTTATGCTAGGAGCAGTGGATCAGGTATTTGAGGCTACAAGGGTGGAACATGCAATAGATAGGATAACTCTACCTATCGATAAAAGACAGTTGAATCGCATGCAATATGTAGGAACCAGAAGTAAAAGCATTTCAAAAACATATATGAACCAGGCTAGAGCTTGCCTTTGTCCCTGACAAACCGAGGTGGATCTTCGAAGATCCCATGCTTGACTTGTTCGTCGGTGAACAATTATTGATCTTCGGTGTTGTCGTTCTTCATCGTCTCGGGCACGTGTTCTATCGATCGCGAAGAAGCAAACACTAGAAATAGAGAAATAACATTCAATACATGGCATAATGCAATGCACACTCAAGGATGATGATATGACATGTTAATAGTAATGAAAGTGATCCTATAACATGCTCATCAATTTAAATAGGGTTGGAATGCATAATACTTTGCAATTCCATAAACCCCGCATATTAAAGAAGAGGGTTCAATTGTTCTTCTATTAAGGACAGGGTTCAAAGTTGTTTAATCATGCATGATTGTGATACTAAAGTGTAGATCTCATTTTTCTGAAGATTTTGATATATTATACATATTTTTCTGATTTAAAATGAACAAGTTATGAATTTTACAAGTTCTATTCATTTTATTCAATTTCTGGAAATTCTGTAAAATATTAAAAGCTGACAGACTGGACCCACCTGTCATGGTTTTATTAATTTCTAAAACATTTTTAAAAAGATTAAATATCTGACAGCCGGTCCCACCTGTCATAGTTTTATTCATTTACAGAAAATAAAAAAAAACAAAAATAAAAAGAAAAGGCCGACTCGGTCCCACCGGTCAACCGCCGGTGGTTGACCACGGCGGACCGGCGGGTGGCGAGCGCGCCGGCGTTCCAGGGCGCAGGCGCGCGAGCGGGCTCGTTGACGCGCCTCGCCGAGGCGAACCTGGAGGCGGCGCCGCCGCCAATGGTCGCCGGAGCGACCACGGCGGCGACGGCCGGCGGCGGCGCTCGCAGCTCACGTGGCGGGGCGCTAGAGAGAGAGGGAGCGGAAGGGAATGGGAGCACCGGGGCTCACCCTGAGCACGCCGGGAAGACGGCGCGGCGGAGGTGGCCGGAGGCGCCGCGCAGCCACGGGAGCTCCCGCTGCGGGCCCGATTGTTGCCGCGGCTAGAGAGCTCCCCGGCATTCCTTTAGCTGAGGAGGAAGAGGGGTCGAGGCGAGCTTGCGGTGTCGGCTGGGCGCGGGGAGGGGTAGAACGGCGGCGACGGCGAGGCCGTGGGCTAGGGTTTCTCGGCCGCGCGCAGAGAAGAGGAGGAGAGGAGGGGGCGTGGGGGTTCTCCCCGGCGGCGGCGGGGCTTTATAGGCGTCCGGGGGCGGCGAGGGCAATCCCGGCCGCCGGCGCCATCGGGCGGCCGGCGCGCCAGGCAGCAGCTCGTCTGCCGGGGGAAGACAAGGTTTTTGCGAAAGCCCCCTGGCTTTTGGGGATTTTCTTGGAAAATAAAAACAGGGTAAAGAATTAATTTTTGGGATTTTGCAACCTTTTGGAGACCAAATTAACAAAATTGGGAAACATTGTTTCAACCCTTTTTGTTGCAAAATTTCTCAAATTAAATGCAGATGCATGCATGCTTATTCACAACTAGCAACAATTATTGGATTAACAACATGGGATGTTACATTTGATCACCTTATCAAAGCGTCGGTTCCAACTTCTCGATGCTTGCTTCAGTCCATAAATTGAACGCTGAAGTTTGCATACTTTGTCAGCATTTTTAGGATCGACAAAACCTTTGGGTTGTACCATATACAACTCTTCCTCAATGTCTCCATTAAGGAACGCCGTTTTGACATCCATCTGCCAAATCTCATAATCGAAAAATGCAGCTATTGCTAACAAAATCCTCACAGATTTTAGCTTCGCTACAGGTGAGAAAGTCTCATCGTAGTCAACTCCTTGAATTTGTCGGAAACCCTTTTGACAAGTCGAGCTTTATAGACAGTAATATTACCATCAGCATCTGTTTTTCTCTTGAAGATCCATTTATTCTCGACAGCCTTGCGGCTATCAGGTAAGTCTACCAAAGTCCATACTTTGTTATCATACATGGATCCCATTTCGGATTTCATGGCTTCTTGCCATTTGTTGGAATCTGGGCTCATCATCGCTTCTTCATACGTTGCAGGGTCCTCATCATTGTTGTCCACAATCATGACATTTAGACAAGGATCATACCAATCAGGAGTGGCACGTTCCCTTGTCGATCTGCGAGGTTCAGTAGTTTCCTCGTTCGAAGTTTCATGATCATTATCATTAGCTTCCTCTGTTGCCGGTGTAGGCGGTACAGGTACAACTTCCGGTACTGCGCTACTCTGATCAACGAGTAAAGATTCATCAATCTCATCGAGTTCTACTTTTCTTCCAGTCACTTCTTTAGTGAGAAATTCTTTCTCAAGAAAGTTTACCCTATAGTTTCCTTAGGGTATCCTATGAAGACGCATTTCTCCGCTTTGATTTCTAGCTTGTAGTTTCCTTAGGGTATCCTATGATTTTGCCTTCGGATCTGTGATAGAAAGTGTACCCTATAGTTTCCTTAGGGTATCCTATGAAGACGTATTTCTCCGCTTTGGGTTCTAGCTTGTCCGGTTGTAACTTCTTTACATAGGCTTCGCAACCCCAAACTTTAAGGAACGACAACTTAGGTTTCTTATTAAACCATAGTTCATACGGTGTCGTTTCTACGGATTTTGATGGTGCTCTATTTAAAGTGAATGCGGCTGTCTCTAATGCATAACTCCAAAATGATAACGGCAAATCAGTAAGAGACATCATAGAACGAACCATATCTAAGAGAATTCGATTACGATGTTCGGACACACCGTTTCGTTGTGGTGTTCCCGGCGGTGTCAATTGTGAAAGTATTCCGCATTTCTTTAAATGCATGCCAAACTCATAACTCAGATATTCACCTCCGCGATCAGATCGTAGAAATTTAATCTTCTTGTTACGTTGATTTTCTACTTCACTTTGGAATTCCTTAAACTTCTCGAAAGTTTCGGATTTATGTTTCATGAAATAGATATACCCATATCTACTCAGATCATCTGTGAAGGTTAGAACATAACGATAACCACCGCGCGATGCTACACTCATTGGTCCGCACACATCGGTATGTATGATTTCCAATAAGTCAGTAGCTCGCTCCATCATACCAGAGAATGGAGTCTTAGTCATTTTTCCCATCAGACATGCTTCGCATCTATCAAGTGACTCAAAGTCAAGTGATTCAAGTAATCCATCGGTATGGAGTTTCTTCATGCGTTTCACTCCAATATGACCAAGACGATAGTGCCACATATAAGTAGAATTATCATTCAATTTAATTCGCTTAGCATCAATGTTATGTATATGTGTATCACTACTATTGAGATCTAACAGAAATAAGCCATTCTTTTCAGGTGCTCGACCATAAAAGATATTATTCATAAAAATAGAACAACCATTATTCTCAGACTTGAATGAATAACCGTCTTGCATTAAACAAGATCCAGATATAATGTTCATGCTCAACGCGGGTACAAAATAACAATTATTTAGGCTTAAAACTAATCCCGAAGGTAGATGTAGAGGAAGTGTGCCGACAGCGATCACATCGACTTTGGATCCATTTCCAACACGCATCGTCACTTCATCCTTCAGTAGTCTTCGTTTATTCTTTAGTTCCTGTTTCGAGTTACAAATATGAGCAACCGAACCAGTATCAAATACCCAGGTACTAGTACGAGAACCAGTGAGATAAACATCTATAACATGTATATCAGATATACCTTCTTTCTTCTTCTTGACAAGGCCGCTCTTTAGATCAGCCAGATACTTGGAGCAATTACGCTTCCAGTGTCCCTTCTCCTTGCAGTAATAGCACTCAGCATCAGGCTTAGGGCCGTTCTTAGGTTTCATAGGAGGCGTGGTAGCTTTCTTGCCACCCTTCTTGAATTTTCCCTTAGACTTGCCCTGTTTCTTGAAACTGGTGGTCTTGTTGACCATCAACACTTGGTGCTCTTTCTTGATCTCAATCTCAGCAGCTTTTAGCATGCCAAAGAGTTCAGGTAACTCTTTGTTCATGTTCTGCATATTGTAGTTCATCACAAAGTTCTTGATTAATCCCCAGTCTGTTAGGAATCACTATTCCCAAGTCTGTGAGTTTCTTCGCATGCCCCAGTCATGGCGAGCATGTGCTCACTAACGGAGCTGCCTTCTTCCATCATGCAGCTGAAGAAGTGTTTCGATGCTTCATAGCATTCCACGGCCGCATGAGTTTCAAATATAGCTTTCAGCTCATTGACCAACTCATGAGGATCGTGGTGCTCAAAACGTTTTTGAAGATCGGCTTCCAGACTGCATAGGATGGCACACTGAACTTGAGAGTACCGAGTTTTCCGAGTCGCGTAAACATTCTTTACTTCATCGGTTTCAGTTTCTGCAGGAGGGTCACCTAGCGGTGCATCAAGCACATATTGCAGATTTCCGCCAGAGAGGAAGATCCTCACATGACGGAACCAGTCGGTGAAGTTGCTACCGTTGCTCTTAAGCTTTTCTTTCTCTAGGAACTGGTTAAAATTGATTGGGGACGCCATCTCTACAACATATATTTGCAATAGTTTAGACTAAGTTTATGACAAATTGAGTTCAAATTTTAATTCAACATAATTAAAAATCTAGGTGAACTCCCACTCAAAACAATATCCCTCGCATTGTCTTAGTGATCACACGAACCAAATCCACCACACCTAAGTCCGATCATCACGAGACAAGGTGTAATTTCAATGGCGAACACTCAAAGTATTCATCATATCAATCATATGATTCATGCTCTACCTTTCGGTATCACGTGTTCCGAGACCATGTCTGTACATGCTAGGCTCGTCAAGGCCACCTTAGTATCCGCATGTGCAAAACTGGCTTGCACCCGTTGTATGCACTTGTTGATTCTATCACACCCGATCATCACGAGATGCTTCGAAACGACAAGTCTTGGAAACGGTGCTACTAAGGATGAACACTTTATTATCTTGAAATTTTAGTGAGGGATCATCTTATAATGCTACCGTCGCGATCTAAGCAAAATAAGATGCATAAAAGGATTAACATCACATGCAGTTCATATGTGATATGATATGGCCCTTTGTCTTTGCGCCTTTGATCTTCATCTCCAAAGCACGGACATGATCTCCATCATCTTCGGGCATGATCTCCATCATCGTCGGCGTAGCGTCAAGGTCCATGGCGCCGTCTTCATGGTTGTTCACCTCATGTAGCAACTATTACAACTACTTTGAAATACTACTCAACATGAAATTTAAAGACAACCATAAGGCTCCTGCCGGTTGCCACAATACAATAATGATCATCTCATACATATTCATCATCACATTATGGCCATATCACATCACCAAACCCTGCAAAAACAAGTTAGACGTCTCTAATTTGGTTTGCATATTTTACGTGGTTTAGGGTTTTCGAGAGAGATCTAATCTACCTACGAACATGAACCACAACGGTGATACTAATGTTGTCAATAGAAGAGTAAATTGAATCTTCACTATAGTAGGAGAGACAGACACCCGCAAAGCCTCTTATGCAATACAAGTTGCATGTCGAACGAGGAACAAGTCTCATGAACGCGGTCATGTAAAGTTAGTCCGAGCCGCTTCATCCCACTATGCCACAAAGATGCAAAGTACTCAAACTAAAGACAACAAGAGCATCAACGCCCACAAAACCATTGTGTTCTACTCGTGCAACCATCTATGCATAGACACGGCTCTGATACCATTGTAGGGATTCATTGCATAGAAAACAAAAAATTTCCTACCGCGAGAACGCAATCCAAGCCAAGATGCAATCTAGAAAACGGTAGCAACGAGGGGATGATCGAGACTCACCCTTGAAGATTTCCAAAGCCTACAAGAGTAGGCTCTTATTGCTGCGGTAGACGATCACTTGCCGCTTGCAAAAGCGTGTAGAAGATCTTGATCACGGTGCCACGATCGGGCAGCACCTCCGTACTCGGTCACACGTTCGGTGTTGATGAAGATGACGTCCTTCTCCCCGTTCCAGGGGGCAGCGGAAGTAGTAGCCCCTCCTTGAATCCGGCAGCACGACGGCGTGGTGGCGGTGGTGGTGGAGAACTCCGGCGGAGCTTCGCTAAGCGTGCGGGAGAGGTGGAGGAGAGAGGGGGCGGCTAGGGTTTGGGAGAGGGGGCGCCGGCCACTTAGGGTGCGGCCACCTTGTGGTCTTGGGGTGGCCGGCCCCCTCCCCTATGCCCCTCATTATATAGGTGGATCCCCAAGTGTTGGACTACAAGTCTTCGAATAAGACCCCAACACAAGAACCTTCCATGTAGTAGGGAAACCTACCCAAGGTGGGACTCCCACTTGAGGTGGGATTCCCCCTTCCATGTGGGGGGGTGGCCGGCCCCCTTAGGTGGAGTCCACCTTGGACTCCCCCACTAGGGTTGGCCGGCCATGGGAGGTGGAGTCCCTTCGGGACTCCTCCTTCCTTAGTGATTCCTTCCGGACTTTTCTAGAACCTTCTAGAACCTTCCGTAAATCACCGGATCATTTTCAAACTTATAAAATGACTTCCTATATATGAATCTTATTCTCCGGACCATTCCGGAACTCCTCGTGATGTCCGGGATCCCATCCGAGACTTCGAACAATACTTCGAACTCCATTCCATATTCAAGTTCTACCATTTCAACATCAAACCTTAAGTGTGTCACCCTACGGTTCGCGAACTATGTGGACATGGTTGAGTACTCTCTCCGACCAATAACCAATAGCGGGATCTGGAGATCCATAATGGCTCCCACATATTCAACGATGACTTTAGTGATCGAATGAACCATTCACATACGATACCAATTCCCTTTGTCACGCGATATTTTACTTGTCCGAGGTTTGATCATCGGTATCACTCTATACCTTGTTCAACCTCGTCTCCTGACAAGTACTCTTTACTCGTACCGTGGTATGTGGTCTCTTATGAACTTATTCATATGCTTGCAAGACATTAGACGACATTCCACCGAGAGGGCCCAGAGTATATCTATCCGTCATCGGGATGGACAAATCCCACTGTTGATCCATATGCCTCAACTCATACTTTCCGGATACTTAATCCCACCTTTATAACCACCCATTTACGCAGTGGTGTTTGATGTAATCAAAGTACCTTTCCGGTATAAGTGATTTACATGATCTCATGGTCATAAGGACTAGGTAACTATGTATCGAAAGCTTATAGCAAATAACTTAATGACGTGATCTTATGCTACGCTTAAATGGGTGTGTCCATTACATCATTCATATAATGATATAACCTTGTTATTAATAACATCCAATGTTCATGATTATGAAACTAATCATCCATTAATCAACAAGCTAGTTAAGAGGCATACTAGGGACTCTTTGTTGTTTACATATCACACATGTATCAATGTTTCGGTTAATACAATTATAGCATGGTATATAAACATTTATCATAAACATAAAGATATATAATAACCACTTTTATTATTGCCTCTTGGGCATATCTCCAACATTTTTGTTTCTTCTTCTTTTTCTTAGAAGGAGCACTAGGTTCAATTCGTTGAGAATCTTGTTCAACTCTTTTGGGATGCCCTTCAGGATATAGAGGATCCTGAGTAGAAACACCGCCTCTAGTTGTTACTTCATAAGCATGTTTTTCTTTAGAATTGTTTTTTAACAAGTCATTTTGCACTTTAGTGAGTTGATCAATTTGAGTTTGAACCATATGGAAATGTTTAACTAGCATCTTAACATCATTGGAGGTTCTCTCCACAATATCATGCAAATTGCTAATAGCTTGAGAATTTTCCATTAAATGATTCTCTACTCTCATATTAAAATTTTCTTGCTTAACAATATAATTATCAAACTCATCTAAGCATTGAGCAGGAGGTTTTGAATACGGAATATCTTCCCTAGTAAAGCGTTGAAGGGAGTTTACCTCAATCATGGATGAAGGGGGAATTATCTCGCATAAATCTTCTATGGGAGGTAAGTTCTTCACATCTTCGGATTTAATACCTTTCTCCTTAAGAGACTTCTTGGCTTCCCTCATATCTTCATCATTCAATTTAATCAAACCCCTCTTCTTCAATATTGGTGTCGGAGTTGGTTCAGGTGTAGTCCAATCATCATGATTCCGGCCTATTTTAGCCAATAATTCTTCAGCTTCGTCTGGAGTTCTTTTCCTGAAAACACAACCAGCACAACTATCCAAATATGCTCTAGACTCAACGGTTAGTCCACTATAAAATATATCAAGTAAATCATGCTTTTCCAAATCATGTCCAGGCCGAGCTCTGATAAGAGAGCAAAATCTTGCCCATGCTTCAGGCAATTTCTCTCCATCTTCCTGGTCAAAGCTATAAATTTTCTGCAAAGCAGCATGTTGAGCACTAGCAGGAAAGTATTTCCGAAAGAAAACATTAAGCAAATCTTTTGGACTTTTAATAGAACCAGGAGACAAATTATTATACCAAGTTTTAGCATCATCCTTTAATGAGAAAGGAAAAAATTTAGCAACAAAATAAGTACGCATCTTGACATCATCAGAAAACAAGCTACTCATAGAAGAAAGTTCATTCATGTGTTCTACAGCACTTTCTTTTTCAGTACCACAAAAGGGTGCTTTCTCTACAATAGCTATATGAGATAGATCAAGAGAAAATCATAATCTTTATCCTTAATGTTTATAGGAGATGTGGCAAATTTAGGATCAGGAGACAGCTTATATCTAACAGTATGTTGTGCGAGAAACTTTTTAATTTTTCTTGCATCAGTAATAGCATTGCATTTATCAATAAAATCATCATTAAGCTCCACATAATCCTCATCAGGATCATCACTAGAATAATCAACAGACTCAGGTGAATTAACAGGTGTAGCAGCATTAGGAGTTTCAGTATTTTCAATTTGTCTAGACCTAGCAATTGTAGCATCTAGAAAAGATCCCAATGAACCACTATCATCAAGCACAGCAGAAACATTATCAATATTATGAGAGTTTTCAGATTCAGCAGAAGTACCAGCAAGTGAAGCTTGTGGTGGTGAAACAAGTTGACTTATCACATATGGTGAATCAAGAGCAGCAGAGGTACTCAGAGTTGTACCTTTTCTTGTAGTGGATGGTAATATGGCGACTTTAGGATCGCGAGATTTACCCATGATGGAGAATTTGCAGCGAACAATATCAATCCAAGTGAACTTCCAAATAAAGCTATGCTCCCCGGCAACGGCGCCAGAAAATAGTCTTGATGACCCACAAGTATAGGGGATCGCAACAGTCTTCGCGGGAAGTAAAACCCAATTTATTGATTCGACACAAGGGGAGACAAAGAATACTTGAAAGCCTTAACAGCGGAGTTGTCAATTCAGCTGCACCTGGAAATAGACTTGCTCGCAAGAGTTTATCAGTAGTAACAGTTTTATAGCAGAAGCAGTAGTGAAATAACAAAGAGTGAAACAAAGACAGCGGTAGCGATTACGAAACAGCAGGATTAAAAAACTGTAGGCACAGGGATGGATGACGGGCGTTGCATGGATGAGAGAAACTCATGTAACAATCAAAGTAGGGCATTTGCAGATAATAATAAAATGGTGTCCAAGTACAAAACAATCCATAGGCATGTGTTCCGTATATAGTCGTACGTGCTCGCAATGAGAAACTTGCACAACATCTTTTGTCCTACCAGCCGGTGGCAGCCGGGCCTCTAGGGAATCTACTGGATATTAAGGTACTCCTTTTAATAGAGTACCGGAGCAAAGCATGAACACTCCGTGAACACATGTGATCCTCACATCACTGACATCCCCTCCGGTTGTCCCGATTTCTGTCACTTCGGGGCCTCGGGTTCCGGACAGCGACATGTGTATACAACTTGCAGGTAAGATCATAAAACAATGCATATCATGATGAAACAATAACATGTTCAGATCTGAGATCATGGCACTCGGGCCCTAGTGACAAGCATTAAGCATAACAAGTTGCAACAATATCATCAAAGTACCAATTACGGACACTAGGCACTATGCCCTAACAATCTTATGCTATTACATGACCAATCTCATCCAATCCCTACCATCCCCTTCAGCCTACAGCAGGGGAATTACTCACACATGGATGGGGAAACATGGCTGGTCGATGGAGAGGCGTCGGTGGTGATGATGGCGATGATCTCTCCAATTCCCCGTCCCGAGTGCCAGAACGGAGTTTGTCCCGAGATGGAGTTTCACGACGGTGGCGGTGTACTGGGAGGTTTCTGGCGACTTCGACTTCGTCTCGCATTTTTAGATCGAAGCCTTTAAGTAGTCCAAAGGAGGGCGTCAGAGGGAAGCCGAGGGGGCCACACGCTAGGGCGGCGCGCCCCCCTCCTGGGCCGCGCCGGCCTAGTGTGTGGGGGCCTCGGGCCTCCACCTGGCTTGCCCTTCTGGCTCCGTAATTCTTCTGGAAAATAAGACCTTCGACATAAATTCCGGGGATTTTCCTGAAAGTTGGATTTCTGCACAAAAACGAGACACCAGAGCAATTCTGCTGAAAACAATGTTAGTCCGTGTTAGTTGTATCCAAAATACACAAACTAGAGGCAAAACAATAGCAAAAGTGTTCGGGAAAGTAGATACGTTTTGGACGTATCACCCAGCTTCGCTCTGGCGCTCAGCGGGCCGCCGACAGGCTACCCCGTCGCTGGGTGTTAAGCGTGACGGCACGCAGGCGTGCGGTGCGTTGGATTAAAAGAGGATTGGACGGCTGACCGTCGTTGATACGCGTACAGCACGCGTCCGTTGGGAACCCCAAGAGGAAGGTGTGATGCGCCAGGCAAGTTTTCCCGTAAAAACCAAGGTTTATCGAACCAGTAGGAGCCAAGAAGCATGTTGAAGGTTGATGGTGGCGGTGTAGTGCGGCGCAACACCAGGGATTCCCGCCAACGTGGAACCTGCACAACACAACCAAATTACTTTGCCCCAACGTGTGGTGAGGTTGTCAATCTCACCGGCTTGCTGTAACAAAGGATTAGATGTATAGTGTGGATGATGATGTTTGCAGAGAACAGTAAGAACAAGTATTGCAGTAGATTGTATTCGATGTAAAGAATGGACCGGGGTCCACAGTTCACTAGTGGTGTCTCTCCGATAAGAAATAGCATGTTGGGTGAACAAATTACAGTTGGGCAATTGACAAATAAAGATGGCATGACAATGCACATACATATTATGATGAGTAGTGTGAAATTCAATTGGGCATTACGACAAAGTACATAGACCGCTATCCAGCATGCATCTATGCCTAAAAAGTCCACCTTCGGGTTAGCGTCCGCACCCCTTCCAGTATTAAGTTGCAAACAACAGACAATTACATTAAGTATGGTGCGTAATGTAATAAACACAAATATCCTTAGACAAAGCATTGATGTTTTATCCCTAGTGGCAACAGCACATCCACAACCTTAGAACTTTTTGTCACTGTCCTGATTTAATGGAGGCATGAACCCACTATCGAGCATAAATACTCCCTCTTGGAGTTACAAGTAACGACTTGGCCAGAGCCTCTACTAATAACGGAGAGCATGCAAGATCATAAACAACACATAGATGATAGATTGATAATCAACATAACATAGTATTCCATATTCATCGGATCCCAACAAACGCAACATGTAGCATTACAAATAGATGATCTTGATCATGTTAGGCAGCTCACAAGATCGAACAATGATAGCACAATGAGGAGAAGACAGCTACTGCTATGGACCCATAGTCCAGGGGTGAACTACTCACACATCACTCCGGAGGCGACCATGGCGGTGAAGAGTCCTCCGGGAGATGATTCCCTCTCCGCGGGGTGCCGGAGGCGATCTCCGAATCCCCCGAGATGGGACCGGTGGCGGCGGCGTCTCGGAAGATTTTCCGTATCGTGGCTCTCGCCGGGGTATTCGCGACGAAGGCTTTAAGTAGGCGGAAGGGTAGGTCGGAGGCGACGCGAGGGACCCACACTACCAGGCGGCGCGGCCCGGCCCTGGCCGCGTGGCCTGTGTGGCGTCGTCGCGTCGCCCCATCCCTTTCGGACTTCGGAAGCTTCGTGGAAAAATAAGACCCTGGGCGTTGATTTTGTCCAATTCGAGAATATTTCCTTACTAGGATTTCTGAAACCAAAAACAGCAGAAAACAACAACCGGCTCTTCGGCATCTTGTTAATAGGTTAGTGCCGGAAAATGCATAAATATGACATAAAGTATGTATAAAACATGTAGGTATTGTCATAAAACAAGCATGGAACATAAGAAATTATCGATACGTTGGAGACGTATCAGCATCCCCAAGCTTAGTTCCTACTCGTCCCGAGTAGGTAAACGATAACAAAGATAATTTCTGAAGTGACATGCTATCATAATCTTGATCAATACTATTGTAAGCATATGTAATGAATGAAGTGATTCGAAGCAATGGTAAAGACAATGATTAAACAACTGAACCATATAGCAAATACTTTTCATGAATAGTACTTTCAAGACAAGCATCAATAAGTCTTGCATAAGAGTTAACTCATAAAGCAATAGATTCAAAGTAAAGGCATTGAAGCAACACAAAGGAAGATATAAGTTTCAGCGGTTGCTTTCAACTTGTAACATGTATATCTCATGGATAATTGTCAATACAAAGTAATATGATGAATGCAAATATGCAAGTATGTAAGAATCAATGCACAGTTAACACAAGTGTTTGCTTCTAAGATGGAAGGAAGTAGGTAAACTGACTCAACATAAAAGTAAAAGAATGGCCCTTCGCAGAGGGAAGCATGGATTGCTATATTTGTGCTAGAGCTTTTATTTTGAAAACATAAAGAGAGCATAAAAGTAAAGTTTTGAGAGGTGTTTGTTGTTGTCAACGAATGGTAGTGGGCACTCTAACCCCCTTGCCAGACAAACCTTCAAAGAGCGGCTCCCATGAATTTTTTTATTTATGGGTGACACTCCTTCCAACCTTTGCTTTCACAAACCATGGCTAACGAATCCTCGGGTGCCTGCCAACAATCTCATACCATGAAGGAGTGTCTTTTTATTTTAGTTTTATTTAGATGACACTCCTCCCCACCTTTGCTTTCTCAAGCCATGGCTAACCGAATCCTCGGGTGCCGTCCAACAATCACATACCATGGAGGAGTGTCTATTTGTAAAATTATGAAAGTTAATTAATTTGGGCTGGGAACCCCATTGCCAGCTCTTTTTGCAAAATTATTGGATAAGCGGATGAAGCCACTAGTCCATTGGTGAAAGTTGCCCAACAAGATTGAAAGATAAACACCACATACTTCCTCATGAGCTATAAAACATTGACACAAATAAGAGGTAATAACTTTTGAAGTGTTTAAAGATAGCACTCAAACAATTTACTTTGGAATGGCAGAGAAATACCATGTAGTAGGTAGGTATGGTGGACACAAATGGCATAGTTTTTGGCTCAAGGATTTGGATGCACGAGAAGTAATCCCTCTCAATACAAGGCTTAGGCTAGCAAGGTTGTTTGAAGCAAACACAAGTATGAACCGGTACAGCAAAACTTACATAAGAACATATTGCAAGCATTATAAGACTCTACACTGTCTTCCTTGTTGCTCAAACCCTTACCAGAAAATATCTAGACCTTAGAGAGACCAATCATGCAAACCAAATTTTAGCGAGCTCTATGTATTTCTTCACTAATAGGTGCAAAGTATATGATGAAAGAGCTTAAACATGATCCATATGAGCACAACAATTGCCAAGTATCAAATTATTCAAGACATTATACCAATTACCACATGTAGCATTTTCTGTTTCCAACCATATAACAATTAACAAAGCAGTTTCAACCTTCGCCATGAACATTAAGAATAAAGCTAAGAACATATATGTTCATATGCAACAGCGGAGCGTGTCTCTCTCCCACATAATGAATGCTAGGAACCTGATAATGTTGTCGATGAAGAAGGGATGCCTTGGGCATCCCCAAGCTTAGATGCTTGAGTCTTCTTGAAATATGCAGGGATGAACCACGGGGCATCCCCAAGCTTAGAGCTTTCACTCTCCTTGATCATATTGTATCATCCTCCTCTCTTGATCCTTGAAAACTTCCTCCACACCAAACTCAAAACAAACTCATTAGAGGATTAGTGCATAATCAAAAATTCACATGTTCAGAGGTGACATAATCATTCTTAACACTTCTGGACATTGCACAAAGCTACTGAAAGTTAATGGAAAAAAAAATCCATAAAACATAGCAAAACAGGCAATGCGAAATAAAAGGAAGAATCTGTCAAAACAGAACAGTCCGTAAAGACGAATTTTTCAGGGGCACAAGACTTGCTCAAATGAAAATGCTCAAATTGAATGAAAGTTGCGTACATATCTGAGGATTACTCACGTAAATTGGCAGATTTTTCTGAGTTACCTACAGAGAATACTACTCAAATTCGTGATAGCAAGAAATCTGTTTCTGCGCAGTAATCCAAATCTAGTATGAACCTTACTATCAAAGACTTTACTTGGCACACCAATGCAATAAAATAAAGATAAGGAGAGGTTGCTATAGTAGTAAAAACTTCCAAGACTCAAATATAAAATAAAAGTGCAGAAGTAAAATCATGGGTTGTCTCCCATAAGCGCTTTTCTTTAACGCCTTTCAGCTAGGCGCAGAAAGTGTGAATCAAGTATTATCAAGAGATGAAGCATCAACATCATAATTTGTTCTAATGATAGAATCAAAAGGTAACTTCATTCTGTTTCTAGGGAAGTGTTCCATACCTTTCTTGAGAGGAAATTGATATTTAATATTACCTTCCTTCATATCAATAGTAGCACCAACAGTTCGAAGAAAAGGTCTTCCCAATATGATGGGACAAGATGCATTGCATTCAATATCCAACACAACAAAACCAATGGGTACAAGGTTATTGTTAACCGTAATGCGAACATTATCAATCCTCCCCAAAGGTTTCTTTGTAGAATTATCAGCAAGATTAACATCCAAATAACAAATTTTCAATGGTGGCAAGTCAAGCATATTATAGATTTTCCTAGGCATAACGGAAATACTTGCACCAAGATCACATAAAGAATTACAATCAAAATCATTGACCTTCATCTTAATGATGGGCTCCCAACCATCTTCTAACTTCCTAGGAATAGAAGTTTCACGATTTAATTTCTCTTCTCTAGCTTTTATGAGAGCATTTGTAATATGTTTCGTAAAGGCCAAATTTATAGCACTAGCATTGGGACTTTTAGCAAGTTTTTGTAAGAACTTTATAACTTCAGAGATGTGACAATCATCAAAATCTAAACCATTATGATCTAAAGCAATGGGATCATTGTCCCCAATGTTGGAAAAAATTTCAGCAGTTTTATCACAAGCAGTTTCAGCAGTTTTAGCAGTTTCAGGCAGTTTTGCAAGCTTTGCATTAGGAGTAGAAACATTGCCAACACCAATTATTTTACCATTGATAGTAGGAGGTGTGTCAACATGTGAAGAATTAGCATTGCTAGTGGTGGTAATAGTCCAAACTTTAGCTATATTATTCTCTTTAGCATCTTCTTCTTTTTCCCACCTAGCATGCAATTCGACCATCAATCTTATATTCTCATTAATTCTAACTTGGATGGCGTTTGCTGTAGCAAATGACTTAATATCTTTATTTTCATTAGGCATAACTTTCAATTTCAAAAGATCAACATCAGCAGCAAGACTATCAACTTTAGAAGCAAGAATATCAATTTTCCCAAGCTTTTCTTCAACAGATTTGTTAAAAGCAGTTTGTGTACTAATAAATTCTTTAAGCATGGCTTCAAGTCCAGGGGTACATTCCTATTATTGTTGTAAGAATTCCCATAAGAATTACCATAACCGTTACCATTATTATAAGGATATGGCCTATAGTTGTTACTAGAATTATTCCGATAAGCATTGTTGTTGAAATTATTATTTTTAATGAAGTTCACATCAACATGCTCTTCTTGAGAAACCAATGAAGCTAAAGGAACATTATTAGGATCAACATTAGATCTACCATTCACAAGCATAGACATAATAGCATCAATCTTATCACTCAAGGAGGAGGTTTCTTCAACAGAATTTACCTTCTTACCTTGTGGAGCTCTTTCCGTGTGCCATTCAGAGTAATTAATCATCATATTATCAAGAAGCTTTGTTGCGGCGCCTAGAGTGATGGACATAAAAGTACCTCCAGCAGCTGAATCCAATAGGTTCCGCGAAGAAAAATTCAATCCTGCATAAAGGTTTGGATGATGATCCAAGTAGTCGAGTCCATGGGTTGGGCAATTTTTAACCAAAGATTTCATTCTTTCCCATGCTTGGGCAACATGCTCATTATCCAATTGCTTAAAATTCATTATGCTACTTCTCAAAGATATAATTTTAGCAGGAGGATAATATCTACCAATGAAAGCATCCTTACATTTAGTCCATGAATCAATACTATTCTTAGGCAAAGATAGCAACCAATCTTTAGCTCTTCCTCTTAATGAGAAAGGAAACAATTTTAATTTTATAATGTCACCATCTATATCTTTATACTTTTGCATTTCACATAGTTCAACAAAATTATTAAGATGGGCAGCAACATCATCAGAACTAACACCAGAAAATTGCTCTCTCATAACAAGATTTAGTAAAGCAGGTTTAATTTCAAAGAATTCTGCTGTAGTAGCAGGTGGAGCAATAGGTGTGCATAAGAAATCATTATTATTTGTGTTTGTGAAGTCACACAACTTAGTATTTTCAGGAGTACCCATTTTAGCAATAGTAAATAAAGCAAACTAGATAAAATAAATGCAAGTAACTAATTTTTTTGTATTTTTGATATAATGCAGCAAACAAAGTAGTAAATAAAATAAAGCAAGACAAAAACAAAGTAAAGAGATTGGAAGAGGAGACTCCCCTTGCAGCGTGTCTTGATCTCCCCGGCAACGGCGCTAGAAAAAGAGCTTGATACGCGTACAGCACGCGTCCGTTAGGAACCCCAAGAGGAAGGAGTGATGCGTACAGCAGCAAGTTTTCCCTCAGAAGAAACCAAGGTTATCGAACCAGTAGGAGCCAAGAAGCACGTTGAAGGTTGATGGTGGCGGAGTGTAGTGCGGCGCAACACCAGGGATTCCGGCGCCAACGTGGAACCTTCACAACACAACCAAAATACTTTGCCCCAACGTGACAGTGGGGTTGTCAATCTCACCGGCTTGCTGTAACAAAGGATTAGATGTATAGTGTGGATGATGATGTTTGCAGAGAACAGTAGAACAAGTATTGCAGTAGATTGTATTCGATGTAAAGAATGGACCGGGGTCCACAGTTCCCTAGTGGTGTCTCTCCGATAAGAAATAGCATGTTGGGTGAACAAATTACAGTTGGGCAATTGACAAATAAAGATGGCATGACAATGCACATACATATTATGATGAGTAGTGTGAAATTCAATTGGGCATTACGACAAAGTACATAGACCGCTATCCAGCATGCATCTATGCCTAAAAGTCCACCTTGGTTATCCGCACCCCTTCCAGTATTAAGTTGCAAACAACAGACAATTGCATTAAGTATGGTGCGTAATGTAATCAACACAAATATCCTTAGACAAAGCATTGATGTTTTATCCCTAGTGGCAACAGCACATCCACAACCTTAGAACTTTCTGTCACTGTCCCAGATTTAATGGAGGCATGAACCCACTATCGAGCATAAATACTCCCTCTTGGAGTTACAAGTAACGACTTGGCCAGAGCCTCTACTAATAACGGAGAGCATGCAAGATCATAAACAACACATAGATGATAGATTGATAATCAACATAACATAATATTCCATATTCATTGGATCCCAACAAACACAACATGTAGCATTACAAATAGATGATCTTGATCATGTTAGGCAGCTCACAAGATCGAACAATGATAGCACATGAGGAGAAGACAACCATCTAGCTACTGCTATGGACCCATAGTCCAGGGGTGAACTACTCACACATCACTCCGGAAGCGACCATGGCGGTGAAGAGTCCTCCGGAGATGATTCCCCTCTCCGGCAGGGTGCCGGAGGCGATCTCCCCGAGATGGGGAGGTGGCGGCGCGGCGTCTCTGGAAGATTTTCCGTATCGTGGCTCTCGGTACTGGGGTATTCGCGACGAAGGCTTTAAGTAGGCGGAAGGGTAGGTCAGGAGGCGACGCGAGGGACCCACACACTAGGGCGGCGTGGCCCTGGCGTGGCGTCGCCTCGTCGCCCCACTTCGTTTCCCTTTCGGACTTCTGGAAGCTTCGTGGAAAAATAAGACCCTGGCGTTGATTTCGTCCAATTCCGAGAATATTTCCTTGTAGGATTTCTGAAACCAAAAACAGCAGAAAACAGCAACTGGCTCTTCGGCATCTTGTTAATAGGTTAGTGCCGGAAAAATGCATTATGACATAAAGTATGTATAAAACATGTAGGTATTGTCATAAAACAAGCATGGAACATAAGAAGTTATCGATACGTTGGAGACGTATCAGTCGTCACTTTCCTCGACAGGGCTCGCCAAAGAGCAAACCCTACCGGCGGCGGAGGGGTCGCGATGAGGCTCACCGACGGTGGCTTGGCAGGGCGTAATCGACGATTGTCGATGACGGTGAAGAATGGTGGTCGGGGAGATGCTGGGTGGTTCCAATCTTTCATCGCGAGGTGCGGCGGCGGGTCGATGCAATTGGAGCAACTCCGGCGGCAATGTGGATGGGAGAGGGTTCGAGGAGGCTCGGGAGGTGAGTGCGGAAGGCAATGGCGTGGATAGCTCGGGAGGCTCTCATTTTATGGGGCGAGGAAGTCTGTAGGGGTGCGGCGTCGAGTGTGGCGCGGCCATTCCGGTGAGCGAAGGGGCAAGGCGAGGGTAGGGTTGCGTAGGCGACGTCCAGGCGACGCTAGGGAGCATGTTGGCTAGGACGGGGACGGTCGGCTTAGCGCTGGCTGATACGTCTCCGACGTATCGATAATTTCTTACGTTCCATGCCACATTATTGGTGATATCTACATGTTTTATGCACACTTTATATCATATTTGTGCATTTTACGGAACTAACCTATTAACAAGATCCCGAAGTGAGCTTTGCTGCTGTTTTGGTTTCAAACTCCTAGTAAGGAAATATTCTCGGAATTGACGAAATCAACGCCGGGGTCCTATTTTGCCACGGCTTCCAAGACCGAAGAGTCAACGAAGTGGGCCACGAGGCCAGATGATAAGCGGCGCGGCCCAAGCCGGCTGACGCCTGCATCATCTGGGCCCCGTGACGCCCTGACCTGCCCTTCCGCCTACAAATAGCCTTCATCGCGATACCCCCGGTACCGAGAGCCACGATACGGAAAACCTTCCGAGAGATGCCGCCGCGCCAATCCCATCTCGGGTTAGGAGATCGCCTCCGGCACCCTGGAGAGGAGAATCATCTCCCGGAGGACTCTACGCCGTGTGGCCTCCGGAGTGATGTGTGAGTAGTCTACCCCGGACTATGGGTCCATAGCAGTAGCTAGATGGTTGTCTTCTCCCCATTGTGCTTAATTGTCGGGTCTTGTGAGCTGCCGACATGATCAAGATCATCTATCTGTAATTAAATGTTGTGTTTGTTGGGATCCGATGAATAGAGAATACTATGTTATGTTGATTATCAATTTATATCTATGTGTTGTTTATGATCTTGCATGCTCTCGTTATTAGTAGAGGCTGGCCAAGTTTTTACTCTTAACTCCAAGAGGGGGTATTTATGCTCGATAGTGGGTTCATGTCTCCGTTGAATCCGGGGAAGTGACAGAAATCTCTAAGATTATGGATGTGGTTGCCACTAGGGATAAAACATTGATGCTATGTCAGAGGATGTAGTTATTGATTACATTACGCGCAATACTTAATGCAATTGTCTTTGTTTGCAACTTAATACGGAAGGGGTTCGGATGATAACCCGAAGGTGGACTTTTTAGGCATAGATGCATGCTGGATAGCGGTCTATGTACTTTCGTAATGCCCAATTAAATCTCACTATACTCATCATAATATGTATGTGCATGGTCATGCCCTCTATTTGTCAATTGCCCAGCGTAATTTGTTCACCCAACATCTTGTTTTATCTTATGGGAGAGACACCTCCAGTGAACTGTGGACCCCGGTCCAATTCTCTATATTGAAATACAATCTACTGCAATCTTTGTTCTCTTTGTTTTCTGCAAACAATCATCTCCACACTATACATCTAATCCTTTATTACAGCAAGCCGGTGAGATTGACAACCTCATTGTTTCGTTGGGGCAAAGTACTTGGTTGTGTTGTGCAGGTTCCACGTTGGCGCCAAAATCCCTGGTGTTGCGCCGCACTACATCTCGCCGCCATCAACCTTCAGCGTGCTTCTTGGCTCCTACTGGTTAGATAAACCTTGGTTTCTTTCCGAGGAAAACTTGCTGTTGTGCGCATCACACCTTCCTCTTGGGGTTCCCAACGGGCCAGCGTGCACCATGCGTATCAAGCTCTTTTGCAAGGCGCGTTCTTGGGTGATTAAGACACGCTGCAAGGGGAGTCTCCACATTGCAATCTCTTTACTTTGTTTTTGTCTTGCTTAGTTTTATTTACTACTTTGTTTGCTGCACTAAATCAAAATACAAAAAATTAGTTGCTAGTTTTACTTTATTTGCTATCTTGTTTGCTATCAAAAACACAAAAAAATAGTTACTTGCATTTACTTTATCTAGTTTGCTTTATTTACTACTGCTGAAAATGGGTACTCCTGAAAATACTAAGTTGTGTGACTTCACAACCACAAATATCATGATTTCTTATGCACACCTATTGCTCCACCTGCTACTACGGCAGAATTCTTTGAGAAATTAAACCTGCTTTACTAAATCTTGTTATGAGAGAGCAATTTTCTGGAGTGTTAGTTCTGATGATGCTGCTACCCATCTCAATAATTTTGTTGAACTTTGTGAAATGCAAAAGTATAAAGATGTAGATGGTGATATTAATAAATTGAAAGTGTTTCCTTTCTCATTAAGAGGAAGAGCTAAAGATTGGTTGCTATCGCCTAAGAATAGTATTGATTCATGGACTAAATGCAAGGATGCTTTTATTGGTAGATATTATCCCCCTACTAAAATTATATCTTTGAGGAGTAGCATAATGAATTTTAAACAATTGGATACTGAACATGTTGCACAAGCATGGGAAAGAATGAAATCTTTGGTTAAAAATTGCCCAACCCATGGACTGACTACTTGGATGATCATCCAAACCTTTTATGCAGGACTGAATTTTTCTTCGCGAAACCTATTGGATTCAGCTGCTGGAGTACCTTTATGTCCATCACTCTTGGTGAAGCAACAAAGCTTCTTGATAATATGATGATCAATTACTCTGAATGGCACACGGAAAGAGCTTCACAAGGTAAGAAGGTAAATTCTGTCGAAGAAACCTCTTCCTTGAGTGATAAGATTGATGCTATTATGTCTATGCTTGTGAATGATAGGACAAATGTCGATCCTAATAATGTTCCGTTAGCTTCATTGGTTGCACAAGAAGAACATGTTGATGTCAACTTCATTAAAAATAATAATTTCAACAACAATGCTTACCGGAACAATTCTAGTAACAACTATAGGCCATATCCCTTATAATAATGGCAACGGCTATGGTAATTCTTATGAGAATTCTTACAACAATAATAGGAACACACCCCCTGGACTTGAAGCCATGCTTAAAGAATTTATTAGTACACAAACTGCTTTTAACAAATGTGTTGAAGAAAAGCTTGGGAAAATTGATATACTTGCTTCTAAAGTCGATAGTCTTGCTGCTGATATTGATCTTTTGAAATCGAAAGTTATGCCTAATGAAAATCATCATAATAAAATTGTTACTACAGCAAATTCCATCCAAGTTAGAATTAATGAGAATATAAGATTGATGGCCGAATTGCGTGCTAGGTGGGAAAGAGAAGAAAATGAAAAAGAAGATAATATAGCTAAAGTTTGGACTATTACCACCACTAATAATGCTAATGCTACACATGTTGCTGCACCTCCTACCATTAATAATAAAATAATTGGTGTTAGCAATGTTTCCACTTCTAATGCAAAGCGCGAGAAACTGCATGAAACTGCTAAAACTGCTGAAACTGCTTTGTGATAAAGCTGCTGAAATTTTTTCCAACATTGGGGAGGATGATCCCATTGCTTTAGATTATAATGGTTTGAATTTTGATGATTGCCACATCTCTGAAGTTATAAAGTTCTTACAAAAGAAACTTACAAAATTCTCTAAGTAACAATTGTATAATTTTGACTCACAAAGCATATTTAAATATTTCTCTTAAAAGTAAACTAGAACATGACTCCAGCTCACAAAACAAGACAATTGAATTATCATTAGACAGTCATAATACAATGCCATGCTTTTATGTGATCTTGAACACCAGTATTTACCAGTATGCCTAAGAAAATTTATAATATATGCTTGACTTGCCACCGCTGAAAAATTGTTATTTGGATGTTAATCTTACTGATAATGTTAAAAAAACCTTTGGGGAAAGTTGATAATATTCGCATTACGATTAACAATAACCTTGTCCCAGTTGATTTTGTTGTCTTGGATATTGAATGCAATGCATCTTGTCCCATTATATTGGGAAGACCTTTTCTTAGAACTGTTGGTGTGATATGAGGGGAGGTAATATTAAATATCAATTTCCTCTCAAGAAAGGTATGGAACACTTCCCTAGAAAGAGAATGAAGTTACCTTTTGATTCTTATTAGAACAAATTATGATGTTGACACTTCGTCTCTTGATAATACTTGATACACTTTCTGCGCCTAGCTGAAGGCGTTAAAAAAAGCGCTTATAGGAGACAACCCATGTTTTTACTACAGTACCTTTGTTTTTATTTTGTGTCTTGGAAGTTGTTTACTACTGTAGCAACCTCTCCTTATCTTAGTTTTGTGCATTGTTGTGACAAGTAAAGTCATTGATAGTAAGGTTCATACTAGATTTGGATTACTGCGCAGAAACAGATTTTCTTTGCTGTCACGAATCTGGGCCAAATTCTCTGTAACTCTGAAAATTATGCCAATTTACGTGAGTGATCCTGAGATATGTACACAACTTTCATTCAATTTGAGGATTTTCATTTGAGCAAGTCTGCTGCCTCAATAAAATTCGTCAATACGAACTGTATGACAGATTCTGCCTTTTATTTAGCATTACTGTTTTGATATATTCGTGGATATTTGATTCATTGACTTTGATGAAAAGCTTTGTGCAATGTCCGAGTATTAAGAAGATAGTTATGTCACCTCTGAACATGTATATTTTGATTGTGCACTAACTCTCTAATGAGTTGTTTTGAGTTTGGTGTGGAGGAAGTTTTCAAGGATCAAGAGGAGATGATACAACATGATCAAGAGTGAAAGCTCTAAGCTTGGGGATGCCCCGGTGGTTCACCCTGCACATATATCAAGAAGACTCAAGCGTCTAAGCTTGGGGATGCCCAGTGGTTCACCCTGCATATATCGAAGAAGACTCAGCGTCTAAGCAGGGTTTAAGGCATCCCCTTCTTCATCGACAACATTATCGGGTTCCTCCCTGAAGCTATATTTTTATTCCGTCATCTTATGTGCTTTGCTTGGAGCTCGGTTTGTTTTTTTTGTTTTTGTTTGAATAAAATGGACCCTAGCATTCTTTGTGTGGGAGAGAGACACGCTCCGCTGTTGCATATGGACAAATATGTCGCTTTACTCATAATATTCATGGCGAAGTTTCTTCGTCGAAAGTGTTATATGGTTGGAATTGGAAAATGATACATGTAGTAATTGCTAAAATGTCTTGGATAATGTGATACTTGGCAATTGTTGTGCTCATGTTTAAGCTCTTCATCATATACTTTGCACCCATTAATGAAAAAATACATAGAGCATGCTAAAATTTGGTTTGCATATTTGGTCTCTCTAAAGTCTAGATAATTTCTAGTATTGAGTTTGAACAACAAGGAGGACGGTGTAGAGTCTTATAATGTTTTTCAATATGTCTTTTATGTAAGTATTGCTGCACCGGTTCATCCTTGTGTTTGTTTCAAATAGCCTTGCTGCTAACCTAAACCTTGTATCGAGAGGAATACTTCTCATGCATCCAAAATACTTGAGCCAACCACTATGCCATTTGTGTCCACATACCTACCTACTACATGGTATTTCTCCGCCATTCCAAAATAAATTGCTTGAGTGCTACCTTTAAATTTCCATTCTTCACCTTTACAATATATAGCTCATGGGACAAATAGCTTAAAAACTATTGTGGTATTGAATATGTACTTATGCACTTTATCTCTTATTAAGTTGCTTGTTGTGCGATAACCATGTTCCTGGGGACGCCATCAACTTCTCTTTGTTGAATATCATGTGAGTTGCTATGCATGTTCGTCTTGTCTGAAGTAAGGGCGATTTACCACCTTATGGTTAGAGCATGCATATTGTTAGAGAAGAACATTGGGCCGCTAACTAAAGCCATGATCCATGGTGGAAGTTTCAGTTTTGGACATATATCCTCAATCTCAAATGAGAAAATTAATTGTTGCTACATGCTTATGCAAAGAGGGAGTCCATTATTCTGTTGTCTATGTTGTCTCGGTATGGATGTCTAAGTTGAGAATAATCAATAGCAAGAAATCAAATGCGAGCTTTCTCCTTGGACCTTTGTACGGGCGGCATAGAGGTACTTTGTAACACTTGGTTAAAACATGTGCATTGTGATAATCCCATTAATCCAAGCTAATTAGGACAAAGTGCAGACACTATTAGTATACTATGCATGAGGCTTGCAACTTGTAAGATATAATTTACATGATACATATGCTTTATTACTAACGTTGACAAAATTGTTTCTTGTTTTCAAAATCAAAGCTCTAGCACAAATACGCAATCGATGCTTTTCTCTTTGAAGGACCATTCTTTTACTTTTATTGATCAGTTCACCTATTTCTCTCCATCTCAAGAAGCAAACACTTGTGTGGACTGTGCTTGATTCCTTCATACTTGCATATTGCACTTGTTATATTACTTTACATTGACAATATCCATGAGATATACATGTTATAAGTTGAAAGCAACCGCTGAAACTTAATCTTCCTTTGTGTTGCTTCAATACCTCTACTTTGAATTATTGCTTTGAGTTAACTCTTATGCAAGACTTATTGATGCTTGTCTTTAAGTACTATTCATGAAAAGTCTTTGCTATATGATTCAGTTGTTTACTCATGTCATATACATTGTTTTGATCCTGCATTCACTACATATGTTTTACAATAGTATGATCAAGGGTATGATGGCATGTCACTCCGAAATTATCTTTGTTATCGTTTACACACTGCTAAGACTGACGAGAACTTTGGGGATGCTGATACGTCTCAGACGTATCGATAATTTCTTATGTTCCATGCCACATTATTGGTGATATCTATGATTTATGCACACTTTATGTCATATTTGTGCATTTTTTCCGGCGCTAACCTATTAACAAGATGCGAAGTGCCCGGTTGTTTATTTTCTAACATTTTTGGTTTGAAATCCTAGTAGGAAATATTCTCGGAGTGGACGAAATCCAACGCCAGGATCCCTGCGCCTGAAGCTGGAAGACCGAAAGTCGGCAAGTGGGGCCACGGGTGGCCGGATGATAGGCGGCGCGGCCCAAGCCCTGGCGCGATGCCTGTGTGGGCCCCTCGTGACGCCCCTTGACCTGCCCATCCAGCCCACAAATAGCCTTAGGCGAAACCCCCAGTACCGAGACCCACGATACGGAAAACCTTCCGGAGACGCCGCCGCCGTCAATCCCATCTTGGGGGATTCACGGGAGATCGCCTCCGGCACCCTACCGGAGAGGGGAATCATCTCCAGGACTACGCACGCCATGGTGCTTCTCAGGAGTGATGTGTGAGTAGTCTACCCACTGGACTATGGGTCCATAGCGGTGGCTAGATGGTTGTCTTCTCCCCATTGTGCTTAATTGTCGGGTCTTGTGAGCTGCCGAACCATGATCAAGATCATCTATCTGTAATTCTATATGTTGTGTTTGTTGGGATCCGATGAATAGAGAATACTATGTTATGTTGATTATCAATTTATATCTATGTGTTGTTTATGATCTTGCATGCTCTCCGTTATTAGTAGAGGCTATGGCCAAATTTTTACTCTTAACTCCAAGAGGGAGTGTTATGCTCGATAGTGGGTTCATGTCTCTAGTAATCTGGAAGTGACAGAAATCTCTAAGATTATGGATGTGCTTTGGTGCCACTAGGGATAAAACATTGATGCTATGTCAGGGATGTAGTTATTGATTATTACGCGCAATACTTAATGCAATTATCTGTTGTTTTCAACTTAATACTTGAAGGGGTTCGGATGATAACTTGGAGGGTGGACTTTTTAGGCATAGATGCATGTTTGGATAGCGGTCTATGTACTTTGTCGTAATGCCCAATTAAATCTCACTATACTCATCATAATATATATGTGCATGGTCATGCCCTCTCTATTTGTCAATTGCCCAATTGTAATTTGTTCACCCAACATGCTGTTTATCTTATGGGAGAGACACCTCTAGTGAACCGTGGACCCCGGTCCAATTCTCTATACTGAAATACAATCTACTGCAATACTTGTTCTACTGTTTTCTGCAAACAATCATCATCCACACTATACATCCAATCCTTTGTTACAGCAAGCCGGTGAGATTGACAACCTCGCTGTTTCATTGGGGCAAAGTACTTGGTTTGTGTTGTGCAGGTTCCACGTTGGCGCCGAAATCCCTGGTGTTGCGTCGCACTACATCTCGCCGCCATCAGCCTTCGTGCTTCTTGGCTCCTACTGGTTCGATAAACCTTGGTTTCATACTGAGGGAAAACTTGCCGCTGTACGCATCACACCTTCCTCTTGGGGTTCCCAACGGACGCGTGCTGTACGCGTATCACTGGCGCGTGCGATGCCGTGCGGCACGGTGGCGGAGAAACGGCAACGATGTCGATGGCTACGGTGCTCGCGCAGGCAGGGGAGCGTGTCTGACGAGTTGCTTGTCGTCCCGGTGGGTGCGGTGAAGGGAGAGGGCGAGAGGGCTAGGTCGACGGCGGTACGTTGGCGTGCGTGGTGTCCAGGGTGTCTGAGCGGCATGCTGGCGCGTTCTGGGCGCGCGGTCTCCGGCGTGGCCAGGGCATCTACGTCGACAAGGCCATGCTAGGCGAGGTAGAGAGGGGAGGTGTCGAGTGTTGGCACGGTGGCCAGGGCAGAGAGTGAAGGAGGAGAGGGGGAGCACGGCATGGCCGGCATGCCATTGGCATGGCCATGCACATGCAAGCTAGGCTTGCTCCCTTAGGGTTTCTGTGGGTGGTGAGGCAGAGAGGGGGCAAGGAAACATGTAGGGTTGGTTTGGGTAGGTTAGAGTTAGGATAGAACACTATTTCAAATAGTGTGTGTTGTTCCCTATTTATGTTTCATCAAATTTTGCCCAAAATTGATTTAGCTCCATCAAATGATCAACAACACACATTGGTGGTGGTGGCATTCAAAAATAAAAAGATTTGCAAAAGTTGCAAAATGGGATGATCTTAGTTTTGCTTCAAAGTCTCATCTTGGCTTGAGCATAACTTTTGATCTAGGATGAATTTGTACTGGTGGTCTTTACCAAAGTTGTTCACCTTGATGTGTACTTGGATGAGGTGCAAAGAGTTGGAATTTTTTGGTTTGAAAAACTCTAAATACAGAGGCTCAAAGTAGTGATCAGATTATAAATGGCAGATTTGACCATTAGTGCATATGTGACTAGGTTTTTGAATTTCTCTTGATTTGATTTGGTTTTTCTTGATCCAAAAAGTGTTATTAAGTGTTTAGTAACATTCTACAATCAATGGCACAAGCCAAAATGGTCTAGGTCAAAGTTTTGCAAAATAGCCATAAACACATGTGTGTGTTGAATTGGGATTTTTCTTATTTTTCCATTTTGGTTCACTTGATCCAATTGGGCATGTTGTTAGGATCTATTTAGGGTTAGATTGAGTTTGATAAGGTTTCCAACCATAGGGTAAGGTATAAGGGCATAAGACTGCAGTTGTGTGGCTATGTGCCACATATGCCTCCATATCTAATTTTTTTTTGTTTCCCAAGGATTTGGTTGGTAAGTGGTGGGTTGGTTTTGTTGAGGTATTCCAAACCATCTACACAAAGCAGATATTGCCTAGTTTATCATTTGCAAAAGTAGCCATATGCTTACATTGAAACCTTTTTATTTTGTTTTCTTTTGGAGGATGAAAAAGAAGGGTGAGGTTTAGGGTTTAGTGGGGTCTAACAATGGTTCACCACCATTTAGAAAGGTAAGAATGGTATTAGTCAATATTGCATATTAGGGCTATATGCCCACATATGTCTTTTATTTTATTTTGGTTTCTTCATATTTGATCCTATTTGGTTTTGAGAAGGTTAGGGTTTAGGGGTTTTGGAAATAGGTTCAAAGTAATAAACAAACAATCATGGCAAAACACAAGTATTAGGTATGAGCACTATGCATAGCACTCTTTGTAAGAAAAGTTTTTGTTGGTTCTCATTTTTGGAAAAAAGGAAATTCATTTTCTCTTTGTTTTAAAATTTGGGATGTTACAAACCCTTCCCCCTTAAACAAATCTCGTCCCGAGATTTTAAGAAAAGTTAGGTTCCTAAGAGAGATTGAGCATTTTATTAACAGGAGGACATACTTGGCATGGTCTGGGGTGCTTCCTGTGCTTCTGCTGCATTCATGTGGTAGAGGCGGCCGTTGTTGTTGTTGCAGTTTCATATTTCTGAACACTTGAAAGCAGCGTTATTCTTTGAAGCGAGTGCGGCAGGGTTGGTGGCGATCTTAGCTAACCTTTTGGGGCACTCATTGGAGTAGTGTCCCACAACTCCGCATTCATAACAAGTTATTGTCGACTTGTCCTTGGGGGTGAGGGGGATGGCATTGCTTCCAGTCCTTGGGCCAGTGTTGTTGTTGTTGTTGTTGTTCCCATTGTTGTTGTTGTTGCCTCCGGGCTTCGGGGGTCCTCCATTATTGTTGGAGTTGTTTGGGCGGTAGGTCTGAGCAGTGGGCTTGTTGTATCTTGGGGCAAATCATCCATATGAGTTGTTGCGGTACTTCTGGGCATTGCTAGACCCATTCTTCTTCATCATCCGGCGTTTGCGGTTCGTTGAGCTTTTTAGGCTTCCCTTCCCATCTTGGATAGCGAGTCCACCAGGGCTTCTAGGTCAGCAAAGGGAATGTTGACCAGTACGGTCTGCATCTCGTCGTGTAATCCGTTCAGAAATCTTTCCTTCCGCTTCTCATTGGTGTCGGTTTCGTGTGAGAAACTTGTCGCGGTATTCCACCACGGACAACCTTCCTTGTTTGAGTTCACGGAACTCGTCTCTCATCTTCTTGATCAGTCCTTAGGGCACGTGATATTTGCTGAACTTGAGTTTGAAGTCCTCCCAAGTCATCATTTGTCCCGCATTCATTGCACGGGCACTTGTCCACCAGGCTCTGGCAGGTCCTGCGAGGTAGTGGGTGGCGAACAGTACTTTCTCTGCGGCTTCTACTCCCGCAACTTCCAGGTTGTTCTCCATTGTTTGGAGCCAGTCATCAGCATCTAGGGGCTCTTCGGTCTTGCTGAACATGGGTGGGTTGGTGTTCTGAAAGTTCTTCAGCTTCGATCCAGGGTGATCGTGGTTTCCATGGCCTTGGTTGTTCTGAGCTATCTGTTGCAGTGCGCTATGTTGGCTTGTCGTTCAGCTCTCTCGGCTTCTCGGTCTGCCATCATCATCTGCAGCATCTGCATCATGGCGTCTTGGTTGGTGCTGCGGGTTGGTGGGGCCATCTGAACATTGATGTATATGATAAGATAAGAGGGAAATTTCTATGGTTTGTTTGGTTTAAAGTTCAAAAAAGTTCAAAACTTGAAAATTTGAGTAGTGTTGAGGGGGTAAAAACCAACAACACTTTTTCATTCATGACAAGCATCACACATTACAAGGCTAACACACCGTTGGTTTGAAGAACCATTCATTCGTTCTACGATACAGGGGATCGATACAAACTCACACCTCTCCAAGTGCTTTAGTGATACTCTTCAGGGTGGATTCTTCGTCTTCACGGGTAATGTGCTTGGTGAACGGCGAGGGCGTTGTCCAACTCCTTGCGGGTCTTGTACAGCATGAAGTCTAGGTATGCAACATAGTGGTTCATCTCCGGGTGCGGTGGCAGGGTTATTGGTCTGCCCAGGGGGTCATGTCTTGGGTAGTAGATGAAGCGAGTGTTCTTGATCTTGTTCTCATTCTGTCCACACAGACGGGCAATTGCTTCTTGCATAGCTCTGACTATTCCTTCCTTCCAAGTGTTTCCCGTTACAGAAAACCAAATGGTTTCCCATATTGGGGCTCCAAGCTTTCCTCTCAGATCTGCAGTAACTTCCCACCGAGGTTGTCTTCCCGATGGATTGTTGAGTGGTACTCCAAAGAACACGGGATACGGGCGTCCTAAATATTCAACTAGTTGCTCCAAATCCAACGCTTGACGTTAGAAGAACTCCTAGTTGGTGTAGACGTCCTGCTGACCGTCATCTTCGTACTGCGGCTCCTCTTCATAGTCTGGCCATTGGAATAGCCAGGGACACAGCCGTGAGTACTTTGAAGACTCACAAACTAATACTAATGTAAGTACTTATCAATTTTAGTAAGGGGTGCTAAGCTCTAGTTTTATTTGCATAAAGCCAATTTTAGTTCGCAAGTATTTGCTTAAAGACTTATTCATATGCTAACTAACTCATGAAGTGGGAACATTAGTGTCATTCCCACAACTCGGTTGTGATTCAAGTTAAGTCACCATTCAAGTCATCCTTTCTTGTCAAAAGAAAACATCGACACCGGAAGCAGTCAGCCTTTCCAACCGTCCGTAACCGTGGACCGGCTATTCGAATAGATTTACACTCTGCAGAGTTGCACACTTATGCCACAACATTTGATTACATGTCAAAGTCGGTAACCGAATCGCGTGAATCGTGCGGATCATCAACCATAACTGACCTTACATACCCTGATATAGGTACTACTCTCCCCATGAGCTTGGCCTCCCGGTGAAGACAAACCGAGGAACTGCACAGGGCTTGGGCCGTACATTCACCTCATTTTAACATCATTTCACATTCTACGGAGGCAGCCTCGGCATAACCCCTATGATGCTTGTTCAGGGGAACCCATACTAAGATGTATAAACTTCCAGTTAAGCCCTACCCATAATCAGAGTATTGTGGGGGTACTCAAAAATTGGAAAGGTATCGCATCCAAACCAAATATCAGTTTTATCAAAGTTCACCATATTCACAAGTCATATTCACCTTCAAAGATCTTTCAATAGAATGACTCATCATTCCAAAGTTTTCAAATTCATTTCAAATCACAAGTTCCCATCTAGAGTAGTCAATTTTAGTTGTTAGCACTAGCACTAATCATGAGGGGTGCTATCTTGCTTGGCCATCTTTGAGGCTAACTTTGCTACTCTAGTAACACTCTAAACTTAGACCAAAGTTAACTATAAAAGTAACTTCTTCATAAATCAAGTAAAAACTTGTAAGGTAAAAACTTGGGATGGGATCCTTGTAAGTAAGGTAAGACTAATGGTGCCTTGCCCCAAAGGGCTTTGCACTTGCAAGAATATTAGCTTGCCTTGAGTGGGGTAGTGATCAAAGTTCTCTTCCTCCTCTTCAAGGTAGACCTCCTCCTCTGACCACTCTTGTGCTAGCGTCTAAACGGATACGGTATAATCACCAAACAAGTTTGAGGTTATTCTAAGCACACTCAAGAGTTCACACAAACTAATATATCATTCCACACTTACAAAAATGTTGGTTGACTTTGTTTTCTTAAGAGAAAAATAATTTCCTCTCATTACCTTATTAAGATTTATATTTAGTAATAGGGAAATAATTTCCTCTCATTGAATCTTGTTAAGATTTAATATCCTCAAATGAATAACCTATGAATCCATGTTGACCAAGTCCAACCATTCATAATCATCATTTGGGGAAAATGATTTAAATGAGGTAGAATACCTCATACAATTTAACACTACCATACTTATGTTAATATCACCAAGTAATTCAATATGAAGTAGTAAACCATGGTCACAACCTCATATGAAGTTACTTGGGACAAGATTTAAATGAGAGCAAACCTCTCATAAAGGTTAAATAATAGTTTTGGACAATATCATTTGACTAGAATAGCCATAAAGTCCTTTAATTTAAACTAGGCCATGATCACACAAAGTAACCATGTCATATTTTTACATAACATGTAGTATAAGTGAAATGTGATTTATGAGAGTTGGAAACAACTCAAAGCATTTTTAGTTGATTTTTAATAATTGTTATAAGGCAGAAAAGTCCCTGACTTGTTTATTTTGTCATTTCATTTCTACAAAAGATCTAGGGTTCTAGTCAGTGGCATTGTGTGGACAATTTCATAAGGTTTCCAGAAATATAAAGTTTGTAAAATTTGGCTGAGTAGATTTGTCACAAATGAATTTCAAAGTTTGCTTCAGATTGTGTATTTTATCTAATTTCCAAATTTGAATTCAAATAGGTGGGCTTGCGCGGGAAACGAACTTGGGCCGGCCCAGTACTGCGTCTAGCGCAGCGGGCCGTCTGACCGCGTGGGGGCGTGTCAGTGGGATTGTCCCGAAGGGACGCGCGGGAGCGTTGGCCTTCTCTTGTGTAACATCCCTGTTTTGCTAAACCCTAATTAGGAATTGTTTGTGCATTCATGAGCATCATATAAATGCATTAAGAAAAATTTGCATTTTAAAATAAAGTGGAAACCCTAATGGGTGCAAACTCCCCTCTATTTAAAATCCTCTCAAAATGTTTCAAACCAAACAGTTGGACCCTCAAATATAATTAGAAGGGCCACAAAGTATTTTACATAAAGTCTGGAGTTATTTTTGAACTCCAAAAGGTTGCCAAATAGAAAAATACAATTGTTTTTAGCCCTGTTTTAAAATTCCAGAGAAAACTCTAAAATGCAGAGGGTTTTTGGGAAAAAAATCCCTTTGTCTTCTTCGGCAGACACGCACGCTGCTGCGTGCCGCCGCTCCGACCGTCCATCCTGGCCGCGATGCGCGCCGCCGCTCGCCGCCCGGAGGGATAAGCCGCCACGACGCCGCCTCGTCCCTATCTTCCCCTCTCCAACGCGCCCTCTCTTTGGCTTTTCGCGCCCAAACTACCAACGCGATCGCCCCTCGCCCGCGCTCGGGCCACCCCCGTGCCCGTCCGACGTGCCCCCGAGCTCCGCCTCCCCCTCCTCTACCGCCCTGTCGAAGGAAACGACGCGGGGTGACGGCAATCGCCGCCGCCATGCCGTTCTTCCCCGCATCCGGCCGCCGGCCACCGGCTCAACGCCGGCGCTACGGACCTCCTCCGGCCTCCTAGTCGCCTCCATCCTGCTCCTGGTGAGCTTGCGGGGCTAAATCACCCTTTCTTCCTCTCCCTCTTGCCCTGTACCGCCGCCGCCACGGCACCCGTGTCCGCCGCCGTCGGACATGGTCGCCGGCCACGCTCCGGCGACGCAAAGCGCGCCGCCACCCTCTTGCTCGCCTCGGCCTCCTCTATCCAACGCGCTACTCAGCGCATGCAGGGGAGCCCTCTAGCGCCGCCGCTGCTCGCTCACCGGCGGCAGCACACGGTGGTTGACTACCGTGGTTGACCCCGTGGGCCCCACGACCCTTTTCTTTTTATTTACATGTTTTCTTTAATTCATAAACCCATGACAGGTGGGGCCCCCTGTCAGATTTTGTTATTTTCGTAAATACTTAGGAAAAGGTTAAATCCATGACAGGTGGGTCCCCTGTCAGAATTTTATTAATTTTCCAGAAATTCCAGAAGGATAAAACTTGTAATTCATAACTATTTTATTTTAAATAAAAATGTATAATATATCAAAATCTTCAGAAAAATGAGATCTACTTTGGTATCAAAATCATGCATTGTTAAACAACTTTGAACCCTAGTTGTTTTAGAAGAACTAATTGTACCCCTCTGAGGTTCCGGAACTACTAACCCTAGTCCCGTCGAACCTCAGTTAAAGTGATGATCATGTTCTAGGTCTTAGTTCAATACCTAATTAATATGACATACCATTCATACTTGTATGCGCATTGCATCGATGCCATGTGTTGATTGTTATTTCTCTCTTTCGCGATCGATAGAGCATGAGTATGAGACGATGAAGATCAACAACACCGATGATCAATTCCTATCCTCCGACGAGCAAATGAAGTACAAGATTATCGAAGATCCTCTTGGGTTTGTCAGGGACAAAGGCAAGCCCTAGCCTGGTTCATATATGTTTTGAAATGCTTTTACTTCCGGTTCCTACATATTGCACACGATTCAACTGTCTTTTCTCGATAGGTAGAGTTATCCTATCTATTGCATGTTCCACCCTTGTAGCCTCAAATCCCTGATCCACTGCTCCTAGCATAACTAGGTTTGGCATGTGTGCGTCGCTAGAGCCTTTATATCTTTATGCTTAGCCATGCTTAGTTTGTTACGCTATTTACTCCGGTCTTCGGACTGGAGCCATACAATGAAATGAAACTAGCATGACAGGTTGACGTGGTAAGTATAGAGATGTTGTTAAACATGATTAAAGGCTCAGACGAGAGGCCACATTGGGATGTGGTGGGTTGTTTCGTTTCTGCCGACCCTAGGAACCGAGTTCTCGCCTCTTGAACCAAGACCGAGCGTACAACCACACGAGGCCCTATTATGGTACCCTCTCGACTCACTAACTTGCCTAGTAGATTCCATGAGTCACATAGTTTGCGCGTTACCTGGTCATATGCATTGCATTTTGCTTGGGGGTAAAGGTACATAACAGGTAGGTAAGCGTGGTCGTGGTGGCTGGGGGTTGCGGCCTCTGGGGAAACCCACCTCGGTACACATCGTTAAGGACCGACTTCGGGACTTGACCCGTTACGGCGGAACAATCCTTAGCGCGTGACTCATGGTCTCGGCGACAAAGGTAAAGTCGTGGTCAACCACTCTCTGCCGGCTTTCCAAGGAAGAGAGCTAATGTACTGGCACTAAGAATCGGTTGGACATGTGGGTAAAGTTGTGCACCCCTGCAGGGTTAAATCTTTTCGAAAAGCCGTGTCACGGTTACGGACGACAGGAATGGATTCTGTGATCATAGACAACTTGAACCCGATCGTAAAACTTGGCAAACAATGTGTGTTTACGGACACCTTCTCCGGGTGTTGAGGGGGTGATCCGAGGATAGTGGTTCGAGATGATGAAGATTGGTGGATACAATATGATGATCAATAGAGATAGAGATATCGCTCTCTTATCCCCTTTTAAAGGTTCTGAGTAGTCGAGCTCTCTCTTGTCTTACAAAGGAAAACTAGCTTTACGCAAAAGAAGCTCCACAGAAAGCCCGCATACCCGCTTTGCTAAAAGGTTGTACTAAGTCTTGCTGAGTCCCTGTACTCAGCTTTGCATGCTCTTGTTTCAGACGAAGTCGCTCCAACAGATGGTGGTTTCTAGTCGACATCGACGAGTAGCTTGGGGTTCCCAGGTGGCAGCCTGGAATCTATGGGCTGGGACGTCGCCGTTATGCTCCTGGCCTCTTAGGACTTTTGCTATCTTGCTATGTCTAATAGCATAACTTCGCTTCCGTTGATTGATGTATGACAGGTCGGTGACCTCTGCTTGTAATACTTTGGTTCTTCGCTCAGTTATGAGCTTGTATTACTTTTTGAGTCGTAGAGTCACTGTTGTGTTACCGATTCTCTCACTGTAGTCTCTCGAGCTCTAGGTTAGGCTTATGTCAGACGAAGATCTGGTATTTGTCTAACCCTGATCCCGGGGGTGCCACAACAGGGCTCGCCGGAGAGCAAACCCTACCGGCGGCCAGAGGGTCGCGATGAGAGGCTCACCGGCGTCTAGCGAGGTTGGCGAGGCGGGCAATCGATGTTGTTGATGACGGTGAGTCGAACGGTGGTCGAGGGAGATGCTGGGGTGGTGCCAACCGTCGTCATCGCTGAGGTACTGGCGCGGCGGTCGTCGATGCAATTGGAGCAACTCCGGCGGCAATGTGGATGGGAGAGGGTTCGAGGAGGCTCAGAGGTGAGTGGGGAAGGCAATGGCGTGCTTGGATAGCTCGGGGAGGCTCTCATTTTATAGGGGCGAGGAGGTCTACGGGGGTGCGGCGAAGTCGAGTGTGGCACGGCCATTTCGGTGAGCGAAGGGGCAAGGTGAGGGTAGGGTTGCGTAGGAGACGTCCAGGCGACGCTAGGGAGCATGTTGGCTAGGACGGGGACGGTCGGGTTAGCGCTGGAGCGTGCGATGCCGTGCGGCACGGTGGCGGAGAAACGGCGACGATGTCGATGGCTACGGCGCTCACGCAGGCACGGGAGCGTGTCTGGCGGGTTGATGTCGTCCAGGTGGGTGCAGGTGAGAAGGGAGAGGGTGAGAGGGCATGGGTGCGGCGCTCGTCGACGTAATGTGCGTATCCGGGGGCGTGCCGGATGCGCACCCAAGCGCGTTCGGCGTTGCAGGACACGGCGCGTTCCGGCGGTGTGGTGTCGTTCTCAAACCGGGCTGGTGTAGGCATGTTCAGCGAGTGCTTGGGAAGCTAGTAAGCAAGGTCAGCTAGGCGGTGAAAGAGGGAGTGAGATGGCAAGGGGAGGGCATGGCATGGCCGGCATGCCATTGGCATGGCCATGGCTAGGCCATGTCTTGCCCTCCCTAGGGTTTCTGTGGGTGGTGAGGCAGAGAGGGGGCAAGGAAACATGTAGGGGTGGTTTGGGTAGGTTAGATTTGAATTCCAAGTTTTTGTCAAAATTGCCTCATGCAAGTTAATTTGAAATTTTGAAAAGAGATGGGTTGGATTTGCTTCAAATGACCAGAGACTCACAAAGGTGGTGGTGGCATTTAAAAATAAAAAGAATTGCAAAAATTGCAAATTGAGATAATCTTGATTTTGATTCAAAGTCTCTTCTTGGCTTCAGCATAGCTTTTGATCTAAGATGAAATTGTACTGGTGGTCTTTACCAAAATTGTTCACCTTGATGTGTACTTGGATGAGGTGCAAAGAGTTGGCAAAGTTTGGTTTAGAAAACTCTTAATAAAGAGGCTCAAAGTGGGTAAGATATTAAAAGTGGCACATATGACCATTATCATATGTGACTAGGTTTTTGAATTTCTCTTGATTTGATTTGGTTTTTCTTGATCCAAAAAGTGTTATTAAGTGTTTAGTAACATTCTACAATCAATGGCACAAGCCAAAATGGTCTAGGTCAAAGTTTTGCAAAATAGCCATAAACACATGTGTGTGTTGAATTGGATTTTTTCTTATTTTTTCCATTTTGGTTCACTTGATCCAATTGGGCATGTTGTTAGGATCTATTTAGGGTTAGATTGAGTTTGATAAGAGTTTCCAACCATTTGGGTAAGGTATAAGGGCATAGGGCAAGATTTGCTATTCTGGCTATGTGCCACATATGCCTCCATATCTAATTTTTTTTTTGTTTTGTTTCCCAAGGACTTGGTTGGTTAGTGGTGGGTTGGTTTTGTTGAGGTATTCCAAACCATCTACACAAAGCAGATATGGCCTCGTTTATCATTTGCAAAAGTAGCCATATGCTTACATTGAAACCTTATTATTTTGTTTTCTTTTGGAGGATGAAAAAGAAGGGTGAGGTTTAGGGTTTAGTGGGGTCTAACAATGGTTCACCACCATTTAGAAAGGTAAGAATGGTATTGGTCAAGATTTGCATATTAGGGCTATATGCCCACATATGAATTTGGTGTTCAGGGGGGTACGTGCGCACCCCCTAGCCACCGTTGGATCAACGTCGAGATTCAATTTCTCACTCACGGCTCTCACACGGCGTCAAAACTACTTTTTGTCCACTTTTGTCCACTTTTGCAGATGCGTAGCAATCAAGCTGAGCTGCAAACGTTGTCGACTAGTGCAGTTGGGAGTTTTTTAATGCTGATGTGGATCATCTCTTCACTGCCGCATCTCAGCTCAGCTCCCCTAGTCCAAATCAACCATAAATATTAATACAACATAATCTTAAGCAGTTCATCACATATCAGCTGATAAGTCAAATCCCCTCTCCTCTACCAAATTACGCGCATGACCTCCATCGAAGGAGATGGCACATGACACATCAGGTTTGGTTGCGGCGGCGGTGAAGCTCCGGCCGGAAGGCCTGGTGGCGGTGATTGACCCTCGAGCACCTCCGCCATCGCTGGAGCCAACTGGTCCAACACTGCAGTCGCGTACCACTCCCCCATGGAGGTGGCCCGCAAGATCACCGCCGAGGCCGCCCGCGCCTGCTGCCTGGAGCACGAGCCGCCCACCTCTCTTGGAGCTGCTTCTCTACAAGAATCAGCCGACGACGAGGTCCAGGAGAGAGGCAGGGGCGTCTCGCGCGAGGGGGGCCTTGACTTGGATGGCGTTGATGGCCGCCGCCGCCTTAGTTTGCTCCGTCCGCGACTGGGAAACAGCGTTGATGGCGTTGGTCGGCTTCGATATGGAGCGCCATCGGCTCGAGATGGAGTGGAAGATAGGCGGTGGAGCACGGCCGGAGCCTGGTCGTGAGGTTGGCAGAGGCGGGAGGTCCGGGCGGCTCCCTTTCTTTCGCTGCAGCTCGCGCCTGGGAAACAACGTTGATGGCGTTGGTCGGCTTCGATCTAGAGCGCCAGGTCGGCGGCGGCGCGCGGGGTGCTGCCGGCTAGGGCGGCGCATGGGGGACAGGCGAAGGGCACGGCCGGAGGACCCTCGACGGCCAGCCTGATGGCGGTGGCTCCCCCGGCGCTTTCTCGATGGAGGCGGCCTCCCTCGGCTAGCCTGATGGCGGCGGCTCCCCTGGCGAGTTCCCGTGGGCAAGGAAACGAGGAGGCACCCTACATAGAGCGGCCGACAACCCATCACGTCTCCCTCACCATGAGCAAGGCTTGCGCCGCCGGTCTCTCAAAGGGAAGGGCTACACCATCAGTTGCTTCTCCTGAACGCGGTTTGGAGGAAGATGAGAAGAGCGGAGGGATCAGAGCCAGAGAGGGAGAGGATAAGGAATGGGCGCAGAGCCACTCGTGGAGAGAGAGACGGAAATCGATTAAAGCAGGCAGATGCGGGACACGGCGTTAGACACGCGTCGATTTCTCTGTGCGTGCGCACGTACCCATCTAGTTACCGAGATTCATTTGTGCCCACATATGTCTTTTTGTTTTATTTTAGTTTCTTCATATTTGATCCTTTTTGGCTTTGAGAAGGTTAGGGTTTAGGGTTTTGGAAATATGTTCAATGTAAAAACAAACAATCATGGAAATAACACAAGTATTAGGTATGAGCACTATGCATAGCATCATATGTAAGAAAGTTTTTGTTGGTTCTCATTTTTGGAAAAAAAGTAATTCATTTTCTCTTTGTTTTAAAATTTGGGATGTTACACTTGACTAGGGGAGGCTTCTGTGGTGGCGCCTCAAGTCGACAACGATGTTGTTCATAGGTCTGGGAGGATAGAGAAGCATTCGGAGAGAGAGGACAATAGTCGGAGGAGATAAGAGGCTGATAATGGGCCCAACATGTCATGGCACTAAGAGACCGTTAGCCTGTGCTTTGTATTTTTGCACAAGTAATTGCGGCAACATATGGTGATATGTGAAAAAACAAAGCATTGTTGTGATTCTATACAAATCCGCTATAATAAGTTGAGTTATGTGCAATTTTCTTCATGTATTAGGTACTTGTCAGGTAATACATATATATGAGCTGAACTTATAACCTTCATTTTTATTTAATATCTGCGCTGTGCTTACATTATTTGTTACACAAGTATGCAAGGTGAAACCTTTAGGGTCACCTAAACATTCTTAGTCGTGTGAAATTTTCATGATTGGCTGAACCTATCACCTTCATTTTATTAGGGTTTGTTTATTAATATGAATAAAGAGGTTGTTTCCGTCATTTTGATGTAGAGACTGGGTGTTTTCAACTTCCTTTTCGAAAAAGTTGTTTAGAAATAATATCATTCTTAATAATAGAAAGTTTCTCACATTTGCAGGTAATTTCCAGTGCGCACTTTCTTCTTTCATCCTTTATTCTATACAGATAGGGCCACCACATCTTAGCTATGGCATTGTGCTCATGTTTGGAGGAGGTGAACTTATAACCTTCCACTAGTAGAAAAAGGGCCTTTAGTCCCGATTCATAAGGGGCTTTAGTCCCGGATGTGCAACCGAGATTAAATAAGCGGGACTAAAGCCCCCCTACTTAGTCCCGGTTGCTTACAACCTAGGATTAAAGATCCATTCACGTGGGCTACAGACGTGCGTCGGGGTGGAGTACCTTTAGTCCCGGTTGATCGGACCAAATGGGACCAAAGGGCTCTGCAGGTTTAGAGTTTAAATCGTAAATATGATTTTATTTTATTATGTTTCCATTTATTTTATATTTTATTGTGTTTTATTTTAATTTCAAAGAAGTTTCATTTCACATATTCTACGCTAGTATATACACATTACATGTTGATGCATATGAATATATAATTTCAAACAAGTTTGAAATTTCAAACAAGAAGAATTCAAGATAGAAATATATAGGGATTTCTATTTTCGTGCCCTCGGTTCCTTAGTTGTGCTCAGTTTTCCCCAGCTCCTTAGTTTTTCCTCAGTTTTCCCCAAGTGCTTGTGTGAAACCCGCAGAAGCAGCTCAGACGGCAGGATTCCCGTTAAGTTGACCGTTCCGTGCTGACGTGTGGGGCCGCGTCGTGTGGGCCCGCGTCGCGTGGGGCTGGTAGAAAGGGACCGCGTGGGACAGGATGAGATAGCGTTTGGTTGCACGTGAGCAGGAGCTGGGTTTTGTCTCTCTCGGCCATTGGCATTTCCCTTTTAAGAGTACCTTTTCTGCCTCCTTCTCTCTGCCTTTTTTCACCTAATTAGTATCAAATCTAGAGAAGCTTGCATTTCTGTCTTTCTTCAATTATTATTTGTGCCTTTTGGCCCTCGTTGTTTGCCCAATATGGCAGCAAATCTAGTAGGGAGCCCAATCTAGTACTCCATCTGGTCCATATGTATGTAGTTAAATCTAGAAGCAAATCTACAGGGAATGTACGATAAATTCACAAGGTCATATAGTAGAATAGGGATAGATAATAGGGATCCCTCCCTAGATAATAAGCTGCATTCAGCAGCCAAACATAGTAGGGTTCGAGGTTCTTCACAGCACTGATACGTCTCCAACGTATCTATAATTTCTGATGTTCCATGCTTGTTTTATGACAATACCGACATGTTTTGTTCACACTTTATGTCATTATTATGCGTTTTCCGGAACTAACCTATTGACGAGATGCCGAAAGGCCAGTTGCTGTTTTCTGCTGTTTTTGGTTCCCGAAAGGCTGTTCGGGCAATATTCTCGGAATTGGACGAAATCAACGCCAAACCTCCTATTTTTCCCGGAAGGCTCCAGAACACGAAGAGTGGGAGAGGAGCCGGGGGGCCCCACACCATAGGGCCGCGGGCAGGACTCTGCCGCGCCGGCCTAGGGTGAGGCCCACCCTGTCAGCCCTCTGCACCGCCTCTTCACCTATATAACCTTTCGACCTAAAAACGAGTACCAATTGACGAAACTCGAGAGAAGAGACTCCAGGGGCGCCGCCACCGTCGCGAAACTCAATTCGGGGGCAGAACTCTGTTCAGGCACCTGCCGGACGGGAATTGCCCCCGGAGCCATCTCCACCACCGTCTTCACCGCCATCTTCACCGCCATCGCTGCCTCCATGATGAGGAGGGAGTCCCCCGAGGCTGAGGGCTCCGCTGTAGCTATGTGGTTAATCTCTCTCCCATGTACCTCAATACAATAATCTCATGAGCTGCTCTACATGATTGAGATTCATATGAGTTTGTATCACAATTCATCTATGTGCTACTCTAGTGATGTTATTAAAGTATTCTATTCCTCCTGCATGGTGTAAAGTGGACAGGGTGTGCATCATGTAGTTCTTGGCTTAGTTTATGATCGTGATCTCTTATTGTGAAGTTAACTATTACTATGATGGTATTGATGTGATCTATTTGGTTATGTTGATCTATCTTGCACTCTAAGGTTATTTAAATATGAACATTGTTGTGGAGCTTGTTAACTCCGGCATTGAGGGTTCGTGTAATCCTACGCAATGTGTTCATCATCCAACAAGAGAGTGTAGAGTATGCATTTATCTATTCTGTTATGTGATCAATGTTGAGAGTGTCCACTAGTGAAAGTGTAATCCCTAGGCCTTGTTCTAAATATTGCTATCGCTGCTTGTTTTGTTTCTTTGTGTTACTACTGCTGTTACTACGCTTGTTTATTGTCCCGGGCAAAGCACTTTTTGGTTGCCACCGCTCATATATATTCATACCACCCGTATTTCACTATCTCTTCGCCGAACTAGTGCACCTATTAGGTGTGTTGGGGACACAAGAGACTTCTTGCTTTGTGGTTGCAGGGTTGCATGAGAGGGATATCTTTGACCTCTTCCTCCGAGTTCGATAAACCTTGGGTGATCCACTTAAGGGAAACTTGCTGCTGTTCTACAAACCTCTGCTCTTGGAGGCCCAACACTGCCTACAAGAATAGAAGCTCCCGTAGACATCAAGCTATTTTCTGGCGCCGTTGCAGGGGAGGTAAGGTAAAAGGTATTCACATCCTCCGACTACTAAGCTATTTCCTAGCACTGTTGCCGGTGTGTGAGTGCTCGAAGCTATCTCCTTTAGATTCTGCAATTGCATCTTTTTGTTTCTTGTTTTTATTTTCACTAGTTAGGCATAATGGAAAACAACAACAAAATTGGTGAGCTTTTTAATCTTTTTCCTGATTTAGAATTGTTTGATGCGAAAATTAAAAAACCCATGGAACATATTAGTATGAACGCAATCACTGCTAATACTATGGATAAGTCTATGCTTGGGGAAGCTAGTTTATATAAAAATAATCTTTTTTGCTCCTCAGCTTTGGAAGAAATATTTTGCTCTGATAATGCTTTATCTCCCATATGCGATAACTCTAATGATGCTTCTGATATTTTAAATCCACCTGCTGAAAGTATTCCGTATAAAATACCTATGAAAATTATTGAACGTGTTATGGATAACCACTATAAAGGGGATGGAACTGTCCACCCTAGAGATCATTTACTGTTTTTGCATGAATTATGCGGGTTATTCAAGTGTGCAGGTATCTCTATGGATGAAGTGAAGAAGCTATTCTCTGTTTCGCTGTCTGGTAAAGCGGCGCATTGGTATAAATTGTTGGAGAATAGTCATTCTCTTGGTTGGGAGGAAATTGCATCTCTCTTTTATTCTAAATTTTATCCTCCTCATGAAGTGCATATTGATAGGAATTATATTTATAACTTTTATCCTCGTGATGGAGAGAGTATTTCTCAAGCGTGGGGGAGATTGAAATCACTAATGCTCAAATGTCCCATTCATGAGCTCCCCCGTAATGTTATTGTTAACAATTTTTATGCGAGGCTTTCAACACAAGGACTATCTGGACGCATGTTCGGAGGGATCTTTCACAAGCAAGAGGTTGAAGCTAGGTGGGATCTTCTTGATCGGATTGAGGACAACGCTGAAGGATGGGAGAACGACAAAAGAGTCAGGTATAAATTATGATTATGAATGCATTGAAGCTTTTATGGATACCGATAAATTTCGAAATATGAGTGCTACTTATCGTCTTGACTCTCAAGTTGCTGCAAATCTTTATAAAGCATTTGCTTCTCATTTTGAATTGCCTAAAAAGAATTCTGATAAGTATCATGAACCTTTTAAAGAGGCTTGCATGAAGAATGAAATTGTTGTTAATTATTGTAATAAGCATGCTCAAACCCCTAAGAATGCTATTTCCTATAAGCATGTTAATTTTTGTGGAATACATAGACCTTGTGGAATTAATCAAATCAAAGATGAATATTGTATCCATCATGCTAATGAAAAAACTAGAAAGTGGCTTAGGGCTCTAGATGATCTTGGTAAAAAGGTTTGTGCCCTCTATCCTTTTATTTGTGAAGTTTGCCATGAAGTGGGTCATTTTAATTTTCAATGCTCCTCCAATGATAATTTGAACCCAATGAGTGCTGCAAATTTGTATTGTGATAATGAAATTACTCCTAATCAGCATGATGAACTTACTTTATTTTTGGGGTGTGAAGAACTGTCGAGAAAAATCTCTTTGTTACATATGAGTGATCTTGATATTGATGATGTCCTGCATGGGTGTTTTTCTTATTGCATTGATAATAGCCATACAAATACTTACATACAAAATATTTTAGAAGATGACACCTTGCCAAAATATGATAGGACCGCTGTGTGTTTTCAACTAATTAATGAAAAGGAGGAATCCTCCCAAGTTTCTTCTATTGTTTCTAAAAGTAAATCAGGTTATGCGGACAAGCCACCCTTCAAGCCTCTTCCTCCTAAAGAAGGGAACGAGGAGAAGGAAGAGAAGAAGAAGAAGAAGGGAACGAAGAAGAAGAAGAAGAAGAAGAAGAAGAAGGAGAATAAAAAGAAAGAGGTAACAGCATATCCCCGCGTGAGATAACGATAGGTAACCGTAAGTATGTTGCTCCTAACGATTATTGTGATAATGAATCTGAATACGATGATCTTCCTATGCCCTTTACATACATTAGCAATCATGATTTGAATGAGCACACTACTTTTGATATTGCAAATCTCTGGGAAACTAATTCTGAAAATGATGATGTTAATAATTGCCATAGTATCAGTGCTATCCATGCTTCCTCCCATAATGATATAGAAAGCTCTAAGCTTGGGGAAGAGGTGTTTGAAAATCCTTTAGCTACTGGTCATTATGTTCTTGATACATCTCCTTCTAATAACAATGATGGTGTGGACACAGATAAACCGACTGTGAAAGATAACTATTCTATTTCCTATGATGACACTGTGCCTCCGATCTCTGATGATTATTACAAAGAATGCTATGATATAGGTTCTAACTATCCTTATGAAACTTGTCATAGTCATGATTGGGTTACAAAAACAATTCCCTTAATATGCAACTTGTTTACCATGTTCAAATTCTTGATAATAATCCTGCTCCAATTACTATTAATGAAAAGAACTCTCCTTATGCCAAAATTAATGATACTTCTATGCATATGAACCATGATAAGAATGTTTTAAGTGATGGGTATATTGTGGATTTCATCAATGATGCTACTGAAAGTTATTATGAGAGAGGGAAATATGGTTATATGCATCTTAATAATATTAAGTTTCCCTCTTTATGTTGAGAATCTTGAAGTTACTCGTGTTTTATCCTCTTATGCTTGTCACTTTGTTCTTCATGAATTCATTTGTGTACAAGATTCCTCTGCATAGGAAGCATGTTAGGCTTAAATGTGTTTTGAATTTGCCTTTTGAAGCTCTCTTTTGCTTCAAATATTATTTCTTGCGGGTGCATCACCAAAACTGCTGAGCCCATCTTAATGGCTATAAAGAAAGAACTTCTTGAGATAACCCATGTGTTATTTTGCTACAGTACTTTGTTTTATATTTGTGTCTTGGAAGTTGTTTACTACTGTAGCAACCTCTCATTATCTTAGTTTTGTGCTTTGTTGTGCCAAGTAAAGTCGTTGATAGTAAGGTTCATACTAGATTTGGATTACTGCGCAGAAACAGATTTCTTTGCTGTCACGAATCTGGGCAAAATTATCTGTAGGTAACTCAGAAAATTATGCCAATTTACGTGAGTGATGCTCAGATATGTACGCAAGTTTCATTCAATTTGAGAATTTTCATTTGAGCAAGTCTGTTGCCCTTTTAAAATTCGTCTTTACGGACTGTTCTGTTTTGACAGATTCTGCCTTTTATTTCGCATTGCCTCTTTTGCTATGTGGGATGGATTTCTTTATTCCATTAACTTCCAGTAGCTTTGGGCAATGTCCAAAAGTGTTAAGAATGATTGTGTCACCTCTGAACATGTGAGTTTTTGATTATGCACTAACCCTCTAATGAGTTTGTTTCGAGTTTGGTGTGGAGGAAGTTTTCAAGGGTCAAGAGAGGAGGATGATATACTACGATCAAGAAGAGTGAAAAGGTCTAAGCTTGGGGATGCCCCGGTGGTTCATCCCTGCATATTTCAAGAAGACTCAAGCATCTAAGCTTGGGGATGCCCAAGGCATCCCCTTCTTCATCTACAAATTATCAGGTTCCTCCCCTGAAACTATATTTTTATTCGGTCACATCTTATGTGCTTTACTTGGAGTGTTTGTTTGTTTCTATTTTTGTTTTTGTTTGAATAAATGCTTGTGTGGGAGAGAGACACGCTCCGCTGGTTCGTATGAACACATGTGTTCTTAGCTTTTAATTTTCATGGCGAAGGTTGAAACTGCTTCGTTAATTATTATATGGTTGGAAACGGAAAATGCTACATGTAGTAATTGGTATGATGTCTTGAATAACTTGATATTTGGCAATTGTTGTGCTCTTGTTTAAGCTCTTGCATCATATACTTTGCACCTATTAGTGAAGAAATACATAGAGCTTGTTAAAATTTGGTTTGCATGAGTGGTTTCTCTAGAGTCTAGATATTTTCTAGTGAGGTGTTTGAACAACAAGGAAGACGATGTATAGTCTTATAATGCTTGTAATATGTCTTTTATGTGAGTTTTGCTGTACTAGTTCGTGCTTGTGTTTGCTTCAAACAACCTTGCTAGCCTAAACCTTGTATCGAGAGGGAATACTTCTCATGCATCCAAATCCTTGAGCCAAACAACACTATGCCATTTGTGTCCACCATACCTACCTACTACATGGTATTTCCTGCCATTCCAAAGTAAATTGCTTGAGTGCTACCTTTAAACAATTCAAAATTTATCACCTCTGATTTGTGTCAATGTTTTATAGCTCATGAGGAAGTATGTGGTGTTTATCTTTTAATCTTGTTGGGCAACTTTCACCAATGGACTAGTGGCTTCATCCGCTTATCCAATAATTTTGCAAAAAGAGCTGGCAATGGGATTCCCAGTCCCAAATTAATTAACAAAAATAGACACTCCTCCATGGTATGTGATTGTTGGACGGCACCCGAAGGATTCGGTTAGCCATGGCTTGTGTAAGCAAAGGTTGGGAGGAGTGTCATCATAATAAAACTAAAATAAAAAGGCACTCCTTCATGGTATGAGATTGTTGGCAGGCACCCGAGGATTCGGTTAGCCATGGTTTGTGAAAGAAAGGTTGGAAGGAGTGCCACCCAAAAATAAAATAAAATGGGAGCCGCTCTTTGAAGGTTTGTCTGGGGGTTAGAGTACCCGCTACCATTCGTTGACAACAACATACACCTCTCAAAACTTTATTTTTATGCTCTCTTTATGTTTTCAAAATCAAAGCTCTAGCACAAATATAGCAATCGATGCTTTCCTCTTTGAAGGACCATTCTTTTACTTTTATGTTGAGTCGGTTCACCTATTTCTCTCCACCTCAAGAAGCAAACATTTGTGTGAACTGTGCATTGATTCTTACATACTTGCTTATTGCACTTATATTGCTTTGCATTGACAACTATCCATGAGATATACATGTTACAAGTTGAAAGCAACCGCTGAAACTTAATCTTCCATTGTGTTGCTTCAATACCTTTACTAAGAATTTATTGCTTTATGAGTAACTCTTATGCAAGACTTATTGATGCTTGTCTTGAAAGTACTATTCATGAAAAGTCTTTGCTATATGATTCAATTGTTTACTCATTGCATTTACGTTGTTTCGAATCGCTGCATTCATCTCATATGCTTTACAATAGTATGATTAAGATTATGTTGGTAGCATGTCACCTCAGAAATTATCTTTTATCGTTTACCTACTCGAGTAGGAACTAAGCTTGGGGATGCGATACGTCTCCAACGTATCTATAATTTCTGATGTTCCATGCTTGTTTTATGACAATACCGACATGTTTTGTTCACACTTTATGTCATTATGCGTTTTCCGAACTAACCTATTGACGAGATGCGAAAGGCCATTCTGTTTTCTGCTGTTTTTGGTTCCGAAAGGCTGTTCGGGCAATATTCTCGGAATTGGACGAAATCAACGCCAAACCTCCTATTTTTCCCGGAAGGCTCCACCGAAAAAGTCGGAGAGGAGCCGGGGGGCCCCACCATAGGGCCGCGCGGGCCAGACCACGGCGCCGGGGCTAGAGAGCCACCCTGTCGGCCCTCTGCGCCGCCTCTTCGCCTATATAACCCCTTTCGACCTAAAAACGCAGTACCAATTGACGAAACTCGAAGACTCCAGGGCGCCGCCACCATCGCGAAACTCCAATTCGGGGACAGAACTCTGTTCCGGCACCCTGCCGGACGGGGAATGCCCCGAGCCATCTCCACCGCCGTCTTCACCGCCATCTTCACGCCATCGCTGCCTCCATGATGAGGAGGGAGTAATCCACCGAGGCTGAGGGCTCCGCTGTAGCTATGTGGTTAATCTCTCTCCCATGTACCTCAATACAATAATCTCATGAGCTGCTCTACATGATTGAGATTCATATGAGTTTTGTATCACAATTCATCTATGTGCTACTCTAGTGATGTTATTAAAGTATTATATTCCTCCTGCATGGTGTAAAGTGGACAGGGTGTGCATCATGTAGTTCTTGGCTTAGTTTATGATCGTGATCTCTTATGGATTGTGAAGTTAACTATTACTATGATGGTATTGATGTGATCTATTTGGTTATGTTGATCTATCTTGCACTCTAAGGTTATTTAAATATGAACATTGTTGTGGAGCTTGTTAACTCCGGCATTGAGGGTTCGTGTAATCCTACGCAATGTGTTCATCATCCAACAAGAGAGTGTAGAGTATGCATTTATCTATTCTATTATGTGATCAATGTTGAGAGTGTCCACTAGTGAAAGTGTAATCCCTAGGCCTTGTTCCTAAATACTGCTATCGCTGCTTGTTTACTGTTTTACTGCGTTACTACTGCTTGTTTACTTCCTGCAAAGCACTTTTCTACCGTTGCCTACTGCTCATATATATTCATACCACCTGTATTTCACTATCTCTTCGCGAACTAGTGCACCTATTAGGTGTGTTGGGGACACAAGAGACTTCTTGCTTTGTGGTTGCGGGGTTGCATGAGAGGGATATCTTTGACCTCTTCCTCCCTGAGTTCGATAAACCTTGGGTGATCCACTTAAGGGAAACTTGCTGCTGTTCTACAAACCTCTGCTCTTGGAGGCCCAACACTGTCTACAAGAATAGAAGCTCCCGTAGACATCAAGCACTATCATACTAACAACATAACAACGAGGGATCCCTAGCTAATAACAAAGGGATCCCAACAACAAAATGGAGGAGGCAGCAGCAGCACACGTCCAGGACTCCGCCTACCCCATCTGCGTCTGCCTCCACTTGTTGCTCCCCTTGGGAGCCTTGCTTGAGCGGAGGCATGCGCCCGGCGGAGATCTCCACCCGCTGGATGCTGCGGAGGTGCATGCCGAGCGCCAAGTGCTTGGCGCGGAAGGAGTGGGGGTTCACCGACGCGCCGACCTTGGGGTTGGTGTTGCCGATGTTCTCGGCATGCGTGAGGAGGCAGTTGAAGTCAGTGCCGCCGAGCCTCCTAGTGCAGAAGGGGCACCTGTAGACACCCTTGTCGACGGCGAAGTAGGAGACGTACTTGCCGACCTGCAGCCTCCGCAGCACCTGGCGAGTCTTGACGTCATGGTGCTCGTCGTCGCTGCCGACATCGCTGCCAGACAGCTGATCCATATCAAACGGGAACTATTAGTGAATGAGTTGCAACGATGACTAACGTGCATGATAACAAAGTTAGGAAAAATAGAGGCAGCCTCAGTTAGAGTGGACACGATTATATGTCTACAGGGACGGTGTAAGCGAACCAAAGCTCATGCACAATAGATTTGTACACAGAAATGGTTCGCTGAACCCTCCCTGTAAAAATCTGTGCCCACCGATTCATCATAGGCAAAGAAACAGATTCCAGATCTGAACTTGAACACATTCTAGATTATTTGCAAAATTAAACGATTGATATCTTTTGATTCGTGCATAAAATAACTGATTGAGATCCTATGATTACTTGCATAAATTAACTGATTGAGATCCCATTATTACTTGCATAAATTAACCGAACGGCCGAACCCCAAATCTTAAACGAAATCAAGGAGGGATCAAAGCAAAATGGAATAAAATCGGCGCAAATATTAGCCCAATACTCATCCATCCACAGATCCATCTACACCAGCACAAATAGGGTTCAAAAAGGAATGGGGAACAAAAAAGGAAGCAAACCGTAGTTACCTCGTTCCATGGGTCCTCCATGGAGGTGTCGTAGGGTTCGGGGGCGGGACGTACGGCACCGGCTCGTATGGGTCATATCTCGGCGGGATCTGACCGCCACCGGCGGCAGCAGCCTCCGATGCACCGGCAGAGGCGGCGGCGACGTCCGTTGAGGGGACGGCGGCGACGTCCGTTGAGGGGACGGCATCGAAGAGGGAGGCGTCGCGCTTGGAGCCGACGGCGCCGTGGACGATGGGATTGGCATTCTCCTTGTCCATCTCGCCGGCAGAGGAGAGGGAGAGGGAGAGGGTTTTTTGCTTTGGAGAAGATGATGGGACGTGAGAGAGGCGGCGTTGCGTAGGCGAGTGAGAGTGACAGAGATAGTGGGAGGAGGCGTCTATAAAGGCAAGGGGTGGTTAATGCGACCCGCGTCCTACGCGTCCACGCTGCCACGTCTTGCACGTCTTGCGACACGCGTCCACAATGGCACGTCTTCCATTTCTGCACCGCAACACGCGTCCTCGAGTCTAACCCTAGAAATTTAGATATACTCAGGTATAACCTCGAGTATTATACTAGCATTTTGTGTGTGCTCAGTTTTCCCCTTGAGTGCTAATACTGGCTAGTGCAATATGCTCAGTTTTACCCTCAAGTGGCTGGTCAACAGAGAGTCAACAAATGGGATTAACTAGTTAAATGAGTCATTTAATGTGCAAAAAATTCCGAAAAATAGTGGCACATACTCATGGAGTCTTTACCACAAATTGCCAGTTCTCAAAACATAGATAAGTCATAGATAAATCAAGTTTTACCATAAATTGCCACTTCTCAAAGGCCTTCTCAAATCACCTAGTAGCTATGAAGGTGCATGGTTTTCCACAATAAGCCCTTCCCAAAACAGCTTTCCCCAAAACATACTTTGTCTAAATGAGGCCACAATTCTCACACTCATGTATATTTGTATTGCAAATAGTTTGAGATAGGCCAAGATGGGTTTTATTGTACAAAACACGCATTTTCCATTTTTTAAATCTCATATTTGAATCCCTTAGTCTGTTTATTACATAGGTGCCCTTGGTTTCTTGATACTACTCAGTTTTGCCCTCTCCCTCCACAAATTCTCTCACACGTGCAACATTGCCCTGATTGGTCTAGCCCATGTCACGCGGATCGTGCCCGCCGACCGTTGATCGTATGATCTAACGGGCAGGATAACCCCTCTCTCTCTCTGTCGGTGGTTACCTTCCACTCTCTAAGTATGCTAAAGGGCGGTTTTCTGTATTCATTTTCACGCGCTAAAAATTATAAACTCTTTTAGGCATTACTTTTCACGCAAAAAATGATAAACCATCACCGATTTGTTGTAGCCATTAATTTTCACGCAAAAAATGATAAACCATCACCGATTTGTTGTAGCCATTAATTTTCACGAAAAAAATGATAAACCATCACCGATTTGTTGTAGCCATTAGTTTTCACGAAAAAAATGATAAACCATCACCGATTTGTTGTAGCCATTAATTTTCACGCAAAAAATGATAAACGAACCAATCTATCTATCTCTGTATTTGAAGTTTGGAAGGGTTCACCATCTAGTTATGTTAACTTTCGAGGTTTTGACCTGAAAACAAATGGGTATTATAAAGGGAAATAAAAGTTCAAAAAAAATGTAAAAACGAAACAATCTACCTATCTTTGTATAGAAGATCGTCTGTATGATTTTTGAGGTCATTTAGAGAAGGTAGAAAAAATCCCTTTTGAGAAGGTCGAAAAAACCTAACTTGTTACAAAAGCTGGTTTCAGTGAGACCTAACCAAATTTGGCATACATTATGCCATATCTATAACAACAAGGAATATCTAAAAGGGAAAGTTTCACAAAATTTGAAATTTATGGCGAAAATGATGCCATACATGATGCTGTTTTTCGAGGTTTTGACCTGAAAATCAATTGGTTATTATAAAGGGAAATAAAAAGTTCGAAAAATATAAAAACGAAACAATATATCTATCTATGTATAGAAGATCAGCTGTATGAAATTTGAGGTCATTTAGAGAAGGTAGAATAAATCACCTTGTTAGAAAAGCTGGTTTCAGTGAGACGAAACGGCATGCGTTTAAGCAAAGTGATTTTTTCGAACATCTCCAAATGACCCCAAATTTGCCATACATGATGCCATACGTGTAACAACAAGGAACCCTATCTAAAAAGTGTCAAAAAAGTTTGCCCAACCGTATAGCTCTATCAAAAAGAACCTCACCATGGCGCTAGTATAATTTTGGGCTTAGTTACAAACTTTCGTTACCTAACCTTCAACACGAAACTTGTTTCAAATCACTTTTGGCGTACAAGAAACAAATCCCTCCTTGATTCGAGCACCACAGCCTCCAAACTTTGCCGATGCCGATATCGGCATGGTCAGAACGGCTATGCTCGCCGCCACTGCTAGGTCACCGTCGGGATGCACCCTCAATCCCGTCCCCTCATTCGATCACTGACACACCAGAGATACCGCCGAGGCCAATGCCGAACGTACATGCTGATGCCAATGCCGAACATGCATCCACGCCGATGTGGGCACGGCCACGCCGCCCCGCTATGCTGGACGCCACAGACCACCGCGAGGTCTTTCCCTTCGCCACCACACTCTTCTAGCACCCATCTATACACGCCAGAAAGGAGAGACACTAGTTTTCTCTACATTGCTCGCGTTCGTGTCGGACACGGTCAGTCAAAGTTTTGAGGTAGTCGTCGATGTCGTCGACCATTTCTTCTCTTCTTTGCATGGTTAAACGCGTCTAGTTCATATCTATCTAATGCGTCTGGTCTCGCCTCATGCAGTTCTACTTTCCCGAACACTTTTGCTATTGTTTTGCCTCTAATTTGTGTATTTTGGATGCAACTAACGCGGACTAACGCTGTTTTCAGCAGAACTGTTCTGGTGTCTCGTTTTTGTGCAGAAATCCAACTTTCAGGAAAAACCTCGGGATTTTGACGAAAGGGCCTATTTTCCCAGAATAATGACGGAGCCAGAAGGACAATTGAAGTGGAGGCCCGAGGGCCCCACACACACGGCGGCGGGGGGGGGGCCCGCGCGGCCATGTGGTGTGGCCCCTCGGCCGGCCTCCGACGCCCCCTTCGGACTACTTATTCGCCGACCTAAACGCACGGGGAAGTCGAAGTCGCCGAGAAACCCTCCGAACGCCGCCACATCGCGAAACTCCGTCGCGGGAGCCGAGGTCCATTCGGCACTCCGCCGGACGGGGAATTGGAGAGATCATCACCGCCATCACCGCCAACGCCTCTCCATCAACCAACAATGTTTCCCCCATCCATGTGTGAGTAATTCCCCCGCTGTAGGCGAAGGGGATGGTAGGGATTGGATGAGATTGGTCATGTAATAGCATAAGATTGTTAGGGCATGGTGCCTAGTGTCCGTAGATGGTACTTTTATGATATTGTTGCAACTTGTTATGCTTAATGCTTGTCACTAGGGCCCGAGTGCCATGATCTCAGATCTGAACATGTTATTATTTCATCATGATATTCGTTGTTTATGATCTTACCTGCAAGTTGTATACACATGTCGCTGTCCGGAACCAATGGCCCCGAAGTGACAGAAATCGGGACAACCGGAGGGGATGGTAGTGATGTGAGGATCACATGTGTTCACGGAGTGTTAATGCTTTGCTCCGGTACTCTATTAAAAGGAGTACCTTAATATCCAGTAGTTTCCCTTGAGGCCCGGCTGCCACCGGCTGGTAGGACAAAAGATGTTGTGCAAGTTTCTCATTGCGAGCACGTACGACTATAATTGGAACACATGCCTATTGATTAATTAGTACTTGGACACCGTTTTATTATTATCTGCAAATGCCCTGCTATGATTGTTACATGAGTTTCTCTCATCCATGCAACGTCATCCGTCCCCGTGCCTACAGTATTTTAATCCTCTGTTTACTAAAATCACTGCTGTCTTTGTTACTCTGTGCTGTTATTTCAATACTGCTACTACTATAAAACTGTTACTACTGATAAACTCTTGCGAGCAAGTCTGTTTCCAGTGCAGCTGAATTGACAACTCCGCTGTTAAGGCTTTCAAGTATTCTTTGTCTCCCCTTGTGTCGAATCAATAAATTGGGTAATACTTCCCTCGAAGACTGTTGCGATCCCCTATACTTGTGGGTCATCAAGACTATTTTCTGGCGCCGTTGCCGGGGAGCATAGCATAGCTTTATTTGGAAGTTCACTTGGATTAATATTGTTCGCTGCAAATTCTCCATCATGGGTAAACCTCGCGATACTAAGGTCGCCATATTACCATCCACTACAAGAAAAGGTACAACTCTGAGTACCTCTGCTGCTCTTGATTCACCATCTGTGATTGATAAACTTGTTTCACCGCCACATGCTTCAAATGCTGGTACTTCTGCTGAATCTGAAAATTCTCATAATACTGATAATATGTCTGCTGTGCTTGATGATAGTGGTTCATTGGGAACTTTTCTAGATGCTAAAATTGCTAGGTCTAGACAAATTGAAAATACTGAAACTCCTGATGTTACTACACCTGTTAATTCACCTGAACTTGAATACTCTAGTGATGATCTTGATGAAGATTATGTGGAACTTGATGATGATTTTATTGAAAAATGCCATGCTACTACTGATGCAAGAAAAATTAAAAAGTTGCTTGCAGAACATGCTGTTAGATATAAACTGTCTCCTGATCCTAAATTTGCCACATCTCCTATAAACATTAGGGATAAAGATTATGATTTTTCTCTTGATCTATCTCATATAGCTATTGTTGAGAAAACACCTTTTTGTGGTACTGAAAAAGAAAGTGCTGTTGAACACATGACTGAGTTATCTACTTTGAGTAGCTTGTTTTCTGATGATGTTAAGAAGCGTACTTACTTTGTTGCTAAAATCTTTCCATTCTCATTAAAGGATGACGCTAAAACTTGGTATAATAGTTTGCCACCTAGTTCTATTAAAAGTCCAAAAGAATTGCTTGCTGTTTTCTTTCGGAAATACTTTCCTGCTAGTGCTCAACATGCTGCTTTGCAGAGAGTTTATAATTTTGATCAGGGAGATGAAGAGAAATTGCCTGAGGCTTGGGCGAGATTTTGCTCTCTTATTAGAGCTCTGCCTGACCATGATTTAGAAAAGCATGATTTACTTGATATATTTTATAGTGGACTAACCATTGAGTCTAGGGCATACCTGGATAGTTGTGCTGGTTGTGTTTTCAGGAAAAGAACTCCAGACGACGCTGAAGAATTATTGGCTAAAATAGGCCGGAATTATGATGATTGGAATACGCCTGAACCAACTCCAACGCCAATAGTGAAGAAGAGGGGTTTAATTAAATTGAATGATGAAGATATGAGGGAAGCCAAGAAGTCTCTCAAGGAGAAAGGTATTAAATCTGAAGATGTGAAGAATCTACCTCCAATAGAAGATATATGTGAGATAATTCCCCCTTCATCCATGATTGAGGTAAATTCCCTTCAACGCTTTACTAGGGAAGATATTCCGTATTCAAAACCTCCTGCGCAATGCTTAGATGAGTTTGATAATTATATTGTTAAGCAAGAAAATTTTAATATGAGAATAGAGAATCATCTAATGGAAAATTCTCAAGCTATTAGTCAATTGCATGATATTGTGGAGAGAACCTCCAATGATGTTAAGATGCTTGTTAAACATTTTCATATGATTCAAACTCAAATTGATCAACTCACTAAAGTGCAAAATGACTTGTTAGGAAATAATGCTAAAGAAAAACATGCTTATGAAGTAACAACTAGAGGTGGTGTCTCTACCCAGGATCCTCTATATCCTGAAGGGCATCCCAAAAGAATTGAACAAGATTCTCAACGCATTGAACCTAGAGCTCATTCTAAGAAAAAGAAGAAGAAACATAAAAATGTTGTAGAATCCTCTGAACCTGCTAATGATCCTAATAGTATTTCTATTTCTGATGCTGAAACTGAAAGTGGTAATGAACATGATAAAGATAATGATAAGAATGATGCTTCTGATAAAGAAGAGGTTGAAAAAGAACCTGAAAAGCATGCTAAAAATAAAAAGTATACTAAAGAAGATTTTATTGCTGAGAAACATGGTAATGAAAGAGAACCTTGGGTGCAAAAGCCAATGCCTTTTCCTGCTAAGAAACTAAAATCAAAGGAAGAAGAACACTATAATAAATTTTGTGATTGGATGAAACCTTTATTCTTGCAAATTCCTTTGACTGATGCTATTAAATTGCCTCCTTATTCAAAGTATATGAAAGATATTGTTACTAACAAAAGGAAAATCCCCAATGAGGAAATTTCCACTATGCTTGCTAATTACTCTTTTAATGGCAAAGTTCCAAAGAAGTTGGGCGACCCAGGTATACCTACTATTCCTTGTTCTATTAAGAATAATTATGTTAGAACTGCTCTATGTGACTTGGGAGCCGGTGTTAGTGTTATGCCTTTTTCTCTTTATAAGAGACTTTACTTAGATAAGTTGATACCTACTGATATATCTTTGCAAATGGCTGATAAATCTACTGCTATTGTTGGTATATGTGAGGATGTTCCTGTTCAAGTTACTAATAACTGCTTGATATTAACTGATTTTGTTGTGTTGGAAATGCCTGAAGATGATAATATGTCCATTATTCTTGGGAGACCTTTTCTTAACACCGCAGGGGCTGTTATTGATTGCAATAAAGGAAAGGTTACTTTCAATGTTGATGATAAGGAACACACCGTCTATTTCCCCAAGAGGATTGAAAAAGCGTGCGGAGTTAATACTATCTCTCATGTGAGAACTATCAAAGTGGGAACCATCGATTGTCCTATATATGAGCCTAAAGAAGAATATCAAACTCTTGTGATTGGATCCATATCAATACAATTCAAGGTAACATGATTGATTTGAGGTTTATTTCTTCATATGCTATGTAAAATTTATTTGGTGGCAAGACTTGATCAACCTTGTTAACAAATACCTTTTATATGCATAGAGGAGGTAAACAACATCTCTTTCTTTCTCCACTTGCTTTAGTTGCTGTAGCATTTTTAATTTGCAAAGTTTCTTAGTTGATTTGAGATTTCAAAAATTTTCCTGGCCAGTAATAATAAACTTAATACCCAGAAAATGTGCATTTTTCAAAGTTTTCAAAAATTCGCGAAAATTATACCGTTGGTCTTATTTTTCGACGAGGCACCTGGAGCACCAGAGGATGACCTGTGGGGCACCAGAGGGCGCCAAACCACAGGCCGGCGCGGCCAAGGAGGTGGCCGCGCCACCATGTGGTGTGGGCCCCTCCTTGCCCCACTTTGTCATCTCTTCCTCCCAGCACCTTCTCTCTCCCGAAAAAACTCGTACCAAATTCCTCTCACTCGCGTTTTTGCTCAAGAACTCCAGATTTCTCGATCTCTTTGCTCAGCCCAGATTTCCTGCTGAAATTTGGCACATTTGCTCCTTGGTATGTGACTCCTCCACCCATCCAAGTAGAATTTTGTTTGGTTGAGTATATCTTGAATATTTTGCTGCTGTAGATAACATGTTTGGTGAGCTTGCATGCTTGTTCTAATTGGTAGAAATTAGTTTTGATGCATGATTAGTACTCTAGCAAGTTCCTATGGTAGTTTCCCTCAATTGTATGTCACCAAATCAAGTTTTATATTGTTTGTTAAAAATTTCAGAAAATGGAAGGAGGTAGGTACCAACTCAACCAACATGAGTTGGAGGTGCCACAGGTCATGAGAGTTCACCGGGAAGAAGGAGTATATCCCACTTACTATCCGTGTGTGGATTTCATGAGAAGTGCAGGGATTTTGCAGGACGTCCAAAATTTAATCTCTCGTGCAGGATTGGATGATTTTGTTGATGGGGAACCATGCCAATATGTGAAACTGACTATGTCAGTAGTGCAGGATTTTAAATTCAATTGGTCACGATCTAACCCCATGGTTCAGTACAAAATTTATAATAAAACTGTCAACTTGCCATTCAGTGATTTTTGTGCAGCAATCAGAGTGCCGCAATGGGGATCATGCGAGAAGATAAAGGGATCGCCGCAAGAGCTCTTGGACCTCTTCAAGATGATTTGTCATGGAAGAAGCTTCTCAGAGGATGATGGTAAAATCAGTAGTATTCATTTCCCAGCTATTCGTTACTTCGCTTATTTCATTACCAAGTGCGTTCTAGCGAGAAAGAATGGAGGTAAAGTAACTATCCCGGATCTAGCCTTTCTAGCTGCTGCATTACAAGGTAATAGGACTTATAACTTGGGAGCTTTGATAGCCAACAGACTTGCCATTAACCGTGAGAAGGGAGGAATTTGTGGGGGTCTCATCGCCTCTCGCTTATTAGCTATGCATAATGTAGGACCTCACCATCTTGATATTCCGCTCCCTATGGAGAAACTTGACATAGCTTCCATGATTAAGCATGAATTTCTTTCTAATTCGTCTAATTTAGGGAACCTGTCTTATAGAATAACATTTTACAAGAAATCTTGGACAAGGACTAAGAAAGTTGAAAAATTAGTAGGATTGCCTGCACCTTCTCTGTTTAACCTTGATTCCAGGGAGGATTGGTCAGTCACGGAAAGTGCAGTTAATGCATACATCGAGGGAGGAAGCCATCGTGCACGAGACAACACGGATGAGGTCGAGGAACACCTCGACTCGTCATCCGATGCAGCAAGCTCTTCGCATCCACAAGCTGGGTATGAGGAACCCCCACGCTTTTCTTCTGCATCGGTACCTTATTATGACTACTCCACATATGATCCACCGGCGTGGAACCCAGGCCCTCGATGGGATTGAACTCCACTTAGGCCAAAAGCCTAAGCTTGGGGGGAGGTATACCGGCATCACTCATTCTTTGCATATTATGATTGCTGGATACTTGTATATACTTGTTTAGTCTCTTTGAGTGGTTTTCTAATGAGAGGAAGATGATATTTGGGGAAGTGCTGCCTGAAAACAGATTCTGGGCTGTTACTGTAAAAATTCGTGCGCCCAGCCAGAACAGTATTTTGAGTTGCAAATTTTTGTGCATGTTCCCCAGGTTGTTATCTAACTTTCATTAGTTGAACACTTTTCGAACTGAGCAACGTAAGATTTTTGTAAAAATCGATTTCTGTACTGCTGTCAGGTTTTGGCAGATTTCTGCCATCTCGCTTTTCTGTGTTTCTTTTAGTTTGCTATTTCTTGCTTTCACTTTGTTTCTTTCCCAAAACACAAAAAGACCAAAAATATTTCTGTTGTTTCTCTTCACCATTTGCTTATCTTGGTTTCTTGCATTTGTTTCACTTTATTTGCTATTGCTAGTTTGCCATAAGAAAACCCAAAAAGATTTTGCTTTGTTTGCTTGTTTCCTTTTGTTCTTATTCTCAAATTCGAAAACACCAAAAATATTTGCTGTTCTTCTTTGGTTTGTAAAGTTCATCATGAGTTCAATGGTCTTCGGTGGCTGGAGCGTGGTTTTCATTTCATATTATCCAAGCTACACAAGTGAAAAGGCAATAATGACGATCTACGACAATCTGATTGTGGTGAGAGGCTGGTATGAACTCTATTTGTTTTCATTTTTGTACATATACTCATCCATGTGAGCATGCTTAGTTGGTTCATGTGAGGTATATGTTATTTGAGAAAGTTTAGTAGTTCATGATCTCTCATGATTAGCTCCAATTTATTAATATGAGTAGCATGTCATGGATGTTTGCTTGCATTGTTTTATTCATAAGTAAGTATGGCATTGTGGTATCCTCCTCTGAATAATTCATTTATATCGACTTGGCACATGCTCACGCATGCATATGATTGAACAAGAGTCAATTAAGCCTCAATGATTTACATTGCTTCAGAGTTCTTGTATCACTTTTATGCCTCAGTTAATTTATTTTGCCGCAAGCATGATTATGACAGTTATTGCTCTCTTGATTTGTCGCTCCCTAGTCTTTTGCTAGCCTTCACTTGTACTGAGCGGGAACGCTGCTCGTGCCTCCCAACACATGAAAACCAAGTTATTCCAGAGTGTCCACCATAAATACCTATGCATGGCATTTCAAACCATTCCAAGTAAATTCTCATGCGCTACCTTTAAAACCTTCAAAATGCTTCTCAATTTGTGTTAATGTTTCATAGCTCATGAGGAAGTATGTGGTGTTTAGCTTTCAACCTTGTCATTTACTTTTGACGGACTCTCATATGGAATAGTGGCACATCCGCTTATCCAATAATTTTGTAAAAAGAGCTGGCAATGGGATTCCCAGTCCCGAATTAATTAACTTAAATAGACACTCCTCCATGGTTTGTGATTGTTGGACGGCACCCGAAGGATTCGGTTAGCCATGGCTTGTGTAAGCAAAGGTTGGGGGGAGTGTCATCATCATAATAAAACTAAAATAAAAAGGCACTCCTTCATGGTATGTGATTGTTGGCAGGCACCCGAGGATTCGGTTAGCCATGGTTTGTGTAAGAAAGGTTGGAAGGAGTGCCACATAAATATGCAAATAATTCATGGGAGCCGCTCTTGAAAGTCCGGTTGGCGAGGTAGTTAGTGTACCCATTACCATTCGTTGACAACAACAAACACCTCTCAAAATAATTTTACTCCTGCTTTACAAATGAAAAGCTCTAGCGCATGTTAATCCCTGCTTCCCTCTGCGAAGGGTCAATCTTTTACTTTTATGTTGTGTCTCCATTATTTCTTTGAGCACTTTCTTGAGAGCACAACTGTCATTCTTAGTATAATATGCTTGTCTCAAAATATGATTGATTGTGGTATAACTTTGATGCTTTTATCTTTGACAATCACTACTTCTAGTCTTTCTATGAACTCCAGAGGTGCCCGGGCATTTATGTTTTGCCAATCAAATACAGGCAAGCGAGATACCACTTTATCATACTCTCTTATGAACATTGCAATCCTGCTTATATACATGATTCATGATGCTTATTATTAATTGTTGGTGCCTCTTCATGATTGACATAGCTGTTAGATGATCTTATTTGCATGTATCTTATTATGAACTGCTCAAGTATTAGCCATATCATGAGAATATATACATCATATGAGCAAATGTGTTCGTGAAAGTTCTTTTATCGCTCAGTTGTTAACTGAATTGCTTGAGGACAAGCAATAAGCTAAGCTTGGGGGAGTTGATACGTCCAAAACGTATCTACTTTCCCGAACACTTTTGCTATTGTTTTGCCTCTAATTTGTGTATTTTGGATGCAACTAACGCGGACTAACGCTGTTTTCAGCAGAACTGTTCTGGTGTCTCATTTTTGTGCAGAAATCCAACTTTCAGGAAAAACCTCGGGATTTTGACGAAAGGGCCTATTTTCCCAGAATAATGACGGAGCCAGAAGGACAATTGAAGTGGAGGCCCGAGGGCCCCACCTACGGCGCGGCGGGGGGGGGGCCGCGCGGCCATGTGGTGTGGCCCCCTCGGCCGCCTCCGACGCCCCCCTTCGGACTACTCCCCCGACCTAAAACGCACGGGGAGGTCGAAGTCACCGAAAACCCTCCGAACGCCGCCACATCGCGAAACTCCGTCGCGGGAGCCAGAAGTCTCCGTTACGGCACTCCGCCGGGACGGGGTGGAGGAGATCATCACCGCCATCACCGCCAACGCCTCTCCATCAACCAGCAATGTTTCCCCCATCCATGTGTGAGTAATTCCCCCGCTGTAGGCTGAAGGGGATGGTAGGGATTGGATGAGATTGGTCATGTAATAGCATAAGATTGTAAGGGCATGGTGCCTAGTGTCCGTAGATGGTACTTTTATGATATTGTTGCAACTTGTTATGCTTAATGCTTGTCACTAGGGCCCGAGTGCCATGATCTCAGATCTGAACATGTTATTATTTCATCATGATATTCGTTGTTTATGATCTTACCTGCAAGTTGTATACACATGTCGCTGTCCGGAACCAATGGCCCCGAAGTGACAGAAATCGGGACAACCGGAGGGGATGGTAGTGATGTGAGGATCACATGTGTTCACGGAGTGTTAATGCTTTGCTCCGTACTCTATTAAAAGGAGTACCTTAATATCCAGTAGTTTCCCTTGAGGCCCGGCTGCCACCGGCTGGTAGGACAAAAGATGTTGTGCAAGTTTCTCATTGCGAGCACGTACGACTATAATTGGAACACATGCCTATTGATTAATTAGTACTTGGACACCGTTTTATTATTATCTGCAAATGCCCTGCTATGATTGTTACATGAGTTTCTCTCATCCATGCAACGCCGTCATCCGTCCCCGTGCCTACAGTATTTTAATCCTGCTGTTTACTAAAATCACTACTGCTGTCTTTGTTACTCTCTTCTGTTATTTCAATACTGCTACTATAAACTGTTACTACCGATAAACTCTTGCGAGCAAGTCTGTTTCAGTGCAGCTGAATTGACAACTCATTTGTTAAGGCTTTCAAGTATTCTTTGTCTCCCCTTGTGTCGAATCAATAAATTGGGTAATACTTCCTTCGAAGACTGTTGCGATCCCCTATACTTGTGGGTCATCATCGCCTCATGCAGTTCTTTGTGGACGTCGATCTCATCTCGGCACCCCGCAGGCCACCTCCTCCGTGCCATCGCTGTAGAGCTCCGTTTAAAAATCTATTCCTACCCGTGTATTGCCCATTGTATCAGCGCCATGGCCCACTTGTCATTCGATATACCGAAGCCCCACTCGTGCGCGTTTTGGTCAGGGATACAGCTATGCTTACGGTCAAACAAAGATGGATGGTCTGACGTTTCTTTGCGGGCTCTACGTGGCCCCACTAGTCATAAGATAACGGTCAACCGTCGGGCAACCGGCCGTTACAGCTTGTGATGGTTTCAGACAAGGTCTTGGGGAAAACTGAGGAAAAACTAAGGAGCTGGGGAAAACTGAGCACAACTAAGGAACCGGGGGCACGAAAATAGAAATCCCAAATATATAATATTCAATCTCATGTGACAATATATACAATTTCAAACTATTAATATTCCATATACAACTATTAATTAAATTTACGGCATTAGAAGTTCTTCGCCCTCGAAATAGTGTTGTCCATTAGGATGGAGGACCTCCCTCATCAGAAATCCTGCAAATTCCTCTTGAATTGGTCGGAAGCGAGCTTCTGGATTAAGCTTCTTCCGCAAGTCATAGACCCGCAACTTGATATCTTTAGCCCTCCGCTCAGATGTGTATGTTAGGATGAACTCACAAACGTAGTATCCACATAGGTTGGTCCCCTTTGGATGCTTAGGAACATTAGCTAACCTTCTAAATGTTAGCACCTCTTTGAATTCACTGGTTACATTCTTTATGAACCGTTTCCAAACCCTGCAGGGAAAAGAAAATGAACAAGAGAGTTATTAATTACTTGATATCAGGAAATGAACGAAAGATGTCGATATAGTTTGCAAATGATTGAACATAATTACTTTTGCAACATTGCTCTTATGTCGCACCAATGCTTTGGGTCCATATTCAGAGAGTCCGTGATTTCAACTCTGGAGTTGTCAACTTGAATTATTAGCAGAATTCAGTGGAACATGCGGACACGTTACATGACAGTCATGCATAACTCATCGATTACACATAACATGGAGTAAACAAAAAAGAATGTGTACAAGATAGAAACACTCACCCAAAATGGTAAGGAAATAGAATGTCACTTTTGAGTTCCTGGTTTTTAAGAAACATGTACAGGTCACTCTCCACGTCTTGGGGTGATTTTGTAACACATGTCCATTAATGATATGTGTGTCAATGAACCCAACATCATGGATGTTCTTTTTTTGCATTCCCCAAGCTTCATTCTGCATAATAGAGTACACAAGAATATAGTTAGGATAATATAATGCAGACAATGAACGAGATGAGGTAGAGATTTAATTATAGAAATAAATCACTTACATAACGTAGCAACTTAGGAGATATTTGTCGAGCTCGCACAGATTGAACAACTGGAACAATTCACTCATATGAACTTGTATAAAGTAATATTTGAAGTGATGCTCCTCTCTAAATTCTGCATAAATATATTCTTTGCCGGCCTTATTTTTTATGAAATCCTTGTACCAGAGTAGCAGATTTCGCATTTGTGTTGGTAGACTCGCTTCCTGCGCAGGCTCGACGAGAGGCCACTTCGGCACATATGTAAATGCTACCTCACTTATTGGCGCATCCTCAAGGCCTAACAATGCACGAAGAGTCATACCGAACTCGGCCGCTCTTTCTTTGACCGCGGTTACAGTCACTTGATGTGCTCTAGCAGCTGCTAGGATAGCGGGGTCTAGTAGTTTCATGTCCTTATCCATATCGGCTCTGAAGGACGTATCGTAACGGAAGGATCGATTGTTTTTTGTCTGCCCCGAGCTGGGCAACTTGTTTCCCGCTTTTTTTACTCGTTGGTTTCTTCTCCGGCAAGACTTTTTCCATCGTCAAGACATTTTCCTTCAGCAATGATTCTTGCCTCAGAAATTCAGTCCATAGTAGTCTAGCTGATTCTGCCGGAATTGGGACGGTGTCGTCAAAAAGTCCTTAGCCCACTTCTTTTACTTCTCAATATATATCGGCTTGGGCTTAGGCTCTTTTTTCTCCTTGACTTCCGCCTTCCATTTCTCATAGTGAGTAGCCGCGGCCGCTTCGTTTTCCTCGACACTAACTTCCCAAGGTCTCGGGAGAAGAGGCTTCAGTGATGGCGTTGGTACCCTTGTGGTCTTAGGTACATAAGGCTCGGGTTAATAATCCGGGAGGGTTACCTTGCTGCCCTCCTTAACCTCCTCCTCAGCTTCTTCGCCGGAGGTGGTGGGTGTGGCATCGGGTTACCCGGAGGTGGACAGGCGGCGTCGGCGGCTTACCGCGAGGAGGAGGTGGATTGGGGGCGGCGTCGGCCCGATGTGAAGGAGGTGTAGGTGGACCACCACCCACTGGAGGGTGGACTTGGGTGATTCCTCGGTGTCGGTGGCCTTGGCGCCGAGCCTGGAAACTTGATGTACTTCTTTTGTCATAGAATGATTTGGCGCTTGACATCTCCAAGTCTCACACCCCCTTCAGGTGTAGCATAGTAAATCTCCAGGTCCTCATACCCTTCGACTACGCCATCCACCGTGACACAAGCATAGCCAGCTGCACTGGGATTGTTGTGATGGAGTGCTCCAAGTTTACAAGGTAAAGCGGTTCCGATCGCCACCTTGCAAGAAATGATCCTCATTGGCTGATGCAGCTCACATTCTTTCATAATGTCCCGTACATCGTCCACGGGGTAGCGAGGCCCTGGTGCACCATCGATCGTCGGTGCATTAGCACCAGCCGGGACCTCCGTGGAAGCCACGCTACTTCTCCGCTGCTGGCTTCCGATATTTGTTGCATGATCTTCACGCAGCCATGCCGATCTGAGTGTTGCTAGATCACACACCATCTGCTTCACATCAAATAGTTCCCTTTCCAAGTTCCCCAGACGATCTGCATCACAGTCCGTCTTTCTCTTATGACTTTTGTAATTGTACGGGTCATTGTCCTGGGGAACCCCTTCCTTCCACGGAATGGCACCTTTGCCTCGTACACGTCCAGGGTGTTCAGGATTCCCGAGGGCTACTGTTAGAGGTTCCTTCTCTCTGTTGACCTTGATCTTCCCCGCTTGAGCTTCGGCCATTGCTGCAGTAAGAGCGGCGGTGGGAGTAAACACTTTCTTCCGGTGAACACACCTCCCTGTGTCCGGGTCTAGCGATCCCCCATGCCCATACCACAAGCTTTTGGCACTTGGGTCCCATCCCTCTGTACCTAGAGGGATTACTCGCTCCCTTAGGTTGTTCTCCATCTTCTCCCACTTAGGCTCCGAAGTGCGGTATCCTCCTCGTCCCATAATATGATGGTACTATTTTTTATTAGCATTTTCCTTATTTTTTCCCGATATGGTCTTGGTATGCTCCGATTCCTTTTGCTTCACGAATTCAGGCAACACATCTTTCAGTCTCTCATACTATCCTTTGAAATCCGGAGTCTTCTTCTTCGAGATATAGTCTCGGGCTAAAAGAAAAATGAAGTTCCGGAATTCTTCGCCCATCTTCTTAAGAGCGAACTCTTTGACTAGCCTCCTCCTCTCACGTCCACTCGGAGTCACATTACCCTCTTCATCGTGTTTGTTATATTCCGGAGGTATAACGAAATGTTCCATACGTTTTCTCCAACAATCCTTTTTCATTCTCTTGTCGACAAAAGTAAAAACAACACGCACCTTCTTTGGCTCATTCCATTCCTAGAGGGTGATCGAGATGTTGTCTCTAGCAACCACTCTGCATTGGTTAATAAACTTTGTCAAATGCTTTTTGGGCTCCAACCGTCTGGCATTTTCATCGATAACATCAATCGTCAACATCTCTCTAGGTTTCATCGTTTGGGTTTGATACGCGTACAGCACGCGTCCGTTGGGAACCCCAAGAGGAAGGTGTGATGCGTACACAAGCAAGTTTTCCCTCAGTATGAAACCAAGGTTTATCGAACCAGGAGCCAAGAAGCACGTTGAAGGTTGATGGCGGCGAGATGTAGTGCGGCGCAACACAGGGATTCCGGCGCCAACGTGGAACCTGCACAACACAAACCAAGTACTTTGAAACAGCGAGGTTGTCAATCTCACCGGCTTGCTGTAACAAAGGATTAGATGTATAGTGTGGATGATTGTTTGCAGAAAAGTAGAACAGTATTGCATAGATTGTATTTCAGTATAGAGAATTGGACCGGGGTCTGATTCACTAGAGGTGTCTCTCCCATAAGATAAACAGATGTTGGGTGAACAAATTACAGTTGGGGAATTGAGAAATAGAGAGGGCATGACCATGCACATACATATTATGATGAGTATAGTGAGATTTAATTGGGCATTACGACAAAGTACATAGACGCTATCCAGCATGCATCTATGCCTAAAAAGTCCACCTTCAGGTTATCATCCGAACCCCTTCCAGTATTAAGTTGCTAACAACAGACAATTGCATTAAGTATTGCGCGTAATGTAATCAATAACTACATCCTCGGACATAGCATCAATGTTTTATCCCTAGTGGCAACAGCACATCCAAAATCTTAGAGATTTCTGTCCCATTCACGGAGACATGAACCCACTATCGAGCATAAATACCCCCTCTTGGAGTTAAGAGTAAAAACTTGGCCAGAGCCTCTACTAATAACGGAGAGCATGCAAGATCATGAACAACACATAGATATAAATTGATAATCAACATAACATGGTATTCTCTATTCATCGGATCTCAACAAACACAACATATCGAATTACAGATAGATGATCTTGATCATGTTCGGCAGCTCACAAGACCCGACAATTAAACACAATGGGGAGAAGACAACCATCTAGCTACTGCTATGGACCCATAGTCCAGGGGTAGACTACTCACTCATCACTCCGGAGGCGACCATGGCGGCGTAGAGTCCTTCGGGAGATGATTCCCCTCTCCGGCAGGGTGCCGGAGGCGATCTCCTGAATCCCCCGAGATGGGATTGGCGGCGGCTCTCGGAAGGTTTTCCTTATCGTGGCTCTCGGTACTGGGGGTTTCGCGATGAAGGCTATTTGTAGGCGGAAGGGCAGGTCAAGGGGCGTCACGAGGGGCCCAGATGACAGGGTGGCGCAGCCAGGGCTTGGGCCGCGCCGCCCTATCATCTAGCCGCCTCGTGGCCCCACTTCGTTGACTCTTCGGTCTTCTGGAAGCTTCGTGGCAAAATAGGACCTGGCGTTGATTTCGTCCAATTCCGAGAATATTTCCTTACTAGGATTTCGAAACCAAAAACAGCGAAACAAACGGCACTTCGGCACCTTGTTAATAGGTTAGTTCCGGAATGCACAAATATGACATAAAGTGTGCATAAAACATGTAAATATCATCAATAATGTGGCATGGAACATAAGAAATTATCGATACGTCGGAGACGTATCAGCATCCCCAAGCTTAGTTTCTGCTCGTCCCGAGCAGGTAAACGATAACAAAGATAATTTCTGGAGTGACATGCCATCATAACCTTGATCATACTATTGTAAAGCATATGTAGTGAATGGAGCGATCAAAACAATGTATATGACATGAGTAAACAAATGAATCATATAGCAAAGACTTTTTATGAATAGTACTTAAAGACAAGCATCAATAAGTCTTGCATAAGAGTTAACTCATAAAGCAATAATTCAAAGTAGAGGTATTGAAGCAACACAAAGGAAGATTAAGTTTCAGCGGTTGCTTTCAACTTATAACATGTATATCTCATGGATATTGTCAACATAGGGTAATATAATAAGTGCAATATGCAAATATGTAGGAATCAATGCACAGTTCACACAAGTGTTTGCTTCTTGAGATGGAGAGAGATAGGTGAACTGACTCAACAATAAAAGTAAAAGAATGGTCCTTCAAAGAGGAAAGCATCGATTGCTATATTTGTGCTAGAGCTTTGATTTTGAAAACAAAAAACAATTTTGTCAACGGTAGTAATAAAGCATATGTATCATGTAAATTATATCTTACAAGTTGCAAGCCTCATGCATAGTATACTAATAGTGCCCTGATACGTCTCCAACGTATCGATAATTTCTTGTGTTCCATGCCACATTATTGATGTTATCTACATGTTACATGCACACTTTATGTCATATTCGTGCATTTTCTGGAACTAACCTATTAACAAGATGCCGAAGTGCCCCTGTTTCTGTTTTTGGTTTCAGAAATCTAGTAACGAAATATTCTCGGAATCGGACGAAATCAACGCCAGTTCCTATTTTGCCCGGAGCATCCAGAACACACGAGAACCGCGAGAGAAGGGGGCAGGCCACCACACCACACCCCGGCGCGGCCAAGGGGCGCCCCCTAGGGTGTGGGCCCCCAGAAGCCCTCCTGCGCCGCCTCTCGCCTATATAAAGCCCCTGACCTAAAAACCTCGGGGCGTTCGACGAAAACCACAAACCTTCCAGAGCCGCCGCCATCGCGAAGCCAAGATCGGGGACGGAATCTCTGTTCCGGCACCCTGCCGGACGGGGAAGTGCCCCCGGAAGGCTTCTCCATCGACACCGCTGCCATCTCCACCGCTGCTGCTCCCATGAGGAGGGAGTAGTTCTCCATCGAGGCTCGGGGCTGTACCGGTAGCTATGTGGTTCATCTCTCTCCTATGTACCTCAATACAATGATCTCATGAGCTGCTTTACATGATTGAGATTCATATGAGTTTGTATCACAATTTATCTATGTGCTACTCTAGCAAAGTTATTAAAGTAGTTTTATTCCTCCTGCACGTGTGCAAAGGTGACAGTGTGTGCACCGTGTTAGTACTTGGTTTATGCTATGATCATGATCTCTTGTAGATTGCGAAGTTAACTATTGCTATGATAATATTGATGTGATCTATTCCTCCTACATATGCATGAAGGTGACAGTGTGCATGCTATGCTAGTACTTGGTTTAGTCTTTTGATCTATCTTACACTAAAGGTTACTAAAATATGAGCATTATTGTGGAGCTTGTTAACTCCGGCATTGAGGGTTCGTGTAATCCTACGCAATGTGTTCATCATCCAACAAAAGTGTAGAGTATGCATTTATCTATTCTGTTATGTGATCAATGTTGAGAGTGTCCACTAGTGAAAGTGTAATCCCTAGGCCTTGTTCCTAAATACTGCTATCGCTGCTTGTTTACTGTTTTTCTGTGTTACTACTGCTGCAATACCACCACCATCAACTACACGCCAGCAAGCTATTTTCTGCACCGTTGCTACTGCTCATATATATTCATACCACCTGTATTTCACTATCTCTTCGCCGAACTAGTGCACCTATTTGGTGTGTTGGGGACACAAGAGACTTCTTGCTTTGTGGTTGCGGGGTTGCATGAGAGGGATATCTTTGACCTCTTCCTCCCTGAGTTCGATAAACCTTGGGTGATCCACTTAAGGGAAAACTTGCTGCTGTTCTACAAACCTCTGCTCTTGGGGGCCCAACACTGTCTACAGGAAGGAGGGGGAACGTAGACATCAAGCACTTTTCTGGCGCCGTTGCCGGGGAGGAAAGGTAAAAGGCACTCATACTTCGGTCTCAGGTAAAGTACTTTTCTGGCGCCGTTGCGTTTGTGCTCGAAGCTATTTCCTTTAGATCCTGCAATTGCATCTTTTTGTTTCTTGTTTACACTAGTTTGGCATAATGGACAACAATGAGCTTCTTATTCTGTTTCCTGATTTAAAACATGGATTGTTTGATGCGAAAATTAAAAAACCTATGAAATCTTATTTGCATGCTGGTAGTAATATTAGTATGAACGCTTTGAACACCATTGTTGATAATGATATAGAAAGTTCTAAGCTTGGGGAAGCTGGTTTTCATGATCTTTTTAGTCCCCCAAGCATTGAGGAGAAAATTTTCTTTGATGATACTTTGCCTCCTATTTATGATGATTATAATAGTGGTCTTTTGGTACAACCTACTATGGAGAGTAAATTTTGTTGTGATTATACTATGCCTCCTACACATGATGAGAATAATAATGATAGCTACTTTGTTGAATTTGCTCCCACTACAACTAATAAAATTGATTATGCCTATGTGGGAGTAGTAATTTTATGCATGAGACTCATGATAAGAATGCTTTATGTGATAGTTATATTGTTGAGTTTGCTCATGTTGCTACTGAAAGTTATTATGAGAGAGGAAAATATGGTTGTAGAAATTTTCATGTTACTAAAACACCTCTCTATGTGCTGAAATTTTTGAAGCTACACTTGTTTTATCTTCCTATGCTTGTTACTTTGCTCTTCATGAACTTGTTTATTTACAAGATTCCTATGCATAGGAAGCATGTTAGACTTAAATGTGTTTTGAATTTGCCTCTTGATGCTCTCTTTTGCTTCAACTACTATTTCTTGCGAGTGCATCATTAAAACTGCTGAGCCCATCTTAACTATAAAGAAAGAACTTCTTGGGAGATAACCCATGTGTTATTTTGCTACAGTACTTTGTTTTATATTTGTGTCTTGGAAGTTGTTTACTACTGTAGCAACCTCTCCTTATCTTAGTTTTGTGTTTTGTTGTGCCAAGTAAAGTCTTTGATAGTAAAGTAAGTACTAGATTTGGATTACTGCGCAGAAACAGATTTCTTTGCTGTCACGAATCTGGGTCTAATTCTCTGTAGGTAACTCAGAAAATTATGCCAATTTACGTGAGTGATCCTCAGATATGTACGCAACTTTCATTAAATTTGAGCATTTTCATTTGAGCAAGTCTGGTGGCCTAATAAAATCCATCTTTACGGACTGTTCTGTTTTGACAGATTCTGCCTTTTATTTCGCATTGCCTCTTTTGCTATGTTGGATGAATTTCTTTGATCCATTAATGTCCAGTAGCTTTATGCAATGTCCAGAAGTGTTAAGAATGATTGTGTCACCTCTGAACATGTTAATTTTTATTGTGCACTAACCCTCTAATGAGTTGTTTCGAGTTTGGTGTGGAGGAAGTTTTCAAGGGTCAAGAGAGGAGGATGATATACTACGATCAAGAAGAGTGAAAAGTCTAAGCTTGGGGATGCCCCGGTGGTTCATCCCTGCATATATCAAGAAGACTCAAGCATCTAAGCTTGGGGATGCCCAAGGCATCCCCTTCTTCATCGATAAATTATCAGGTTCCTTCTCTTGAAACTATATTTTTATTCGGTCACATCTTATGTGCTTTACTTGGAGCGTCTGTGCTTTTGTTTTTGTTTTTGTTTGAATAAAATTGGATTACATCATGCTTGTGTGGGAGAGAGACACGCTCCGCTGGTTCATATGAACACATGTGTTCTCAGCTCATAATATTCATGGCGAAGTTTCCTCTTCGTTAAATTGTTATATGGTTGGAATTGGAAAATGATACATGTAGTAATTGCTATAAATGTCTTGGGTAATGTGATACTTGGCAATTGTTGTGCTCATGTTTAAGCTCTTGCATCATATGCTTTGCACCCATTAATGAAGAAATACATAGAGCATGCTAAAATTTGGTTTGCATAATTGGTTTCTCTAAGGTCTAGATAATTTCTAGTATTGAGTTTGAACAACAAGGAAGACGGTGTAGAGTCTTATAATGTTTACAATATGTCTTTTATGTGAGTTTTGCTGCACCGGTTCATCCTTGTGTTTGTTTCAAATAAGCCTTGCTAGCCTAAACCTTGTATCGAGAGGGAATACTTCTCATGCATCCAAAATACTTGAGCCAACCACTATGCCATTTGTGTCCACCATACCTACCTATACTACATGGTATTTTCCGCCATTCCAAAGTAAATTGCTTGAGTGCTACCTTTAAAATTCCATCATTCACCTTTGCAATATATAGCTCATGGGACAAATAGCTTAAAAACTATTGTGGTATTGAATATGTAATTATGCACTTTATCTCTTATTAAGTTGCTTGTTGTGCGATAACCATGTTTCTGGGGAACGCCATCAACTCATTGTTGAATTTCATGTGAGTTGCTATGCATGTTCGTCTTGTCTGAAGTAAGGGCGATCTACACCGAGTTGAATGGTTTGAGCATGCATATTGTGAGAGAAGAACATTGGGCCGCTAACTAAAGCCATGATCCATGGTGGAAGTTTCAGTTTTGGACAAATATCCTCAAGTCTCTAATGAGAAAAGAATTAATTGTTGTCGAATGCTTAAAGCATTAAAAGAGGAGTCCATTATCTGTTGTCTATGTTGTCCCGGTATGGATGTCTAAGTTGAGAATAATCAAAGCGAGAAATCCAAATGCGAGCTTTCTCCTTAGACCTTTGTACAGGCGGCATAGAGGTACCCCTTTGTGAAACTTGGTTAAAGCATATGTATTGCGGTGATAATCCAGGTAGTCCAAGCTAATTAGGACAAGGTGCGGGCACTATTGGTACACTATGCATGAGGCTTGCAACTTATAAGATATAATTTACATGATGCATATGCTTTATTACTACCGTTGACAAAATTGTTTCATGTTTTCAAAATCAAAGCTCTAGCACAAATATAGCAATCGATGCTTTTCCTCTATGGAGGACCATTCTTTTACTTTCATTGTTGAGTCAGTTCACCTATTTCTCTCCATCTCAAGAAGCAAACACTTGTGTGAACTGTGCATTGATTCTTACATATTTGCATATTGCATTTGTTATATTGCTTTGCATTGACAATTATCCATGAGATATACATGTTATAAGTTGAAAGCAACCGCTGAAACTTCATCTTCCTTTGTGTTGCTTCAATACCTTTACTTTGAATTATTACTTTATGAGTTAACTCTTATGCAAGACTTATTGATGCTTGTCTTGAAGTGCTATTCATGAAAAGTCTTTGCTTTATGATTCAGTTGTTTACCCATGTCATATACATTGTTTTGACCGCTGCATTCACTACATATGCTTTACAAATAGTATGATCAAGTTTATGATGGCATGTCACTCCAGAAATTATCTTTGTTATCGTTTTACCTGCTCGGGACGAGCAGAACTAAGCTTGGGGATGCTGATACGTCTCCAACGTATCGATAATTTCTTGTGTTCCATGCCACATTATTGATGTTATCTACATGTTACATGCACACTTTATGTCATATTCGTGCATTTTCTGGAACTAACCTATTAACAAGATGCAAGTGCCGTTCCTTTTTTCTGCTGTTTGGTTTCAGAAATCCTAGTAAAATATTCTCGGAATCGGACGAAATCAACGCCCAGTTCCTATTTTACCGGAAGCATCCAGAACACACGAGAACCGCCAGAGAAGGGGGCAGGGCCACCACACCACACCCCGGCGCGGCCAAGGGGCGGCGCGCCCCCTAGGGTGTGGGCCCCGAAGCCCTCTGCGCCGCCTCTCCGCCTATATAAAGCCCCTGACCTAAAAACCTCGGGGCGTTCGACGAAAACCACAGAAACCTTCCGGAGCCGCCGCCATCGCGAAGCCAAGATCTGGGGAGGAATCTCTGTTCCGGCACCCTGCCGGACGGGGAAGTGCCCCCGGAAGGCTTCTCCATCGACACCGCTGCCATCTCCACCGCCAACTTCATCACCGCTGCTGCTCCCATGAGGAGGGAGTAGTTCTCCATCGAGGCTCGGGGCTGTACCGGTAGCTATGTGGTTCATCTCTCTCCTATGTACCTCAATACAATGATCTCATGAGCTGCTTTACATGATTGAGATTCATATGAGTTTGTATCACAATTTATCTATGTGCTACTCTAGCAAAGTTATTAAAGTAGTTTTATTCCTCCCGCACGTGTGCAAAGGTGACAGTGTGTGCACCGTGTTAGTACTTGGTTTATGCTATGATCATGATCTCTTGTAGATTGCGAAGTTAACTATTGCTATGATAATATTGATGTGATCTATTCCTCCTACATATGCATGAAGGTGACAGTGTGCATGCTATGCTAGTACTTGGTTTAGTCTTTTGATCTATCTTACACTAAAGGTTACTAAAATATGAGCATTATTGTGGAGCTTGTTAACTCCGGCATTGAGGGTTCGTGTAATCCTACGCAATGTGTTCATCATCCAACAAAAGTGTAGAGTATGCATTTATCTATTCTGTTATGTGATCAATGTTGAGAGTGTCCACTAGTGAAAGTGTAATCCCTAGGCCTTGTTCCTAAATACTGCTATCGCTGCTTGTTTACTGTTTTTACTGTGTTACTACTGCTGCAATACCACCACCATCAACTACACGCCAGCAAGCTATTTTCTGGCACCGTTGCTACTGCTCATATATATTCATACCACCTGTATTTCACTATCTCTTCGCCGAACTAGTGCACCTATTTGGTGTGTTGGGGACACAAGAGACTTCTTGCTTTGTGGTTGCAGGGTTGCATGAGAGGGATATCTTTGACCTCTTCCTCCCCGAGTTCGATAAACCTTGGGTGATCCACTTAAGGGAAAACTTGCTGCTGTTCTACAAACCTCTGCTCTTGGGGGCCCAACACTGTCTACAGGAAAGGAGGGGGAACGTAGACATCATGCCCGCACCTTGTCCTAATTAGCTTGGATTACCGGGATTATCACAATGCACATGTTTTAACCAAGTGTCACAAAGGGGTACCTCTATGCCGCATGTACAAAGGTCTAAGGAGAAAGCTCGCATTGGATTTCTCGCTATTGATTATTCTCAACTTAGACATCCATACCGGGACAACATAGACAACAGATAATGGACTCCTCTTTTATGCATAAGCATGTAGCAACAATTAATTTTCTCATTTGAGATTGAGGATATATGTCCAAAACTGAAACTTCCACCATGGATCATGGCTTTAGTTAGCGGCCCAATGTTCTTCTCTAACAATATGCATGCTCTAACCATAAGGTGGTAAATCGCCCTTACTTCAGACAAGACGAACATGCATAGCAACTCACATGATATTCAACAAAGAGTAGTTGATGGCGTCCCCAGGAACATGGTTATCGCACAACAAGCAACTTAATAAGAGATAAAGTGCATAAGTACATATTCAATACCACAATAGTTTTTAAGCTATTTGTCCCATGAGCTATATATTGTAAAGGTGAAGAATGGAAATTTAAAGGTAGCACTCAAGCAATTTACTTTGAATGGCGGAGAAATACCATGTAGTAGGTAGGTATGGTGGACACAAATGGCATAGTGGTTGGCTCAAGTATTTTGGATGCATGAGAAGTATTCCCTCTCGATACAAGGTTTAGGCTAGAAAGGCTATTTGAAACAAACACAAGGATGAAGCGGTGCAGCAAAACTCACATAAAAGACATATTGAAAACATTATAAGACTCTACACGTCTTCCTTGTTGTTCAAACTCAATACTAGAAATTATCTAGACTTTAGAGAGACCAAATATGCAAACCAAATTTTAGCATGCTCTATGTATTTCTTCATTAATACGTGCAAAGTATATGATCTAAGAGCTTAATCATGAGCACAACAATTGCCAAGTATCACATTATCCAAGACATTTTAGCAATTACTACATGTATCATTTTCCAATTCCAACCATATAACAATTTAACGAAGAAGAAACTTCGCCATGAATATTATGAGTAAAACCTAAGGACATACTTGTCCATATGCAACAGCGGAGCGTGTCTCTCTCCCACACAAAGAATGATAGGATCCATTTTATTCAAACAAAATAAAAAACAAACCGACGCTCCAAGCAAAGTACATAAGATGTGACGGAATAAAAATATAGTTTCAGGGGAGGAACCTGATAATGTTGTCGATGAAGAAGGGGATGCCTTGGGCATCCCCAAGCTTAGACGCTTGAGTCTTCTTTATATATGCAGGGGTGAACCACCGGGGCATCCCCAAGCTTAGAGCTTTCACTCTCCTTGATCATGTTGTATCATCTCCCTCTCTTGATCCTTGAAAACTTCCTCCACACCAAACTCAAAACAACTCATTAGAGGGTTAGTGCACAATCAAAATATACATATTCAGAGGTGACATAATCATTCTTAACACTTCTGGACATTGCACAAAGCTACTGAAAGTCAATGGAATCGAAATATCCATCGAACATATCAAAACAGGCAATGCGAAATAAAAGGCAGAATCTGTCAAAAACAGAACAGTTCGTAATGACGAATTTTATTGAGGCACCATACTTGCTCAAATGAAAATGCTCAAATTGAATGAAAGTTGCGTACATATCTGAGGATCTCTCACGTAAATTGGCATAATTTTCTGAGTTACCTACAGAGAATTTTTCCCAGATTCGTGACAGCAAAGAAATCTGTTTCTGCGCAGTAATCCAAATCTAGTATGAACCTTACTATCAACGACTTTACTTGGCACAACAAAACACTAAACTAAGATAAGGAGAGGTTGCTACAGTAGTAAACAACTTCTAAGACACAAAATAAAAACAAAGTACTGTAGTAAAAACATGGGTTGTCTCCCATAAGCGCTTTTCTTTAACGCCTTTCAGCTAGGCGCAGAAAGTGTGTATCAAGTATTATCAAGAGACGAAGTATCAACATCATAATTTGTTCTAATGATAGAATTAAAAGGTAACTTCATTCTCTTTCTAGGGAAGTGTCCCATACCTTTCTTGAGAGGAAATTGATATTTTATATTACCTTCCTTCATATCAATGATAGCACCAACGGTTCGAAGAAAAGGTCTTCCCAATATAATGGGACAAGATGCATTGCATTCAATATCCAAGACAACAAAATCAACGGGGACAAGGTTATTGTTAACGGTAATGCGAACATTGTCAACTTTCCCCAAAGGTTTCTTTGTAGAATGATCAGCAAGATTAACATCCAAATAACAATTTTTCATGGCAAGTCAAGCATATTATAAATTTTCTTAGGCATAACAGAAATACTTGCACCAAGATCACATAAAGCATTACAATCAAAATCTTTGACCTTTATCTTAATGATGGGCTCCCAACCATCCTCTAGCTTTCTAGGAATAGAAGCTTCGCTCTAGTTTCTCTTCTCTAGCTTTTATGAGAGCATTTGTAATATGTTGCGTGAAAGCCAAATTTTTAGCACTAGCATTAGGACTTTTAGCAAGTTTTTGTAAGAACTTTATAACTTCAGAGATGTTGCAATCATCAAAATTCAAACCATTATAATCTAAAGCAATGGGATCATCATCCCCAATGTTGGAAAAAAATTCAGCAGTTTTATCACAGGCAGTTTCAAAGTTTTAGCAGTTTCTCGCGCTTTGCATTAGAAGTGGAAACATTGCTAACACCAATTCTTTTATTATTAATGGTAGGAGGTGCAGCAACATGTGTAGCATTAGCATTACTAGTGGTGGTAATAGACCAAACTTTAGCTATATTATCTTCTTTTTCATTTTCTTCTCTTTCCCACCTAGCACGCAATTCGGCCATCAATCTTATATTCTCATTATTTCTAACTTGGATGGCATTTGCTGTAGTAGAAATTTTATTATCAATATCCTCAGGTTTAGCAGCCATTTTATTAATTAAAGAAGATTGTGACGCAGACATGTATGAGATTCGGTTTTCAGCATTAGCAAGTTTAGTTTGCAACCCAGAAATTTCCATATTCAGATTTTCAAGTTGATTTCCTATATTCTTCAACAAGGTAGATTTCTCATTCATAGTTTTAGTAAACAATTTATTTTGCTCATATTGTGATTGCATAAAGCTCTTGGTGGATCTTTCAATTTCTAACACCTTTTCCTCATTAGGTGAAGCGTATCTACCATAAGAGTTACCATTAGCAGGATATGGCCTAGAATTATTATAATTGTTATTTTTAATGAAATTCACATCAACATATTCTTTTTGAGCAACCAATGACGCTAACGGAACATTATTAGGATCAACATTAGGCCTACCATTCATAAGCATAGACATAATACCATCAATCTTATCACTCAAGGAAGAGGTTTCTTCAGAATTTACCTTCTTACCTTGTGGAGCTCTTTCCGTGTGCCATTCAGAGTAATTGATCATCATATTATCAAGAAGCTTTGTTGCTTCACCAAGAGTGATGGACATAAAGGTACCTCCAGCAGCTGAATCCAATAGGTTCCGCGAAGAAAAATTCAGTCCTGCATAAAAGGTTTGGATGATCATCCAAGTAGTCAGTCCATGGGTTGGGCAATTTTTAACCAAAGATTTCATTCTTTCCCATGCTTGTGCAACATGTTCAGTATCCAATTGTTTAAAATTCATTATGCTACTCCTCAAAGATATAATTTTAGCAGGGGGATAATATCTACCAATAAAAGCATCATTGCATTTAGTCCATGAATCAATACTATTCTTAGGCAGAGATAGCAACCAATCTTTAGCTCTTCCTCTTAATGAGAAAGGGAACAATTTTAATTTTATAATGTCACCATCTACATCTTTATACTTTTGCATTTCACACAATTCAACAAAATTATTAAGATGGGCAGCAGCATCATCAGAACTAACACCAGAAAATTGCTCTCGCATAACAAGATTCAGTAAAGCAGGTTTAATTTCAAAGAATTCTGCTGTAGTAGCAGGTGGAGCAATAGGTGTGCATAAGAAATCATTATTATTTGTGGTTGTGAAGTCACACAACTTAGTATTTTCAGGAGTACCCATTTTAGCAGTAGTAAATAAAGCAAACTAGATAAAGTAAATGCAAGTAACTAATTTTTTTGTGTTTTTGATATAGCAAACAAGATAGCAAATAAAGTAAAACTAGCAACTAATTTTTGTATTTTGATTTAGTGCAGCAAACAAAGTAGTAAATAAAACTAAGCAAGACAAAAACAAAGTAAAGAGATTGCGATGTGGAGACTCCCATTGCAGCGTGTCTTGATCTCCCCGGCAACGGCGCCAGAAAAAGAGCTTGATACGCGTATAGCACGCGTCCGTTCGGAACCCCAAGAGGAAGGTGTGATGCGTACAACAACAAGTTTTCCCTCAGTATGAAACCAAGGTTTATCGAACCAGTAGGAGCCAAGAAGCACGTTGAAGGTTGATGGCGGCGAGATGTAGTGCGGCGCAACACCAGGGATTCCGGCGCCAACGTGGAACCTGCACAACACAAACCAAGTACTTTGCCCCAACGAAAATGAGGTTGTCAATCTCACCGGCTTGCTGTAACAAAGGATTAGATGTATAGTGTGGATGATTGTTTGTAGAAAACAGTAGAACAATATTGCAGTAGATTGTATTTCAGTATAGAGAATTGGACCGGGGTCCACAGTTCACTAGAGGTGTCTCTCCCATAAGATAAACAGCATGTTGGGTGAACAAATTACAGTTGGGCAATTGACAAATAGAGAGGGCATGACCATGCACATACATATTATGATGAGTATAGTGAGATTTAATTGGGCATTATGACAAAGTACATAGACCGCTATCCAGCATCTATGCTTAAAAAGTCCACCTTCAGGTTATCATCCGAACCCCTTCCAGTATTAAGTTGCTAACAACAGACAATTGCATTAAGTATTGCGCGTAATGTAATCAATAACTACATCCTCGGACATAGCATCAATGTTTTATCCCTAGTGGCAACAGCACATCCATAATCTTAGAGTCACTTCCCAGATTCACTGAGACATGAACCCACTATCGAGCATAAATACCCCCTCTTGGAGTTAAGAGTAAAAACTTGGCCAGAGCCTCTACTAATAACGGAGAGCATGCAAGATCATAAACAACACATATATATAAATTGATAATCAACATAACATGATATTCTCTATTCATCGGATCCCAACAAACACAACATATAGAATTACAGATAGATGATCTTGATCATGTTCGGCAGCTCACAAGACCCGACAATTAAGCACAATGGGGAGAAGACAACCATCTAGCTACTGCTATGGACCCATAGTCCAGGGGTAGACTACTTACTCATCACTCCGGAGGCGACCATGGCGGCGTAGAGTCCTCCGGAGATGATTCCCCTCTCCGGCGGGTGCCGGACGATCTCCCGAATCCCCGAGATGGGATTGGCGGTGGCGGCGTCTCTGGAAGGTTTTCCGTATCGTGGCTCTCGTGCGGGGTTTCGCGACGAAGGCTATTTGTAGGCGGAAGGGCAGGTCAAGGGGCGTCACGAGGGGCCCAGATGACAGGGTGGCGCGGCCAGGGCTTGGGCCGCGCCGCCCTATCATCTGGCCGCCTCGTGGCCCCACTTCGTTGACTCTTCGGTCTTCTGGAAGCTTCGTGGCAAAATAGGACCCTGGGCGTTGATTTCGTCCAATTCCGAGAATATTTCCTTACTAGGATTTCTGAAACCAAAAACAGCAGAAAACAGCAACTGGCACTTCGGCACCTTGTTAATAGGTTAGTTCCAGAAAATGCACAAATATGACATAAAGTGTGCATAAAACATGTAAATATCATCAATAATGTGGCATGGAACATAAGAAATTATCGATACGTCGGAGACGTATCAGGGTTTTGCCACACGGCTTTTGCAGTCGATTTTCTCGATCCAGAGGGCTAAAAAAAGAAAGAGAGTCGCGTTAATACATATTTATTCAAATCACTAAATTTGTATCACCAAAGGCATGTATATATATACCTCGGCCTCCGGCAAATGTTTCAATGTCCATGCCTTGATCTTCACCTTCAACTTCACCTTCACCGTCAAGGTTTAGATATGAAGAAACATCTTCTTCTGCATATTCTGGCGGCACATAGGGAATATCACCGTTTATGATGCCGTTTATATGTGCTTCAGCTTCCCGATCAAAGTTATCCAAAATCGGGTCTCTATCGCCCATCATATGTCACTCCTAAAGACATGTAAAAAAGTTACTGGAACGCCGCCATATGTCCCGGATCATAGTTTCTATTAATTAAAATAGATAAATCACCAAATATATTTACAACAATAATTAAAAATTAACAAATTAAGAGATAGGCCGGGTCTCTATCGTCCGGCATATGTCACTCTGAAGATATGTAGTATGCAGTATATAAGACTACCATAAAATTGGGTCATAGTTATCCAAAATTAGGTCATAGTTATCTAAAATATTTTTACAACAAATCACCAATATATTAACAACAATAATTAATAGTAAAACCTATAATAATTCCCCTGCCGATCTCCAGTAGTACCTTCCGTGCCGGCAACAACACCGGCATTGATAGCACAAGATTGGTAACACCTGTGGGATGATGTGGTAGTCGAGCATTGGAGGCGAAGAGCACGGCTCTACCGGGTATGGGGTGAAGCTTGATGAGGCCGGAGCTTAGGGCGGACTCGCCGGAAGGATCAGGAGGTGCTCGCCGGGAGAGTAGTACGGGCGGCGCGCTCGCCGGGGAGGAGCAGGACTAACGCACGTGCTAGAGTTGCCACTATCGAAAGCGCTTACGCAATTGCCAAGGGGGTAGAACCACCGGAATATATTTACAACACAATAATTATATATAACAACAAATCATCAGCAAAGTATATATATTTACAACAGAATAATTTATATATAACAACAAATTAATTAAACAACAACAACAAATTACTTAAAATATATAATTATCATCACCTCTTATAGTGATGGCGGCGAGGGCGGCTGCTGCGAGGTCGGAGAGGGCGGAGAGACGACGACGGATGGTGAGGGGCGGCGAGGCCGCCGGCGAGGCGACGCGATAGAGGACGGGCGATGGCGGCTGGCGAGAGAGGCGACGGACGATAGCGCGCGGTGACCAACGGCGCGCGAGGGCGGATGACAGGGCGGCGCTGCCGACGGTGAGGGCGGCGCTTGTGGTGACCTACGGCGCGCGAGGAGGAGAGGGGCGCGCGGAGACGGATGGCGAGGGCGGCGGCACGCGACGTCGGCGGGTGGCGTGATGGCGTCTTAGTCGATCGGTGGCCAGCGTGTTCGAGAGTACTACAATAGAGATGAAACAATGGAGTGGTGCACGCGCAATTTATACTTTTGGGACTTTAGTCTCGGTTGATCTCACCAACCGCAACTAAAGGGTACCCTTTCGTCGCGGTCAGTGAGACTAACCGGGACTAAATCTTTTTTCACTGGCTTTTTGGTTCCCGCGCGAAAAAAGCTTTAGTCGTGGTTGGTCTCACCAACCGCGACTAAAGCTTTTTTTCAAATGAGTTCATCTAAACTAATTTATTTTAGAAAAAATATATCTATTTCATTTCAAATCAAAAAAATACAAATAATATATCAAAATATTCAGAAAAATAAAATCTGGACTAATCCATTTGAAATAATATATCAAAATATTCAGAAAAATTCATAACTAATTCATTTCAAATCATAAAAATACAAATAATATACCAAAATATTCAGAAAAATAAAATCTGAACTAATTCATTTCAAATAATATATCAAAATATTCGAAAAAGTTCATAATTAATTCATTTCAAATCATAAAAATAAAAATAATATATCAAAATATTCATAAAAATAACACTAATTCATTTCAAATCATTAAAATCCAATTAAGATACTAAAATATTCAGAAAAATAAAATCTTATAATATAAATCTTGTGAATGTTTGGTGTCAATTTTTTCCCGCCTTATTTCTTCCCGCTAATTCTTCCCACCGCTTTTCGCCTCTGTCTTCCCCCGGCTCCAGTCTTCCCGCCATTTCTTCACGCCTCTGTCTTCCCGCCTCCTGTCTTCCCGCCATTGCTTCCCACCGCTTCCCTCCATTTCTTCCCGCCATTTCTCACTATATATATGTAGCTCGGCTTGCCAACATTATCATATCTCTACAATCTCTCATCACTCTCCCATGACTTCCACCGTACCCACTCTAACCAACTAGCATGCGGAGGAGCTTTGCGCCTCGAACTACCCTTGCCCACCGGGCTACCGCGTCCCCGCCGGCTGGAGCCTAAGCGCTGGAGGCGTGCCGGTCCCTCCCGTCCCTCAGGGTACTGCACGCCGAGCGGCCATCACGAAGCACTACTCCCTCGATCTCACGCCGGAGCAGCGGATGAATCCCCGCTGGCATCCCAACGACCAGCAGACTTGAGACACCTTCTTCATCAATCGGCGTGAGCGGGCGCTCGCTAGGTATGAGGAGGACGGTCTGCCTCCACGGAACTTCCACGAGGCCGGCCGTCGGCTATGGTGGGGCGGTAGGACTCTACAGAGCTTCATGGACTACATCACGGCCGGCGATATTCCCCGTGTGCTCTACCCTCACTACCAGTCGAGGTTCGAGCCACGAGCGCCGCCTGACGACAACGATTGCAGCAACGATGACGATGGAAACTTAGAAGGCGACAACTACCAGTACAACGGCGGCGACTACAAAGACTACGAGTATGCATATTATAGGTCTAGGAAGGAGTATGACTAAATCACTCAAACATTCCAATATGTACTCGTAGGCCTAGACATGTCCTTCACATTATTGGCTTTAGTTCAAATTTCATGTATCATCAGTGGTATCTCGAATCAATCAAATCATTCAAAAATGGACACCAAACACATCACAGGTAATATAATTCACATGATCCATACAAAGTTTGGAACAAATTTTCACCAATAAAGTTTGGTACAATAAATTATTACACATCATTTTTTCGCTTTTGTCCCTTGCTTACGACTGTACCGTAACCGTGGAGCATCCTCATCATTTAGCTTCATGCTTTGGTCAGTGTTCACTTTGAAGGGCGGAATTTCACCAAACTTATTATAATCTTCTGACATGTGTGTCTTGTCATTCACTCCCACGATGTTTGTTTTCCCTGAAAGAACTATGTGGCGCTTTGGATCATCGCATGATGTACCCGTTTTCTTATCTTTCCCTTTTTCTCGGTTTGCTACTCATGTCCTTCACATAGAAAACCTGAGCGACATCTTTGGCTAGGACGAATGGTTCGTCAAGTTAACCAAGATTGTTAAAATCCACCATTTTCATTCCTTATTGCTCGTCTGTAACATCCCAAGTTTTCAATTCAATAAAGACAAAGAAATCAATAAATCAAAATTTGGAACTAACAAAAACTTTTCTTTACATATAGTGCTATGCATAAGTGTTCATGCATTCTAGTATGCCATTGCCATGATGAGTGTTGAGGTGTTATTCTAAAGTGCTTAAACCCTAGTACATGATTTTAGAACCCCAAATAGAGAGAAATAAAAGATTTGGAAAAAGGCAATTATCACTCACATACACATTTGGTCCAATTAGCAAATCATCAACCAAGGCCACCATTGCTTGTACCAATGATTGTGAAACAACAATATATCAAATACAAACACTTTTGCATCAAAGAAACACAAATCAAAACAAAGGAATTATAAAAATCCAATCACATGTGATAATGGTCATTTCGGCCAAACATAAAATGTCACCCACTTTGAGCCCCTGGATTGAGAGATTCTTAAACTAAACCTGGCCAACACTTTCCACCTCATCCAAGACCATATCCAGATGAAATTTTTTGGTGTTGACCATCAGGGTTGACTCTTCCTACATTGACCAGTATAAAGGTGACAAGTGGCAACATTGAATCAAAGAGAAGATTATCTCAAATTTGAAACTTTGCAAACTTGCACCAAATTGACCACCACCACCACCATTCTACTCCATTAATTATTTAAATCAACTCCACCAAAAAGATTTGAAAAATTCAAAAAATTTCTTGATGCGGCCATTTCATCAAGCACTTGGCAGGCACAATTCCGGTTTGCACATACACTCTATTATCCACCAGATTTTTGACTAAACCTCTTTTGATCTTTGTTGATCATTGCTCCTCTACCTCTCCTGCATCAATGCCATTACTTGCCCATGGTGATTAAAGCCTGGAAAGGGGTAAATCCTTGCCATGCCGTGCACCATGCCGGCCAGCATGCCACCCATCTCTCTGCTCCTCCTCTCTCACTTTTACCTTGCCCAGTACACTCCCCTGACATCACTGACGAGCACCGTGCACGGTCCTGGCACGCGAGAGGCTGGCATTGGCCAGGCCAGCTCGCGCCCAGAACGCCCAGGCCCGCAAGTGTGCGCGCTCACCGCGTACTGGACGCGCCAGAGCACGGCTACGCCCCATCTCCTCCGTCTTTCCCTGCACCCCTCCCTCTACACCGAGCGACAACACCACACCAGCTATCGCGTAGACATGCTCGAGCACCTGCGCGTGCCCCCTCGCCGTCGTCCTCGTCGACTTTCCGCCGCCAGTACCGTGATATAGTCTGCATCATCCCGAGCGATCACCTCACCCTTTTGCTGCGTCAGCTAGCCGTTGAGCATCGCCATGATGCCGCCTACACCACGCCGTCCTTACCTCGCCCTTTCGAGCGCCGGAGACGCCGCACCATGCTTGACCTCCACGGGCACCCGCCAGTCACCTCCTCCGCTATAAATAGACCGCTTCCGTGCACCATTTCTTCACACACATCGCTTCTCCTCCCATCTCTGCTTCTCCTCGACTCGTTAGCTAGCCAAATCCTCGCCGGAGCAGCTCCAATTTGAAGCCGAAGGCCGCCATTACCCGGAGATCCTCGCCGTCGATTGCAGCTTCCCCACGCCACGCCGTTTGTACCAGTCGCCTCGTCGTCCTCGCCAACGTCGCCGCGCACCTCTCTGTCGACCGCCGGAACGCCGGTAGGCTCTCCGACCCCCTAGGCTCACCGCCAGTGCGTCGGGATCTTGTCGGAGACGATGATGATCCACTGCCGCACGATGACATTCTAATCATACGCCCCAGAATTGCCATACCATTTCGCGTGTTAACAGCCGCCGACAGGTGGAGCCCACCCTGTCAGCAGCCCACGCGTGAGAACCACGCTGCTGGGCTGGCCCAACTTGTTTTTCCCCCTTTCGGCCCAATTCCTTTCCCGCCAAAGCCCACACATTCAAATTTGAATTTCAGAATTGTTTGAATTGCTTGCAGATGCTTTACTAAAACTTAAATAGTTTCAAATCGGCTAAACCAAAAAATTTAAATTGTATATATTTGGAAAGCTTATGAAATTATCTAAACAACCCCACTGATCTCACCCTCAGATTCATTGTAGAATTAAAATAGTAAAAATCACAAGGCAAGGCCTTTTCAAACTTCAAACATTATTTAAAATTCAATCATAAGTGATTTTGAGTTGATTCCAACTCTCATAAATCACAATTGATGTACTCTAATTGTTTATGCGAAAAGATAGCCTAGTTGTTTGTATGATCATGGACTAGAGCAAAATAATGGCTAGGAGCCATTTCTAGTCCATTTAAATCATCTCATTTAATTTGTTTAAATAGTATGAGAGCTACTCTCTCATTTAAATCATTGTCTTAAGTAATCCAATATGAGGTAATGATCTTAGTTTATAGCACCTCATGTGTGATGACTTAATGATATTAAATTGTTCCATAGAGGTTTTAAATCACATGAGATCTAACATCTCATTTAAACCTTTTTCCCCAAATGATACTTATGAAGTGCTGACCTTGGTCAACCTATGTTAATACTCTATCATTTGAGGAGATTAAGTCTTAACAGGATATAATGAGAGGAAATTATTTTCCTCTTAAATGAGAAAACCAAGTCAACCACCTTGTGAATAAGAATGTGATGTTAGAATAACTTGTGTGAACCTTTGGTGTGTTTAGTCTAGCACTCAAGGTTTGTTTCGTGATTGTATACCTCGTATTCGTGTATAGACGCTAGTACCGAGGAGTACCAGGAGGAGGAGGTCTACTCTCATGAGGAGGAAGAGAACTTTGTTCACTACACCACTCAAGGCAAGCTAATACTCTTGCAAACCACCCTAGTGCAAAGCTCTGCAAGAGCAAGGCACCATCACATTTTACTTTACGTCTTATAAACCTATCCCATGTTTTTACCTTGCAATTATTTTGCTTATTGTATTTCAAAGTTTATTTTTGATTTATGATTCACTTGGTCTAGAGTAGAACAATAGCATCAAATTTAGCCTAGAGCAATCAAGCTAGATAGCACCCCTCATGACTAGTTGCTAGTGCTAACTAAATAAAATTGACTACTCTAGATGGGAACATGTGAAATGAATGACTTTGAAAGATTTGAAGGTGAATGTGACATGAATGACTTGGTGAATTTTTAGGAAAACTGATGATTGGGTTCGGATGCGATACCCTTCCAATTATACAAGTACCCCCACAATACCTGATTATGGGTAGGGTTAACTAGAAGTTTGTGTATCTTAGTATGGGTTCCATCTAAACAAACATCATAGGGGTTATGCCGAGGCTGCCTCCGTTAAAAGTGAAATGATGTGAATATGAGGTGAATGTCAGACCCAAGCCCTGTGCAGTTCCCGGGTTGACGGTTTGTCTTCACCGGGAGGCCAAGATCATGGGGAGAGGTGCCTATACTAGGGTATATAAGTGAAAGGTTATGGTTGATGATCCGCGTACTGAGATACGATGATTCAGGGTTATCCCCGACGGATGTAATCAAAAGTTGTGGCACAAGAGTACAACCTCTGCAGAGTGTTAAACCTATTCGAATATCCGTGTCCACGGTTACGGACGATTGGAAAGGCCATACTGTTCCGTTGTGAGAATGTTTGTCTTGAAAAGGAATGTGAAATTGAAAGGTGAATTGACTTGAATCACAATTGAGTTGTGGGAATGACACTAATGTTCCCACTTGAGGTAGTCTAGCAAATGAGGAGTCTTTACTAAATGTTTATGAACTAAACTTGGCTTTATGCAAACAAACCTAGAGCTTAGCACCCATTATTACATTTGATAAGTAATTACATTAGTATTAGTTTGTGAGTACTTTAAAGTACTCATGGATGTGTCCCTGGCTATTCAAATGCCAGACTATGAAGAGGAGCAACAGTATCAGGAGGACGGACAACAGGACGTCTACGATAACTAGGAGCATCTTCTAACGTCAAGCGTTGCATGTGGAATAGATAGTCCACTACTACTTCGCTTCCGCTATGTATTGTGTTGTTGGTCACTAGATCAACTATTTGTGTAATATTGGATCATGTGATCTGTTGTTGTAAGACGATTATGTGTTGTAATAAATGATGACTCTATGATATTCAACTGTTATGTCTCGCAAAAACAATCTTCCTGGGATTGCGATGTATGGCATAATAGGCATCTGGACTTAAAAATCCGGGTGTTTACAAGTTGGTATCAGAGCCATTGTTTGACCTTAGGAGACCCTAGTTAGAATGGACGTCTAAAAAATTTACAAAAAAACAAAATAAAGTGAATATCTTGGAAAACTTATTCACACTCTTACCCTTGAGATCTTTTCCAAAAGAGAAATTCATGCTCTACCCTTCTTAAGAATATACCTAAAATTTTGACACACTTGGTCACCTCTCTAACTTACTCATCCATTTCACTTTCAGATGGAGCAAGTCGCCAACACCAAGTTCTACCAGTTGGGGAATGGCGGAGGGCTGATCTTCGAAACAGACTTAGATGCCCTGTCGGATTTCCTCGGACGCCCCCACCCTAAGTTCCACGGAGTTGAGGTCAACGACCAGCCCGGAGGGGAACTTCAGTGGATCATCACCGCTGATCTGAGGGGCAAGATGGAGCCTCCTACTTCTGAGAGGATCCTCTTCTCTTTCAGGGAAAGCAACTGGTTGGATGGACTCGCTCGTTGTCTGCAGGAAGCACTCGCCCATCTGTGCGTGCAGGAACTGCCCCGCATCATTGGAAGTCGCTACTTCCACCTCGCAAGGCATGACTCCATGGGAGCACCGATGGATCTGTCACCTCATTCTGAGGTGAAGTACCATGTGGAGCACCTCGATTTCATGCTATGGGAGATTCGCAAGGAGCTGGACCACTCCCGCGCCTACACCAACTACACCCACCTCCAGCAGGCTCAGCAAGCCGAGACCATCCAGACCCTTGCCAAGGAGCGCATGACTCTTTGCCGCCAGAACGCGAAGAAGGACTACACCATCACTCGCCTCCGAGCAAAGATAGCCTCACTGAAGGAGACTGTCGAAGCCTAGGAGAATCAACTGAAGGACCTGGAAGGAGAAGGAGAAGACATCCAGGGAGATGGATACTCCTACGTGAGCAATGACGATGACTACGAAGAAGAAGAAGAAGACCTGGCCTTCCACCCCTATGTGGATGGCTATGAGCACCTGGAAACCGGGATGGATACTTCCTTCCCGATCAATGTTGATGAAGAGTAGTTTCACATGAGCACTTGAGTAGGCGTGAGTTTGTATCGGTCCCTTGTATTGTAGAACGGTGAAATGGTTCTTCAAACCATCCGGTGTGTTAGTTTGTAATGTGTGTTCCTTGAGTGAATAAAAGTGTGTTAAAATTCAACATGTCAAGAAACTCAAGTTAAAAGTTTTTGAACTTTACCCAAAATAAGCCATAGAATTTTCCCTCTCATCTCATGATCTATCTCAATGTTCAGATGGCACCTCCAACTTGCAGCACAAATCAGGGTGCAATGATGCAGATGTTGCAGATGATGATGGACGATAGAGAGGCTGAAAGAGATGAAAGGCAAGCCAATATCGCTGCACTGCAACAGATTGCTCAGAACAACCAAGGCCATTGAAACCACGATCACCCGGGATCCAAGCTGAAGAACTTTCAGAAAACTAACCCACCTGTGTTTAGCAAGACGGAAGAGCCCCTTGATGCTGATGATTGGCTCCAAACCATGGAGAACAATCTTGAAGTTGCCGGAGTAGAAGCCAATGATAAGGTGATGTTTGCCACCCACTACTTGGCAGGACCTGCACGAGCCTGGTGGACGAGTGCCCGTGTATCGAATGCGGGGAAGTGATGACTTGGGCAGATTTCAAGCTCAAGTTCAGCAAGTATCATGTGTCCCCGGGTCTGATCAAGAAGATGAGGGACGAGTTCGAGGAACTCAAGCAGGGCAGACTGACCGTGGTAGAATACCGCGACAGATTCCTCACTCTGTCAAGGTACGCCCCGGATGAGACCGACACCACCGAGAAGAGAAATGAGAGATTCCTGAACGGACTGCATGATGAGATGCAGACTGTGTTGGTCAACATTCCTTTTGCTGACCTGGAAGCCCTGGTTGACTCCGCCATCCAGATGGAGGGAAAACTCAATCAAGCCAACAAGAACCGCAAGCGCCGCATGATGAATCAGAGTGGGCCCAGCAATACCCCAAGGTATCGCCCCAGCTCAAGCGGAGGGTTTGCCCCAAGAAACAACAAGCCTCAGATGCAGATGTCACGTCCGGGTTTTCAGAACCGGAGTGGAGGACACCCTAGGCCAGGAGGCCACAACAACAACAACCCCCACCATGCCAACACCAACCACTTCAACCGCGCCCCGATGAGAGCCCCCAGCAACAACAACTCCAACACTGCTCCAAGGACTAGGAGCAACGCTGTTCCCATTACCCCCAAGGATAAGTCCACCATCACTTGTTACGAGTGTGGAGTGGTGGGTCACTACTCCAACGAGTGCCCCAAACGGTTAGCAAAGACTGCCGCCAACACCTCTGCCCCTGCTCAGCAGCAACGCCGTGTCACCAACGGCAGAAAATTTACCCCCAACAACCCGAACAACCGCAGCGGCCGCCTCTTTCACATGAGTGCCGAAGAAGCCCAGGAAGCACCAGATGTCGTGCTGGGTATGTTCTCTGTTAACTCAATACCTGCAAGAGTGTTGTTTGATTATGGAGCATCGCATTCGTTTGTTACTGAAGATTTTGCGTGCACTAGTAAGATTCAACCCATCAGTTTGAAGCATGTCATGATAGTTCAAATACCTGGCTCAACAACTAAAGCTAGAAAAATTTGCAAAGATGTACCCATCAGAATTCAAGAAATAGATTTTTATGCAAATTTGATTGTTCTGGGAGAAAAAGGTTTGGAAGTAGTACTGGGTATGGATTGGATGTCGAAACATCATGGACTGATTGATTGTGCCAAGAAGGCCATCACCATGACTAGTAGCACCGGAGTGTTAGTAGAGCACATATCTGAAAGACTGCCCAGAAAATTCACCTGCAACCAAAGTCTAGCCAAACCCACCTTGGACCAAATCAGGGTCGTCTGTCGATACCCCGATGTGTTCCATGATGATTTACCTGGTATGCCCCCAGACCGGGATATCGAGTTCATCATTGAGTTAATCCCTGGAACATGACCTATTGCCCAAAGAGCCTATAGTATGAACCCGACAGAGTTAGTGGAACTGAAGAAGCAACTGGATGATATGTTGTTCAAAGGTCTGATTCGACCAAGCGCGTGGCCTTGGAGATCCCCAGTTTTGTTTGTGGATAAGAAGGACGGTGCCACTCGTTTATGTACGGATTACCGTAAGCTTAACAATGTCACCATCAAGAACAAGTATCCATTGCCAAAGATAGAAGACATGTTTGACCAGCTGACCGATGCCAAAGTATTCTCTAAGATTGATCTTAGGACTGGATACCATCAACTGAAGATTCATGCCACCGATATCCCCAAAACTGCCTTTACCACCAGATATGGATTGTATGAGTAAAATGTCATGTCATTTGGATTGACCAACGCCCCCGCTTACTTCATGAATCTCATGAATAAGATCTTTATGAACTTCCTGGATAAGTTTGTCGTTGTCTTCATCGACGACATCCTTATCTACTCCAAATCCGAAGAAGAACATGAGCAACATTTGGAAGTGGTCATAGATACCCTTTTCGGGGGCATCAGTTGTACGCCAAGTTCAGCAAATGTGAGTTTTGGTTGAAGGAAGTAGGATTCCTGGGACATATCTTGTCTGCAGGAGGAATTGCCGTTGAACCCTCCAAAATCAAGACCGTTGAAGAATGGAAAGCCCCAATCACTCAGACTGAAGTCCGTGCATTTCTCGGATTGGCGGGATATTACCGCCAGTTTGTTGAAGGATTCTCGAGCATAGCAAGACCAATGACTCAATTGTTGAAGAAGGACAAGAAGTTTGAATGGACTGATAAATGTGAAGAGAGCTTCCAAAAGCTCAAGGCAAGGTTAACCACAACCCAAATATTGATCATGCCGGACATCACCAAGCCATTTGACGTATACTGTGACGCTTCCAAGATTGGTCTTGGATGTGTGTTGATGCAAGAAGGCAAAGTGATATCATACCTGTCAAGGCAACTGAAACAACATGAGCAGAATTATCCAACCCATGACTTAGAGCTAGCAGCCGTGGTTTTAGCCCTGAAAGTATGGCGTCATTACCTCATGGGTAATCGATGCGAGATCTATTCGGATCACAAGAGCTTGAAGTATATCTTCACTCAGAAGGAGCTGAATATGAGGCAGCGCAGATGTATAGAGCTAATCAAGGATTATGATATGGAAATTCACTATCACCCCGGCAAGGCCAATGTGGTAGCGGATGCCCTGAGTAGACTGCCGTGTCAGTTGAACTCCATGATCGCAGAAGAGGAACCTTGTTTGCATCAAGAATTTGAGCAGTTTAGATTGGAGCTAGTTAGTGAAGGATTTCTAGCCAGCATCGAACTCCAACCTACCTTGATTAGTCAGATAAAGGAAGCCCAGAAGGGAAATGCTAGCATTGATGGGATCAATAGCCAAATAGCTGCGGGAAAGGCACCGGGATTCACTGAAGATGAAGAAGGAGTGTTGTGGTACAACAGACGCCTATGTGTGCCGTCAGATTTTGAGTTGAAGCAAGATATCCTGAAAGAAGCCCATGACACCCTTTACTCCATTCATCCCGAAGGAACCAAGATGTACCAAGACTTGAAGGAGCAATTTTGGTGGCATGGAATGAAGAGAGAGATTGAGAGATTGGAAGCTACATCGCCAAGTGTGATATCTGTCAACGAGTCAAAGCAGAACATCAACGACCTACAGGATTGCTGCAACCACTGCAGATTCCCGAATGGAAGTGGGATTCTGTAGGAATGGACTTCATCACCGGATTGCCCAAATCTAGCAAAGGAAATGATTCTATTTGGGTAGTTGTCGACAGATTGACCAAGGTAGTCCATTTCATCCCCGTCAAGACCACCTATCAAGGCCCTAAGCTAGCGGAGTTATACATCTCAAGAATAATGAGCCTGCACGGAACCCCGAAGTCAATTGTGTCAGATAGAGGATCTCAATTCACCTCATGATTTTGGCAGAAAGTACATGAAGGACTAGGAACCTGGCTGAATTTCAGCACCGCCTATCACCCGCAGACTGATGGACAGACTGAACGAGTCAATCAGATACTGGAAGATATGTTGAGAGCCTCTGTGCTTGAGTATGGATCCAAGTGGGAAGACTGCCTGCCTTACGCAGAATTTTCATACAACAACAGCTATCAAGCCAGTTTGCAAATGGCCCCCTTTGAAGCATTGTACGGAAGGAACTGTCGTACCCCTCTTAACTGGTCGGAAGTCGGAGATAGTCAAGTCTTTGGCCCAGATATTCTCCGAGAAGCCGAAGAGAAGTTTCACAAGATCCGTGAGTACCTCAAGACCGCCCAGTCAAGACATAAGAGTTACGCCGACAAGAGACGCCGAGAGATGACCTTCGAAATCGGACATTTCGTGTATCTCAAAGTACCCCCCTTAAAGGAATGCAGAGATTCCAACTTAGAGGAAAGCTTGCACCCCGATATGTTGGACCCTTCAAAGTCCTGAGTCGCAGAGGAGAAGTATCCTATCAGCTGGAGTTACCCAAAGAAATGTCAACGGTACATAATGTGTTTCACATCTCCTTACTCCGGAAATGCTTGGAAGTGCCAGAGAAGACCGAGGTTTTTAAGAACATCGATCACAGAGCGGTGGATATCAACACGGACTTGAACTATCACGAAGTGCCCATTCGTATCCTCGAAGAAGCTTTTCGAACCACCCGCACCAGAAGTATCAAGTTCTTGAAGATACAATGGAGTAACCATACTGAGGAAGAAGCCACCTGGGAACGCGAAGATGATATGAAGAAGGAATATCCCAATCTCTTTAGTTCCTAGTTTTCTTTAAGATATCGGGACGAGATCTTTTGTAAGGGGGAAGGGTTTGTAACATCCCAAGTTTTCAATTCAATAAAGACAAAGAAATCAATTACTCAAAATTTGGAACTCACAAAAACTTTTCTTTACATATAGTGCTATGCATAAGTGTTCATGCATTCTTGTATGCCATTGCCATGATGAGTGTTGAGGTGTTATTCTAAAGTGCTTAAACCCTAGTACATGATTTTAGAACCCCAAATAGAGAGAAATAAAAGATTTGGAAAAAAGGCAATTATCACTCACATACACATTTGGTCCAATTTGCAAATCATCAACCAGCCACCATTGCTTGTACCAATGATTGTGAAACAACAATATATCAAATAGAAACACTTTTGCATCAAATAAACACAAATCAAAGCAAAGGAATTATCAAAATCCAATCACATGTGATAATGGTCATTTCGGCCAAACATAAAATGTCACCCACTTTGAGCCCCTGGTTTGAGAGATTCTTAAACTAAACCTGGCCAACTCTTTCCACCTCATCCAAGACCATATCCAGGTGAACATTTTTGGTGTTGACCATCAGGGTTGACTCTGCCTACATTGACCAGTATAAAGGTGACAAGTGGCAACATTGAATCAAAGAGAAGATCATCTCAAATTTGAAACTTTGCAAACTTGCACCAAATTGACTACCACCACCATTCTACTCCATTAATTATTTAAATCAACTCCACCAAAAAGATTTGAAAAATTCAAACATTTTCTTGATGCGGCCATTTCATCGAGCACTTGGCAGGCACAATTCTGGTTTGCACATACACTCTATTATCCACCAGATTTTTGACTAAACCTCTTTTGATCTTTGTTGATCATTGCTCCTCTACCTCTCCTGCATCAATGCCAGTACTTGCCCATGGTGATTAAATCCTGGAAAGGGGTAAAGCCATGCCATGCCGTGCACCATGTCACCCATCTCTCTGCTCCTCCTCTCTCACTTTTACCTTGCCCAGTACACTCCCCTGGCATCACTGACGAGCACCGTGCACGTCCCTAGCACGCGAGAGGCTGGCATTGGCCAGGCCAGCTCGCGCCCAGAATGCCCAGGCCCACCAGTGTGAGCGCTCACCGCGTACTGGACGCGCCAGAGCACGGCTACGCCCCATCTCCTCCGTCCTTCCCAGCACCCCTCCCTCTGCACCGAGCGACAACACCACACCAGCTATCGCGTAGACACGCTCGAGCACCTGCGCGTGCCTCTCGCCGTCGTCCTCATCGACTTTACGCCGCCAGTACCGTGTCAGAGTCTGCATCATCCCGATCACCTCACCCTTTTGCTACGCCAGCTAGTCGTTCAGCATCGCCATGATGCCGCCTACACCACGCCGTCCTTACCTTGCCCTTTCGAGCGCCGGAGATGCCGCGCCATGCTTGACCTCCACGAGCACCCGCCAGTCACCTCCTCCGCTATAAATAGACCCCTTCCGCGCACCATTTCTTCACACACATCGCTTCTCCTCCCATCTCTGCTTCTCCTCGACTCGGAGACGACCATGATCCACGGCCGCACGATGACATTCTAATCCTACGCCCCAGAATTGCCATACCGTTTCGCGTGTTAACAGCCGCCGATAGGTGGAGCCCACCCTGTCAGCAGCCCACGCGTGAGAACCATGCTGCTGGGCTAGCCCAACTTGTTTTTCCCCCTTTCGGCCCAATTCCTTTCCCGCCAAAGCCCACACATGCAAATTTGAATTTCAGAATTGTTTGAATTGCTTGCAGATGCTTTACTAAAACTTAAACATATCGGCTGACCCAAATTTTGTAAATTTTATATATTTGGAAAGATTATGAAATTATCTAAACAACCCCACTGGTCTCACCCTCAGATTCGTTGTAGAATTCAAATAGTAAAAATCACAAGGCAAGGCCTTTTCAAACTTCAAACATTATTTAAAATTCAACCATAAGTGATTTTGAGTTGATTCCAACTCTCATAAATCACAATTGATGTACTCTAACTGTTTATGCAAAAAGATAGCCTAGTTGTTTGTATGATCATGGACTAGAGCAAAATAATGGCTAGGAGCCATTTCTAGTCCATTCAAATCATCTCATTTAATTTGTTTAAATAGTATGAGAGCTACTCTCTCATTTAAATCATTGTCTTAAGTAATCCAATATGAGGTAATGATCTTAGTTTATAGCACCTCATGTGTGATGACTTAATGATATTAAATTGTTCCATAGAGGTTTTAAATCACATGAGATCTAGCATCTCATTTAAACCTTTTTCCCCAAATGATACTTATGAAGTGTTGACCTTGGTCAACCTATGTTCATACTCTATCATTTGAGGAGATTAAGTCTTAACAGGATATAATGAGAGGAAATTATTTTCCTCTTAAATGAGAAAACCAAGTCAACCACCTTGTGAATAAGAATGTGATGTTAGAATAACTTGTGTGAACCTTTGGTGTGTTTAGTCTAGCACTCAAGTTTTGTTTCGTGATTGTATATTCGTGTATAGACGCTAGTACCGAGCAGTACCAGGAGGAGGAGGTCTACTCTCAGGAGGAGGAAGAGAACTTTGATCACTACACCACTCAAGGCAAGCTAATACTCTTGCAAACCACCCTAATGCAAAGCTCTACAAGAGCAAGGCACCATCACATTTTACTTTATGTCTTATAAACCTATCCCATGTTTTTACCTTGCAATTATTTTTCTTATTGTATTTCAAAGTTTATTTTTGATTTATGATTCACTTGGTCTAGAGTAGAACAATAGCATCAAATTTAGCCTAGAGCAATCAGCTAGATAGTACCCCTCATGACTAGTTGCTAGTGCTAACTAAATAAAATTGACTACTCTAGATGGGAACATGTGAAATGAAATGACTTTGAAAGATTTGAAGGTGAATGTGACATGAATGACTTGGTGAATTTTGAGGAAAACTGATGATTGGGTTCGGATGCGATACCCTTCCAATTATACAAGTACCCCCACAATACCTGATTATGGGTAGGGCTTAACTAGAAGTTTCTGTATCTTAGTGTGGGTTCCCTCTAAACAAGTATCATGGGGGTTATGCCGAGGCTGCCTCCGTTAAAAGTGAAATGATGTGAATATGAGGTGAATGTCAGACCCAAGCCCTGTGCAGTTCCCGGGTTGACGGCTTGTCTTCACCGGGAGGCCAAGCTCATGGGGAGAGGTGCCTATACTAGGGTATATAAGTGAAAGGTTATGGTTGATGATCCGCGTACTGAGTTACAATGATTCGGGGTTATCCCCGACGGATATAAGCACAAGTTGTGGCACAAGAGTACAACCTCTGCAGAGTTTTAAACCTATTAGAATAGCCGTGTCCATGGTTACGGACGATTGGAAAGGCCATACTGTTTCATTGTCAGAATGTTTGTCTTGAAATGGAATGTGAAATTGAAAGGTGAATTGACTTGAATCACAATTGAGTTGTGGGAATGACACTAATGTTCCCACTTGAGGTAGTCTAGCAAATGAGGAGTCTTTACTAAATGTTTATGAACTAAACTTGGCTTTATGCAAACAAACCTTGAGTTTAGCACCCATTATTACTTTTGATAAGTAACTACATTAGTATTAGTTTGTGAGTACTTTAAAGTACTCATGGCTGTGTCCCTGGCTATTCAAATGCCAGACTATGAAGAGGAGCAATAGTATCAGGAGGACGGACAACAGGACGTCTACGATAACTAGGAGCATCTTCTAACGTCAAGCGTTGCCTGTGGAATAGATAGTACACTACTACTTCGCTTCCTCTATGTATTGTGTTGTTGGTCACTAGATCAACTATTTGTGTAATATTGGATCATGTGATCTGTTGTTGTAAGACAATTATGTGTTGTAATAAATGATGACTCTATGATATTCAACTGTTATGTCTCGCAAAAACAATCTTCCTGGGATTGCGATGTATGGCATAGTAGGCATCTGGACTTAAAAATCCGGGTGTTTACATCGTCCACTTTTACCCAACCTCCTGTCAGCTTGAACCATTTGCACCGAAACAATGGGACCTTAAAGGAGGGTTCATAGTAAAGTTCCCATATCTCCTCCATGTAACCATAATATGTGATCTTTTGCCCATTGACGGTTGCTACATCAAAGCGGACACCACTATTTTGGTTGGTGCTCTTTTTATCTTGGGCAATCGTGTAAAATGTATTCTCATTTATCTCGTACCCTTGGAAAGTCGATATAGTCGAAGATGGTGACTTGGCCAACATGTACAGCTGATATTCAACATCATTGTCACTCATTAAATGTTTTCGCAACCAACTTCCGAAAGTATCCATGTGGGCCTTTGTAATTCAGGATTCAGTCTTCCCCAGGTTGTTTGAGCGTAAAATATTCTTGTGTTCCTCGAAGTACGGAGCCACCAAGTTGGAATTTTGTAGAACTGTGTGGTGTGCTTCAGTCATAGAATGGACGTCCATACATATCATTTATTTCCTTTCGGTCGTGCCTTTTCCACTTAGTCTTCCCTCGTGCCGCGATTGAGGAAAACCAACCGGCTTAAGGTCAGGAACATAGTCAACACAAAACTCAATTACCTCCTCTGTTCCATAGCCTAGCACGGTTACGAACATATTTATTTAATACTCCCATGAACCTCTCAAAGGGGAACATATTGTGTAGAAATACAGGACCGAACATGGAAATCTCTTCCACTAGGTGAACCAGGAGGTGTGTTATAATATTGAAGAAGGATGGTGGGAACACCAACTTGAAACTGACAAGACATTGGACCACATCATTATGTAACCATGGTACATCTTCTGGATTGATTACCTTCTCAGAGATTGCATTGAGGACTGAACATAGCTTCGCAATGGCTACTCGAACATTTTCCGGTAGGAGCCCCCTCAAAGCAATCAGAAGAAATTACGTCATAATGACGTGGCAGTCGTGAGACTTCAGGTTTGGAACTGTTTCCCTGACATATTTATTATTCCCTTTATATTCGACGAGAAGCCAGACGGGACCTTCATACTACTCAGGCAGTCAAAAAAGATGACCTTCTCTTTTTTGGTAAGAGCATAGCTGGCACGACCTTGAAACCGTTCCGAATGCCGGCCTTTTGGGTCTTTCAAATATTGATGCTCCTGCCGTGCTTCCTTTGTATCATTTGTCTTCCCATACACACCCAAGAAGCATAGCTGGTTCACGCAAATATTCTTCGTAACATGCATCACATCGATTGCAGAGCGGACATCTAGGATTTTCCAATAGTCTAGCTCCCAAAATATAGATTTCTTCTTCCACATGGGTGCGTGCCCGTCAACTCCCTGCGGAACTGATTGTCCGCCAGGACCCTTTCCAAAGATGACTTTCAAATCCTTGACCATATCAAATACATCAGCACCATTACGTTTCGTAGGCTTCGGCCGGTGATCTGCCTTGCCGTTGAAATGCTTGCCTTTCTTTCTTAAGTTATGCTGTCAGGAAAGAAATCGACGATGCCCCAGGTACACATTCTTCTTACAATTATCCAAATATATACTTCCAGCCTCATGTAAGCAGTGTGTGCATGCCTTGTATCCCTTATTTGTCTGTCCTGAAAGGTTACTAAGAACAAGCCAATCATTGATGGTTACGAAAATCAACGCTTGTAGGTCAAATTCCTCTTCTTTGTGTTCATCCCACACACGTACATCAGGTATGCCCCATAAACTGTAAAAGTTCATTAACTAATGGCCTTAGGTACACATCGATGTCGTTGTCGGGTTGCCTCGGGCCTTGGATGAGCACTTGCATCATAATAAACTTCCGCTTCATGCACAACCAAGGAGGAAGGTTGTAGATGCATAGTCACGGGTCAGGTGCTATGACTGGAGCTCTGCTCGCTAAAAGGATTCATGACATCTGTACTTAGACCAAATCTTAAGTTCCTTGCGTCACCTGCAAAATCTTTGAAGTCTCTGTCGATCTTTCTCCATTGTGTTCCATCAGCGGGGTGTCTCATCTCCCCGTCCGACTTATGGTCCTCTTTGTGCCATCGCAACAACTTGGTATGCTCTTTGTTCCTGAACAAACGTTTCAATTGTGGTATTATAGAAGCATACCACATCACCTTGGCGGGAACCCTCTTCCTGGGTTTCTCGCCCTCAACATCGTCACCAGGGTCATCTCCTCTGATCTTATAACGCAATGCAGTACATACCGGGCATTCATTCAAATTCTCGTATTCACCGCGGTAGAGGATATAGTTGTTAATGCATGTATATAACTTCTGAACCTATAAACCTAGAGGGCAAACAACCTTCTTTGCTTCGTACATACTGGCGGGCATCTCGTTATTCTTTGGAAAAATATTCTTCATTATTTTCAGCAATTTTTCAAATCCTGAGTCAGATAGACCTTCCCGTGCCTTCCATTTCAGCAAATCCAGTGTGCAGCCCAACTTTTTCAGACCATAATCGCAACCTGGGTAAAACGATTTTTTGTGATCCTCTAACATGCGATCCAAATTCTCCCTCTCCTTTTCAGTTTGGCAGTCTCTCCGTGCATCAGCAATGGTCCGACCAAGAACATCAGCGGGCTCATCACGTGCCTCTTCTTCACCTTCCCCTTCACCTTCCCCTCCTTCAGCATCCTCCATGAGAGTATCACCGAAATCATGATAGCTTTCATCATCCCCTTCTTTTCATTATCTTCCATTCTAACCCCTCTTTCTCCATGCTTGGTCCAACAATTATTCCTTGGCATGAAACCGTGCCGAAGCAGGTGGACGTGAATGGTTCTTGAGGAAGAGTAACCCTTATGATTCTTACAGTCAGCACATGGACAGAGAATAAAACCACCCGCTTGTTCTCATTAGCCACAGCGAGGAAATCATTCAAACCCGTAATGAACTCGTCACAGAATCGGTTACCGTACTGCCTTTGTCGGTTCATCTGCATTATTATTATATAAAGTATATAATTAACCATCATCCATTTATTAAACTAACTAGAAATAATAACAAATAAACTATGAACTACACATGCATATTTATCAATGACACATGAAAGGGTTCAAGTTGCTAACTGCGATTGAGGAGGAAAAATAAATGAGAAAGCTTAAGTGTGGCTCGGACACTTCATATCATGTTTGTTTTATGTGAACACAAGTGGCATCATGCTCTCGGGCATTTCATCAAACGCCTCTTGTGCATAAGAAGATAAAAGCCAAACTCACCACCCCTGCTGGGTAGAAGTAAAACACCAAGTGGCTCACACACAAGCCAAAGTGTGCTGCAATCAGTATTTATAGTGGTGGGCCTTCAGTCCCGGTTGGTATGGCCAACCGGGACTAAAGGTGCTCGGGCCAGGCCTGAGAACCTTTAGTCCCGGTTGGCCACAACAACCGGGACTAAAGGCCCGGCCGTACACCCGCGGGTGATGGAAGCCGTTGGAGCAGGAGCTTTAGTCCCGATTCCCCAACAGAACCGAGACTAAAGACCCCATTAGTCCCGGGCCAAAATATTTGGATACTAATGGATTGGGATGGAAGGCATGTTTTCTACTAGTGTTCGTTTTTTACTTACTTGTAGATTTTGTAAATCTTACGCGTATAGAGGTCGAGCGAGCGTGAAATATTTGCATCTATCTTTTTTTCGAGAACTCGCAGGAGATCTGCGAATCATTGTATTAAGTGAAGGAGAAAGAGGCACAGGTTTGGGGATACAATAACTGTCGCGTCGACCCTTAACCCTAAGAAACCGCCCAGCCCACCGGCTGCCCTAGAATGAAGGGGCCGGGGCAAATCACTCTCCCGACGTTCTACCTCTTATTCTACACCTCACCCACTCATGCCACTCGCTCCGAACAAGGGAGCTCAGGTCGGACGCAAGACTTGCCTTGTTGTCGAACACACGAGCATTCCGCTCCATCCAGATAGCCCTCATGATAAGGAGGCAGAGGGAGTTGAATGATCGCCGAGACTTGGTGGGGATTACAGCAGAAGAGGCCGACCACCAGGTAGCCAGGGTAGCGCCGCCATGCGGTAGATGGTCTTCTAGACAAAGTGGCCGCAACAAGTTGAACCACACCACGCGCGCGAAGGGGCACTGCAGGAGGAGGTGTTCAAGGTCCTCCGCGACGGCGTGGCACAAAGGGTAGAGCCCAGGGTTCGGGAGCCCACGGCGTTGTAAGCGATCGGACATCCAGCAATGCTTGTTGACATTGAGCCAGCCGAAGAATTGATGCTTGAGTGGCGCCAAGGACTCCCAAATCTCCTTCGCCGTGGACATAGATGTACGGCCAGCAAAACAAGCCAAATATGTTGGCCTAGTGTGATAAGCCCCGGATGCCGAGAACTTCCAAGAGAAGGAATCCGGCGTGTCATCCTAAACCTGCACGGCTTGAATCAAGGGCCACAGATGCAGGAATTGGACGACCGCGTCGACAGTCAGTTGGCCGATGACATCACATATCCAGGCATTACCGTCCAGCCCCTCCTGGACAGTCCGACGGCAAGCTGGGCCTGGGCGAACAAGCTTGACAACTGCCAGCGCAATGGTGGCCATGGAGAGGCCATCAACCTAGGGGTCTTCCCAGAAGAGAATCTGCTGTCCTGTGCCCACCGCGATCTTAACCCCAGCTTGGAACAAGGCGCGAAGAACCTATGCTAGCTTCAGGTATTTAGGTGACACATATATGAGCTGAGCTTATCGTCTGCGTTTTTATTGAGAGTCTGTCTAAAACCTTGAAGGAATATCACCATTGTGCTTACATTTCTTACACAAGTATGCAAGGAGAATCCTTTTAGGGTCACCAAAATAACCATAATCTATACCTAATAATAAAGGAGCTAAGGTTTCTGCCAAATTTTTCGTCAACGCTTTTTTTGGACTGTTTTACCCTCCCACCAATCCACATAATACTGCACAATGCCATTATACCGGTTCAGTTTCAGTCATATCCCTCCTCCCCACGGAAACCCTCCAGGACCTCCCCTCCCCTGCCGTCTCCTTCGCACACCCAATCCACCTCGCCCGCACGCTTCAATCTCGAGGGTAGCCCCGCCCGACGGTGCCGTCGCGTGCAATCGTCTCTGCCCCCGCTCCCGTACTCGGCCATAATCCGTCACGCTCCGAGCCTCCCCACGAAATCGATTGAAAATCCCCTGCCTTTCAGCTTGATGATAGGAAAAACAGGCTCGATTGGGAGCCGTCGGTGCTCAGGAAAGGGCTGGCCGGGGGGCGGTGGCGGATAGACTTCACATCTCCTTGGTAGGGCGAGGACGCTGCTGCGCATCCGGCGAGCACGTCACCAAACCAGGCTGGGATCCAGCATTCGATCTTTGATAGTCTGGCAAAGACGGCACCGCTCGTCGCACGATTTACTCTGTCTGGTCGAGCCAGTTCCATGTAGGCGGGCTTCCCAACCCTGACCTGGATGGGGGCGAGCAGGGCGAGCGTCCAGGTGCCCCGAAACCAAGGGCTCCCCAGGAAGAAGGGCCGCTGCTGGAGGGACACGCCAGGATGTGGATCCTGCGCAGAGTGCACCGCGAAATTCCTCTGACCAACAAGACATTGCAGTGCGCTGGTGACTGAATTAGCAGCCAGACTCATATGTGCATCAGCAGGCGGCAGTGATGGAGGTGAGGTGAATAAGGCGGCGCGGGAGTGCTGGAGTAGGTCGATCCCGTACGATAGTCCAGAGCCCATGTGTGTTGCGTCATCATCTTGGTCTAGATTTATTCTGGTGCCCTGATTGTTTTGCTGAAGCTGATTGCAATATGTGTGTACCTCTGTCGCTGCTCGTCGAAATTGCTGCTAATTGCTATAGCTGATAAAAGGATCGCTAGCTGTTTCTTTGTTGCTAACACTGGCTGCTTATAGAAATGAATCATACGTTAGAGGGATATACAATGTGAGAAAAAAGAGATACAAGATAGATTAAATTAAATAGAAGTATATTTTTAAAAACAGAGTTTGAAAGATTTAGAAAAGGAAAATTAAAAGATCGTGAGTAATAATAGATTAAAATAAAAAAATATTTGAAGTATTAATGGTTCTATTTATGAACTTTTTTATCTTTTATATGAATTATTATTACTATTATTTGTGTGTGCTATTGTATTATATGGATTGGGTTACTTAATTACAAGAGATTAATCAAATACCTCCCAAAGTTGATATTTAAAGAGTAAAAAGTGGTTCAGTTGATTGGGACTAAAATTTGGGGTAATGCCGAAGTTTTTGTCCAAAAGCTTGGACAATGAAAGATATGTTTAGCGCTAAATGGGACTAATTTGAAGTAAAAAGTGCTGTTACAAGTATGATTGGAGAACCCGTAGCAACGCACGGACATTTGTGCTAGTCTATACCTAATAATAAATTTTCGTCCAACTTTATTTTGGACCGTTTTACCCTCCCACTAAATCGCATAATACGCACCATGCCACGGTACCGGTTCAGTCTTTATTTTTCCTCTCGCCCCGAAAAGTCCCTCGCTCAGAGAAATCCCCTTATCCCCAAACTCTTCCCAGTTTGGGCGCCGCCGGCACCTAGAGCGCACAGGTCCCCCGAGCCCCGTGCACTTGGTCGCCGCTGATAATTTCCCTCGCCCATCCTTTCCGCCGCGTTCGATTTCTACCGTCCTCGTGTCAATTGACGCCACGCAATGCCTGACCAATCTTCGCCCGACAAAAAAGGAATCAGCTACCGCCGGGTTGTGAGGTAGGAGTCGGCGTTTGAATTGCCGCCGGTCAAGCTGGGCTTGACGATGGCTCGACACAGCGGTAGATGTGGCGGTGGCAAGCTGCGCTGGTTCTGAGGTTGTCAGTCAGTCGTCACGCGCCGCGGGATCCTAGGAACAGAAAAGGAATTAGGGGCCGACAGAGGAAAGCGGAGCACGGGGCAGTGCTGATGCGGGAGATGAGTGGGGTGTTGGGGGCGGAAAGAAATCGAGGGCCGGCCAGCGGATCCGAAATCGGCCGGGCTGCAGGCCGCGCAACCGGCGGCGCCGCAGCACACTGAGGATGAGGATGGTGTCGAGCACGAGTCTAGGCCTTTGGACCTGGGCACGTTTGGTATCAACTCTAGACCTGCAGACCTACACTGCTCTTCTATCCCTTCCAGGCGGAGTACTGAAATATGGGTGCGGCCGGACTGGATCGGTTCTATGTGTCGTGAGAATTAAACGAAGGGATTGTGTGCTGCCTGCTGAAGTCAACAATGAAGTTGAAAAATCGGAGCCGTTCACAGCTGGGAGGAGGCCGAGTTCTTCGAAATAGGTTTTCGCCCCGCTATATTAATATAGCAACCATCCGATACAACGAAACAGCTGGGGCCGCAGCACAACCAAGCTCAAACGACAAGAAAAAGAAACGAAAAAGAAACTAATGCCGACACCGGGAGATTGACGAAAACGATGATAACTCCGCAACCGTTGCGCCCTCCGAAGAAGTACCACCACGCTCCTAGCACGCCGAGACGCCGCATACCAAGCAGCACCTTCAACAAGGGAACGACGACGAGGAGACCGAGCTTCCGGCCGCGACCATGGCGGGGCAGGCCAGAGGGTAGCATCGCGTACTTAGGGGCCGCAACCATGGCGGGGTAGGGCAGAGGAGAGCAGAGCTTCCGGGTGACAGGACATTTGAAGCGTTTATGTAGTCATATGATAATATCAGATTACTTTTTCTAGGTAATCTTTATTAATCTTCTAATCAACTTCATAGCTAGATCAGATTACTTTTGGGACCAAAATTTTAATTAGCCCACGCTTGGATCGTCGTTTCGTTATGGTGTCCCAAAAACCCGAATGCGTTGTTTCATTGTGCATGCCATTTGAGTGTGTGGCGTCTGTAAATGATACCCGTCCATCCTTACATATTTTCGTGGGGTGGGGATAAAAAAATCTTGATTCAATTTTGTAAATATCAGTTGTGTCCATATGTGGCACGAGAGGTTTCTGTGCGGGACGGGAGAAAGGTCGAGACCGAGGAACTCTGGTTTCTGATTTAGAACGAACCATTATTATTCTAATGGTGGGTAGATACCTCAATCAGCCAGTGGTAAAATCGTCCGTCCCGGTGCAACGCACGGGCACTTCTGCTAGTCTATATCTATATCTATATCTATATCTATACCTAATAATAAAGGGAGAAGCGTTTCCTTGGTCCAACACTTTTTCGGACCGATTTGCCCTCCCACAAAATCGCATAATACACACATATGCCACTACCGATTCGTTTGTTTTACTTTTCCCCCACCACAACTCCACTCCGGGTTTGTCACTGAGGAAGCCGCGTCACCTCCTCCTCCGATCTCTGGCAACCGGCGACCTCCTCCCCCGATCTCCGGCAACCGGGGACCTCCTCCTCCTCCGGCCGGCGGGACGAGACCGCAGAAGCCCAAAACCTCTCCGCCTCCAAGATCTAGGCCCTCTCGTGGAAGGTTGATCAGGTGCAAGCAGCTCGAGGGAAGCAAGGTCGTGCGAGCTGGCAAGGTTGTCGGATGAGGTGATGACGTGCGAGTTGATGATATTCGGCAGCCGGCGCGCATATCTGTGCCGAACTCGTGCGCCACGGTCGAGGCTGGGTGGAGGAGCATGTGATGACTGCTTGGTTGTGAAGGATGTGTAAGGAGCAGGGGCGGTAGATTAATCCTGGCCACGGCCCGGAAAAAAGAACGGAGGCGGAGCTCTACAGGGACGTTCGTGGGTGCTGCTGGAGCGGAACTGAACACCAATGGTAGCGAAAATTTCAGGCTGGAGAGATATGTCCGAGGAGGGAATCAATGGTAGCGAAAAATTCAGGCTGGAGAGATATGTCCAACGAGGAAATCTGTGCTCCCAAAGCACGGTGTTGGTGCTAAAATAAGCTGCTGAAATATCTGAGAGCTTCTCCCAGTATTATCTGAGAAACAACTATACCCAGGAGACCCAGACCATCATGTTAAGCCTACATGCAAGGGAGACTTTGATGGCCTATATGTGCGAGTTCGTGACAGTATGGACAGTTGAGGCAAATTGAATTGATCAGCTGATTTTTCACAAGAATTTTCTGAAATTTTGGCTAAGCAAAATTCTATTCTTGTACAAGAGATGCACCGTGGATTTTATGCAGAGAAATTATGCAGTAGTCATGAATTCTACCAGCCTGCACCCAGTTGCGGACCCAAGATTTCCATCAAGCCTCGATGCACTATAAGCCCGGCCAAATTTTTATCAAAATACTCGTCAAATTTTCATCAAAATGTGTTGCGTCGCTGGACAGAAGCCTAGGCGCGCGTGTCCGAGCTTAGACACGGTTGGGTCCGCCTATGCCTGCATCGAATAGTCTTGTATGTTGCAAGCACTTCGGATATCGTAGGGTGTTACTGACATTGATTCATTTTCTAATACTGTACTTTTGTTTGCCTGCGAAGGGAACCGCAGAATGAATTCTTGAACATGCATTTGCTCATGTTTCTATTTTCTTGCAATAATTTATCCTGATCACTGGTTGAAAAAAATAATACGGCCTACAAATTTTGCTTCCAGCCTGATACTTAATCGAAGAACCTCGATACCTAGGTTTCTGCTTTAATTCATTTCTTCATTGTTGTTTTCATTTAGCATATTATTGTTCCCCTTTTCATTGTATAGTATCAAAAGTAGAGCTCATCTTACTATTAAACATGTTCGTCACGAATAGAACAAATGTGACAGCCTTTCTTGACAATGGCAAATAGGAGAAATGTCATCACGGATGTTTAATTGGAGCGTTAAAGTTTTAGCTTCTCCCGATGCAACGCACGGGCACTTTTGCTAGTCATGTAAAATTTTCTTGAAAGATGAACCCTATGTATGCAGCTAGGTATCGAGATGCTCTTGAAACATGGCCGCCATCTGTAATATGTTACCCCCTCTATTCCATAATTCTTGGTGTGGTATTAGTTCAAACTTTAAATAAAACCACGACAATAATTGCTGAACCGAGGGAGTAGATTTCTCTATCCTAACTAAATTGAAAACTGTGTTTATTTCAAAATCCATATGTCTTTACCCTAGGGAAATCCCCTACGGTGTACTTTTTATATAATGATAACAGTTGACAAATCAAGATAAGCTAGCTATCACATGACAATTGAGATATTTTAATACATCCCTTATTCTGGTTTGTTATTACATCAAGTCATCACACAAAACTTGGAAATTGAACGGGGATAATTTCGAATCAAAATGGGCGGTCGGCATCCTTGTTTTGCCTATGTCTGTGTGCTCAGTGATTCCTCAATTTTCTTGAGGTCGGTGGTTTTAACGCTGGATAACCCATGTTTGGCAATGCTGTGGATGCGGTTGAAGTCGCCGTAATTGACGGCGTGGTAGCGCGGCGGGTTCTCCTCGCCGAGGAACTCCTCAGCGGGGGTGATGAGGCAGTCTTTGGTCGGCGTGATGAAGGTCCCCACCGACGTGCGCGCCATCGTCGTGTTGGTCACCACACGGTGCTCTATGCTCTTGAGCATGCCGTTGGTGACGACCTGGAACGGCAGACGAATGAATCACGAGGATGGGTGAACAATATAAGGCATTCAACATCGAAAAAAATAACAATATCAGGCAACCAGTTCGATCTAGACGATAGATTAATTAGTTACCTCGAGCGGGAGTCCAAAGTTGACTATGAAGGCGTTGGGCAATGGCTGGACGTCGATCCATTGGCCGTTGTGGGAGAACTGGAGGCCGGGGACGGTGCTGGGGAGGAGGAGGCTGAGCAGGTTGCGGTCGCAGTGGGGCGGCAGGCCAATCATGGTGCTCGGGTCCGGGCACGCAGGGTAGTGGTTGAGGGTGACGATCACGTCGGCGCCGCCGAGGTTCCCGTCGAAGTAGTCGGTCCGGAGCCCCATGCCGTCGCAGAGCAGCCGCAGCAGCTCCATGCCCATGTCTCTTGTGAGAACGGTGAACGTCTCGATGACCTCCCTGGAATTCAAGTATCCACAGAGTCAACGCCAAACCATATGGTTCTCAGATATTTGCTCTCTCTGCGGTTCTCCAAAATCAACGTGTGGACATTAAGAGTGCCAAAATCGTAACTCCAATGACAAATTAAGATCTTTCCATCCTCAGTCGTGCCGTGAAAAATTAAAGAAAGAAAGAAAGATAGCTCTCTGTCGGCCCGTCAGACACGGGGGATTTTACAATTCGTCAGAATCTGAAGAAACTAAAATTGTGGAGTGGAGTGTGGTGTAGTTTACCGGAGGTTTTGGGGCTTGTCTGGCCAGTTGTTCTTGCTGTCGCCGACGGGGATGGAGCAGCCGAGGCGGAGGCAGTCCATCCAGTACTTGTTGCCGCCAGTCTGGTAGGTGCTGCCGGAGAAGTACCGGTTGGTCTTCTTGTTGTCCTCCGAGTAGAACGCCGCCTTGTCCTCCGCCGGCAGGGCAAAGAACTCGCGGCACGTCGCCTCCATGTCCCGCATCGCCTGCTCGGTCACGCCGTGGTTGATCACCTGCTCAACTTATTTATTTGACGCTTAAACCTTCTGATAGCGTGGCGCCGTGGCTGGTAAAACAATCATGACAAAACCATGATAGAAGATGCAACCGAGGATGTTTGGACTAGCCTGGAAGAAGCCGATGTTCTTGCCGGCGTCGAGGATGGCGCGGCTGACCTGGTCGCGGTCGAGGGAGAGGTCGATGACGGGCAGGGAGACGACGCCTTCCGGGATCGATTCGTGCAGATCCCCCATGGCACAATCTTGAGGATATGATCGGTCCGGAGTGCAGAGGGAGCAAGAAGCAGAGAACAGGGCTGAGCTATAGTTCGATGGTGTTGTTCGCACTGATGGTGTGAGAGTTTCATAGGCAGGGGTGTGGACCGTGCAGCACGAGAGCTTCAACACATCAAGTCAAGCATCTTCACGTTTCTATCGCCACACGCTCCTGTCCCCTGCCTTTCACTGTTTGTTTTTTCTTCCAGCTGCCTTTCACTATTCCTGTAAAGAAAATGGCTGCAAATAAATGGTGGCCCGACCCGACGCATGACTAGGCAAGTATCGAATCTGGTAGCGCAATCAGGCAAGTACAAGCAAGTGGCAGGATCATGCGTCTAGCCGAAGCAGGTGATGCGTGTGGTTTTCTCCCTTTTATGGAGCTGGTCTAGGTTTCAGATCAGAGCTCTTCTAACTTTTGTTTCACTTCCTTCTATTCATAATAAGTGTGGCGATTTAGTTCAAACTTGAACCAAATTCATGATATTTCTTATAGATATGAGCAAGTATTTGTTTTTTACGTGCTTTTGTGTTGTTATTGTGAAATCTGAACTTGTTCACTACTCCCATACTACTCCCCCCATTTCACATTTTGGTTGTAAAGTATCTATCCCGAGCTAGAAGCCCAACTAGTAGATTGCCCAAAGCCCCCCCGTGTCACCCTCCACCGGCGACACGAGGGAAATCCTAGCCGCCGCCACTAGAGAGCCCATTTCCCCTCCCATCGTTGCATCGCCGTCGCCTGAGAGATTGCCGGCGAAGCCTCCATGCATCCCAATGAAGGTGGCGGCGGGGCTTTCTTCTCCTTCGCATGTGTTGGTCGGCTCCGGGAGGATCTTGGTTGTGGCGGTCGGAATTTGGCTCCGGGCGACGACGCTTAGAGCGTCCGTGGTCCTATGCGGGGACGGACGAGCGCCGTGGACGACCACGGTCGTATGTGTGATGGTCGGTCTAGGCGGGCCAAATCTGGGCATTGCCGGGTTTGATCTTGGATTTGGCGTTGTTGGTTGCTTCGTCAGACAGATCCGGTGATGATCATCATTCTCATCGCGGTGGATTGTCGCGGGCTCGGAATATGTTGAATTGGTTTGGCTCCGGCAGTCTTCCTACTGTTGCAGACCTCTGATCCTGCGAGGGTTGCGGTGGAGGGTGGGCAGTGTGTTGGCTTGGTCTATACAATTGTTACTTCTTGTGCCAACGTTACCTTTGTGATCTGTGATTATTGTTAGGGAGATATCCTTCCCCATGTGTAACAATATTTAGTTAGGATTATTTATTGTATTATACTCCATGTAATTTTGACTTGGAGTCCAAGTTCTTGTGTATATAAATAGAGGAAGAGGAGGACGAGACATGCCATTGAGCAGCCCGTATAATTCATTATTGCAATTACCACCCATGTTGCTCCTGTTCGTGAATCTTGGTGGAACGCTCCATAAACGTTAACACATACAAAATCCTCTCTCGCCTCACAAGAACACTTAGTTGCATCCATCTTATTACACATGGGAATGCATTTTTGTGTGATGTGATAAAATTAAGGCAAGTTTCCATTATCAGAGAAATACAAATAGTTGATTGGTTTCAGGTAACTAATTAACTAGTTAATTGGCTATATGCTAAGTTTTCTTCAGAAATATGATATATGGATCCCATTTTATATAAAACTCTAAAATGGAAATTTAATTCGGCGGCTCCCTGGTGTACATGCTCCTCTAACAAAAACCGTATCCTCTGCCTTGTGGCTAAAATAGACAGACTTTATGTTGAGAGTTCGTAGCAGAAAATAAAAATTTCTAACTAACGCGATCCGGTTGCTCAGATCTATCTAGGAGTAATGCAGTAATGGTAAAGGTTTTGGTTAACGTTCTGCTAGAATGTGGTTGATGTAGTCGTACTTCGTCGCCGACCTCGGGGTCAAGTAGAAGTCCCGTCGTACGATCTCGAGTACCGCAAGTGCAACACCTCGTAGTTTCGCACACGTACGATGCTCAACGACGCTCCCGGCCTCAGATCCATCTAAGGTTGTGGAAGAAGATCTTTGTCAACATCCGAATTTTTAAATCCAGATGCCTATCATGCCATTCATCGCAATCCCAGGAATATTGTTTTTGCGAGACATAATAGATTGATATCACAGAACATCATTCATTACAACTCCATAATAGTCTTACATCAAAAAGGATCACATGATTCAGTCTCATTACAACACTTGATCTACTGATCAATTACATAACACAATAGCGGAAGCGCGGTTGTGGTCCATCTGTTCCACAGGCAACTGTTGACGTCAGGAGTGGTCCTAGTTGTCGTATACGTCCTGCTGTCGTTCATCTTGGTACTGGGGCTCATCTTCATAGTCTGGCCATTTGAATAGCCAGGGACACAGCCATGAGTACTTTAAAGTACTCGCAAACTAATACTAATGTAAGTACTATCAAATATGGTAAGGGGGTGCTAAGCTCTAGGTTCATTTGCATAAATTCAGTTTTATTTTATAAGCGCTGTAGTAATAAAAGAATCCTTGATTGTCTAACTAACTCAAGTGGGAACATTAGTGTCATTCCCACAACTCTGTTGTGATTCAAGTCAAATTCACCTTTCAAGTTTCAAGTCACCAGTCACATGTCATATTTTCGAAAATGGTCTGATGACAGAACAGTATGGCCTTTCCAACCGTCCATAACCGTGGACACGGCTATTCGAATAGCTTTATGATGACCCACAAGTATAGGGGGTGTATCGTAGTATCTTCGATAAGTAAGAATGTCGATCCCAACGAGGAGCAGAAGGTGTTGACAAGCAATTTCGATGAAGGATTCACTGTAAATGCTCACAGAGAAGTATTCAGGGGTTTTGATGTAACAGTTGAATAAAGTACGAGTAAGTAAAGTGCGAGAGTAACAATTGCAGCGGCCCAATCCTTTTTAGCACAAAGGACAAGCCGGTTTGTTTACTTATAATGACCAAACGTTCTCGAGGACACACGGGATTTTAGTCTAGTGCTTTCGCTACATACGGTTAAATAATCTTCATTGTTATGATAAGTGTTGTGTGGGTGAACCTATGCTAATGTACCGCCCTTCCTAGGACTAATACATACTTGTGATTATACCCCTTGCAAGTATCCGCAACTACAAGAAAGTAATTAAGAATAAATCTAACCACAGCCTTAAACTCGAGATCCTGCTATCCCTCCCTGCATCGATATACCAACGGGGTTTAGGTTTGTCACTCCGGCAACCCCGCAATTGGCAAACGAGTACAAGATGCATTCCCTAGGCCCATAAATGGTGAAGTGTCATGTAGTCGACGTTCAAATGACACCACTAGAAGAATAACACCACAACTTAAATATCATACCATTGAATATTACTCAACCATAGTTCACTACTAACATTTAGACTTCACCCATGTCCTCAAGAACTAAACGAACTACTCACGAGACATCATATGGAACATGATCAGAGGTGATATGTTGATGAATAACAATCTGAACATAAACCTTGGTTCAATGGTTTCACTCAATAGTATCAACAACAAGTAGAAATAGATACCGGGAGAGTTTCCCCTATCAAACAATCAAGATCAAACCCAAATTGCTACGGCGGTGAGGTGATGCGGTGGAGACGGCGGTGATGATGGTGGAGATGATGATGATGGTGATGGAGATGATGTCCAGCTCGATGACGGTGACGATGGCGTCGATTTCCCCCTCGGGAGGGAATTTCCCCGGCCAGCCTGCCGGAGAGCTCTTTCTCTCTGGTGTTCTCCGCCCCGCAGAGGCGGCTGTAACTCTTCGTGAGGTACCCTCGTGGCTTAGGTTTTCGGGACGAAGGGTTTCGCGAAGAAAAGGAGGCGAAAGGGGCTGTGGGGCCCCCACACCACATGGTGGCGCGGCCAGGCCATGGGCCGCACCGGCCTGTGGTCTGGCCCCACCTTGGGCCCTCTCAGCTCCTCCTTCTTCCTTCGTCATCTTGAAAAATAGGATTTTTGGTATAATTTCCTTCCACAGTTGATCTTCCGAAATATTGCGTTCTGACGGTGCTTTTTCCAGCAGAATCCTGGCTCCGGTGCTTGATCCTCCAATAATGATGAAACATGCAAAATAGATGAAATAACATAAGTATTGTATCCAAATATGAAATATATCAATGAATAACAGCAAATTATGATACAAAATAGTGATGCAAATTGGACGTATCAACTCCCCCAAGCTTAGACTTCGCTTGTCCCCAAGCGAAACTGAACTCAGTAAACAGGACCACATGTTTATGGAGTGAAGAGTCGATCAATAAAATACGGAAAAGAAGCATCATATTCATTCACACAAGACATTCTAGTAAACAACTTCCTCATATAACTCAATCTTGAAACAAGTATAAGGTAATCACAAATAAAGGTGCATAAGAAATCATAATTGGTGATGGCAAACTTTGTTCTTGGTCAGAGAACAGTTAACAGATTATACTTATCTATCGAGCAATGCTCTCATGTTAAAGTTTATATTGCACAACTTGCATACCCAATCATAATAGTCTCCTCATAATCATTGATAACTTGCAAAGCTATATTCATTCAGATAAAACTTGTACTAAACAAGGAAAAGTAAAAACATGATGAAGTAAATCACAATATAATGGTTTGATCACAACTACTCAAATGCTTGCTCAAGATGGAGGGAAATAGGTTTACTGACTCAACATAAAGTAAAAGACAGGCCCTAGAGGGAAGCAGGGATTAAATCATGTGCTAGAGCTTTTCAGTTTTGAAATCATATAAAGATAATAAAAGTAACATTTTGAGAGGTGTTTGTTGTTGTCAACGTGGTAGTGGGTACTCTAACCCCCTAGACAACCTTCAAAGAGCGGCTCCCATTTTATTTTTATTTTGTGTGGCACTCCTTCCAACCTTTCTTTCACAAACCATGGCTAACCGAATCCTCGGGTGCCTGCCAACAATCTCATACCATGAAGGAGTGCCTTTTTATTTTGGTTTTATTATGATGATGACACTCCCCCCAACCTTTGCTTACACAAGCCATGGCTAACCGAATCCTTCGGGTGCCGTCCATCAATCACATACCATGGAGGAGTGTCTATTTAGTTTAATTTGGGACTGGGAATCCCATTGCCAGCTCTTTTTGCAAATTATTGGATAAGCGGATGAAGCCACTAGTCCATTGGTGAAAGTTGCCCAACAAGATTGAAAGATAAAACACCACATACTTCCTCATGAGCTATAAAACATTGACACAAATAAGAGATACTAAGTTTTGAATTGTTTAAAGGTAGCACATGAAGTATTTACTTGGAATGGCAGAAAATACCATGTAGTAGGTAGGTATGGTGGACACACATGACATAGGTTTGGGCTAAGGTTTGGACGCACGAGAAGTATTCCCTCTCAGTACAGGTCTTTGGCTAGCAAGGTTAATTAGCAAGCATAAAAGTTGAAGGAAACAAACAAATATACATGTGATAGAAACAATCATGCATCTTCCTTGTAAGCACAAACAATTTTAACTTCAGCATAATAAGCTATGAGCTAACAAGAAAGAAAGACAATGAAATAACTACATGTATTTCTCTTTTCTACTTAAACCTCAAAGTGTTGTTGCTATTGACCAATGCTAAGTTTGCCAAAACCAAATAGATTTATTCAATGCTCCCAAAGTGATACCAATACTAACAACAAGGTAAATCATATAATAGAGATTGCAAACTAAAATAAGATGTGCAATATGTAAATGATAAGACTTCTCATTAATATTCCATAACGATAACTCACACCAAGGGATACATAGATAACCAACTAAAGGAGAGATACTTCCAAACGCAACCCATCTTATATGATAACTTCCCTACTCATGATATGACACTACTTGACAATAAAAAGTAAAAGATAGTGATGATGTGATACCGCGGCACTCCCCCAAGCTTGGAACAAACCAAGGGGATGCCAATACCGATGATGAATTACTCCTGCGACGATGGTGGTGATGAACTCCCGTCACCAAACTTCCAAGGAAGAGGCTCTCCATCAAGAAACGACATCTTGGTCTCGGGGATCCTGAAACTAGCAGGGCTTATGTATTTAAACCTGTTTTCGTACTCACAGTTCTGATTCTGGACGTCATAGAGTTGTGCTTGGAGTTTGTTGGTGGTGTCGTGAAGTGAGAGGATGTCGCTCCATAGCTTTGCAGTTTCCTTCTCGTGTTCAGCAATGAGTTCAGACACAATCTTGTGGAAGATATCCACCTCACTCTCAGCCATCTTCTTGTATTTGAAGACCTCTTGTTCTAGCTTCTCCATCCTGTCTTCCAAACTTCCTTCTCCTTTAGGACCCTGAACATCCTTGATCTGCAGTTTTCCCTCGGCGAGCATCAACTCCTTTGGGTGCATCCTCAGCTCCTCCATGTACAAGTTGCCAACATCCTTGCAAGAGCTGTCCTTCGGAGTTCCCGACTAAGACATGATGGCTCTAGATCCGAAGCAAATCCTGGCAGAAACAGCTCGAAACAAAACACGTCGAGAAAACGATATACGGACCTCCAGGGGTCCAGGGGATTATATAGCAAAGATTTTTACGATGAAAGGAAAGTACTAGATCGAACCAGAGTCGGAAAGGGGCGACGAGGCGGCCAGACCATAGGTCGGCGCGGGCCCGGCCAGGCGCGCCGGCCTATGGTGGCACGCCCTCGTGCGTCCTTTCCACTCCGTTTCGAACTCGTAATTTTTCTTATTTTCCAAAAACAGCAAAAATATTGTTCGGAAAGTAAATTGCAACTTTTCATTACCAGTACTGTTACCTATTCAAAGTCGAGTTCTGGACTGTCAATTTGTCCTTTAATGAAAGCCTCCGGTGTTTCCACTTGAATAATATCAACATCAACATTATAAGAATCACCGAGATATAATGCTTGAGTCTTTGTCCATTCACCACTTGCGTAGCATTGCCTTGGAGAGAGCTAATTTTGATTGCTCCTGAACGATACACCTCCTCGACAACATATGGTCCTTCCCATTTCGAGAGTAATTTCCCTGCAAAGAATCTGAGACGAGACCGATACAATAGGACTTTATCCCCAATATTAAATTCTCTTTTGATAATCCTTCTATCATGCTATTTTTTAACTTTCTCTTTAAAGAGTTTAGCATTTTCATAAGCTTCACTTCTCCATTCATCTAGAGAACTCAATTGCAACAACCTCTTATCACCAGCTAGTTTAGGATCTTTATTTAGTTCTCTAACAGCCCAATAAGCTTTGTGCTCTAGTTCTAAAGGTAAATGAAAAGCTTTCCCATAAACCATTTTATAAGGTGACATTCCCATGGGATTTTTATAAGCAGTTCTATAAGCCCATAGTGCATCCTTCAATTTACTAGCCCAATTCTTTCTAGTTTTATTAACGGTCTTTCCCAAAATAGATTTAATCTCTCTATTTGATAATTCTACTTGACCACTAGTTTGAGGATGATAAGCGGAAGCAATTCTATGATTAATACCATACCTAGCAAGAGTTTTTCTAAAACCTCCATGAATAAAATGAGAACCTCCATCAGTCATAATATATCTAGGCACTCCAAATCTAGGAAAAATAATGTCTAAAAGCATTCTTAAAGAGGTCTCACCATCAGCACTTTTTGTAGGTATGGCTTCCACCCATTTAGTAACATAATCAACAGCAACAAGTATATGAGTGTTACCTTCTGAAGAAGGGAATCCCATGAAGTCAAATCCCCAACAATCAAATGGTTCAATAACAAGAGTATAATTCATAGGCATTTCATTACGTCTGGAGATATTACCAACCCTTTGGCATTCATCACAAGATAAAATAAACTTTCTCGCATCCTTGAAGAGAGTTGGCCAATAAAAACCTGATTGTAGAACCTTTTGCGCGGTTCTTTCTCCGGCGTGATGTCCTCCATAAACACTACCATGACATTTACTCAATATCTCTTGTTGTTCATATTCGGGAACACACCTTCGCAGAATACCATCCACTCCTTCTTTATATAAGTGTGGGTCATCCCAAATAATGCCTCAAGTCATAAAAGAATTTCCTCCTTTGCTGAGCTGAAAAGGTTGGAGGCAAGTACTTGGAAACAATAAAGTTAGCATAATCAGCATACCAAGGACTGTCTCGCGAGCTCACCTTTATTACAGCTAATTGTTCATTTGGAAAACTATCATTAACAGGAACAGGATCATAAGCAATATTTTCCAATCTAGACAAATTATCAGCAACAGGATTATCAGCACCTTTCCTATCTACAATATGTAAATCAAATTCTTGCAAAAGAAGTACCCATCTAATAAGCCTCGGCTTAGCATCTTTCTTTGTCATAAGGTATCTAATTGCAGCATGATCGGTATGAATCGTAACTTTTGAATCAACAATATAAGATCTAAATTTATCGCAAGCAAAGACTACAGCTAATAATTCTTTTTCAGTTGTAGCATAATTTCTTTGAGCAGCATCAAGAGTTTTACTAGCATAATGAATAACATTCAGTTTTTTATTTACCCGCTGTCCAAGAACAGCGCCTACAGCAAAATCACTAGCATCACACATAATTTCAAATGGTAAGTTCCAATCGGGAGGTTCAACTATAGGAGCAGTTGTTAAGGCTTTCTTTAGAGTTTCAAAAGCTTCCTTACAATCATCATCAAAAACAAAAGGTACATCTTTTGAAGAAGATTAGTAAGAGGCTTTGAAATCTTGGAGAAATCTTTAATAAATCTCCTATAAAACCCAGCATGACCAAGAACACTACGAATACCTTTAACATCCCTCGGATAGGGCATCTTCTCAATTGCTTCAACTTTAGCTCTATCAACTTCAATACCTCTCTCGAAATTTTATGTCCCAATACAATTCCTTCATTAACCATAAAGTGGCATTTCTCCCAATTAAGAACAAGGTTAGTTTCTTCACATCTCTGCAAAACTTTATCAAGGTTTCGCAAGCAACTATCAAAAGAATTCCCATAGACGGAAAAGTCATCCATGAATACCTCTACAGTACTCTCGCAAAAACCATGAAAAATAGCAGACATGCATCTTTGAAAAGTAGCAGGAGCATTACATAAACCAAAAGGCATACGCCTATAAGCATAAGTTCCATAGGGACAAGTAAAAGTGGTTTTCTCTTGATCTTTAGTTTTAACAGCAATTTGTGAAAACCCGAATAACCATCAAGAAAGCAAAAATGAGTATTTTTAGACAATCTTTCTAGCATTTGATCAATAAATGGTAAAGGGTAATGATCTTTCTTAGTAACTTTATTAACTTTTCGAAAATCAATGCACATTCTATACCCTACAACTACTCTTTGAGGGATGAGCTCATCATTATCATTAGGCACAACGTCATTCCTCCTTTCTTGGGAACACAATGCACATGACTAACCCATCTACTATCAGCAATAGGATATATAATACCAGCTTCAAGAAGTTTTAATACCTCATTCCTTACCACTTCCTTCATCTTCGGAATTAGACGACGCTGATGTTCAACAACAGGCTTTGTATCATCTTCCATATTAATAGCATGTTGGCAAATAGAAGGAGAAATCCCCTTCAAATCATCAAGAGTGTAGCCAATAGCTCCTCGGTGTTTCTTCAATATTTCCAATAACCTTTCTTCCTCAATCTCTGAAAGCTTAGAACTAATAATAACAGGATATATTTTCTTATCATCAATATGAGCATATTTAAGATTATCAGGCAAAGGCTTTAATTCAAAAACAGGATCTTCCTTTGGTGGCGGTGTTGTACCCAAATCTTCCACCGGTAAATCATGCTTGAGAATAGGTTGACGAAGAAAAATTTCCTCAAGCTCATCTCTTTCTTTCCTAAAAACTTCACTCGCTATTCTCCAAATGTTGCTGCAAGGGATTATTAGGAACAAGAACAATAGATGCACACTGCTCCATTTTAAAATCATCACTAGGCAAATCAGCTTTATAAGGAGTTTTCGTAAATTTAGAGAAGTTAAACTCATAAGATTCACCAGCAAATTTAGTCAAAATTTTCTCTTTCTTGCAATCTATAATAACTCCACAAGTATTTAGAAAAGATCTACCAAAAATGATAGGACAATAATCACTAGCAGCAGAACCAAGTACTAAAAAGTCAGCAGGATATTTAATCTTACCACATAGAACTTCTACATCTCGAACAATACCAATTGGAGAAATAGTTTCTCTATTAGCCAGCTGAATAACCACATCAATATCTTCAAGTTCACAAGAATCAATTTCGTGCATAATCTCCGTGTAAAGCTCATAAGGAATAGCACTAACACTTGCACCAATATCACATAAACCATAATAGCAATGATCACCAATTCTAACAGATAGCATAGGAACACTAACTTGTTTGGGTTTATTAGGATGTGAAACAATATTAGAAGCATCTTCACAGAAAATAATATGGCCATCCTCCACATTTTCAGTCACAAGATCTTTAACTATTGCAACGCAGGTTCAACTTTTATTTGTTCTTCGGGTTCTACGGTTTCTTTTCACTTTTATGAACCGCACTATTTATAAGAGTACTCCTTCATTTTAGCGGGGAAAGGAGTTTTTTCAATATAAGCTTCAGGAATAACATGTTCAGCAGTTTCAACTACAACGCATTTATTAATAGATGAATCAATTTTATCTTTATACGGTTCATGATACTTATCAAAATTCTTCTTAGGCAATTCATAATGAGAGGCAAAAGCTTTATAAAGATTTGCAGCAACTTGAGAATCAAGACCATATGTAGCACTCATATTACGAAATTTATCAGTATCCATAAAAGCTTCAATGCATTTATAATCATAAATTATACCTGATTCTCTATCCTTGTCGTTCTCCCAACCTTCAGTATTTTCTTGGATCCGATCAAGAAGGTCCCTTTTAAACTCTTATTTGTTGCGTGTAAATGATCCAGAACAAGAAGTATCCAGCAAGGTCTTGTCTTGAAAAGAAAGTCTTGCATAGAAATTATCAATAATAACATTACCGGGAAGCTCATGAATGGGGCATTTGAGCATTAAAGACTTCAATCTCCCCCAAGCTTGGGCAATACTCTCTCCATCATGAGGCCAAAAATTATATATGCGATCCCGATCCTTGTGAATTTCACTTGGAGGATAGAACTTAGAATAAAACCGGGGCACAATATCATTCCATTCAAGAGAATCCCCATTATCCAGTAATTTATACCAATGCGCCGCCTTACCAGACAGCGATAAAGAGAATAGTTTCTTCCTCACTTCATCCATAGCAATACCTGCACACTTGAATAAACCGCATAATTCATGCAAGAACAATAAATGATCTCCGGGGTGGACAGTTCCATCCCCTTCATAGCGGTTATCCATAACACGTTCAATAATTTTCATAGGTATTTTATATGGTATCACTTCCTCACTGGCGCCTCATCCACTACCGTTGCAGTAGTAGTAGATTTCCCAAATAGAAATTGAAGAGAAGATCTCTCCATAATGACTTATAGCAGCAGGCAGAAATAAAATCAGCACAAACAGTAAAGGTTTTCCTTACCAATTCCACTTACCAATAGCGCTTCACTCCCCGGCAACGGCGCCGAAAATAGTCTTGATGACCCACAAGTATAGGGGTGTATCGTAGTATCTTCGATAAGTAAGAATGTCGATCCCAACGAGGAGCAGAAGGTGTTGACAAGCAGTTTCGATGAAGGATTCTGTAAATGCTCACAGACAAGTATTCAGGGGGTTTTGATGTAACAGCTGAATAAAGTACGAGTAAGTAAAGTGCGAGAGTAACAATTGCAGCGAGTGGCCCAATCCTTTTTAGCACAAAGGACAAGCCGGTTTGTTTACTTATAATGACCAAACGTTCTCGAGGACACACGAGATTTTAGTCTAGTGCTTTCGCTACATACGGTTAAATAATCTTCATTGTTATGATAAGTGTTGTGTGGGTGAACCTATGCTAATGTACCGCCCTTCCTAGGACTAATACATACTTGTGATTATACCCCTTACAAGCATCCGCAACTACAAGAAAGTAATTAAGAATAAATCTAACCACAGCCTTAAACTCTGAGATCCTGCTATCCCTCCTGCATCGATATACCAACGGGGGTTAGGTTTCTGTCACTCAACCCCGCAATTGCCAAACGAGTACAAGATGCATTCCCCTAGGCCCATAAATGGTGAAGTGTCATGTAGTCGACGTTCACATGACACCACTAGAAGAATAACACCACAACTTAAATATCATACCATTGAATATTACTCAACCATAGTTCACTACTAACATTTAGACTTCACCCATGTCCTCAAGAACTAAACGAACTACTCACGAGACATCATATGGAACATGATCAGAGGTGATATGATGATGAATAACAATCTGAACATAAACCTTGGTTCAATGGTTTCACTCAATAGCATCAACAACAAGTAGAAATAGATACCGGGAGAGTTTCCCCTATCAAACAATCAAGATCAAACCCAAATTGCTACGGCGGTGATGAGGTGCTGCGGTGGAGACGGCGGTGATGATGGTGGAGATGATGATGATGGTGATGGAGATGATGTCCAGCTCGATGACGGTGACGATGGCGTCGATTTCCCCCTCCGGGAGGGAATTTCCCCGGCGGATTCCTGCCCGCCGGAGAGCTCTTTTCTCTCTGGTGTTCTCCGCCCGCGAGAGGCGGCTGTAACTCTTCGTGAGGTACCCTCGTGGCTTAGGTTTTCGGACGAAGGGTTTCGCGAAGAAAAGGAGGCGAAAGGGGCTGTGGGGCCCCACACCACATGGTGGCGAGCCATGGGCGCCGGCTGTGGTCCGGCCCCACCTGGGCCCTCTCAGCTCCTCCTTGGCTTCCTTCGTCATCTTGAAAAATAGGATTTTTGGTATAATTTCCTTCCACAGTTGATCTTCCGAAATATTGCGTTCGGTGCTTTTTCCAGCAGAATCCTGGCTCCGGTGCTTGATCCTCCAATAATGATGAAACATGCAAAATAGATAAAATAACATAAGTATTGTATCCAAATATGAAATATATCAATGAATAACAGCAAATTATGATACAAAATAGTGATGCAAATTGGACGTATCACTTTACACTCTGCAGAGGTTGTACACTTGTGCCACAACTTTTGATTACATCCGTCAGGAATAACCCTGAATAATCATACTCAGTATGCGGATCATCAACCGTAACCTTTCACTTGCATACCCTAGTATAGGCACCTCTCCCCATGAGCTTGGCCTCCCAGTGATGCCATTCTGCCATCCTAGGAACTGCACAGGGCTTGGGCAGGACATTCACCTCTTCTTTAACGTCGTTTCTTTTGTTGTGGAGGCAGCTTTCGGCATAACCCCGATGACGCTTGTTTAGAGGGAACCCATACTAGAGTACATAAATTTCCAGCTAAAGTCTTACCCATAATCATGTATTGTGGGTGTACTCAAGAATTGGAATGGTATCGCATCCAACCCAATCATCAGTTTTTATCAAAATCAACAAGTCATTCAAGTCACATTCACCTTCAAAATCTTTCAATGAAATGACTCATCATTCCAAGGTTTTCAAAGTCATTTCAAATCACATGTTCACATCTAGAGTAGTCATTTTTAGTTTTAGCACTAGCAACTAGTCATGAGGGGTGCTAATTAGCTTGTATTACTCTAGGCTAAATTTGATGCTCTTGTACTAATCCATAACTAACCAAGTGAATCATGAATCAAAAGTAACTTTGATAAACCAAAATCAAAAGCTTATAAGGTAAAAACTTGGGATGGGATCATTAAGCATAAAGTAGTAGTAATGGTGCCTTGCTCTTGTACAGCTTTACACTTGCAAGAATATTAACTTGCAAGAGTAGAGCTTGCATTGGTGTTAGCTTGCCTTGGTTGGTGTATTGATCAAAGTGATCCTCCTTCTTCTCTGTGGTTGTTCTCGTCTTCCCCTTCGTAGCCTTCGGTACTAGCGTCTATAAATGAATATGAGGTAATAAACACCAATCAATACTTAAGTAGACTAGTTAGCCCTAATGGCTCACTCAAGATGATCGAGTATCATCACAATCATTATTCAACATCATACTAGGGTTTTCTTTACTTAGTTTTTTTTAAAAATTAATTCTACTATTTGATAATTACAAGATTTAATACCCATTAGTATTTCTATTTATTTACTTTGAAAGTAATTTCATCTTATTTAATATTACTAAGATTTAATTTCCTCAAAGGATAAGGTAGGTGATCATGTTGACCATGGTCAACACTTCACACTTATCATTTGAGAAACATGATTTAAATGAGGTTCTATACCTCATGCAATTTAAATAACTATTTGATTTAAAATCCTCAAGCAAGTAAATATGAGACCTTGCAACTAAGATCATCACATTACTTCATAATACTTGGGAGGATGATTTAAATGAGGTGCTACACCTCATAGATTTGAATCCCTAATTTTGAAATAGTTTAAATGGGCTAGAATTTGACTACATAGCCAATATTTTGCTCTAGCCCATGATCATATACAGTACCCATATCATATTTTTGCATAATCAATTAGAGAATTGAAAATTTGAATCATAGCAATTGGATTCACTTCAAAATTCATTATGGTTGATTTTATAAATTTATTTGAATTCTGAAAACTCTATGTTTTTTTATTTTTACTATTCAAGTTCTGCAACATATTTTGATTTGAATCCAATTGTATTGGATAGATAGTTTCACAGGATTTCCAAATATATAAAATTTATCAAATTTGGTCAAGTAGATTTGGAGATATTAAATATTTAGCAAAGCATCTGAGAGCAATTTAACAGAAATAGTTTAAAACCAAATTTGGATTTAAACGGGCGGGAAACGAACTGGGCCGGCCCAGCTGCGCCCCGGGCCACGACGCGTGCATGGCGCATGCACGTGGCCAGCGCGCGGGGAGCACAGGGCGTCGGATCTCGATCCAACGGCTCTGGGCCGTCGTCTACCTCGCGATTCTGAGATCTTGCGGGGACGAGAATGGGGTGAGAAATTTGCAAAGGGGAGGTCCCTTTTATAGGGTCGCGAGGTGCTGAGGGGCTTCCTCGCCGACAAGGGTGAGGGCTCTCTTCGGGCGGCCAAAGGGCAGGGCAAGGACGCGTGACGGTTCACCACGTCACGACGGGTCTGAAGGACGAGATAGCACACGATTTCGATGACGGAGGCGTCCTGGCTACGTGCGTGTCCGTGGGGTCGCCGACGGGCGTCACCGTCGTGGTGGTGGTTAGAGGACGGGGCCGGTCCAATGGGCATGTCTGGGCAGTTCTCCGGACGAGGGCGGAGCGAATGGAGGTGAAAGGAGTGCTGGGGAAGGACGGAGTGACGAGGGGCGACGATGTGCCGTGCGTGGCCAGGGCGACGCCCATGCCGATCCTGGCGCGCTCTGGCTTCATGGGCGCGTCATGGACTGGCAGTTTCACGGCCTCTCCTCGTCCTTGGCGAGTACTGGAGGGGTCAATGAGTCGAGACATGCTGGTTTGACATGGTTTTAAGGGCTAAGGAGGGGAGAGAGCAGGTGAGGTGTGACATGGTCATGAGGATGGCATGGCTTGGCTAGGGCTATGCAATGATTTTTCTGAGGTCAACTCTTTCCTAGTGGTGTTCAGTGAGGTGAGGCTGGTGTGGTTGACAGGGTTAGCATAGTTGGAGAGGGGTAGAGAGTGCACATTTGAGTTATGTCAAAGTGCATGTGACATATGCCATGTACTTTGCATTGTTGGGTGTGATGGTGATCATGGCAAGGTTAAGTGATGTCATGGTGAGTGGTTAGAGGTACTAGGCACTATAGATGAGCACAAGAGAGAGAGTGAGGAGTTGGTACATAGTTGGTGGAGTGGTTGTACCCTAATTCTATTCTATGTGCTCCACATATATAACAAGCAAAGGTCTTATGTGGGTTGAATTTTGACCAAAACTCTGCATAGAGGTGTTCTAAATAATATTTGGCATGTATTGGTGGTCTTAGTTTGAGGTTTGGAGGTGGTTTGTGAAAATTCTAAAATTTGAATGACTCTATAATTTGTTGCAAAGTGGCATTTTGGCTTGACTATTTTGAGCAATGGTCAATGATCTGGTCAAGGTGGTCAACACCAAAGTTGTTCATATTGATAAGGTCTTGGATAAGGTGCAAAGAGTTGAGGTGGTTTAGTTTAAGAATCTCTTAATAAAAGGGCTCAAAGTGGGTAACATTTTATTATGAGCAGATTTGACCATTATCATATGTGAGCATAATTTGATATCAAATTTGATTTGATTTGAGTTTCTTTTATTCAAAAAGTTTTATTAAGTGTTTAGTAACATTCTTCAAGCAATGGCACAAGCCAAATTGGCCTAGATCAAAGTTTTGCAAAATGTCCATGAGCATATGCATGTGTTGAAATGCATTTTTCTTATTTTCTTATTTTCTTTGTCTTTGCTTCACTTAGGCATGGTTTAGGGTTGATTTAGTATTAGATTGAGTTTGGTAAAGGTTTCATACCATTTGGGCAAAGTAGAGGTGCATAGGTCAAGATTTGGTAATATGGCTATGTGCCACATATGCCTCTATGCATATGTTTATTTTATTTTTGTTTCTCACTTCATTTGGTTGGTAAGTACTAGGTTAGGTTTGTTGATGTTTTCAAAACATCTAATCAAGGTAGAAAAGCCTAGGTAAAAGTTTTACCAAAAATAGCCATAGGCACATAGGCCCTTTTCTTATTTAATTTCATTTCTTTTTATTTTGTTTATAATGGATGGTGAGAGGAGGGGTGAGGTTTAGGGTTTAGTGGGGTCTAACAATGGTTCACCACTATTTAGAAAAGTAAGAAAGGTATTAGTCAAGATTTGCATACTAGGGCTATATGCCCACATATGTCTTTTTATTTTATTTTAGTTCCTTCTTATTTGATCCTATTTGGTTTTGAGAAGGTTAGGGTTTAGGGTTTTGGAAATATGTTCAATGCAATAACAAACAATCATGGCAATAACACAAGTATTGGGTATGAGCACTATGCATTGCACCCTAGGTAATAAAAGTTTTTGTTGGTTCTCATTTTTGGAAAAATGTAAATTTAATTTCTTCTTTGTTTGAAAATTTGGGATGTTAACCCTTCCCCCTTAAACAAATCTCGTCCCGAGATTTTAAGAAAAGTTAGGTTCCTAAGAAAGATTGAGCAATTGGATTAACATGAAAACATACTTGACATGGCCTGAGGGGCTTCCTGTGCTTCTGTTGCATTCACCTGGTAGAGACGGTCGTTGTGGTTGTTCTGGTTCCTTCTGGCTGCGAAGCGGCGTTCTTGCTGGGCAGGTGCAGCAGTATTGGGGGCAGTCTTGGCCAGCTTCTTGGGGCACTCATTGGAGTAATGCCCAACAGTTCCGCATTCATAGCAGGTTATCGTTGACTTGTCCTTTGGGGCAATGGGGGTAGCATTGCTCCCAGTCCTTGGGGCAGTATTGGTGTTGTTGTTGTTACCAATTGCTGTTGTGGTGGTTGTTGTTGTTGTTGCCTCCGGGCTTCGGGGGGTCCTCCGTTGTTGTTGGTGTAGTTTGGGCGATACGCCTGAGTAGTTGGCTTGTTGTGTCGTGGGGTAAATCCTCCAGAGGATTTGTTGCGGTACTTCTGTGTATGGTGGGGTCCATTCTGGTTCATCATTCTTCGCTTGCGGTTCTCATTGGCTTGATGCAGCTTCCCTTCCATTTGGATGGTTGAGTCCACCAGGGCTTCCAAGTCAGCGAACGGAATGTTCACAAACACAGTTTGCATCTCATCATGCAGTCCATTCAGAAATCTCTCCTTTCTTTTCTCGTTGGTGTCGGTCTCATCCGGGGCGTACCTTGACAGAGTAAGAAACCTATCGCGGTATTCCACCACGGACATCCTGCCTTGTTTGAGTTCGCGGAACTCGTCTCTCATCTTCTTGATCAGGCCTTGGGGCACGTGGTATTTGCTAAAATTCAGCTTGAAGTCCTCCCAGGTCATCATCTGTCCCGCATTCATTGCACGGGCACTTGTCCACCGGCTCTTGCAGTCCTGACAGGTAGTGGGTGGCAACCATTTTTCTGGCTTCAACTCGCGCAACTTCTAGGTTATTCTCCATTGTCTGGAGCCAATCATCAGCATCAAGTGGCTCTTCGGTCTTGCTGAACATGGGTGGGTTGGTGTTCTGAAAATTCTTTAGCTTCGATCCAGGGTGATCGTGGTTTCCATGGCCTTGATTGTTCTGAGCTATCTGCTGCAGTGCAGCAATATTGGCTTGTCTTTCAGCTCTCTCGGCTTCTCGGTCTGCCATCATCATCTGGAGCATTTGCATCATTGCGTCTTGGTTGGTGCTGCGGGGTGGTTGGGCCATCTGAACATTGAGGTAGATGATAAGATAAGAGGGAAATTTCTATGGTTTGTTTGGTTTAAAGTTCAAAAGTCAAAACTTGAAAACTTGAGTAGTGTTGAGGGGGTAGAAACCAACAACACTTTTCATTCATACCAAGCATCAAATATTACAAAGCTAACACACCATTGGTTTGAAGAACCATTCATTCGTTCTACGATACAAGGGATCCTGATACAAACTCACACCTACGAGAGTGCTCGTAGTGATACTACTCTTCAGGGTGGATTCCTTCGTCTTCACGGGTAATGTGCTTGGCGAAAGGAGAGGGCGTTGTCCAACTCCTTGCGGGTCTTGTACAGCATGAAATCTAGATAGGAAACATAGTGGTTCATCTCCGGGTGCGGTGGCATGGTTATTGGCCTTCCCATGGGATCAAGAAGGTACGTATACGTTTGCAGGAGTGTGGTTGCTACGAAAGCCAAACCAACGCCACGAAGGCTTCACTCAGGTCTCCGGTGAGGAACGCCACGAAGGCCTAGCCCACTTCCACTAAGGGATTTCCTCGAGGCGGAAATCGGGCCTTTACAAGGTCCTTGGGGCACATATCCACAACCGAATTGGAGACTCCCAAATCTGTAACAACAACAAGAACAATATTAATTACAAACAACTAGGGTTTCTCAAAAGAGGAACACTAGCACATGAGCCCTCAAACATATGAGGGGGAAATGCAAATCGCTTCGGTGAAGATGTAGATCGGGGTCTTCTCCTTCGAATCTCCAAAGATCAAGAGCTTTGGTTGGGTGGAGGAGGAGATCTTGTGATTCTTGTGTTTCTTGAGGTGGCTCTAATGGTGATGAACTTGTGGAATGATTGAGCAGGTTGGAAGGAGGAAGAAGGTAGGTATAAATACCCCCTCTCAAAATCCAGCCGTTGGAGCTCTTCGAGGGCCGGATAATCCGGTCTAAGTTGGCGCCGAATAATCCGGCCCCCCTGAAAAGTCCGGCCCTGGGAAATTCCGGGCAAAAGTCCGGCCAAAAATCCAGCCCATGTCCGGGGTAGTACTGAGCCACTTTTCCAAAAGTCCTTAGCCGATTTTGGCCCCCCGGATATTTTGCAAATATCCTGCCCGGATTATCCGGCCTGGAGAAAAACTTTCTGCTTCTTTTTGTCTTGTTTTTCCACACAAGACACCCATATACATGTATATATATATTCTCTGCACCACTTCATCAAACATTAGTGTATCACATATATTGACATGAAACACTTCAAAACATAATGTGAGAGATGTTCTTTCATCAACCCAACCGAGCAAGGGAAGGATATCATGAATCGCACAACCTTCACCACAACAATGTCCAGGAAGCCACCTAACCAAGTTGAATCCGAATCAAAGTCTGGCCGAATCTCCGAGACGGACCTAGCTATTGCTAGGATGGCTTTAGAGGGTCAAAACACACACTGGGGCGAATGACCCACTTCAGCATGCGATAAACGCACGTTCCGCTACCTATACGTGCATACCAGAAACAAGGGATACAAGGCACCCATGGGCTTCCCAAAGATAAAGAAGTAACAGCCTGGCATGCACGCAATAACAAATGGTAAAACATTACGAAATTAGTGGTGGCCACTGGACAAAGCTGTAGATGCCGGTAGTGGTTGAGGAGAGACCCAATAAACATACCCACGTGTGGTTAGAGCGCTCAGTCTTGAAACAGATAACAAGAACTCGGGGTCCTAAGTTTCATGGAAACACAAGTGAGCCGTCATAAAACGAGCAACTGACCCACTGATGCCTCTGGTTAACAACTATCAACAATTAAGTAACCATGATACTTGATACCTCCAACTGATATAACCATGTAACATGTGTCATGGAACCTCCAAGAGATAACCCAATAATATAGCGGTAACGGTAACGAGATATAAACGGTACTAAGCATGCACTACAACTCGCAAGGCAGACCCGATAACCAAACAATAGCTGTAGGAGGATGGTGGAGGCAATATAGGCTGCTTGAGGTAACATGTGGATAGGACACGTGACAAAATCGCAACTCAAGGCTAGCATAAGGGAGAAGGCCAAATAAAATAGGTAATAGACTCTTGCAGAGACATGTGTGAAAATGCTTGCCTGTTAAAGCTTGCCGAGGAACATCTGGAGAACTCGTCGTAGCTCGGGGTACCTCAACGTCCGATCCGTGAAGAAGCAACGCGTTACAACAAACAACGGATGCACAACTTACTACTACGGCAAATGAATCAGCATGCTCGAGATGATATGCATGACATTGCAACGATGATGCGATGCACTAATTCAATTTAAGCGGAATCGGAAGTCCGGACAAACAATTATTAGGTTGGAGTAATTTTTTTACCCCACATATTAAAGGTTGTTAAGAATGGCAAGACATGGCATGGGTGAGCTACACAAAATTAAATGGAACCGGGATAAGGTAGGTAATCCCGCACAATTCCATATTTATTTATTTAGGTGTATCCCTACGTACCCGAAACAACCACAAGATATGCGATGCAACATGTATGGTATGATGCAACAAGATACAATTGATGCCGCAAGTTATATAGCATTTTGAAAATAGGGGTCATGGTCGAGGTCGAGGTCTCACGGTATCGAAACAAAGGTGGTCGCCGGATTTGGTTTTGAAGAGAAAGAAGATGAAGTCGGATTCGTGAACGGTCTTCGAAACCGGGAAGGAGAACCTGAGGTTCCGTCTTCGATGTTGGTGGTGGACTTGGAATGGCGCCGGTGAACTTGGAATTGAACCCGAGGAAGAGCCCGAGGATTTTCACGCAACATCTTCACGCAGCAGCACACACTATCATCATCGTCGAAGAACTTGGCGAAGGTGCACGTTTTCCCCAACTCTGTCGCAGGACATACAACAGCACGACACGGTTATCAGCAGCGTCATGAGAACTTGGCGGATCATCGGTCTATCCATTGCGATGCAGAACTGGGCAGGATGACGAGCAAGGGCAGCATCTCCACAACAGCATCAGGATGGAGCAGAGCTCGCGTCTGGGAGAACAAGGTGGCGTCGGCCTGGACTCTCGATGGCGAACGGCACGGTTGGCGATGGGGCAAAGACGAACTTGGCGACGAGACACAGACGGCACGCGGGCTTGCAGAGAAGGTCCGAGGCAAGGGCGACGAGCAACGGTGCAGCGCCGGTAGGGGGAGGCAGGGGCTCGGCGGAGCAGGGCGCCGGTAGAGCGCGGAGGCACGCAGGAGCGGCCAGGTCGAGGGCGTCCTTGTGGTGGCGGAAAACAGCGAGGGACGGCGCAGAGAGGTGGAGGCCCGCACCCGTGGGGGCTCCTGGCGGCGCGGGGAGGTGAGCCAGATAGGAGGGGGACGGGGCCAGGAGCGTGACGGCTTCGAGCTCAGGGAGGAGCAGGGCTCGCGCGAAGGAGCGGAGGAGGGTGCCGGGCGTGAGGGATGGCGGCGCGCAGAGGCACTCGGCGGAAGGGGACGAGCAAGGTGGAGGCGTTCCTGGCGGCAGGGAGAGCGAGCAGGGCGGCGCGCCGGAGACGAACGGCCGGCCGCGGGCCGCGGCGAGGTGCAGGCGCGGCGCGCGCTCATGTGTACTCCCTCCGTCCCAATTTAATTAACTTAGGGAGGGGAAAACGTTTCAGAAAAGGTAAATTAAATTTCCGTCCAAAATATTTCGAAATCTTTACAACTCAATCTCAGATCTAGCCTCCGCTCAGATCCAGCGCGTCCACTCGCTGGGATCCCAAGCTGATCGATGGATCCCAGCTGCTGGAATCGATCCGGCGCCACCGCTAGCTGGGATCGTTCCAGCGCATCCTCCGCTCGCTAGCTGGGATCGTTCCAGCGTCTCCTCCGCTCGCTGGGATCGATCCAGCGCCTTCGTCACCCGCCTACCCCAACTCGCCAAGATCGCCAGCCTCTAATATGGCCCCCAGCTCGCCATTGATTCGAGCTCGCCAGCGATCCCAGCTCGCCGGACCTCAGCCTCAGCACGCTGCCGGAGCGGCACCTCCGGCACCTGCCTCCGCCTGCCGCACATCACCCCGCCATGCTTCAGCTCGCCGCGCTGCCCAAGCGGCAGCAACTCTGCCACCTGCTGCCTCGGAGTGGTGGCTCCGCCAACCACCGCTGCTTGCTTCAGCTCACCGCGCTGCCGGAGCAGCAGCTCCGCCACCTGCCTCCGCCTGCCGTAGATCACCTCGCCTTGCCCCAACTTGCCATGCTGCCGGAGCGGCAGCTCCGCCACCTGCCTCAGATTGGCCCCAAGCTTCAGTTTCTACAGTATCTTCTTCAACACCTGGCAACTCCAGTTCCAGCAGGTTAGCCCCAAGCAGCTCAACTTATAATTCGAAATGGAGCTTGCCATGTCTGGCATTCACAGTGAACATGCACAAGCTTACCAATACTCCTGCTGCTCCGACGATGACGACGTCATCTTCCCGCTCCTCTGGCATGTCTTCTTCCCGTTGTCGCTGTTCTGGTCCTCCATGCACACGCCCTCCATCTGAGTTCAATAAGCTCCCTATCCATAAGCTCCCTATCCCTGGCCCTGTAAGGAGTAAATAAGAGCTGAGTTGAAAGAAGAGTATTCAGTGATACTGCAGTAGTTTTAGACCTTTGTATTTTCACATAGAAATAACAATACTCCATTTATACTCATGCTGAATATCACTGGGAATGGCAAGCTTGCATCATCTAAGGGCATAAACACGAAACAAGTGCATGAAAATTGTCCTAATATTTTTCGGCAATAGAGCAAATTTACTTTCATGGAGTATAACAATTTCAGCACAAGAAACAAAGACTAAGAATTGAGTAACTCAAATATGGTAAGCAAGCATAAGCACAAGCAGATAAGAGCAGATACTATAGTTTGACAGTAACCAAATCAAGCTAATGTTCATCTTGTCATGCAGTTCCATCATGGTTGAAGTGGAAGTACTCGAAGAAGATAACGGCCATGTAGTCAATGATGCAGGAGGTGTTGGGCAGCCATCTGGAAAAGACCTATCAGACCAAGCAAGATTTGGAGCTTACTTTGCAATGCAATTTATACAGACCAAAGATGGAAAGGTGGATTAAAAAGACAAGGAGCTTGTTGCTGGTCTATTAAAGACAAGTCTAAGTATAGTTGAAAAAAATCTGGAAAGAAGCACGACAACAAATTGCAGCAGGGCAAGAAGTAGATGTTTCATCGAAGAAAAAAGGCAGAGTTGGATGTAAGAGAAAAGATCTAGAGCTCTCTAGGTAACCTCAATCCCATTGAGTAGAAGAAAAACAGACAGAGCTCTAGCAAGGGAAGTCAATGTTAGTCGAACAACCTTGCACAGAAGGTTAGAATGGGGTGAACTAAATCCCTGGTCAAACACTTTGAAGCCAGCTCTAAAGCCAGCTAACAGAATTGAAAGACTGAAGTTCTGTATGTTTATGCTCCAAGAGTGCACAATGACAGATATGAGTGTTTTCTTCAAGGAAATGGACAATTTTGTCCATATCGACGAAAAATGGTTTGACTTGACACAGAAAAATATGTACTATCTAGTCCCTGGAGAGCCTACCCCATATCGGTCAGTGCATAATAAGAACAGTATAGGGAAGGTTATGTTTTTAACTGCTGTGACTAAGCCAAGGTTTGCCATTGTTGATGGAATAAAGGTTTTCACTTTTGATGGAAAAATAGGCACATGGCCATTTGTCACTGAAACAGCAGCTGTTAGAAGAAGCGAAAACAGGGAAAAGGGTACTCTTGAACTCAAATCAATGAAAGTTAAAAGAGATGTAATGAGAGATTTCATGTGCAATAAAGTAATCCCTGCTATACTAGACAAGTGGCCAGACGAGGACGCAGGAAGTACTATCTATATACAACAAGACAATGCCACCCCACACATCAAGGCTAATGACCCTATTTTCCTACAAGTTGTTGCACAAACTGACCTGAACATTGTGTTACTGCAACAACCACCTAATAGTCCTGATATGAACATTCTAGATCTATGCTTCTTTCGGTCTATTCAATCTCTCACCGACTGCAGAGCACCTAAAAATATTAGAGAACTGATTGAAACAGTGGAGGAAGAATTTGAGAACTATGAGGTGGATAAGCTATCTAAAAGCTTTCTAACATTGCAAACATGCTTGAGAGAGACTATGAAGAAGCAAGGAGGGAATTGCTATGACATCCAACACATGGGTAAAGATAAAAGGATAAAGGAAGGAAGACTCCCTATCTTTCTTACTTGCAAGGTTGATCTAGTTGCAGATACATTAAAAATTATAGAAGAAGCACAAGCTATTGAGAATAGCACAAGCAGCAAAGAAGCAAAAGCACAGCAGCTTAAGCAGTTGATAGAAGAGGCAGAAGCAAGAGCAAAACAAAAAGCAGAAGCAGCACAAGAAGCATCTTGAGTAGGTTTAAGTTATGCAATACTCCGTAGTTTTAAGTTATGTGGAACCTGCTGTATATATGCAACAGTCAAATACTCCGTAGTTTTAAGTTATGTGGCGTACATCATGTGCTGTACTAGTGGAAGGACTAGTACAACATCAGTCTCAAAACATTCATATTAGGAGTACTCTGTAAAAAAATATTCATAGTAGGAGTGTGACGCGTACAGCACGCGTCCGTTGGGAACCCCAAGAGGAAGGTGTGATGCGTACATCGGCAAGTTTTCCTCAGTAAGAAAGGTTTATCGAACCGAGGAGCCAAGAAGCATGTTGAAGGTTGATGGCGGCGGAGTGTAGTGCGGCGCAACACCAGGGATTCCGGCGCCAACGTGGAACCTGCACAACACAACCAAAGTACTTTGTCCAAACGTAACAGTGAGGTTGTCAATCTCACCGGCTTGTTGTAACAAAGGATTAAATGTATAGTGTGGATGATGATTGTTGCAGAAAACAGTAGAGCTAGTATTGCAGTTGATTGTATTCGATGTAAAAGAATGGACCGGGGTTCACAGTTCACTAGTGGTGTCTCTCCGATAAGAATAAACATGTTGGGTGAACAAATTACAATTGGGCAATTGACAAATAAAGAGGGCATGACCATGCACATACATGTTATGATGAGTATTGTGAGATTTAATTGGGCATTACGACAAAGTACATAGACCGCTATCCAGCATGCATCTATGCCTAAAAAGTCCACCTTCAGGTTATCATCCGAACCCCTCCGGTATTAAGTTGCAAACAACAGACAATTGCATTAAGTATGGTGCGTAATGTAATCAACGAATATATCCTTAGACATAGCATTGATGTTTTATCCCTAGTGGCAACACACATCCACGACCTTAGAGGTTTGTCACTCCCCCAGATTTAATGGAGACATGAACCCACTATCGAGCATAAATACTCCCTCTTGGAGTTACAAGCAAAAACTTGGCCAGAGCCTCTACTAGCAACGGAGAGCATGCAAGATCATAAACAACACATAGATGATATTGATAATCAACATAACATAGTATTCACTTATTCATCGGATCCCAACAAACACAACATGTAGCATTACAGATAGATGATCTTGATCATGTTAGGCAGCTCACAAGATCCAACAATGATAGCACAATTAGGAGAAGACGACCATCTAGCTACTGCTATGGACCCATAGTACAGGGGTGAACTACTCACTCATCACTCCGGAGGCGACCATGGCGGTGAAGAGTCCTCTGGGAGATGATTCCCCTCTCCGGCAGGGTGCGAGGCGATCTCCTGAATCCCGAGATGGGATTGGCGGCGGCGGCGTCTCGAAAGGTTTTCCGTATCGTGGCTCTCGGTACTGGAGTTATTCTCGACGAAGGCTTAAGTAGGCGGAAGGGTAGGTCGGGCGCCACGAGGGCCCACACACACCGGCGCGGCCAGGGCCGGGCCGCGCCGCCCTGGTGTGTGGCTGCCTCGTCGCCCCACTTCGTTTCCTCTCCGGACTTCTGGAAGCTTCGTGGAAAAATAAGATCCTGGGCGTTAATTCCGTCCAATTCCGAGAATATTTTCTTACTAGGATTTTTGAAATCAAAAACAGCAAAAAACAGCAACTGGCTCTTCGGCATCTTGTTAATAGGTTAGTGCCGGAAAATGCATAAATATGACATAAAGTATGTATAAAACATGTAGATATCATCAATAAAGTAGCATGGAACATAAGAAATTATCGATACGTTGGAGACGTATCAGAGTGCAAGCAAGATATGTTCACCATGAAGGGATTGTGAGGTGCTGAACCATATGGCAGCTGTTGAATGTTAAGAATATAATGTGGTGTGAAGCAACCAACAGAAATTATGAGGGTGCGGAAGTATTTTGTCCGTACATCCTTTTAACACCAAAATATTGCTTTATAAGAGGTGGTTGCGAGTAATGGACTTGCAATGACTCGTCAGAAGCAAAAATCACAGAGTGTGAGGAGAACAAATCACAAAGTACCACCACAAACATCGAGCATGATCCGCAATGGGTGCTGCTGTGAGGAAAGTGGTGTAGTAGTATTGCAGTAGTACCACCACAAACCATCAGTTCCATGATCAACAAACAAGCGGAACAGCCAAGCAGCTGCCATTCAGCATACGACAATGATGGGATCGTCCAAACTAAAGATAAATCTAACACGCATCGACGAGCAGCTAATCAGTGGCTCAACTAAAAGGACCAAGTAGGAGCCTGTTAATTTCAGTCGAATCTGTTAAAAATGAGGACGAAAAACACTGAACAGGTGAATTTCTTTGTTTCATACTCGTACTATAAATGTCAAACCGTTTGAGCACCGTAAGAATCATCAATACACAACTTAACGAAGTGTGACATTGCTCATCTTGGGCATGAACTAAAACTGAAGAAGCTCAGCTTGGAATGTAAAAAATCATTTTAGACAGTGTAAGTGGGGCATAACTCATAAGGACCCTTAACGAAGGACTATGATAATGAAATCTCATACCAATTAATTAAGCCAGCACTAGCATGTCCATTCTATGATAATGAACTCATACTGTAGGCTACATTCAGAATTTCAGATACAGTGTGGGATGATTTGCTTTTTCTTCAAAAACAGAAGTTCTGCAGTAGCTAGATTGAATGTAATGCCCGTTTCACAATTCCATGGCAACACACTTTGCTATATCCCCGGTGGTCTGGGTGTGCAGTACCTGGAATTCCTGGACCTGCTTCTGCTGCTCCGCCTGCCACTGCCCGACGACGTTGAACACCTCGCCCACCACCGACTCGGCCCTCTCGGTCAGCGCCTCCGCCAAGGCCTTCCCGAGGAAGAAGGCGTCGAGGACCGCCTTGCTCTCGTTATCACCTACGGAGTAGTACACGAACAGCAAGAACCACGGAGTCAGTACGAAATGCCTGTCTGTACCTAGAAAGGCGGCGGCAGCTTCCCGCCGCGAATACCAAGGGCTTACCTGCTTTGGGGTCGGGACGTGTGCCGCCGCCGTTGCCGCTGCCGCTGCTACTCCTGGCCGCGAACCTGGGGAGCTGTTTGACGGAAGAAGAGGGGAGAGCGCTGCAGGCCGGGAGATAGACGCGGCAGATGGGAGAGAGAGAGCCGCCGCCGGCGCTGTTACTGCGGGCGCCATGTCGGCCGGCCTTGCCCGTGCTCTGGTGGAGTCGCGTTTCGCAGCACCACCATCTCGCAGCCGCCCGCCACGCCCGCAGCCGTCGCCGAGGACAAGGGCAGCTTGCGGCGCGTGCCCGAGACGCTCGACAGCAAGGTCCACAGCAGCAGCGGCAACCTCGCCGCGCCGCTCCCCCTGGTCGCCGCTGACTCCAACCAAGGGGGATTTGAGGCAGCCGCCACCTGATCTCGCATCATCGCCACCGGATTCGTGAAAAATGTCGAAAAAATTGAATCTTTCTCACGGATCCAGATTTGGTGTGGAGTTGGAGATGTTCTGGTTTATGGCGGAGAGGAGGAGAAGGGGACGGGGATGGCGAGCGGAGGCGCGTCAGAGAGGAGGAGGAGGAGAAGGGGACGGGTAGGGGAGCGGCGGCGACGGGACGCCGGCGACGGGGAAGGATGGGGACTGCGAGAGGATGGGGACTGCGGACGTGGACGCGAGGAGTGGAGACGTGGTTGTTGACTCGGGTCAGCGGCGGGGACGGGCGGGTTGATAGTAGAAAGCGATAGGAGGTTTTGCGCAAAATTACTGGTGAGTTAATTAAATTGGGACGGAGGGAGTAGAAGCGAGCGAGAGGAGCAGAGCGCTCGAGCCAGGGGGCGGCTGAGAGGGGTGGGAGGACTTGATGGCGAAAAGAAAAGAGGGAGAGGGGGCGGCTGCAAGATTGACAGGAGAGGGTTTGGTCAGGTTAGGGTTTGCCCAGGTGGCTGGGAAGAGGTGGCCGGTTGCGCTAGGAGATGGGCCACCGGCTGGGTCTGGTCTTGGCCTGGCCGGTTGGGAGCTTGTCTCCCTTCTTTTTTTATAAAAGGTTTTCTTTATTATTTTTCCTGTTTAGTTTTAAAACCATTTTCAAATAGTTTTTAGCAAGGAAAATAAGCAAAGAAAAAGGGAGGCGTTTAATTTGAAACAAATAGAGAGAATATTAGACAACAAAATAGTGTTTTAGTAAAATAATTTTAGGATTGAAAATATGCATGATACCATGATTACGTACAAAGAAAAAAAAATCTAATAGGGGTATTTTTCTGGACCATTACAATTAGCAGCCGCGTGATCTCCATAGGGCCATCTCCAACACCTCCACAAGTAGTATCAAAATCAGCACATCCAGCGACTGTGGCCAGCCTCCACCGCGATTTCTAAACGCAACTGCGAGCGGCACCTCCTTGGAATCTAGCAAGAGCATCGGCAGCTCCTTCCCAGAAGCCAACCAGGATGTTAATAGTTGTTGTCGAAGCTGACTCCACCACAATGCTCAATGTGCCGCGGTCAAATCCCAGGCCCACCTCGTGGAACCTAGGGCCTCATGGATCAGCGATGCAGAACCTCGCCATCCGAGCCCTCGCCCGGCTGATCCTCTCCCCTATGCCGAGTTCACTCCACCGAGGGAGGATAGGATTGAAGGAGAAGAGGATCATCGGGAGGACGCCGACCATGAAGAACAAGAACCCTCGAACTACTTTATTTGCGGGGGAAAAGAAGCTAGAACAACAACTACTAACTATTCTACTTCGTACCTCCCTCCCTCTCATCGCCGGACACCGTGGCTGCCAGCGATGTGGGAAAGGGAGGCCGAAAGCGGGAATGGAGGGAGAGAGGTTCAAGGACGGGACACCACAAAGGGCAAGTCGCCACAGGGACAAGTCGCCACAGGGACAAGTCGCCACGGGGGGCAGTGGTCGCACAGTTTTTCCCAACGGCTCTTTCCTTGAGTTTGATTTAAATTAGTGAATGATTACATTTCCCATTGAGGAATATTTTATAGGATAAGGGTCCTTGCAAAATGTATAAATCTTGGTTGACTGTCCATGGTAGACTAGGAAAAAATGGCACATGGTTGATGATATACTATAGCCAACCCGACCCTCCGCCATGGCTATGTGGTAGGATTTTTCTTAACTTGAATGTACTTTAACAATTTGTGGTGTGGATGCTACATAAGAATAAAAGGGGCTTCAATCAAGTGGGCTTAGCTATTCCACAACAATGTATAAAATGGTAGTATATTGCAAAAACTAAGGACCTCCATAGCATTGTCTTCATGCTACTTGATTAGGCTTCCATGATGGCCCGCATACTTTAACATACTTGCTAAAAAAATATCTGTTTTTGGTACTTATGCAAATGTATATACTCAGTGAAATGCATGGCTTTGAATAAGTCAACCAAATCTTGGTTTCAAGGGTTTTTAAAGAAATAACATAGTTTCTAAGTTTGGTAGCACAAAATTTACTACTTATGTGTGGGCATACATCCACACAAGCATGTGCACTTTGCTGTTACCTCCTATTTCTGTCCCCAAGTATAAGACGTTTTAGTAAGCTATTTAACCTACCAAAACATCTTGTAGTTTGGGACAGTGGAACTAATTGTCCAACCAATATATCTAGCACTTGTATGCTGGCTATGTGGTACTAATAGACTAACAAACTAGTATTCTGACAAATTCAGATTTTTGGGATGGATTGGCGGTCTTAACTTCACCGAAATCGTGTGTGGCGAGGACTTCCAATTAAATGGAAGAAATGATATATCTTCTTTGGCTATGTCTTTCTCGGGCGCACATGTGGTCGAGCCGCTGAAGAATCACAGTGGTTTGATTTCTACGTGCTCGCCAACGAAATGGCTGTCTCCCCCATCACCTTATTCTTCCCTACCCCTGGCTACTCCAACATTCCTTATGCCGCCAATTCGCATTGCCTGCCACCGTGGATGGTGTGTTTCCTCAACTTCTCGCCCAACTGCCTCTTCGTCGGCCCACCGCCACGCGGTCAGCTATCCCTCTATGTTCCCCCACACATTATTCTTATCTGGCACCGACCACTGCACCACCAAATCCCAAGTTTATTTCTCGCTAGAGTCCACACTGTCGTAGCCCCAACCTTATTTGTCCTGCCTCTGACTCGGTCCTGGTTCACCATCTCTAGCTTGGTGTAAGGGCGGCCATAGCGAGAGAGGCAAAGGTGCTAATGAGACACAGTGGAGGGTGGGTCCCGCCATAGCTCTGACACATGCGGGGTACCCGTGGGCGCGATTAGCGGCCATAGAGTCTTTTGGGTCCTTTTTATGTGCTTAGCGGAATATTACCACTTCACATTTTCGTGACGAAATGCTACCATTCCGGTATTTTTCTTCTTTTGCAATTTGCACTTAAATAATATTAAACACGAATTGTTAACTTTTCTGATAGCAGGGCTCACATGTCAAGCTAACATGATAGAATTGACGCCATGCTATAACCGTCTTCATGAGGTAGACATTGTGGATCACATGTTGATGGGATGTGTCTATGCTATGAAAGTTTTGTTCAGATGTTTCAGACAAGCCGGGCTACAAATTGACATACCCGATGGTGCTGAGAACCTGGAAACCTGGTGGCTCAAGAAGAGCAAACGTTTTCATAGCATAGAAAGAAGGATTTTTGATAAGTTTGTTAGACTGATTTGATGATTAATTTGAAAGCAACGAAATGCAGGGTTTTCAACAACGGCCGACAACAGTCTCGGTGTATGAACTTGTGCCAAGAATAGTGGATCGATGAGTACAAAACTTGGTTGCAAGTTGGTGTAGGTGGGAGGAGTGTGTTAGGGAGAGAGTATGTGTTGTGTGAGTGGTGCTCGGATGTCACTTTGTTCGCAAATATTGACAACTCCCATCATGTAATTTTGTTTTGCTATCTTCTATAAAAAATTATCATGCTTTTGACGTACCCTTGAAAAAAGAAAAAGAAAAAGACTTTGGCGGTTCTGTTTGCACGATTGTAATCAGGTGTGTGTGGGTGGGGGCAGTTTTTTAGGAAGATAGGGCCGGGGGAGTCTTTTCTTGCCAGTGTCAAGGTTCCGCAACGACTCTAGTTGATACACATATATTCGTATCTACTATAATTATTTGCAGTACAGCGTTACCAAATATTTGTTGCTACATGGATGGTCCCCTTTAGTGATTTAAGCAAAAAATATGGTAGTTTTATGCTAAGACTCGTCTTTCCCTATGTTTAGATCCTTATTTTTCGATAAAGGAAATATATCAATTTCAAAAGATATTAATTATATTCAGCCTCGGTAACAATAAAATACCCTAATGACTGTACGGATGCACAGAGCAAAAAAAAAAAAACTAAGAAATAAAAGTCCCGCTACAGTATCCTAGCTTTAGCAACAACGATATATCCACCACCAAGACAATATCTGAAATTTAGATATTCCAAAAGCGATACCTCCAAAAAGGGAATGGTGCACCAGCGCCGTCATCGCCCGATCAAAAATCTTAGGTTTTCACCCTGAAGATAGTCCCCGCTATCAAAGCAATGTCTTCAACAAGGTTATTGCCAAAGTTAAGGCCATACATTGGGTTTCCACTCTCAAAAGTAAGACTCTGGACTTTACATGTGTTGTCCTCACTTTCATACCATACATGCGAAGCCCGGAACACCAAGCAAGGTCCTCAACAACACAGAGACTTAACCCCCCCACCCCAGCTAGTCCTACAATCCGGCTTTCATGATATTCTTTTCTTGTGACTTCACCATAAACCAAAATTTCACTTGATGTTAACACAGAACAGAGCTTCGCGCCATTTAGATCTTTGTTGTGCATGGAAGATCTTTTTTGGAGGTGAGGTATATATACTTATCCTTGTATATCGTTTCAGTATTTTTGGAAAATGGGCACTTTATTACTTGGGCAATAGCCCGGCCTCTGCATAACTAAGATGCACACATCCGCTGACAGATTCGTTACAAAACCACACAGGTGTTATAAAATAAAACAAAGTTCAAAAACCATAAACAAAGACTAGCTAGGAGGATCCAGCCGAAGATCACGCTGCCACCCATGTTGGGAGAAAATATCCCTGGCCGTATCCTCCAACCGTGAAGACACCTCCGTAAAGAGGTCCCGATGCTCCACACGGTGCAACGGTATCCATGAACGAAGCAAAGTTGTGCACCGGTAGATGACCTACAAAAAGGAAGAAGAAATATTATTGAAAATCTTGTCATTTCTACATAGCCACCACGACCAAATGATTGCAATCGCTCCCATCCTAATAAGACGTTTAAACCTAACATCCACACCATTGAGCTAGTTGCCAAATAAATTGACAACACTACTGGGTGGGTATAAGGTAGACCATATTTGAACGGCTGACCATATAGACCTAGCCAACTTACATTGGAAGAATAAGTGTTCAATTGTCTCGTCCTGATGGCAGAAGACACACTTTTTACTTCCATGCCAGTTGCGTTTGGCAAGATTGTCTTTAGTAAGAATTACCCCCCGACGAAGATACCATGCAAAGATTTTTGTTCTTAGTGGTATCTTCATCTTCCAGATTTTAGAATTATTATCGATCGGAAGTTCAGGCTGAATTAAAGTATTGTACATGGAAGCCACTGAGAATGAACCATTTCCCGGTAAGATTCCAACGAAATACATCCGGTCCCTGTGTCAATTGAACTAACTCAAGAAGCTGTAACAATTCCTGCCAAGAGGTTTGTCTGGGACCGATGAGGTTTCTTCTAAAATCCACATTTGGTGGGAAATTTTCCATCACCTTAGCGATAGTATCGCTTTTGTGGCGCACTATATTGTACAATGCCGGGTATTGTTCTCGGAGTGTGGTGTTACCCAACGATATATCCTCCCAGAAACGAATTTCCGATCCATCTTTAATGGAGAAAGATCCATATGGAAAGAAAAACTTCTTTGTTTCCATAAGACCAGCCCAAGAGTGTGAATCTCCTGGTTTCCAAATAACCTGAGATAAAGCCTTTGAGCCAATATACTTCCTCTTGAGAAGTGTTTGCCATATGCCCTCTTCAGTAAGTAGTTTATACAACCATTTACCAAGAAGTGCCCTATTCTTGACCTAGAGGTCTTGAATACCAAGTCCTCCATGATCTTTGGGCCGACACAGCACACTCCATTTAGCCATCCGATATTTACGTTTCTCGTAATCCCGGCCCCTTGCCAGAAGAATCTTGATCAGAAATAATCCAATCGTTTTAAGACGCCTCTTGGAAGTTGGAAGAAAGATATCATATATAATACCATATACTGAGTACCGCATTTATGAGAACTAATCTTCCTCCCAAGGACAAGAATTTACCTTTCCAACTAATTAATCTAATCTGAAGCCTTTCCTCAACCAATTTCCACTCAGCATTGGTAAGTCTCCGATAGTGAATCGGAATTTCCAAGTAGGTTATTGGAAATTGGCCTTGACCACAGCCAAAAAGCTCAGCATACTCTGCAACATGGTCTTGGGCCTCGTCAAAACAAAACAATTCACTTTTATGGAAATTTATTTTCAGACCCGACAAAAGCCCAGCATATCGTTTCAGTATGGCGGTCCTCTGCCTCATTTTTTTGCAATTGTTGAGTTTGTATCGAATTTGTAGATGCTCTATTTTTTGGATCCTCATCTCTAAAGTTGTAAGTGTATTTGTACTTATTTCCTTTGTAACACACATCGGTAACTATATAATGATAACAGTTTTGCTTTCATACAAAAAAGGATCAAGGTTACGCGTTGGCTTGAAGAAATTTTAGCTTCATAATAATATAATAATACTTCCTCTATTTCAATGAAAAACACATATTATTTTTTAGAAGATAAGCTGAATAAGAGGATCTCCACTGGTGCTTCTCAAATAAGCGTCCGCAGCCGGCAGCTACCTATTGAGGTCGCTGGGGCAGAGTGCCGGCGGAACTTTCCTGTGTTCACACACCGGTACCCCACCAAGCTCCATAGAAAAAGCCCTAAACGAAAAAAGCAAAACGAGAGCCCTGTGGGGAGGCATCTTCTCCAACCTCCCCAATGCCAGCTTTCACCTCGCCAACCACCGCCCCAAATCAGTCGCGCCCGCAGCTCCATCCACCGCTCCCGCCGCCGCAGCTAGACCCTCCTATCCACGCCAACCTCCTGAGCTTCTCCGTTGAGGCCACGGCATGGCTCTAGCACTCCACAAACCCATCGTTGTTGCAGATTGACGAAGGGCACCTGCACGCCCAAGTCCCTACCGTCGTTGCAGCGCGCATCGTCCCCGTCGGTCTCCGGCTCGAGCGAGGCGAGCATGGCCTCCCGTCCACCGGTGTCGCGGACTCTACCTCCTCCCCGTGTCCCCGTCAAGCACTCCCACAACTGGCAATTTCGGCCTCCTCTCCCCCAATTCCCCACCACCTACTGCTCACGGCCGTCGCGCAAGGTTGCCTAGGGCACGGGGCGGCGGACCTCGATGCACGCTGGACGTGCCAAGAACGTCTGCGACCAAGGTCTGCCGTGTCACCATCAATGTCGCTCATAGCTTCCGCTATGGATCTGCACGCGGCGACCGTCCTCAGCAGCGGAAAAGAGGGCAGGGAGGATGGACGATGCGCCGGGGGTGCTACCGTCGACGGCGAGAGATAAGAGCCGGTGAGGCACCGGTAATATTGGGAGAAGAACCGGTAGACGAGAGCGGTGGAGAGAGAAGGAAGGTAGGTAGGTGGGGAGGAGAGAGAAAAATTTCCAGAAATCTCCAGGAATCCGACGTGGAGTTGTTGTTGAAGAGGCGCCGGCGATCCCGATCAAAACCCTTTACACAGGGATCCTTTCATGAGTCAACGCTTTTATGGGGCTCCAGAAGATGCCGACGCTTTTGGGGAGCGCCAGTGTGGGCGCTTTCTCTCACTAGAATCCCAATAGAGCTATTGAGAGGGCTGGTGGAGATAATCTAAGCTTTGCCCAAACATTTAGAAAAAAACTATTCACAACTATAATATTGCTATATAAGCATCATATGAAATAAATTTCATGATGTATCCAATGATATTGATGTTTTATTGTAGATGTTAATAATTTATTTTGTAAAGAGTGAATTCCACTTTTTACCCTGTAGTTGCGCATTTGTGACACATATTACCCTATTTAGTGCAACTTTTGCAATAATATCCTATCTAGGAGTCTTTAAACATGGTTTTACTCCAATTTAGCATTTGTTTGTTTTTGTTACATAGAACCGGTGTATTTCATCGATGTGGTGCGAAAAATTATGTAAATATCATATGCCATCATCTACGATTATGTACATATTTCTCTTGTCCAATTGTTCCATTCCTCCTCCCCACATTGATATTTTTGAAAGTCGGTAGTCCCCTCTGTTATGTGGGTGCTAGGGTTTGGGAGGGAGAGAGAGGGCTGCGAGGGCGCGAGAAGGCCGGCCGGGGGCCTTTTGCCCACGGCCGGGCAAGAGGGAAGGGATTTCCTTCTTAATTCTTGCTTGATTAGATTGATACATCTCATCTCCATATATATAGAGAGGTTTACTTGACTCCCAAGCAAGGGTTACTTGACCCCTAAGAAAACCATAAGACTAACGGGCCCAGGCCCATGACGTACTCTAACACTACACCCCACCTGGACATGCAGCTCGTCCTCGAGCTGCAACCTAAACAAACCATGACTCGACGCAACACAACCCTAACACCTAAAAACGAGCCTTTTACATCTCGGCTTGTTTTATTACTCTCAACCTGAAATAGACTGAGACGCTTTATTGTTGACCCCTGAACATAAAGTGGACACCATCCGCCCGTCCGATGCGCACACGTACAACCACATGGATCCCATGGAAACCAGCGGAACAAAAGGAGCCCGCGCGGCGGCCGGCGGCGGAATGCAATGGTGCTCCGCGGTGCGCTCCTATCGGTGACACCATGCCTTCTCCCCGCCGGATGACTGTCGATGGCGCAGACTTTGAGGTCGCTGCCCGCGGGAAAAACATCATGTCCACCGCCCATGGGGGAAACCGCACGCCCAAGATTCCCAACGCAGCGGACGAGATCGAGGTCCGTTGCGCAACGAAGCGCAAATAGGAGGAGCGGCAGCTGCAGATCACGCATCTCCTGCACGCGCCGACGCACTAGGAGGCCGCGCGCAGCAGCCTGCAGCCTCACCGCCGCCGACACGTGGCGGATAGCGATCCAAGCCGGAAGCGGTGATGGCGACGGAGGGAAACGGACCTGGTGGAAGGGCATCCCGGGCGGTGTCGATGTAGAGCCCGGGGCCCAGGTCGCTCCCACACCGCCGAAAGGTAGGGACGGCGTCGGTGGCGGCAGCAGCCGCTGCTGCGGTGTTTGTGGCGACGGTAGCTGCTGGTGCTGGCAGCTGCCCACCGAACGGCAGGGATAGCAAGTGTTATGTGGGTGCTAGGCTTTGGGAGGGAGAGAGAGGGCTGCGAGGGCGCGAGAAGGCCGGCCGGGGGCCTTTTGCCCACGGCCGGGCAAGAGGGAAGGGATTTCCTTCTTAATTCTTGCTTGATTAGATTGATACATCTCCTCTCCATATATAGAGAGATTTACTTGACTCCCAAGCAAGGGTTACTTGACCCCTAAGAAAACCATAAGACTAACGGGCCCAGGCCCATGACGTACTCTAACACCCTCACACCTTGCCCGATGAATACACACTAGAAATCGAGGGTTCAAATATTCTAAAACGCATAATCCAGATGATTTTTTATTTAAGGGGGGTAATTATTGTCACAAATGCAGAACAATGAGGTAAAAAGTGGAATTCACTCTTTTGTAAAATTGATTAAACTTTATATAGTTTTACTTTTCAAAAAAATCATGGAAATGGAGGTAGTAGGAGACTGCAAGGTACTGCTCTCGAGATACAAATATATACAGACTTGAGTGTATCATATATCCTGGAAATGGTACAACAGTCACGCTTCCTAATAAGAGGTGGCCATCCTTGGTGTCCTTTATAATCTGTTGGTTTTGCTTTTTTTTTTTTTCGAGTACGCGCAGGAGATCTGCGTGTTTTGTATTAAGCTTGAAAGGAGAAAAGACATCATCCAGTACAGGGAAAGGCTTTTGCGCCAGGCGTCCACAGACGGAGCCGGCCTCACCACCCACCCAAAACAACGACTACTTGCGAGATCTGCGTGTTTTGCATTTTGAGCCTTGAACTCTTCGCACAGCTTGGCGTGGAAAATACCATTTGCCACAGACGTAACTGTTGCTGTATCTGATAGTGTGGTGTCTACTTGCGAGAAACTAGCAACCCACTCGCTAGTAACCCATGAAAAGGTTGACCTGATCAACGATCATCTTCAAATGGGCTTTTGACTTCGATCTAACTAGGCATCCTCACCGAATTTACTGCCAAGTGTTGAATATTATTTTGCCACGTACGTAACTGTTGGCTTAACAATCTAACTAGACCACTTAACATGTCTATGAACTTGTGCCATGGTAACCAATTTTTTTCTCCTCTAATCTGGCTAGCTACATTCTTCAACCGGAGGCAAGACCAGAAAAGGCTCGAAGGTTGATATGAGTCCACATATCTGCACCAATATCAGCATCAGGAACACCACTTGGTCACCTGCATATTTTACACAAAAGCCGAATTGGATCAGCTAGGTGACCAAAAAGTCGTTATGTAACTTTTCGCTCCATGCCAATCTCCAATTATTCCGACAAATATACGAAATATGCTGGCTTTAATGGTTAGATATGATACAGTGTACTGTGCAAACTGATAGCTCAATTAATCACCTGGGAAGAAGGTGGCATCCTGACGTTTTTGTGCCCACGAGAATCTGCATTGATCAGTATATATTGAGTAACATTAGCTAGAGGTAAATGAAGCTTTTCTACTATCTTAAAACATTAATTAGTGGACAAAGAACTGTGAAATCTTATAAAAGTGTGTATACTTAAGTAGCATGATGTTTCACTTGTTTATGAAACACTGTGATAAAAGGGTGTAATACTCACAGAACACCTGCCCCTACTGGAGCAATTGCCTTGAAAAAGGACAGGGCACTTGCCGATATGCCATTTGCGGTGCCTCTTTGGTCTTGACGCTGTTATGTATTGATTTTAAGAAACATTGCATGTATCTTTTGTTAATTTACATAAATAAGGTATGACAGAAATCTACTTAATTGAGTTATATATGCGTACCACAGCATTGTTCTGAAGAAGGCACATTCCTGTGCTAATAGTAATCTACATAAGTTTGCAACAGACAGATTAGATAGACTTGAAATTAATACTTACTCCAAATACTTAAGCCTGGAGACTGGAGTCTCCAACACTTAGAGAGTCTGTACTTGTTTTTTAAGGTTTCAACTGAAGGAAGGCATTGTATTCTAGAAAGGAAGGAACATGAATACTTACTCCAAGTACACTCTTCGTCATAGCTGCAGAGTAAAGTGCGAAAGAAAGTTTTGCTCCAGACAAGTATGTCATAAAGGGGAATGTAGCGAGGAGAAAAATGGATAAGGTCTGCAAGGTCATTGACAATATATGACTGATAATCATGAAAGAACTTATACAATTAATGAACAATATAAAATACAACTCACTGAAGCAATACGTGAGGAAATGAGTGGCCCAAGAATTTTAATAACCCAACTATAAACGAAAAGCTGATATACAAGAAGACTAGCACCTGCAGCCAAACGAGAAAGCCCTATTACTTCACTATATAATGAACGAAAAATCGTGTAGAAAGTTTTATGAACAAATCAAAATGTTAAGAAGAAAATGCCAAGCCAGAGGGATGCAATATATACCTGCCATTGAAAGAACCTGACCAATATCTCCAGATGTGAAGGTAAGACCACCGTACTTTCTGTCACTCACTGCCCATATGGAAAGTATCTAGTGTTGCAAAATAATTTAGAGCTAAACTATCAGCAAGTTAAAAAATTTAAAGTTTAACCAAAACAGTAGATTTTGAAGAGAAAATAATTTCGTATTATTGAAAGGATTTGCCGGGGAAACTATTTAACTGGATTTGCAAGACCTGTAGCATGCAAAGTATCATGGACAAGAATTCTGAAACAGACTGATAATTACCTCACTGTATGCTGTTTCATGAAGACCAAACAAACAATATGATGCCAAAGTTGACATCCATGGCCAATTCTGGAGCAAACTTCTCTTACGAGGCAGATCCCAATGAGACTTCTGCGATGGCAAGGCTTTGACTATCCTGATATCCTTTTCAGTAATTTTATGTTTATGTATAGTTTCCTGTTGGTTCCATTTGAAATATAACCATATTAATACTAGGGGACATTCATTCCAATAACTTACAGACACACACCTATCAGCCCTATGATCTATCATCCTATGATGAAGTTACTAAAACCCTATGCATGGTACTTTTAGTATTTGAAAATTTGTGTGGAAAGAAACTTATGCATAATTCCAAAAATGCATATGCCTAAATTTTAAATATTTCATAAATTTATTGGAAATACACTTTTTTCTTGAAATACACCTGTAATATTAGGAAATCACAATTAATTTATAACATGATTTTAGAAAAGTGCACTTCACAACGAAACTGGTAGTTGGGCCTAACTCGTAAATGACAAAACAATGAAATGTTTGGCGTGAAGTTGAGTTAATCCGGTGATGACTTTGTGACTGAAAAGTGGGGGCACTTCCATTTCTGTTGAAATTGGGAAAGTTGTGGTTGTTTGATATGTTGATACATAAAAAAAATTATTTAGTAAAACTAGTCCTTCAAAGTGTAGTTTAACTTTACAGTACCTTTTCAATTATAGTTCAATTATATTTCCAACTAGCCATTTTTAGCGTGAATTCTTTTAGTTGTCATTAGGAATATTAAACAGTTGTGCAACAGAAAATGACAACTAAAACTAATGTGTGTTGTGACTAGTTAAATAATCATAAGAAGAGGGATTATATAGTGCAGAGATATACATACCGGAAGCCATATACAACTTATCAAAACAACAGCAGCAAAGAATGATACAGCCAGACAAGGTAAGAGATATGGGAATCTGCAAAATCCAGTTAATTAAATATGAGTAATGTTGTACTTGCAAGCAAGTTTTGATAACTAAATATATCATGTGCTTGAAGGATGCATGATCTACCTCCCAAGAACTGAATCCTTGGAGAATATTTGTGGATATTTTTCAGCAGGCTGATGAAAAGAGAGTGAAGTAATTAGGAAATGAAAGCCGTTCATCTCTTAATTTTTTGAAATAGAAAGTATACACGTAAATGCACACTCACCAGGTAATATATATTATTTTTGTATATACTAAAAAAAGTTCATCCAAAATTTAAAGCTACATAAATCATATTACATTCCAACGAAATTTAGTGGAGTATAGATTTTATAAAGCAACAAAATTTTGCTAGAAATTCCAAAAAAAAATATGTCGATTGATTTAACATGCCAGTAAAGCTCAGATAATTGATCTGTAAATATCCTGTTAAACATTAAGTTGAAAGAATGACCATCTACACCCTACACTAATTTTCATCTCGCTCTAACATAAATTTGTATCTATCCTACGCATTACTCAGGGTGAGATAGGTATGGACCAGGCTATATAATCATTAGTAAGTATCCTCATTGTGCAATTAATGCTACCCTTATGATTGGTTGAGGCTACAGGTTGCAGATGTTGATGTTTCTTTCTGCTGATGCAAGGTGCTTGATATAGCTAGGCTGGGATTTTATGGCATAGTGTTCACTGTAGACCTTATCATACAGCCAAAACCATGTCAAGAAGCAACAGAATCAGTAAGAAGAAACATGATCAGCAGGCACATCGCTGAAAAATATGTCCACGTCATATTCTTAATTTCCTACATATTTGTTTCGTCGAGTTCCTGTTTTGTTGTCTACAAACATGAACATTATAAGGGTAATTTTGATATATTTACTTAATATTTTTTTGGAAAAAAAAGTTCGCGCATGGCTTATCACTTCATATTGTTTGATTATGAGATCTCTGGTTGATCTTTAATCCAATATGGACAAATGTCTACATGTGTCAATCATGAAGTTTTAGAGGCACCCACGGTTTAGACTTAACCATTAATGTTTTCAGCCTGGAACTGGTAAATTGTCGGTGTATATATTTTACACGTGTGATTCAACTTATCTTAATTGTGTGTCTTCTTAGTGTTTTTCATAGTACTAATATTTTGTTGGCTGCACTTATTTGGAAAGATTCTTACTAGATTGTGGCAATGCACCTTATAATCACAATAACAAATTTATTTTATGAAATTAGCAATACTCTTAATGCAACCTGCAAAACATGAATAACATGAACTAGCTAATATTTGACCATCCCGTAAGTATTCCTGTAATAGCTAAACATCCCATGCATATGCTAATTATACTAGGCCAATTATCAGTGAAATAAAAACCGGCACATGAATTAATTAAAAATTAGTTATAAATGAATTGCATTTGAGCATAACCTTTAACCATGTAGGAACTAAAAAGATAATCAGACCATCAGGCCTCAATTAATTAATCTAACTTTCTAGCACATAACTTCATCCAAGAGCTTTAACATTAGATTACAGTTTACGAACATGAGTAAAATATCCAAAGTATTATGTTTACTTGACGGGAACTGCCTTATAGATAATAGGAACCATCGCCTATGAGATAAATTGTCATTCTGTATTTGTCTATTTAATATCCTAATGAGCTTTGAAATGTACAACTCGTGTGGAAGTGAGAAAATTAGAGAAAGCAAGTCGAGTTACAGTGGATATGATTTTTGTGCAACAAAGAGTGCATGTGAAACAGAAAATGCATGTGAACTTGGCTCATTGGCTGGTGGTGATTTCGAGGCTATAATGAGTGTTAAAACCAATTGGAATAAGGCTGTGGGAGGGGCGGATAAATAAATGTCCAATGAGTACTCCGTATTAATTGTTGTAGCTCTACGTTGGGTGTAACTGGCAGTGTTTTTTAGACTCAATAGATTTTTGTACAAAACATGAAGTTTTCGCATGTGTACAAAAGAAAATTTTATTTACATGCCCAATAATGGATCTTAGAAATAACAAGCTTCCATCATGATCACTGATGAGTGGATGCCCTATCAACCGATCTACAAAGACATTTCCAACTATCAAAGGATGGACAGTCAAGAAAATCGTACTAAGAGGGGTTTGCAAAAATGATTCTGGAGGCGAACTATGTACATATGCACATGAACAAAAATATTTAAATAAGAAATCGAGGTTTTCAGTGCATTGTTTCCGGCCCAATTAAAGATACCACTTCCATATCCTATTCTATTACGTTGATATTATATATTTTTTCTGTATTTTCAACATTGAAGGCGGTACATGTGTGATCAAAACATAAAAAAGAATGCATACTTTTTATGTCATTTAGAGTCATTTTATAATGAAAAAAGATTGTAAAACAGTTGAAGATGTTGTCTGCGCAATTACGCAAGCCACTTTTCTAGTCAGTATATAGAATTGTACCTGCGAAAGGTAGCCTCCAAGTCCTGGACCAATAACAACACCAAAACCCCACATGGTGTTCACCTATAATTATGGTTTTTTTTAGAAAGACAATTAAAGAGAAATTAATATCATCTTTTATTAATAATTAGATTATTCTAGTTTTTATATTAAAAATATTATTGCATATACAAATAATAAAATTTTGGTTCAAACTACGTAGAGTTGCTCAAGAGATTACAATTGAGATCCCAAGAGCTTGGTGTTCAGTTGGACAAACTTCAATGGCATAAGCCTGCAACGGTCAGTAGAGGTTATGTTACCACAGACCCCTAGGAATACGGTACATATAAAAACACAACTGGGATGCCTACGTCTACATGCTTAATGAAACTGCTACATGTTAAGTACCTTAACTGGTCCAAGTATACCATTTAGAGAACCTAGAAGAAGTCTTGCCGCAATCGCCATCCAATACTTTGTACTTAAGCCAAATAGTGTCTGAAGTATGACCCTGCAACATGTACATACAAGTGACACGTACGGCTAAGTAACTCTGTACTTACAGATGAGAAATGATGTTAAATGCACTTACACAGATAGCATTGCAAAGACAATCACAGGCTTCCGGCCGAGACGATCTGAGGCGATGCCCCAGAAAATCGAAGTAATGCCTCTACCAATCATGTATGAAGCAGCTGCATTTGGAAAGACCAATAAATGGATAAATTTGAATATGCGTGACATCTCGAGTATAATCTCTCTGATAATTAATAGATAATACAAATTATGATGAATTATGTTTTAACGGAGGAGGCAAAAACTATACCAAGAAAACCAGCATAGGATCCAATATCTTCCTCTGTTTTAGCAATGTGGAAGTCTCTAACCTGTAGAAAGGATACTGTAAGAGATCTTATAACCCATAAAGGTGCAGTTGCGACCTTTAGCTCCTATATTATCGCATGGATTATTACTCATTTCTGGATTTTATTATCGCATGGAATATTTAATTTCAATATTTTAATCATAATATTGTGTACAGTAATGTACAGCATATACTTTGCAATGAGATACATACCATAAAATACATGAAGGGGAAGAGGCACGTAATTGGAAGAGCTGAAAAGGACAAACCAAGAGCATATTTTGTCAAAACTGATATGTGTCTCGAGCTAATATCAAAGTAAAAAAAAAAAATAGGTTTGCAGTGATTGTGTAAGGCGGCAGGTAGAAACAAGTATATGTATAGTTCACTAAAAAAATAAGTACATGTATTGTAAAACACATATGGATGATTTACAACCAACATGTGTCAGATGTTGTCCTGTCCCTGGATATGGTACACATCCTCTGGGGATGGATTCACGGCTGGACAAAGGAAACTTCTCTTTCGTTTCTAAAAGAATAATCAGTAGAAAATATAGGAGTTTGCAATGCGATTTTAGACCAGTCTTAATTATAGTTGTGGTTTTGTTTCTGCACACGTAATTAACAGTCGACTCCGTTCTTTCAGATGGACAAATTAATAGATGTATGCATATAAACTTACATGCGGCGAGGGAGGTGGCGCCGACGTAGAAAAGCTCCTTGTAGGGGATGCTTCCTCGGAGGCTTACCTTCCTCCGGTCCATGGCGCAGCCAGGGCACCCGTCGTGGTGGCACGCCTCCGCCGCCGCTTCAGCCGCCGCAGCGTGGTGGCACACCACCACCGACGGTGGCGGCTTCAGCAGCAGCGCTTCCTCCATGCTGCCCATTTCGCTTTGCCTTTCTGAGTTTGTCTCTTGTTATGGACACGAAGTGATGTCTTCTTTTGACTTGATTCGATCAGCTGTGGACTGAACCGGGAGCTAGCTGGAGGTCCTACTTATACATGTACTCTGCCTAGCTAGTTTCCAAACACAGCACCAGATACTTAACTGTTCATCTTGGAACTGTCCGTGACATAGCGTCGGGGCAATTTTCATGCCTGCACGGGATGGAATGGTCCGTCGAATAATGCATCCATGGAGGCTCGCGAGCTACCCTTCCTTAATTAAGGTGTAGCCGTTCAATGCATGATGTGAAATTGGCAGCTAGTAGCCCTAAATATCAGTTGCAGCTCCAGCTCACCATAAATATCCTGATTAATTTTGTACCCTTGATACTGTTGGGAAGCATGCACTGGGTCAAACCGAATACCAAAGGGTTGCAGCTTCACCCTCTATGGAGCAGTTCTTGCGGAGGCATGAGGCTTTTGATCACTTGATGATGTTTTTGTTGAACATATTTTGTGCAGGCAGCGGTCTGCTTAATTGATTTGAGAAGCACACGGTTGAAATACACTAGACTTGCTGAAATATTTCCATCTAAATAAAGCACCTACTGAAATGTTTCTTGTAGCGTAACTGGTCTGTTTATTTCGAAAATATAGATCAGAACTGATAAGCCCTAGATATGTACATGGAGAAGAAACTGAGAATCACCCTTGGTTAGGTAGTGGCCAGAGCTGTGTGGCATTACTCCAACTCAGGGTTGAAAACGAAACGAAATGGACTGAAACATACTTTCTTGTTTCCTTTTTTCTCATTTTCTCGGAATCGGAAACAAAACGGAAAATATAGAAAAATAGAAGGGAAGAGGACAGCACCAAAAACTAATAAGGAACAAATGTAGGAGGAGTATGATATGAAAGTGGGCATTTCTAAGGTACACTAAGGTATAATATGTTGATATATACACAAAAACTGCATATGGAAGCCAAACAACAAAACAAGTTCAGGTTCACATCATCATATTTAATACTACTCCCTCCGTTACATGAAACAGATGGAGCAGTAAGCATGCGTGCCTTTGCATTCCTTTTGAGAGAATTAGTACGCAGACTGGCCAGATGTGTGTACTCGATATATACGTCCGGGAGATAACAGCTAGCAACTCACCGTCAAAGTTAGTGCATCTCCAGCGCGGTTGATGATGAGGGGAATGATGTCTTATCCTCCAATGCTCTGTGTAGCAGCTCGGATGATGTCTTCTCCCAAGTTTCTCCTCCATCTGTCCCAGAGGTGGTGTTTCGGTGTTTCTGGTGGCTGTATATGTTGGATCTCTGATCCGTTTGCGCGAGGTGAATATATTTGACGAGGCAGAGCTCCTGGCGTAGCGTATGGCCGGACGGTACGGGCGGGGTCCTCCCGTACCGATGCCCGCTAAACTCTGTGGAGTTCCTCCTCGCATCCCTCTTTGGCCCGGGCGCGTGGTTAAGTACTTAGATGATTTTTTATCACCTCAAAATACCATAAAAATGATAGGTTTCATTGATGTTTCAGCATTGCCTTAATATTTTGAGATCTTGTTGAAACAAGCATAAAAGGTGTGTGAAAGCGCAGTGAAACACAGAAATCCTATTGCTACACAAGGACATCTATATGAAATAAAGGAGTAAAAACACTCCAAAAATGCACTTAACCTCCCTTCTCTAGTGGTTGATGCTTGAGTTGGTTAATGTACAAAAATAAATCCAGCCTCTACTTGTTGTCGAGGTGCCGTTCCGAGATGGCAACATAACTCTAAGTCAACAAATACTATTAGGCCACACGTTCCGGGGCTAGAGCCAAAGAGGCGGAGTACCTCGGTGAAGAACTTTGAAGGCGGCATGGAGAGGCCACGCACAACGTAGGCCTTGATCATCACACGCTCACTGTGTTGCAGGTTTGTCGTCGTGGTGAACAGACAGATGCCATGGGATGGCTTATCTTGGAGCCAAATGGACGCTAGAGGATTCGGGGGAGGGTTTGTGTTATGGATGGAGAGGTTTCCGGATGGATTCCTCTAGAACTTGGCCTTGGCCGAAGGAAGAAGATGATGAACACAAGAACAAGGACAGCACTAGATCTCTCTATTTCTTCATAACAAGAGCTTACAAGTTTCTGTCTACAAGGTGTGTAATGCAACGTAACCCAAGGTATTGTAATGTCTCGTATCGTAACCTAAGGTATTGTAATGTCTCGTGCCCGTGAAGGGCTGTGCCCCCTCTCCTTATATAGGGGAGAGGGTGGCTTACAAGGGAAGGAACCCTGGAAACCCTAATAGGATCTTTGACTAGACAAACTACTTTACAAAGCTACTTTGGCTACCGGTGATGCCGGTTTGCCTTTAATCAGAAGCCGTGACATCCTCCGGCACCTTTTACGTCATCCTCTGCCTTTGGCGTCATGGCTTCGATTAAAGCTGAAGTGCTTCGCTCATCCTTGTCCTCTAGCTCTGGAGAGCATCTTTGACTGGTCTTTGCCGACGTGCTACAGTGTAGCATGTTCCGGTTATTCCGGTACGCTCTTAGCAAGTTCCGGTATCCCCTCCTTGGGATACCGGTATGATTCTCTGAATCAACTTCTGCTATCCGGAACACACTTTAAACCGGTACTTTGATGGCCTAAACCATCCGGTTTGGCATGCCTTTGGCATACCGGGGTCATCCCCCCAACATTAGTCCCCGAAGCTGGTATAGTCCGGTGGATCCTATCCAACGGACCATGCCAGATTTTCCTTTCTCAAGGTACCGGTTTAACCCTTCCGGAATTCGGATCAAACTCTTCGGCGTCCTCGCTGAACTTATGCATCTATACCGGTTTTCTCCGGCATCTTTTGTCATTAATCCTCTCCTCAACGAAGTCGAGAATATCTCGGGTACCGTGCCTGTCAGTGACATGCGCACTGTGCCTGGCGCGCGACAGTGTCAGTGGTCACTTCGGTTCGTCTTCTGTGCCAGCATTTATGACGCCGCACCGGATCCGCGTGGCCGTTCCGGATCCGTGTGGCCTTCCCTGTGTCTTCTATTTTTCGCGCGTGTATCCGCGCGCCACGTGGCGGCCCAAGAACCGAACCGCCGCGGCCCAGCGGTTTTCGGCCCACTACGCGCTCTCCCTATTTAAGGGGGGAGCGGTTCCTCCTTCTTCTTCTTCTCGCATTCGCCCCCTTTCTTCTTGCGCTCTTAGCTTCTTGCCCCCTGTGCTTCCGCCGTCGCCGTTCTCCGCCGAAGCACTACTCCGACGAAGTCCAGCCGTTGCTCGAGCTGCATAGGGGATTCTCCGCCGCAGTGAGGATCCTCGAAGTTCTTCGCCTGCCGTAGCCTCGGGTTCCCGCAGGCTCCCTCTGCACGCCTACGCCGCCGGCCTTCTCCGACGACCACAACACCGTCGCTCCTCCGGCAATCCTCTTCGCCAACGTCTCCGCCGCCTCTGGTTAGTCTCTAGATCCCAATATCTTCTTACTTGTCTTTGCATTCCAGTTCTTGGGGCGTTAGGATATTTATCTCCGCTTTTTCTTGCTTTTTCCCCTTTTCGTAGATCTTCATACGAGGCTAGGACTTGGGAAAGTTGTTTGTGAGTAGCATCTGGCATCTTTAACCAAATGTCAACCGATCTTTATCTTTCCGAGTCTACCGGCAGTAGCCGCCACGACGAAGCCTCCGATGGGCTTACGGCAGATCTCGCCCAGAGCGAGGCTGGTACCGGTAGCTCTGTTCCTGCTACTGGTAACCAAGGGGAAGCCGGCAGCTCCGGCCAAGGCGCCGGAGTAGATCTGGACTCCTATACGAGGGGAGCCTGGATGGGCTCTGATGTGACCCAAGCGGATATTGATTGGCTCTACCGCTCCCGGAGGATTCCGGAAGAGGTTTGGTGCCGGATCCCTGGTGAGGAGCGCCAGCCAGAGCCTGAGCCGGGTGAAATCGTGGTCTTCGCCGCTCATTTTGAACGCGACTTAGGCCTTCCAGCGTCGGACTTCTTCCGGCGCTTTCTAGATTTTTACGAACTTCAGCCCCACCATCTTCCTGGCAACGCCATCTTCTACCTTTCTTCTTTCACCGCCTTCATGGAGGGATACTGCGGTATCACTCCTTCTGTAGATAACTTCTCTTTCTTTTACTATCTTCGAAAGAACTCTATCCAAGATAGGGAACATCCTCCGCCTAAACCCTTTGTCCGGTGTGGGGGCTGCATCTTGTCTCCCCGCTCCGGAAGCAACTTCTACAAACTCTCCGGTCTGGACTCTGTCCGGACCTGGCAGAGGACTTTTTTCTACGTCCGGAACGGCGGTCCGGAACACTTCATTAATCTTCCGGCATATGTTTCCGGGCCGCCCTCCATGAAGAACTGGCTCCACAATCCGAGGGATGACAAAGAGTCCATCCGGATCGCTGGCTTCATCGACATCAACCGGGAAGAGACCAAACTCTGTGCGGAGGATTGACACGCGTACAGCACGCGACCGTTGGGAACCCCAAGTGGAAGGTGTGATGCGTACAGCAGTAAGTTTCCCTCAGTTAGAAACCAAGGTTTATCGAACCGAGGAGTCAAGAAGCACGTTGAAGGTTGATGGCGGCGAGATGTAGTGCGGCGCAACACCAGGGATTCCGGCGCCAACGTGGAACCTGCACAACACAAACCAAGTACTTTGCCCCAACGAAACAGTGAGGTTGTCAATCTCACCGGCTTGCTGTAACAAAGGATTAGATGTATAGTGTGGATGATGATTGATTGCAGAAAATAGTAGAACAAGTATTGCAGTAGATTGTATTTCAGTATAGAGAATTGGACCGGGGTCCACAGTTCACTAGAGGTGTCTCTCCCATAAGATAAACAGCATGTTGGGTGAACAAATTACAGTTGGGCAATTGACAAATAAAGAGGGCATGACCATGCACATACATATTATGATGAGTATAGTGAGATTTAATTGGGCATTACGACAAAGTACATAGACCGCTATCCAGCATGCATCTATGCCTAAAAAGTCCACCTTCGGGTTATCATCCGAACCCCTTCCGTATTAAGTTGCTAACAACAGACAATTGCATTAAGTATTGCGCGTAATGTAATCAATAACTACATCCTCGGACATAGCATCAATGTTTTATCCCTAGTGGCAACAGCACATCCATAATCTTAGAGATTTCTGTCACTTCCCAGATTCACGGAGACATGAACCCACTATCGAGCATAAATACTCCTCTTGGAGTTAAGAGTAAAAACTTGGCCAGAGCCTCTACTAATAACGGAGAGCATGCAAGATCATAAACAACACATAGATATAAATTGATAATCAACATAACATGGTATTCTCTATTCATCGGATCCCAACAAACACAACATATAGAATTACAGATAGATGATCTTGATCATGTTCGGCAGCTCACAAGACCCGACAATTAAGCACAATGAGGAGAAGACAACCATCTAGCTACTGCTATGGACCCATAGTCCAGGGGTAGACTACTCACACATCACTCCGGAGGCGACCATGGCGGCGTAGAGTCCTCGGGAGATGATTCCCTCTCCGGCGGTGCCGGAGGCGATCTCCTGAATCCCCGAGATGGGATTGGCGGCGGCGGCGTCTCTGGAAGGTTTTCCGTATCGTGGCTCTCGGTGCGGGGGTTTCGCGAAGGCTATTTGTAGGCGGAAGGGTAGGTCGGGGCGTCGCGAGGGCCGACAGGTCGGCGCGGCCAAGGGTGGGGCCGCGCCGCCTGCCCTCCTGGCCACCTCGTGGCCCCACTTCGTTGACTCTTCGGTCTTCTGGAAGCTTTGTGGCAAAATAGGACCCTGGGCGTTGATTTCGTCCAATTCCGAGAATATTTCCTTACTAGGATTTCTGAAACCAAAAACAGCAGAAAACAGCAACGGCACGGCATCTTGTTAATAGGTTAGTTCCAAAAAATGCATAAATATGATGTAAAGTATGCATAAAACATGTAGATATTATCAATAATGTGGCATGGAACATAAGAAATTATCGATACGTCGGAGACGTATCAAGGATCTGGTCCGCGTCTTCCTCGCGCGCCGGGTGCTGCCCCTTCAGCGGCGCGCCCACAAGATCAGCGAGATGTCGGGGCCAATGGACCCGACAAGGATCACAACCCATCGGCTTAGCCCTACCGACTTGGTCCTTAAGGCCAAGCAGATCTGCCAGAACCCGCTAAGTTCTAGCGGGAGATATGGGCTGGCCCCCTATAGCCGCCGCAACTCTCCTCCGCGGCGAGTAAGGCCTTGAGATCTTCGGAAAGCTTCTCCGGATAGCACCGCGTGTATTCCGTTCTAATGTGTTGTTTTTGTTTCAGAACTTTCGCCGGATCGGCCAGGAGCATCCGGCTTCCTACACGCCGGATCGAATCTTTCAGGACGACTTCGACGTTGATCCCTACGTGTGGGGAAGGCAGCAGATGGGTCGTACCCACACCCCTCATCCCGGTAAGTATTCCGGTTCGAATGACGAGGTTGTTATACTTGAGGCATTTGGCTCCTTCGCTTTCTCATCCGCCATTTTTTCTTTCTGTAGACCTTCCCTCAGCAGGCTCCGAGGGCCAGAAGAACAAGGCGCCCGCAACCGAGGCCGGCTCAAGCCATGCTCCTCCTGCCAAGCGCTCCCGGCAGGAAGTCGTCAGCGGGAGGAAGGTTACCGCCAAGCATCACCGGAAGATGCCAGTTGCCTCTGGGTAAGCTTCCATCTCTTTCGCTTCGCGGTTCTTTTTCCGGTTGCTCTTCCTCAACATCATTTTCTCTTACTTTTTTTTCCAGGCCTGCCCTCAAGATTACTAAGAGTGCCTCTGGCATGAAGCCGGAGAGCTCTGAGGATTCGCCCATGGCCTCACCTCCTCCTCGACCAAGTCCGGTACCATCTGGTGCCGGCAAACCTTCTGCCTCCTCCCTGGGGGGCAGCACAAGTACGGGGCGTGCGGCCCCTAAACCTCCACAGCACCGCGCGGAGGGGAAACCTGTTTCTCCTCCTAGGACCCAAGATACCGGCGCCGGCGCTGAAGACGCCGGGCAGGGGGAACCTCTGGTTCCTCCTGCCCCGAAGCAGAAAAAGAAGAACTCTTCCTCCCCCTCCAAGACCGTGTCGGAGTCTTCCGGGCCGACCATCTCCTCTCCGGCGAAGGATGCTCCGGAAGCTCCTGAGCCGCCCAAAACTGCGCCAACTCCTCCTCCGGCAACCTCCGTCGGGAAGCCGGCTCCTGCCAAGCCCACGCCGCCAGAGAGTGCGACCACGGACCCATCTTCCGGTTCGCGAACGATGGTCCTGCACACCGGGCGAGCCGCCATGATGGCCTCCGAGGCGGCCTCCGCCCAGATCGGCCGGATCACGGAGTTCCAACGCCAAGGAACCGAGCTGGGCCATCTGCTCGATTACGCTGAAAAGTGGAATCGGGCGGATCTTACCCCTGCGACGCGGGGCCTTGGTAAGGACAAGCTTCCTGCGGTCGACCCCTCCGGCCCCGCAGCACCGCTCAACACTTTAGCCGGCTGCGGCGCGCGGTCAGGGAGTTTGACAACGCCTGGCACGATGCCAGCAGCAACGTGACGGTAAGCCACACAACTCAATCTTTTCTTTCCAAAATATGAAGATTATGTATATCCTCCCAGTCCCCGAGTTTCGGGTTGAGAGCGCAGTTCTCAGCGCGAAACTTTGCTAAAAACACGAAAAACCGGCATAGCCAGTCCCCGAGTTTCGGGTTGAGAGCGCAGCACTTAGCGCGAAACTTGTTAAAAACACCCAAAAAACCGGCATAGCCAGTCCCCGAGTTTCTGGTTGAGAGCGCAGCTCTTAGCGCGAAACTTTTCTTCTTGCCGGCATCTTTTCTTACTGAAAACTTTTTCAACTTGAACAGAGCACGACGGATGCCTGGAAGGAACTCTTTGAGGAGCTTCTGTGGGAGCACCGGGAGCTGTCCGAAGCGCACAGCAAGTGCCAAGGTTAGTCCTTGCTCATCCGGCTTCTTTTTACCGGTTGCTTTTTCTTTTCAGCATTTGCTAACTTTTTGCATTCCAGCGCTTCCGGAAGTCTCGCTCGAGGCTCTCTCTGCCGAGCTTGCCGCGCTCAAGGGTACCATTTCTTGCTGTTACTTCCTTTGCATGTTTCATCCTACCGGATTTCTCTTTGCTAACAAGGTTCTTCCGGATTTCAGCCGAAAAGGAGCAGGTCACCACCGCGCATAGCGAGATGAAGGAGCATGCCATGGATGCTGAGCTGCGGCACGCGCGCGAGCTCCAAAAGGCCAAAGCCACAGCAGAAGCCAAATTGGATGAAACTCTGAAGGAGTATACTGACTCCACTGCTGGGCTGCGGAAGGAGCTGGAGGAGGAGGCTGCCGCGCGGAAGGCTGCGCAGGACAAGATCGCCCAGCTCACCGCTGATCAAGCCGACTATGACAAGATGGTGATGCAGATTGATGCCCTTGCCTGCAGTAAGTGATATCTTCCCTTTTTTCTCTTTCTTAGAACGGTTAGTTCATAACGGTATGTTCTTACACCGGTTGCTTTTCCTTCTCTCTGCAGAGATCTTTCCGGAGTCCCAGAAGCACGCGATTGCCAAGGTCACAGAGCACAGGGCCAAGCAAACTTTGCCAAGCCCGGATGCGCCCTGGGACGGCTACGACTATCTGGTCGCGCTCTCCGCTCGGATCCGGCACGCGCGCTCCGTCGACCGGCACATGAAGGACCTCCCGGATGCTGCGCTCCAAATTTTCAAGGTGTTGTGGCCTGGGGAGCCAGTGCCTGACAACGTCACGCTGGTTGCTGAGCGCCTGAAGGATGCAGGCCGGAGGATCCACGAGTGGAAGTGCTCAGCTGCTCGTGTCGGAGCGGATGCGGCACTGCGCATCGCATGCTCCTAGTATGATGACCTGGATCTGGACGCCTTCCACGCCCTTCGCGGCGACTCGCCTTCTGAGAAAGATCCGGTCCGCGTTGCCAAGCGCCAAGACTGCGCCTACCACATTGCCGAATATGCTCACATGCGCACCTTCATCCCTCCTCCTCCCGACGTCAAGGATGCGATTTCCGATGATGAGGGAACCGTCGAGGACGAGGAGGATGAGGATGCTGAAGAGGGCGCAGCGGATCCGGAAGAAGGTGACGCTCCTCCGGAAGCCCCTGCGGCTGATGAGCAGCCTCCTATCGCCTGAACTTGTTATCTTGTGCCCTGTTATATCTGTTGCCTCAAAAACTTTCAAACTTGTTAAATTCTACCCCGGTAGGCCGGGGGTTATGATGTAAGATAAAACTCAGCATTTCTTTTGCTTTGTTCTACAACGATTATGCTTATGCTGGTATCTGTTTACCGGTAAGTATTTAAGTTAAGTTTTATGTGCTAACTTAGCATTTTGCATATCATTTGCTTTGATCTTGAACTGTGAAGATTCCGGAATTGTTTCGGCATCCAATCCGATGCACACTTGGTTCTTTTGCTTTGCCTCTACCTACCTCTCTGGGTTTTTTGGCGTATGAGTCACAAAGTTCTTTTGCCAAGCAAGCACTTTCTTGAACTTAGAAAAAATTCAAAATTTTTCACAAAAAACCGGTACAACCGGGGTTAGTTAAACTTTTCCGGATTGATTGTTCCCATTCATCCTCTTCGTGTTTCACGTGCTTAGTTCCTACCGGTTTATCTTTCTTGCCATGAAGCCGGTCTGCGGACAACAGCATAGTCGAAGACTCCGGTAGGTTTTGCACGTTACTAAGCCGGAAAGAAAAAATGTTCACCAAGCAACCGGTAAACTGAAAAAATAAACACATTGCATGCAATTTTCGGTAGAGGCAGTCCCCGAGATTCATTCGAGGTGCCGGCATCTTTATTCATAGTACTTAAGGTACGAAAAGGAACTTCTTACAGCACAACTTCAGGAATAGAAAGGACGCAGTAGTGCTATGTTCCATGGGCGCTTGGTTTCTTCTCCAGACCTGTCCGCCTTTCCTTTCTTCGATTCCTGTGCGTCGATTAAGTAGTAGGCATCATTGTGCAGAGCCTTGCTCACAATGAAAGGTCCTTCCCATGGGGGTGAGATCTTGTGGCGTCCCTCAATGCGCTGCACTAGGCGTAACACCAGATCTCCCTACCGGAACACCCTCGGGTTAACCTTCCGACTATGATAGCGTCTGAGGTTCTGCTGGTATATGGATGTTCTTGCCAAAGCCAGCTCTCTTGCTTCCTCTAGCAAGTCCACATCATTTCTCGGGCCTCTTTTACCTCTTCTTCGGTATAGAGTTGAACCCTTGGTGAATCATGAATGATATCGGTTGGGATCACGGCTTCCGCCCCATAAACCATGAAGAACGGAGTGTATCCGGTAGACCTGTTCGGCGTCGTCCGGATGCTCCACAGCACGGATGGTAGCTCATCTAGCCAGCATCCTGGTGACTTTTCAAGCGGTTCGATCAGCCTCGGCTTGATACCGGAAAGAACCAGAGCGTTTGTCCTTTCAACCTGGCCATTGCCTTGGGGGTGTGCTACGGAGCACAAATCCAACCGGATATTGTTATCATCACAAAATCTTTTGAACTCACCTTGAGCAAAGTTTGTGCCATTGTCTGTGATGATGCTGTGTGGGTACCCATACCGCAAAATCACATCTTTTAAGAATTTCACAGCCGTATGCCCATCACACTTTGCAATAGGCTTCACTTCCAACCATTTGGTGAACTTATCCACCATTACCAGCACATGTGTCATGTTGCCCCTTGCGGTTTTAAATGGACCTACCATGTCAAGGCACCAAACAGCAAATGGCCACGTCAATGGTATAGTTTTGAGACCAGACGCTGGGGTATGATTTTGCTTGGCGTACCGCTGGCAGCCGTTGCATTTTCGTACCAAGTCCTCGGCATTTTCCAAAGCGGTAGGCCAATAGAACCCATGCCGGAACACTTTTGCCACTAAGGCCCTTGAAGAGGCATGGTGCCCACATTCTCCTTGGTGAATCTCCACCAACATTTCTTTTCCCTCTTCCGGTTCCACACATCTCTGGAGTACACCGGTAACACTCCTTTTGTACACCTCACCGTTGATGATAGTGTCACTACAAGGGAAAGGCCTACTGCCGGCGCACCAAATAGGCTTATTGCCGGCGCACCTAAGCCCGCCGGTGTGAACGGGCCGGTGATAACAGCTCATTGCTGGCGCGCCTGGATGTTCGCCGGCGGTAAGGCAGCTACTGCCGGCGCACCGCCCTGATTCGCCGGCAACTACCATATTCCACCGGCGCACTTGTTGCTGCGCCAGCAGTAGGGATGCCAGCACTGGCGCGTTCTTTGTGCGCCGGCAGTAGGTAATGTAGGTTCGCCGGCAGTAGCAGTCGAAAATACAATTTTATAGCCATTTTCCAGCTTATTACAATGCATATTTGCAAATTTATACAACAATTCATATTTGTACAGCAGCACATGCAATATGAGAAGCACATAGAGAGTCAAGTATCATTTCGGTATCAATACACAAATAGACAAGTCTCGTTCCGGAATGTTGATTCATACAACACAAGTGCATATGCAACACCGAACGACGAAGTTTCACAAAGTTAGAAGTCTCGGTACATAGTCGTCACAAGTATCGTCATACACCTCACAATGTAGGTCCTAACCTAAACTACAATCACATAGAACATGACCAACATGGTCACGATGACCATCATCACGAAGGCCATGGTCTTCATCCGGTTCCTCCTCATGTCCCTCATCTCTCCCGCTAGATAACGGGCGTATCTTCCTTCCGCCTCCACCCTAGTGGGGTATCCCTTGTAGCTGTTGCCGCTAAACGGTGCACCTGTCTCCGACAGTCCTCCCAGTCGTCGTAGACTCCAGGAACCCTCCCCTTGTACACGACATATGTCATCGGCATCTCCATTCACAAGACAAGTAAAACGTTAGTACCAATGCAATGAACAAGTGCCAACTCAAATAAGAGACAAGTAGTATGAACTAAATAGCATGTGCCTCATACTTTGTTGGTCGAAATAAATAATAACATACAAGGATGGGGTCAGTGAGGCTAGGTAGGATGCACAATAGATTGATATTTGTGGCCATCACACCAAGCCTCACCGGCCCCACCCCGGAGTGTACAAGTGACCGAACATTTTAATCATCGGCCAATGCAATTAAGAAGTGCGAACTCAAATAGAAGACAAGTAGTACGAATTAAATAGCGTGCCTCATACTTTGTCGGTCGAAACAAATATTAACATCCAGGGATGGAGTCAGTGAGGCTAGGTAGGATGCACAATAGATTGATACTTGTGGCCGTCGCACCAAGGCTCACTGGCTCCACCCCCGAGTGTACGAGTGACCGAACATTCTAATCATCGGCGAACTCCAAATACGAGGCAAGTAGTGGTCGAGTAAATGCAAATAATTATTAAGCTATGTACGCCATAATCTTGAAATATATAGCAAAGTAAATGAAACTATAGACACATGTTCACATGCACATTCATACAACTAAATAAAAGCAACTAGTCGATTCTATGGGAATATATAGCAATTATTACAATACGGAAGTTCAAGGACATATCGTTCAAGCTTTAGCAAGTGTTCCCGTCGTAGGATCAGGTTGTATGCCTAGGGGGGAATGGACGGCAGCCCTCAAGCGAGTTGAACGGCCTCTCATCACGCGACATCTCCAAGCGGAGTTCTATCTCGTCATTAGGTGGTAGACCGTAGCCGTAGAAGAACTCAGACCTATTGTTGACATCCTGCAGGATTATCGTGCAAATGAACTGCTGGATGCGACCCCAGTTCTTTCTAATCTCTCTATCAGGGACATCCGCCATGTTTGCAAACCTGTTTTTGAGATTCTCTGGCAGCAACATGTCATCTGCGTACTTTATGTACTCCTGCATCTGAAGGATGGCGTACCACGCGTCCATCCCATTGTCGGGTGTCGACTGCCTGAGGCAGGGGAAGTTGGTTGTGTGGGTTAAGACCAAGCCTCCTCGGGATTTCCTCTCTACTTTGAGGGGGCCTGCCTTGTTGGCGAAGCCGGTGAGAGCATCATTGAGAAGGGCCTTGATGTGGGTGTAGTCTTTCTTGTGGTCCCTACCCGAGTCGAGATAGACTGCATGCGAGTGTTGCGGGTGCACGACGATGAGGGTGCAGAACTTGTCTCTGCGGAAAACACACGGATTAACCTTTGGAAATGCAAATGGAGATATAGGATAGAATGGTAATGGGGGACTAGCGAGTGATTACTTACTCGGGGAAGTAAGGGATGAGAATAGCGCCCTTTTTAATGTTCGCCAGCATGAAATCCTCGACCTGCTGGGTGGCAATCGCCCGATCCCCAGCGTTGCAGATGATGCTCTCCCGCATATAGAAGGGGTCCATTATCGTGATGGTCGGCGTCTCCTCCTTAACAATCTGGGTAGACAAGCTAAGAGCAACTAGGCGAACCACACTAAAGTGGAGCGCTTGCATGCGATAGATGCTGAAGATGTCGTTGAACCGGATGAAGCACAAGTCCGCGGGGTACTTCTCGACGAAGTTCATGCCAGTTGGCACCTTCGCCACGAAGAGAGGGTAACCAGGATCTTTTGATTTGAGAAGAAGGTTCTCCACATGCAAGACAGTCTCATGCAAGCTCCTCATATCCGGGGTGAGTTTCTTCACGACATGCTCCGGCAGCATCGGTTGACCCAAGTTGTCAAGGAGTGGGACCTTGTCCTTGGATTTGGCCGCTGCCGCCTTGTCTTGGGCGTCCTTCTTATTTTGCCTCTTCCTCTTCTTGGGTTGTACTACTGGACCCTCCATCGCCGTAGTGGCCGTAGCACGGAGTGTGTTTGGGCTCAACATATTTTTGACGGCGGCGGTGGCGACCTCCTCAGGATTTTCCTCCTCAGCCGTTTCTTGAGAATCGAACAGCTTCTTGGAGCACACATATTTCAAGGCCGGCGCATCCTCATGGGCAACTTGTGAAGACATAGGAATATCCCATTGGAAGTTCTCACGTTCGTATTCCTCGGCCTCGGCGCAGCTGGCTGTTGTGGTGGGGCACGCGACCTCTGGCGCAGCTGGCCGTTCTGGTGGGCGATGACCACCGGCGCCGCTGGCTGTCGTGGAGGGACGCTGACATGTGACGCTGCAAGGTGCTTGTCTTTGCTTGCCGTCGACCCCGAGTAGGTGTTCATCCGAATTAGGGTCTTCGGCCATAGCAGTACCCAACCCTTCAGTGAGGCCAGATTCAACGGGCTATCGTCATCGGCACCATGCGGTTGATTAGGAGGAAACAAATCCTCATAGCCCGGTAACGCCCGATCCACTTCAACCCGGTAAACGTCATCCGCCATATCTCGTGTGTGCCACTTCTTATCCAGGGGCCGAAGGATGGACCCCCTCGCGACGTCTTTGAGTTCGTCGTTTACTCTCATCAGGAAGGTGCATGGCGTTGAGAGCGCCTGCGAGAACATGTGTATGGCGTTAGAGAGAGGGCAAGGATGATGAAACTAATATATTAACTTGATGTACACATTAGTTAATTACCGTGAGGGCGTTGAGCTCGGCTAATGTCGACGGGCCACATGCGGCGGCGGGCGTGCAAGTGACGGAGGGGCTGCTACCCGGCATGGACGGTGAATCCTAGCACCAGCGACATTGCCGGCGGCCGGAGGAGTCTCCATTATAACATTGTCATTGCCGGCGGACGGCGGCGCCATCGAGTTGCTGTCATCGAAGCTAACCACTTGCATTTTCGGCGGGGGGGGGGCTTGTTTGCCACCCTCATACCACGCGTGTAGAGCGTTGAAATCTGCTTGGACTGAAGCGGCGACTTCAGGTACGAGTGTAGCTTTGAGTTGCGGTACCAGTTGCGGTACCAAACCAGCTTGGACTTGGGCTAGGATTGACTCCCTCATTTCCTCCGCCTTCCTCTGCTTCCTCTCATTGCGCGCATTTTTATCGGCCGCAGACGACAAGCCGTAGTGATCATGCTTGTGGCCTGTACCGGCGCCAGCCACACGGCCTCTATGCAGCCTTCTCGTAGGTGAATGCTCATTGACGATGTTTAACGCCCGTACGAGAGGCTTGTCCCATGCTACCCTGCCCGTCGACGCCTGGGATGAGGAGCTATGGTCACCTTGAGAAAGTCTTTGTCTTTCTTCTTCCTGCGGAAGAAACGTGAACCATTTAGAAATGTTGCTACTATTATATGAACGATACTTGATCTAATAAAACCGGTAAATTGCTTACCAGTTTTTTCTCCAACGACAGGACCTTCTGGTCGTTCGTGAACCAAATTATGTCGGTTATGACATTGGGGTCCGTGACAAGTTCCCCGGTTAGTTTCTTCTTATGGTACCGGGACCTGATGAATCTTCTTTCAAGCGGGTCCTTGTACTTGAGCCAGGGGTTCTCAATGCCGGCCTTTACATACGCCTCGTCCTCCTTCGCCCAATAGGGCTCCTTTCCCTCGTACCCACGGCTCCCAAGGTTGTGGTTGCCGATGTTAAGCTCCCGCATTTCCTTCCCCCACAACTTGCGATTCTTCGTCGCTTGTAGCTCTTCATTGGCCACAAAAGCATCAAAGTCCGCCTGGGAGACATGCGGAAAGGCAGAGTGGACCTCTTCGAAACCTTTGCCGTCAGCAATCATCTTCCACACCATGTACTTATAGCTGCTGAGGTGTTTGGTGAACTTCAGGAGGGCTTGTGAGTTCACAATGTTCTTGGATTCATGAGTGGAGGCGTAGTCGCCTAGGAACTTGTATCGTGAGTGCAACCTCGCAATGAGCTGGGCTCGCAAATGCGCTTTGTTCTCAGCTCGGAGATCCGTCTCGTTGAGATTGATGACCTCTCGGAGGATACATGCCAGTTGGTTGCCGTACCCCTTGGCAACATCCTTAGGCTCCACCGGCAAACCACTGGCGGGGTCCACCTCTTTGACTGTGTCTCTGCCGGTGCCGACCGTGTTTGGCGCCTTGCCTTCCGCGGCCTCTTGGAACCACTTGTCCCGGTGGCAGTACTCCGGCGGCGCCGCTAGGATCGTCGCCGCTTGTCTCGCCGCCACCCCGGTGGCGCCGGTTGCCTCATCGCCGCTAGGCTCGTAGGTACTACCCCCGGCGGCGCTTGCCTCGTTGCCGCTTGGCTCGTCGGCACTACCCCCGCGGCATCCTCCATCTCATGGTCCTCGTCGCCGCCAACACCAGCGGCCTCGGCATCCTCCTCCGTCCTAAAGAAGTGCCTATTGTAGTGCTCCTCTAACTCTTCTTGAGACGACATGGTGGCTTGCACTAATAGAAGATGAAAAAGAGTTAGAATTCACGGAAAAATTCGGCATGACCTTTGCTAAAAATTGGTCATGCCGAGTGCTAGAATTGCGGAAATGAATCGACATTTCGGCACTCAATAGCAACTCAATCCCTGCAAACATATATATACAACTCAACCATATATAGCATTTCCAACATCACATCTACATCCATTTGCAACAACTTAGCATTAAAACATCACAAAAATGACATGATCTAAACCAACAGTAGTACCAACAGTAGTAGTACCAACAGCAGTAGTATTTGTTTATGACAGCCATGAAAAGAAACCATGCTTGGCTCCAAGAACTTACTAACAATAACCTACATACTAAACAGCATCCAAGAATGTGTAAAACACATGGTCTAAACCAACAATAGTACCAACAGTAGTAGTAGAAAACAGCTATATATAGCACCAACTATATAGCAGCAACTATATATGAACCAAGCTACTACATTTGCATTTCATCTAAACCAACATAAATCAACTAAATGAACCTAGCTAGCTACTGCATTTTGCATTTTCAACTTGATTGCAGTAGCATTAGCATGAACCAGAGAATGCATTTCATTAGGCATTTAAATGAACCCAATTTATTTCCAGAGAACCATGTACATCTGAATATATGTATACAGTTAACATCAAATCTGGCCCAGTATTTGTACTTCTCAAATTATGTTTACAGAACCAAAGGAGCCCAGTAGCATTCTTTCTTTTTTGATCCATTGATCCAGAGAATAAATGCAGTAGCATTTTTAAACCAGAGAACACCAGTCAAGATGCTAGCATTTTCTGGGCATTTTATAAATGGTTTGGTGAACTAAACCTGCTGCTTCTTTACCTAGCAAACCAGAGAATGAATTCATTTTAGTGCTCTATCAAAATTTCAAACCAGAGAATGAATTCATTTTAGTGCTCTGTCAAAATTTCAATTAAATGAAACCTACTGCTAGCATTCAAAATTTTATGTATAACTTATAATGAAAAATTGAAACCTACTGCTAGAATTTGAAACCAATTTTTAGCATTCAAAAATTGAAACCTACTGCTAGCTAAACCACCCTATTTGCATTTAACTAAACCAAACAATTGCCAATTTTTTCAAACCAGAGAACCAATTGGTTTAGGGTTGAACAAATTCAAACCAGAGAACCCTATTTCCAATTTGAACAAGGAAATTGCAATATGGTTCATTTAAAAATTACTACATTTTCATTTGCATTGAACAGCTACAAAATCATATAACCAGTGATAGGGAGCAATTCAGAGATATAAAATAGCATCACTGGATATGTAGCACAAATACACATCTATCAAGCCTGGCATAATCAGAATGATTCAAAGTAATCAATAAGTCACCAGCAAGGCACCTAGCCACAACAAGCTATCAATTAAGCCCCATTAGGTAAATTTGCATTAGGCATTTGCAAGCATCTGAATTTCAATAGCAAAACCAATTTAGCAGTAGGTAAATCAATTTTTCTTACTGCAAGCAATTCAATGTACAAATTTTCAGAGAGCTACTGCAAGGACTAAACCATGCTTCCATCCCCTGCCCTCAATCAGATGAAACAACTCTATTACAAGTTAGAATAAATAACTTAGCATAAATAAGATTATTCCAAATCTGCTGCAATGTTTTTCTTTTAAATAAGGTTATTCATAAATGTTATTTTCATTTCATGTAGAAACTAAACCTAAGCATCTGCAAGCCCTTCACTTATTTAAAATGTCAGCCATTCTATTCTTCTATCCTAGCAGTAGGTGCATCATTAGTTGAATTGGTTCACAGAGAAAGAAGCTTTGGTTCACAGAATTTGGCCAACTCTAGCAGTATCCGCAACATGAATTTAGTTTTTAGAGAGCAATCCTAACCCTAACTAGCATCTAGCAGGAACCCTAACCCAAACTAGCAGTAGGTAATTCCCTACCGAGGAGGGAAGGGGAGAGGGAAGCTCACCGTGGCCGGCGCGCGGCTCCTTTTTCTCCAATGGCGGCGCCGACGTCCCCTGCTACGCGCGCGGGTCCAACTCCTTCTCCAACGGGTCTTCCGCGGCGATGTACGGGGTAGGTGGTTGGGGCTGGTGGAGGGATGGTGGAGGACGGTGGCGGGGCAGAACGGCGGCACTCGAGAGGGTGGAGGACGGTGGTGGCAGAAGCTCCGGCCGGCGGCGCTTGAGAGGGGGGTCAGGGGGGATTGAGATGTGTGGCTGGGGAGAAGAAGAGGGAAAACGGTTAAGTCCGAGTTACACATGTGCTAAGGTTATTGCCGGCGCACAAGGTTCCTGGTTCGCCGGGGACAAGTATACCCCCGGCGAACCAGGGTCCTGGTGCGCCGGCAATAACCTTAGCACAGCTGTAACCTTGGACTTGTTTAGCAGTATAGTATGAGTTATACATGCATTACTATTTTTTTTCTTTTCTCTTTATTTTATGTTTCTTTTCTTTTACCCCAAATGCTATACTATTTTATTTTTCTTATCTTTTCAAGATAAGAACAAAGCAATATACATGAGTTATGTAAAAACAAAAAATATGAGTTATACATACACAAAATATTGACCAACACAATATTAATTAGTCATACATAAAATATTGGCCATGACCATATGAGTAGTTATGAATTACACAAATATGAGTTATAGATTGCAAATAAAGTTTTACATCATCGATTGAGAAGAGTGTTTCGCTTTCTTCTTGCTTTTCTTGCTCGTCGTTGAATAATTTAGCCCCGTGTCGTGACTTCTTCTTTTGAAGGGTCGACCTGACCTCGGTAGCGTGGTCCTGCTTCTTCTTGTGGTGTATGTTGTGTCTTCGTCCTCGGATTCTTCCATCATTGGGTCTCCGACTTGTCCTTCGAAGTCTTCCTCGTTGGCGACTCCATCCATTCCGACGATGGTCCTCTTGCCTCTCCTCACGATAACACGGCTAGGCCTGGATGGGTCGGTTATGAAGAAGCATTGGTGCACGTGTTCTGCCAGTACCCATGGCTCATTCTGCACGGTGGCGTTCGTGGACTTTGATTTGTTGGCTTCGGGTAGAAACATGGTGGTGAAATACCGGTCTTCTTTTGTGATGCTCTTAGCCCATCTGATATGGAACATCGGCACTTTCTCCCCAGCGTAGCTAAGCTCCCAGATTTCCTCGATTCTTCCGTAGTATCTAGTCTTTACGTCACCCGTCCAGGAATCCATCGTTACCCCTGAGTTCTGGTAAACACTGTTCTTGTCTTTTTCTTCCGTGTAGAATGTGTACCCGTTGATATCGTACGCTTGGTAAGTCATGATGTTGGGCGCGGGGCCATGTGACAAGGCCAATACTAGTTTATCCTTGTCAGAATCCATTGGTGGGGGAGTAGCATCAATGTGGTCTTGGAACCAGCGCGCGAAAGAGGAGTTGCTCTCTGTATATTTCTGCTTCCGTCATCATCGGCTTGCCACTGTTCTCTATCATGGTTTTGTGCTCTTTCAACCAAGGATCGATCAAGTCAATGTGTTGTAGCGCTACTAAGTTGGCCCTGTCAAAGTCGGAAGTCCGACCAGACATGTGCACGTGTAGTTCCTTCCTTCCATTTTTGTGGCCTACTCCCTCGAACCTGCGGAGGTGCTTGTTTTGAGGCAAACCAACAGGGTCCTCGATGTCTAGATAATTCGTGCAGAAAGAGATGCACTCTTCGGTGAGCCAGCCCTGGACGATGCTTCCATCCGGATGTGACCTGTTACGAACGTATCCTTTAATGACCCCATTCATTCTTTCAAACGGCATCATGTTGTGTAAGAATGCCGGCCCTAGACGATATCATCCATGATATGGATCAACAGATGGACCATCACGTCAAAGAATGCAGGCAGGGTACATCTCCATCTCACATAGGATCACCACGATCTCTTCCTGGAGCCTTGCGAGTTTCTTCACGCTTATCGACTTCCGAGTTATGACGTCGAAGAAGTTCAGAGCCCAGTCAGCGTTGCACGGACATGGTCATCCATTATACCTCGGATTGCAACCGGAAGAATCTGCGTCATCATCACGTGAGAGTCATGAGACTTCATGCCGCTGAAGTTTCGTTTCTTGGGGTCCATGTATCTGCTTATTAGCCCGGGTAACCGAAGGGCACTTTGACTCCTAGAAGGCAATTGAAAAATTGATCGACCTCGGCCGGACTAAAAGTGAAGCAGGAGGGGGACAGTAATAGTCTGGCTGCTTAATCCTTTTGCGCTTCTGACCGCCGTCCGCCTCCTCCTCCGATTGTCCCTCTTGGGCCGGCGGGATCTGAAGCTCTTCCCTGATGCCCAAAACTTTCAGGTCGTGTCTTGCTTTCGGCCCATCTTTGGTGCGGTCCGGCATGTTGAGAAGAGTGCCAAGCAAGCTCTCGCACACGTTCTTTGTAATATGCATGACATCAAGGCAGTGAGGTGTATCGAGAATTTTCCAGTACGGCAAGTCCCAAAACACGGATCTCCTTTTCCATACACCAATGAGCGGCGTCGTTTCCTTTTTCTTCTTCTCTCCGGGCTTTTGACGAATCTTTCGGCGCAGGGCACTCCTTCCAACCTTTCAGTAATGTATCGATCTCTTCGCCGCTCTTCTTACGTGGAGGTCCTCGGGGTTCATGTGTACCATCGAACAGATCTCCACGCTTTCTCCACGGGTCAGTCTTCTGTAGCCACCTTCGATGCCCCATGTAAACTGTTTTCGAAGAGCCGGGATCCTTACCAAGCTGCAAAAACATCGTCTCTTCCATGCACCCGACACATGCCTTGTGTCCATGGCACACCTGGCACGAAATGTAACCGTATCCGAGGTAGTCCTGCACCGTCGTGATCAACGCGGCTCTCAAAGGGAAATATTCTTCCGCGACGGCGTCCCATGTATCTACCCCTTCCTCCGCCCACAACGTTTCAAGCTCCTCCTTTAATAGTTCGAGATACATGTTGATATCGTTTCCTGGCTGTGTCGGCCCTTGAATTAGCATACTCATCTGTATGTACTTCCTCTTCATGCACAGCCAGGGCGGGAGGTTGTAGGTCCATACAAACACGGGCCATGTGCTATGTGTGCTCTGGTTTCCGAACGGATTGAATCCGTCCGTGCTCGCACCCAACCTGATGTTTCTGGGATCTGCCCCAAAACTTCCGAATTCATTGTCTAATGCTTTCCACTGGCTTGCATCCGAAGGGTGCGTCAGCACTGGGTGCTCAATCCGCTCTTCATCATTCAACACTTCCTCCTTTCTTTCTGCCAGCGCATGAGCTTTGCTTCCTTGCGGTCCGCGTAGAACCGTTGAAGCCGGGGGCGAGCGGAAGTACCACAAAACTTTCCGAGGAGCTTTCTTCTTCCCTTTCTTGTACCGTTCAGCTTCACACACAGGACATTTGGTCTTGTCCATGTGCTCCATGCGATACATGATACGGTCGTTGATGCTTTTCGTGGGGTAAGTCGAGAGGGCACGTGATTCTCTTGGCCTCGGCTAGACTACCAGGACACGTGTTCCCGGCAGGAAGGAGATCTTTCACGTATTCCAGGATGTCGTCGACGCTTGTGTCCGTCCATCCGTGTTTCACCTTCATCTGCAGCACATCGAGAGCTACTCTCAAGCGAGACTCCCCAACCCGCGACCTGAGTCGTACAACGGAGTATTCGAGTCTATCTCGAGTTGCTCAAGCTTTGATTTCCGCTTGGCGCCTTTCGTCTTTTCGAGAAGCAGATCTTGAAGATGAGGTTCCCGCACGACTAAAGCTAGCGGCACCTCTTCGTCGTCGTCAAGGTTATTGTCGTCGTCAAGGTTATCGTCCTGTGCGACAAACTCTTCATCGTCATCAATATCATGATGCCCTCCTTCTTGCCGGCCATTATTACCACCTGCCCCGTCGCCCCAACCTCCGCGCCATCATCACTCATCCATTGAGTGTGTCCATGCATGAAACCATTAGTGAGCAGGTGCCCTGCAATTTGCCTGAATACGGTTCAAACCATTTCCCTCGTTTGCATCTCCGCACGGACACAATACCTCCGTGCGGTTATTTTCATACATGTCGATGATCGCGTGTTTCAGATATCTCATCACGATGCTTTCACTCATCTCGATAACCATTATCGCCTGCACGGTAAGATTATATAATTGATTAGAACCATCCATCCGTCGGTAGTTTTCACGGAAAATTTCGGCATGACCTTCCTACACGGTAGGACATAGGAGCGCCAGAAATGTGCCGAAATGGAAACTTAAAGAATCAACATTTCGGCGCAACGTTGGCAACTCATTTTCAACGCCAACACACACAAGCACAAACACAAACACAACATATATATATGCCACACACGAGCTTTTGCTTCAAATGTCCAATATATATCGATTTCATTCCTCAATTTGTTCATTAATCACCTATTTGTTTGATATATTCGTCAACGAGATCGAGACGACGCGCCGCGACAATGGCGTATGGAAGCCGACTTTCTAGATCTAGATCTAGATTGAGCGGTCAATGCGGGATAGTAGATCTAGATCTACATAGAGGGATGTGGGAGATGCATGTAGGAAGGGAAGATTTGCTCAAAAAATATGATTTTGTTTGGTCAAATTAGCTAAATTGGGGATAGGAATAGGCAAAAATGAGCTGGGTTGGGAGAAGGGTCGGGTTGTGTGGATGAGGAGTGAGTGAAGTGGCTTGTGTGAGTGCTGGTTGGTGGCTGTAATAAGTCCCAGGTTACTGCCGGTGCACCAGGACCTGGGTGCGCCGGCAGTATATAGCCCATCCAGCTATATCTGCTCCAGACCAGGCCCACGAAGCATTGCCGGCGCACCAGCCCATGAGCGGCGCAATAGAATTACCGCCGGCGCGCTCATGGGCTGGTGCGCCGGCAATGCTTCGTGGGCCTGGCCCGAGTTGCTGCGAGGTGTTGCCAGGAAATAGCGTCGGCGCGTCGGATCAGAAGGTGCGCCGGCAGTGGGCGCCCATCGCCGGCGTGGCGCTTATTTGGTGCGCCGGCAACATGTTCCACCGGCGCACGTCCAAGGTGGTGCGCTGGCACCACTTGCCTCCACCTATAGGCCTTTTCCTAGTAGTGTGTATGCCTTGGACCTTCTCTGGATCCTTCTCGACTCATTTTCGTCAACCGGCAAGGTGTCGTTGATCAGGAATTCCTTAATAGGTTCAACCCAAGTTGGCGTTTCCCAGACTAGGAATACCGGTACGTCTATCTCCATATTGTCCACCAGCATAGCTTCTTGGCTTAGACACCGCTCCGGTTTACGGAACAGTCCCGAGTTTACCTCGGTTTCCTTCGTCAATATCCATTGGCACAACATGTGACTCCGGTACAAAAATCGACTCGACTCCGGACTCGGTTTGATTGGTGGAGTCCTAGGTGAGCCAAAGCTACTCCGGAGGAATTTCTGCCGGGAGGAGCTAGCTTGGAGAGAGTATCCGCAGCTTCGTTTTCGCGCGCGGCACATGGTGAAACTCACAACCTTCGAAGAATCCGGCAATCTTTTGCACGTGAAACCGGTATGAGGCCATGTTGGCATCTTTTGGGTCCCAATCTCCGGAACACTGCTGCACCACAAGATCTGAATCACCATAGCAAATGATCCGGTGTGCACCGATTTCTTTTGCGACCTTGAGCCCATGGATCAAAGCTTCGTACTCAGCAACATTGTTCGATGCTCGGAAGTGCACTTGTAAAACATACCGGAGATGATCTCCCTTAGGCAAAGTGAGCACCACACCGGCGCCCAGACCCTCCTTGAGCTTGGATCCATCAAAGTGCATCTTCCAGTACTCTACCTTGTGTTCTGGCGGTTTGTATTGCATTTCCGCCCAATCAACCAAGAAATCAGCTAAAGCTTGTGATTTTATGGCGTCCCTTCTTTCGTAGTCCGGTACATATGGTGATACCTGAATTTCCCACTTGGCAATTCTGCCGCTAGCATCTTTGTTTCCCATGATATCAGAAATTGGTGCCTCGCTCACTACTTTCATGGGATGCTCTTCAAAGTAGTGCTTGAGCTTTGTGGCGGCCATGTACACTCCATAAGTCATTTTCTGGAAGTGAGGGTAGTTTTGTTTTGAGAGGGAGAGCACCTCGCTCAGGTAGTATCTTGCACGGTTTTTCCTTCCTCTTCTCTTTCAACTACAACCACCACACTCACGACCCGATTTGTTGCTGCTATATACAACAGCATAGGCTCTCTTTCTAGAGGCAAAGCCAATATCGGCGCTGTAGCCAGCATTGTTTTTAGCTCTTTGAACGTTGCGTCTGCCTGAGAGGTCCAGACAAAAGTATCGGAATTTTTCATCAAAGCATAGAGCGGTAGGGCCTTTTCTCCCAACCTGCTTATGAACCGGCTTAGCGATGCCAAGCTTCCGGTAAACTTTTGCACATCTTTGAGCTCTTGCGGTATAGCCATTCTTTCTATGGCCCGGATCTTTACCGGATTAACCTCAATGCCCCGGCTAGACACGAGAAAGCCAAGCAACTTGCCGGCTGGTACACCGAAGGTGCATTTTGCCGGGTTGAGTTTCATCCGGAACCTTCTTAGGTTATCAAACGTTTGCCTTAAATCATCGATCAAGGTTTCCTTGACCTTTGTTTTTATCACAATGTCATCCACATAGACTTTCACATTTTTACCGATTTGATCAAACAAACACTTTTGCATGCAGCGCTGGTAGGTTGCACCAGCGTTGCGCAAACCGAAAGGCATAGTAACATAGCAATAAGCCCCGTGCGGGGTGATAAATGCAGTTTTTATTTGATCTTCCTTTTTCAAGGGAATTTGGTGGAAATCGGAATAGGCATCCAGGAACGACATCAGTTCACATCCAGCAGAGGAATCAATCACTTGATCGATCCGGGGTAAAGGGAAAGGATCTTTCGGACAAGCCTTGTTCAAGTTGGTGTAGTCGATGCACATGCGCCACACCTTTGGAGCCTTTGCCTCAAGGTTCTCCTCTTTTTTCTTCTCGACCAGCACCGGATTGGCTAGCCACTCTGTATGCAGTACCTCCACAATGAAACCGGCAACTAACAACTTTGTCACCTCTTCTCCAATAATCTTTCTCCTATCTTCAGCAAACCGGCGCAACGGCTATCTTACCGGCTTCGCATCCTTCCGGACATTCAGAGAGTGCTCAGGCAACTCGCTCGGAACACCTACCAAGTCATCAGTTGACCAGGCAAAGATATTCCAATTCTCACGGAGGAAGTTGACGAGCGCGCTTTCCTATGCCTCACTGAGACCGGCACCGATACGAACGGTGCGCTCTGGTAAGACGGGTCCAGAACGATGTCTTTTGTCTCCTTGGTTGGCTTGAACGTTGGCGCGCCAAGGTTGGCACTCATTGCAGCTAAGCTCAACTGTGAGGACTAAGCCAGCGCAACCGCAGTTTGCATTCTCCTTTTTTCTTCTGCGATTACCAGCGATTCGGCCAGATTTGATCCGGCGGAAGCGGTTTCCAGTGAGACTTTGTAGTTTCCCACAACGGTTAGGGGTCCAGATGGTGCCGGCATCTTAATCTTGAGATACGCCGTATGAGTTGAGGCCATGAACGAGGCCAACGCCGGTCTCCCCAGCAACGCATGGTAAGGATTATCTAGGTCCACCACTTCGAAAAGAACATTTTCCACACGGCAATTGTCACGTCCTCCAAACGACACATCCACCCGGACTTTTCCCATGGGCGAGCAGGACAAACCCGGAACGATCCCATGGAAAGTAGTGTGGGTTGGTTGCAGCATGTTTTCAGTGATTCCCAGTGTACGCATGGTGTGCCGGTACATAATGTTTATGCTGCTTCCATTGTCAATCATCACCTTGCTGAACCGCACTCGAGTTGTAGGCCCATGCATGATAGGGTCCACAACAAGAGCATAACTGTGGTGACCCGGCATACCACTGCATGGTGTAGTATGCAAGTCTGATATAACACCAAGGAAACACCGTTCCACTAGTATCATATCGCTCAGAGTGGTACAACAGAAACATATGCGGGTCCAAGGCATGTCTATAGAATTACATCATTGACTATGTTACATAAGATCATCACAGCCTCCTACTTTACAATGAGGTAAAACTGCAAATAAACTCCAGAAGAATGACTCGTAGTCTAATCTTATCACGAACTCCATTTGTAGAGTATTTAACTAGCTATAGAGGCTATGGATAGATTCTAGCTAATTAGGAGCTAGGCTTAGGAAGCTAGTTCTTTTCTATGGCTAAACTAGGTTTTCCCCTTGATGGATGTGGTATCTGACTCCTCTAACAGGGTTCTGTATCTTGAAGTAGTTGTTGACTCCTCGTTCTTCGAGTTGTACTGTAGATCCTCCTTCGATGCCTCCATATCTAAGCAGGGGATTTAAGAGTGGGATGAGTACGAGCGTACTCAACAAGTTCATTATAGGAAAGAGGTGTTTAATGCACTAGCTACAGCATTAGACCAAAAAGTCTAATACCAATGCAGGTTTTCATAATCATTTCTTCAAAAGGTTGCTTTTATTCAGAAGAACTATGTCCGTCAGCCTTCACCGGTTTACTAGAACTTCATGGAGCTCCTTTCCGGCCGCGTTCGCAGTTCCATATCCCGGAACAAGGAGTGACAGTCACGGTTCTTTACACTCTGCAGAGGTGTGTTGCTTTACCCATAAGAGATCTTAACCTTGTTGCCAACCGAGCACGTTACCCGTCCACACTTCCTTTGGTGTGAGGCCCGGTATAAGGTCTAGCCAATCATGTTCCTCCGCTACCTCGAACACCCACCCGTTGTTGCATGCCCCGACCCTGGGTCCTCGCCGGTCCCATTATTCCCGTAATTTCAGGGTGGACCCCGGCCACGACGACAGTCTGGGATCGAACCAAACTCCTTCGCCGGTAGCTGCAACCCATCATAGACCGCAATACCGTGGGGACTTAGAATGGGTTCCCCACCCACAAGTTGTTCCGCAAGCCGCAACCGCTACGGTATGCACAGCATAACCGTGGGGACTTAGAATGGGTTCCCCACCCACAAGTTGCTCCGCAAGATACAACCGCTACGGTAAGCGCATCCGTTGATGAACGAGAGGTGGAAACACTTTTGACTACTCCGTCCCACTCCGGATCTTATGGTTAACACGGATATTACGGCACAAGAATCACTGTCGACATTTGTTGTTTAATCCTAGATGGATATAAACCCGTGCAATGGAACCTCCACCATATCAACACAATCCATGGTTCCATTGCCCACCACATAGTCATATTCATAGTTATGAAAGTAGTGGTTTTGATTTTTGTGCAATAGTGATAACCATAATACTTTGCAAGTAATTTGATAAAAATACTCAAATGACATGAGCAAGTGATGAACTTGCCTTTCTTGACTGCAAGATTATGCAGGCAAGGTCTTCGATACATAATAACTCCAAATTCTGAAATAGCATCATCGTCCGGAGGACGATGTTTAAAATTGGCAAGGATGCAATAATGCATAAGAATGAGATGCAATCGCTCTAAGCGTGACCTAACCCCGATGAATTAGGATTAGTGAGTGGTAATGATTAGTTCAGGGTGTGTTGCACTTTTTAGAGTGATTCACAAACAAGGTTCTTATTTAGGGTTGGGTTGTTTTAGATTCATAAGCAGGTGGTAAAATGCATAGTAACAATCATATACCCCCAAGAATAGTAGTTGTATAATAGGTAATCAACAGTTGTCAATTTTTAATACTATATGGCATGGTTAATGATTACTTGTTATATTCTTCAAAAGAATAACTTTTGAAGAACATGTTCTTTAATGAAGAACAAGTATGACAGTTGGATTTGTGGGTTGTTAAAGTTTATTCTGGTTCCAAGTAGTTTCTGGAGTGAGTATAAGATGGATCACAACATAGTTGGATTCATCAAAGGCTACAATTTGTAAGGTTGAGTTAAGTCTAAGTATCTTAAGCAATTAATTATTCATGATTGCTATCAAGGTTGATTCATCTTGCTGATGATTGCTAGCTAGGTTTTATAGGTTCTTGTAAGTAGGTTTGATGATGATTCCTTATTTTCTTCAAAAGAATAACTTTCGAAGAACATACTTCTTAAGGAATAAGAAGTATATCAATTAGGGTTGAGGTGGTTTAGGTTTTATTATTGGTTCTATTAAGTAGGGAATAATTGGCTCCTATATAGGAGGGTTGATAAGTATCCAACACTAGTAGGGTTTAGTGGAACAGGGTTCTGTAATGTAAAATAATAGGTATGGTTGTTATTAGGGTTCATCACAATGGTGTGATGCTAGTTAGGGATCAATAAGGATGAGGGCTTTGGTAATAGGATCTAGGGTTTTCACTTGGTTGACCCTACTGGATTATTTAGGTCTGATGATGATGAATACATGGGATACCCACATATTAGTGATAGGTTTTCTACATTTTATGTGGCCAAGACAGGTATTTATTTGCTACTAGGGTTCTATGCTTTGAGAGAAGGTACCATGATCACATGTTCTAACCTAGGGTTTAGGTTAGAAACAATTTAGGGTTTACATGTAATAATGGAACTAGTGTTCCTAATTAATTTAGGGTTTTAGGATTCCACATGAAATGATAAGGTTGTAACATCATTTCATAATGAATTAGGGTTTGCTATTTACCCTATGGTTCAATGATTAATAACTTCATGGTAAAGTTGAAGTTATTAATAACTTGGAAATAAAAATAATATTGAAATTGGCATTTTATTCTTTTTAAATAATTAATAATTAGGTAATTATTAATTAGGGTTTAAATCTCTCTAATAAAGATTTAACAAATAATAAATAAAGAAAATAAGGTTTCATGTTTTTCTTTATTTATTTATAGGTTTTTATTTAATTTGGATAGTTTTCCTAATTTCTGAATTTTAATTGTATTAAGAATTAAAATAAAAAGCTTAAATAACAAGTATTAAATAATTGAATTTTTATTAAAAATAAAAATTTCATTTTATATTTTTATTGGATAGAGTTTACTTTTCTAAGAATTTTGATATATTATTTACCTTTTTCTGAGTTATAATGAATTTTCTACGTATTTATAAAGTTTCAGGAATTATTGAATCGGAATAAAAATAAAGAAAACGGTTTGGTACCGTGGCAGACCTGAGCGTCAGACACTGACCAGTGGGGCTAGTGCCACGCAGGCTGCCACGCGAGCGGAGACTGGTCAAGTTTGACCAGTGGGTTTGACTCCACCGGCGGTTAAACGCCGGTGAGCCCGCGTGCGGCGGCGCCGCCGATTTATGGCGCCCCAGGATGCGCGACTACCACAACCCGAACCCCCTCGACACGCTGAGTCGAATGGTGAGGTTGGTTGCTCGAATGGCTCGCCGGAATATCGCCGGCGACCATCATCTGCGGCGCCGAGCTCCGGCCAAGTGACTAAATACAACTAGGATGCATCACAGGAAGCGAGTAAGGACTCAATCGAAGCGTCTGCTCACCAGAATGCTCCCTGGATGGCCGACGACCTCGATTGCGGTCGGAGACGACGGCAAGCTCAAGATTTCCGGCGAACCCAGGCGAAAGGGAACGCCGAAATTCGCACACCTCCAAGCTCCCCTGGATGCTTGCTTCCGCCCAGAGACTCTACTAGTCGAGGTGCATCCGCTGGACCACCGCACGGTTGCCGAGGCGGCTCCAGTCGTCGGCTTCTTCTCCGACACCGGCGGCCAGACTATGAGAATGGTGTGAGCTAGAGAGCGTGCGGGGGAAAATGAGCTGGTGGAGATGAACAAGGAGGGAATGACGATGCTCCCGATGTTTTTATAGTCCTGGAGGTGGTCTCCAACGCTCTCCCGCCGGCGGTAGCGGTCACGATGCCGTGGTGACTTTGGCACCAATTTGGGCGCGAATCTTGGCGTACATGATGGGGTGGACGCGAGAGAGGTTGTAGGCAGCTCTGGCGTGGTCGTTGGCGTCCGCGCTCGTCCTTATCGGCGACAGTGAGGTGGCCGGCGAAGTGGTGCATGCCTTCGCCGTGTCGTCCATGCGCAGGAGGAAGAACGAAGACGACGCCCCACGAATCGGTGTGCTGGGCTAGCGTTGGGCTGCGGTTTGGGCCAACGTGAAGTGGTGTTGGGCTCCAGCTGCTGGGCTGCTGGTGGGCTACTCCACGGGCTACACGGCCAGGTAAGGTCCAGGTGGTTTTTCTTCTCTCTTCTTTTTCTTCTTTATTTTCTGTTTTGTATTTCTACTTTGAATTTAGATCTGAATTAATTTTCTATCATGCAGGTATTGCAATTTAATTCATACAAGGGTTAGTCCAGGGTACTACAATTTCTTGAGTGGTGTATTTGCAAATTTAATATGACACTATATCATTAATTTATTAATTAGTATTGGTATGTGGATTAAATTTCCATATGGACATGAATTTGAATAATAACTTTGAATTATTCAAATTGTTCTCTAAGTAATATTTTAATGTCACCTTGAAATACTTAGAGTTAATAATACTCTTTTCATGGTTTGGTCTTGGTTATAATGATAAGTGGTTGATAACCACACCTGGATTTAATCATATGATTTAGCTAGTGAGAAATTTTAGGTTCTAGTTATATTCACCTAGTGGCAAAGGGTTTAACTCTCAATTATGGCCTAGGTTTTAATTGTGATCACCCAAGTGATACACAAGCTAGGATTGAGATTTAATTCTAGGTTATAGAGATGAGATGACACCATATTGTATGTGCTAGGGTTTAATCTCCCCTAACCATGATAAGGTGGTTACTTGCTTAATATTTCATGTGCTTCTCTAATTACTAAGATATTGAGAATTAGTTTTATCTCTTACCAATTGGCTTCTATTATTATCCCCATTTTATCATTAAAGTAACTAAGGTGGTTATGGTTCTTTTCATAGTTAACTTTGGTTATATGGATTAATGATTTCTGCTCCTTATAAAGTATGGAGTGTTACTCTAAGGTTTTCTTAGGTTGTTTAATTTAAGAAATATAGATATGGTAGGATTCTAACTGTGAGCACCAAGTGGTTCACAAGTAAAGGTTGGGATATAAGTCTAGGGTTGCTTACTAGTGATCTCCCAGTAATTTCATGTGGGAATGAGATCTACTTATCCTATTAGGGTTTATTCTCAATACCTCAAGTTCTTAGGGTTTATGATCATCACTGAATTAATAATGATCAAGGTTTGGCTTCCTAAGGATCTCTCATTAAATGGGGTTCTCACTTCCATGATCAATTATTATCTTGACCAGCTAAGGTATAGTACTTATACTTTACTTTCATGGATGGGACTACTATGGTTGCCTCTAAAGTTTGTATCCCAGGAGAATGCCTGAGATATTATGTTAGGGTTCTACTCAACAATGATGATATGATCATCTGGTCATAAGAATAGTTCCCTCTCTCAAATCCAGATATTGCCTCATCTATTTTTAGTGTAACTCCATAGCTTGAGTTCTCTCATATAGAATGGTTTATTCTAGGGTTTATGGTGTACCCCTATTATTTATTTAGGTTGCTGAGCTACAGATTCAATGGTCTAACTTAGTTGGATTAGTCTTATCCTTATTTCACTAATTCATGTGTATAGTCTTATTGATATTTGGTTATCCCACCTCTTCAAGATGAAATGGTTGATCTCTTAATACTTTAATTCGAAGGTTGTCTCTTATTCTTAAATAGGTAAAGCTATGATTTGTATAATTGGTCTCTCTCTCATTTGGAAAGGTCTTTAATGCTAATCTAAAGTTATTCTCTAAAGATGATGATGATTTGAATACTTGGATGTATATCCAAGGTTTAACTCAAAGTTTATCATTGCTTCTCTAATAATTATAATAGAACTCTCACCTCTCTAGGTTGGATGTATAATAACTTGGAATAGAGAAGGATATATATATTTCTAGAGTTGATATCCTTTTATGTTTCCAAGAATGGAGTAGTAGGATTACCATGAGGTATCATGGTAGGATCATGGATTAGTTTAAGACATGGAAAAGATAATCGAGATTGGTTTCTCCATTTATTGTTACTTGATTTCCAAATAGATGTATATTCATATGCTATGGTAAGGATTACCATATTATAATCTTTTATAAGATCAAGCATTTGATCATTGAGTAAAGTGTTATTGTGTTGATTATTAGTTCCATTTGATCTAGCCCCTTAGATCAAATTACCTCTACCCAAAAACAAGGTTTTAACAAAGTCACATTGAGGTTTATAGCGCTTGACTTGATGAGCTACTTCAATTCCACCAAGGTCAAGTGAAACTTCAGTTACTGTGACTGTTTTACTTTAAAGCGCGAAAATTCCCCAGATTTTCTATGCATGAATGCAATGCACACATCTGTTTCCTCTATTTTTGTAACCCCAATACCTGGGATATTACAGTCTCTACCCCTTAAACTAAACTTCGTCCTCGAAGTTTGATCTCTCTCACGTTTCCTAAGTGCGGATCTGACTTGTGCAGACTTAACTTTTCTAGAACTCCATAGTGATCTCCCTGGATATAATTGAATATATCCCTTGTCCAGATTCTTCCTGGAATCCATTAGTATCTGTCTCTGAACCATGGTTCTTACTTTAATTCATTGATTTCTTCCAACTCTATAAGTTTGTTTCCTTTCTCATTGAAGATTCAATGATTGAGACTTCTTTTTGTCCTGACAGTCTTAATTGAGGATTAATTGGATAACATTCTCCTATTTGATAAAATAGGTCTTTGTTTTTCCCTTACTACCAAAAGTGCAGTAATGGTACTTGGTAAGGCACTTACCATGGAAATGGTTGTGATGGCTTATTTCCCTAGGAATGGATTAGACTCATTTAGTCCATCCAATCAGGGTTTATAATTGATACCTATAACTATTTTGGGTCTTTAGGTTCCATGAAAGGAATCATTCTATTAGTCTTTAGTTTTGGTAAGATCAATCTCCTTCGGTCTTTAGCTTTCTTGAGCTGTATTTGGTCTATGGTATTTTCTTCGTCCAACTTCTTTATGCTTAACTTACTTGAGCTTTCATACTTCTGAGTAAATACTACTCACTTTCTCAAGTGATAGACCACTTCTTACTTCCTCGAGGTATGTTCCTCGGCTTCTGGTCTGACATCCTTCTGAAAGTAATGTTCAACAATCTTATGAAAATAAGATCAAACTTCCTCTCAGTTCAGACCTTCTGCTTCTATCTAGCTTAGAGTATTGAGTTATTGTACATCAAACTCAATCTTTACTCTACCCCTTAGAGTTTTCTTATAGTCTTCAACTCCTTTTCTTCCAACTATTGGACTTATGGTTGGAATATTGGTCTAAGTATAGCTTTGGTTTGTACTTCTTCTAAGGTCTCATGAAGAATGTTTGTGGTATATCCACTCAGTTGTGGACATCCAATGTGAATCCTTCGACTTAATGATTATAGGTCATTGTTATTTGGTTAACAAAATTTTATTTGTTCACAACTTCTTGTTACAAATAATTAAATCGTGGACTATTTATAATACCAACTGATACTAACTGTGGCTATTTGATATCTAAAAATGGATTCTATTATAGGTTCTGATCAACTGAACGAGATATCTTCTGCTTTATCTCGCAGTATTGATCCTATATCAATTGTGGTCTTCGGATATCAACTATGGTCTTCTTTTATCTGCTATGGTTTCATAAGTCATCTTCCGTTTTCGAGGGTTCATTGGTGCAAGAAAACCACTAGCTGACACTATGAATATAGTATCCTAAGTGATTTCCCATGCATTCCCTCTTATGTGTTGACTATGGATCTGCTTCAGCTTTACCATAATCACAAGATTTCTCACCTTCATGCTTCTAATGTACTAAAGTACTCCTTTGTTGAGGTAAAGCATGAGTTTTGATTGGTACTTCCTTCAGAGTATTGTGGTTACTTCCCACAACTTTGTTTCTTTCTCTGATGAACCTTTATCTTGTCTTCAGAATTTTCAGAATTCGTCACTTCCTCACACGAATACTATTACCCTCTAGATCTATAGCATCAAGTAAGAACTTGATATTGCAACATGCATTTGCATATCAAAGTCAAACTTCATGTATGGACCTAGTCAAACAATGAAAATCCAAGAAAATCCAAGAAGATTCAGCTTTGTGCTTATAATACACATCATCATAAGCCTGAATATACTAGTTGAGTAAGACATCTCTAAACATCAGGCTCTGATGTGTAGTATATAACACCACATAATATAGGTTTATATTGTGATACTTAGCACAAATATATGGAATTCTACTATTTGTCTCAACCTTTACCTTAATTGCACAATTGCAATGAGATAAACTTGAAACAAAGTGGTCTAGGATAACTAAGATTAACCTAATTTTCTTTGGAAGTACGAACTTAACTTCTATTATGTTGAGGACTACCTCACATGCTATCTCTAGATTCCAATATAGCTACTCTAATCTCCTAACTATTAGAGCATAGCTCCTATATTTCCAAGTGTTTCTATCCTAAGATTATGGTCATGCTGTGCTTGGCACACTTCCCATGGTTTTGGAACATAATTCTTACACTATTATTGAACAACTGGCTTCTTATTGTTCTCCTCCTAATATTATGATGTTCTAGTTCATCACATAATGACTCTCAAGTGAATCACTATGATTACTATCTCTACCATGTAAGTAGACATATTTTATTTCTATCACTCTTCCTTTCCTCCCATGATTGACTCATCATGGTCTTTACTTCCTCATATGACTTCATAGTTATCACTTACTATCAATTGTTTCACCTGTCTAGATAATTTTACTAACTCATTACTTAACTATAACATGTGTTGGTACACATCTTCCAATAGGATAGCTTCCTTATGGTTGTATCCTCTCTTTGGACTACCATGTATTGTATACCAACTGTGATCTACTCATATATTGTTTTAGGGACTTAATGGTGTGCTACATGTTTAGGATTAGCTAACTAATTTCACTTAATCTTGGTAAGCTAGGTAAGAAATGTTGACTCAAGTGTGTCAGGATTATTCTCAAGTGAATATCCATCTCAAGTCATAAGAAGTATTTGGTTTACCTAGGACAACTTCCTATAGACACTACCAATCCTATAGGTCTCCTTTAAAGGGTTTTAATCCTAGGGTCAAAGCATTTGCTCTGATACCAACTGTGGTGACCCGGCATACCACTGCATGGTGTAGTATGCAAGTCTGATATAACACCAAGGAAACACCGTTCCACTAGTATCATATCGCTCAGTGGTACAACAAAAACATATGCGGGTCCAAGGCATGTCTATAGAATTACATCATTGACTATGTTACATAAGATCATCACAGCCTCCTACTTTACAATGAGGTAAAACTGCAAATAAACTCCAGAAGAACGACTCGTAGTCTAATCTTATCACGAACTCCATTTGTAGAGTATTTAACTAGCTATAGAGGCTATGGATAGATTCTAGCTAATTAGGAGCTAGGCTTAGGAAGCTAGTTCTTTTCTATGGCTAAACTAGGTTTTCCCCTTGATGGATGTGGTATCTGACTCCTCTAACAGGGTTCTGTATCTTGAAGTAGTTGTTGACTCCTCGTTCGAGTTGTCTGTAGATCCTCCTTCGATGCCTCCATATCTAAGCAGGATTTAAGAGTGGGATGAGTACGAGCGTACTCAACAAGTTCATTATAGGAAAGAGGTGTTTAATGCACTAGCTACAGCATTAGACCAAAAAGTCTAATACCAATGCAGGTTTTCATAATCATTTCTTCAAAAGGTTGCTTTTATTCAGAAGAACTATGTCCGTCAGCCTTCACCGGTTTACTAGAACTTCATGGAGCTCCTTTCCGCGTTCGCCTTCCATATCCCGAACAGGGAGTGACAGGTCACGGTTCTTTACACTCTGAGGTGTGTTGCTTTACCCATAAGAGATCTTAACCTTGTTGCCAACCGAGCACGTTACCCGTCCACACTTCCTTTGGTGTGAGGCCCGGTATAAGGTCTAGCCAATCATGTTCCTCCGCTACCTCGAACACCCACCCGTTGTTGCATGCCCCGACCCTGGGTCCTCGCCGGTCCCATTATTCCCAATTTCAGGGTGGACCCCGACCACGACGACAGTCTGGGATCGAACCAAACTCCTTCGCGGTAGCTGCAACCCATCATAGACCGCAATACCGTGGGGACTTAGAATGGGTTCCCCACCCACAAGTTGTTCCGCAACCGCTACGGTATGCACAGCATAACCGTGGGGACTTAGAATGGGTTCCCCACCCACAAGTTGCTCCGCAAGATACAACCGCTACGGTAAGCACATCCGTTGATGAACGAGAGGTGGAAACACTTTTGACTACTCCGTCCCACTCCGGATCTTATGGTTAACACGGATATTACGGCACAAGAATCACTGTCGACATTTGTTGTTTAATCCTAGATGGATATAAACCCGTGCAATGGAACCTCCACCATATCAACACAATCCATGGTTCCATTGCCCACCACATAGTCATATTCATAGTTATGAAAGTAGTGGTTTTGATTTTTGTGCAATAGTGATAACCATAATACTTTGCAAGTAATTTGATAAAAATACTCAAATGACATGAGCAAGTGATGAACTTGCCTTTCTTGACTGCAAGATTATGCAGGCAAGGTCTTCGATACGCAATAACTCCAAATTCTGAAATAGCATCATCGTCCGGTAAGGACGATGTTTAAAAGATTGGCAAGGATGCAATAATGCATAAGAATGAGATGCAATCGCTCTAAGCGTGACCTAACCCCGATGAATTAGGATTAGTGAGTGGTAATGATTAGTTCAGGGTGTGTTGCACTTTTTAGAGTGATTCACAAACAAGGTTCTTATTTAGGGTTGGGTTGTTTTAGATTCATAAGCAGGTGGTAAAATGCATAGTAACAATCATATACCCCAAGAATAGTAGTTGTATAATAAGTAATCAACAGTTGTCAATTTTTAATACTATATGGCATGGTTAATGATTACTTGTTATATTCTTCAAAAGAATAACTTTTGAAGAACATGTTCTTTAATGAAGAACAAGTATGACAGTTGGATTTGTGGGTTGTTAAAGTTTATTCTGGTTCCAAGTAGTTTCTGGAGTGAGTATAAGATGGATCACAACATAGTTGGATTCATCAAAGGCTACAATTTGTAAGGTTGAGTTAAGTCTAAGTATCTTAAGCAATTAATTATTCATGATTGCTATCAAGGTTGATTCATCTTGCTGATGATTGCTAGCTAGGTTTTATAGGTTCTTGTAAGTAGGTTTGATGATGATTCCTTATTTTCTTCAAAAGAATAACTTTCGAAGAACATACTTCTTAAGGAATAAGAAGTATATCAATTAGGGTTGAGGTGGTTTAGGTTTTATTATTGGTTCTATTAAGTAGGGAATAATTGGCTCCTATATAGGAGGGTTGATAAGTATCCAACACTAGTAGGGTTTAGTGGAACAGGGTTCTGTAATGTAAAATAGTAGGTATGGTTGTTATTAGGGTTCATCACAATGGTGTGATGCTAGTTAGGGATCAATAAGGATGAGGGCTTTGGTAATAGGATCTAGGGTTTTCACTTGGTTGACCCTACTGGATTATTTAGGTCTGATGATGATGAATACATGGGATACCCACATATTAGTGATAGGTTTTCTACATTTTATGTGGCCAAGACAGGTATTTATTTGCTACTAGGGTTCTATGCTTTGAGAGAGGGTACCATGATCACATGTTCTAACCTAGGGTTTAGGTTAGAAACAATTTAGGGTTTACATGTAATAATGGAACTAGGGTTCCTAATTAATTTAGGGTTTTAGGATTCCACATGAAATGATAAGGTTGTAACATCATTTCATAATGAATTAGGGTTTGCTATTTACCCTATGGTTCAATGATTAATAACTTCATGGTAAAGTTGAAGTTATTAATAACTTGGAAATAAAAATAATATTGAAATTGGCATTTTATTCTTTTTAAATAATTAATAATTAGGTAATTATTAATTAGGGTTTAAATCTCTCTAATAAAGATTTAACAAATAATAAATAAAGAAAATAAGGTTTCATGTTTTTCTTTATTTATTTATAGGTTTTTATTTAATTTGGATAGTTTTCCTAATTTCTGAATTTTAATTGTATTAAGAATTAAAATAAAAAGCTTAAATAACAAGTATTAAATAATTGAATTTTTATTAAAAATAAAAATTTCATTTTATATTTTTATTGGATAGAGTTTACTTTTCTAAGAATTTTGATATATTATTTACCTTTTTCTGAGTTATAATGAATTTTCTATGTATTTATAAAGTTTCAGGAATTATTGAATCGGAATAAAAATAAAGAAAACGGTTTGGTACCGTGGCAGACCTGAGCGTCAGACACTGACCAGTGGGGCCAGTGCCACGCAGGCTGCCACACGAGCGGAGACTGGTCAAGTTTGACCAGTGGGTTTGACTCCACCGGCGGTTAAACGCCGGCGAGCCCGCGTGCGGCGGCGCCGCCGATTTATGGCGCCCCAGGATGCGCGACTACCACAACCCGAACCCCCTCGACACGCTGAGTCGAATGGTGAGGTTGGTTGCTCGAATGGCTCGCCGGAATATCGCCGGCGACCATCATCTGCGGCGCCGAGCTCCGGCCAAGTGACTAAATACAACTAGGATGCATCACAGGAAGCGAGTAAGGACTCAATCGAAGCGTCTGCTCACCAGAATGCTCCCTGGATGGCCGACGACCTCGATTGCGGTCAGAGACGACGGCAAGCTCAAGATTTCCGGCAAACCCAGGCGAAAGGGAACGCCGAAATTCGCACACCTCCAAGCTCCCCTGGATGCTTGCTTCCGCCCAGAGACTCTACTAGTCGAGGTGCATCCGCTGGACCACCGCACGGTTGCCGAGGCGGCTCCAGTCGTCGGCTTCTTCTCCGACACCGGCGGCCAGACTATGAGAATGGTGTGAGCTAGAGAGCGTGCGGGGGAAAATGAGCTGGTGGAGATGAACAAGGAGGGAATGACGATGCTCCCGACGTTTTTATAGTCCTGGAGGTGGTCTCCAACGCTCTCCCGCCGGCGGTAGCGGTCACGATGCCGTGGTGACTTTGGCACCAATTTGGGCGCGAATCTTGGCGTACATGATGGGGTGGACGCGAGAGAGGTTGTAGGCAGCTCTAGCGTGGTCGTTGGCGTCCGCGCTCGTCCTTATCGGCGACAGTGAGGTGGCCGGCGAAGTGGTGCACGCCTTCGCCGTGTCGTCCATGAGCAGGAGGAAGAACGAAGACGACGCCCCACGAATCGGTGTGCTGGGCTAGCGTTGGGCTGCGGTTTGGGCCAACGTGAAGTGGTGTTGGGCTCCAGCTGCTGGGCTGCTGGTGGGCTACTCCACGGGCTACACGGCCAGGTAAGGTCCAGGTGGTTTTTCTTCTCTCTTCTTTTTCTTCTTTATTTTCTGTTTTGTATTTCTACTTTGAATTTAGATCTGAATTAATTTTCTATCATGCAGGTATTGCAATTTAATTCATACAAGGGTTAGTCCAGGGTACTACAATTTCTTGAGTGGTGTATTTGCAAATTTAATATGACACTATATCATTAATTTATTAATTAGTATTGGTATGTGGATTAAATTTCCATATGGACATGAATTTGAATAATAACTTTGAATTATTCAAATTGTTCTCTAAGTAATATTTTAATGTCACCTTGAAATACTTAGAGTTAATAATATTCTTTTCATGGTTTGGTCTTGGTTATAATGATAAGTGGTTGATAACCACACCTGGATTTAATCATATGATTTAGCTAGTGAGAAATTTTAGGTTCTAGTTATATTCACCTAGTGGCAAAGGGTTTAACTCTCAATTATGGCCTAGGTTTTAATTGTGATCACCCAAGTGATACACAAGCTAGGATTGAGATTTAATTCTAGGTTATAGAGATGAGATGACACCATATTGTATGTGCTAGGGTTTAATCTCCCCTAACCATGATAAGGTGGTTACTTGCTTAATATTTCATGTGCTTCTCTAATTACTAAGATATTGAGAATTAGTTTTATCTCTTACCAATTGGCTTCTATTATTATCCCCATTTTATCATTAAAGTAACTAAGGTGGTTATGGTTCTTTTCATAGTTAACTTTGGTTATATGGATTAATGATTTCTGCTCCTTATAAAGTATGGAGTGTTACTCTAAGGTTTTCTTAGGTTGTTTAATTTAAGAAATATAGATATGGTAGGATTCTGACTGTGAGCACCAAGTGGTTCACAAGTAAAGGTTGGGATATAAGTCTAGGGTTGCTTACTAGTGATCTCCCAGTAATTTCATGTGGGAATGAGATCTACTTATCCTATTAGGGTTTATTCTCAATACCTCAAGTTCTTAGGGTTTATGATCATCACTGAATTAATAATGATCAAGGTTTGGCTTCCTAAGGATCTCTCATTAAATGGGGTTCTCACTTCCATGATCAAGTATTATCTTGACCAGCTAAGGTATAGTACTTATACTTTACTTTCATGGATGGGACTACTATGGTTGCCTCTAAAGTTTGTATCCCAGGAGAATGCCTGAGATATTATGTTAGGGTTCTACTCAACAATGATGATATGATCATCTGGTCATAAGAATAGTTCCCTCTCTCAAATCCAGATATTGCCTCATCTATTTTTAGTGTAACTCCATAGCTTGAGTTCTCTCATATAGAATGGTTTATTCTAGGGTTTATGGTGTACCCCTATTATTTATTTAGGTTGCTGAGCTACAGATTCAATGGTCTAACTTAGTTGGATTAGTCTTATCCTTATTTCACTAATTCATGTGTATAGTCTTATTGATATTTGGTTATCCCACCTCTTCAAGATGAAATGGTTGATCTCTTAATACTTTAATTCGAAGGTTGTCTCTTATTCTTAAATAGGTAAAGCTATGATTTGTATAATTGGTCTCTCTCTCATTTGGAAAGGTCTTTAATGCTAATCTAAAGTTATTCTCTAAAGATGATGATGATTTGAATACTTGGATGTATATCCAAGGTTTAACTCAAAGTTTATCATTGCTTCTCTAATAATTATAATAGAACTCTCACCTCTCTAGGTTGGATGTATAATAACTTGGAATAGAGAAGGATATATATATTTCTAGAGTTGATATCCTTTTATGTTTCCAAGAATGGAGTAGTAGGATTACCATGAGGTATCATGGTAGGATCATGGATTAGTTTAAGACATGGAAAAGATAATCGAGATTGGTTTCTCCATTTATTGTTACTTGATTTCCAAATAGATGTATATTCATATGCTATGGTAAGGATTACCATATTATAATCTTTTATAAGATCAAGCATTTGATCATTGAGTAAAGTGTTATTGTGTTGATTATTAGTTCCATTTGATCTAGCCCCTTAGATCAAATTACCTCTACCCAAAAACAAGGTTTTAACAAAGTCACATTGAGGTTTATAGCGCTTGACTTGATGAGCTACTTCAATTCCACCAAGGTCAAGTGAAACTTCAGTTACTGTGACTGTTTTACTTTAAAGCGCGAAAATTCCCCAGATTTTCTATGCATGAATGCAATGCACACATCTGTTTCCTCTATTTTTGTAACCCCAATACCTGGGATATTACAATAACCACCCAGATTGGGCATAATATTTGGATGATCCTTGAACGACTAGGTGATTTCCTGATCTGACCACAGCATGTACCTTGGTACTGCCGATATCACTGCATTCACTTCCATGGAGCGGCGGTATAAGCTTTGCTTGTCAGTTGGCTCAGTAACGAACACAACACAGCACATGTCTGGGTCCTGGTATACATTCCGGCCCAAAGGTGCCGGCGGTGGTGGTTGGCCATTGCCATCAGCCACCTGATGAACTTGCTGATGTTGCTGCCGGTTTGGCTGAGGCTGTACCGGTATAGCATTCGCTCCGGTAAGCGGTGGTGGGGGTGGCAAGGGATGCTGATGCAGCATATCCTGTGACGGTGGTAGTATCGTGGTACAGCCTTGTGCTTGCGCGTCTTTTACCGCACCTTTCAACATCAAGTACTTAGTCCAAGAACAATCCTTCGTCAAATGGTTAGACGGATTAGCCGGATTCGGTATGTGCCACCGACAAGGTTGGTCCATGGCTGCTTCAATGGTGTATTTTGCATGTTCTTGCCAGTTCTTTTTCTGGCCAGGGTTTCTTTTCAACCCATTGTTTCTTATGACCCGGCGCGATCCGGTTTTTGCCTCCGGGCCGCGGGCAATTCTCTTGTACAGAAGCAACTTGCTCCGTACCTTCGATCCGGGAATTCTTCCCTTCTTTTGTTGTGCCGGTTATCCCGGTATTGATCTTGGCGCGGTTGGCTTGATTGTGTTGGCTCTGCCTGCACTGCCGGTTGAATTGGGTCTCCCAATGCGTAGCTATCCGCCACACGTATCATTTCCGACAAAGTTGCCGGCATGTTCTCTGTAGCTTTTGCCACAGAGGTGAACCTCTTCACCTGTTGCAAAACCAAGCTATGGCTTGCGCGATTACCCCTTCACAAGAGTTCCTTGTGGAGTTCCACCGGGTCAGGTAATCCCGATCTGTTTCGTTTGCACGCTGCGTGCACAAAGCAAGCTGTTGCGGCCTGTTTGGCCTCTGGTAGGTACTGCTGAAGTTGCTCACGAAAGCTTTCTCGAAGTCCAACCAGCCGTTTATGCTTCCTGCAGGCAAGTTGTTCAGCCAGATGCTCGCTGGCCCTACCAGGAAGGACGGTACAATTCTCACGGCCCAACGCAGATTTCCTCCACCAGCGACGGTTCCTCCGCCCCGAACGTAAACTGCACGTAATCCGCAAGCCGTCTTCCGGCTTAGTGCTACCATCGTACGTTTTTGTATCGCGGGGCAACGTGAAGTTGCGAACCGGTGGTTCCTCTTTCATGATCCGCGGGCCAAAACCCTTGGGACCCGGAGGACCTTCTGCCTCAGCGATTTCAGACAAATACATCCTATCCAGCCTGTGCCTCGCATCCCGGTCTGGTAGGCACCTTTCTCCCAACCTTTCCCCTAAAGGGTTCCGGTAGGTTCCGACTCTTTCGGTTGCTGAATCAGCTTCATCGTATCTCTCCGGTACCGCGGCCCTTGCCTGCCGGTACCTTGGCGGAGGCATTTCCTCCTCTGCATAAGAAGCTCTTGGTGCGCGATAACTTTGTCCGGTTTCACCTCTACCGGCATACTCATCTCTGGCGTAGCCGTATCTGGCGTAGCCACGATCTGCCCCTTGACTTTTTCTTCCGGCCTCGTGTCGCCCCGCTTGTTGTTTTCCGGCAAGAACCGGATCATACACGGTCATCTGCTGCGCATTCACCTCCTTTTCTTTTCTCTCGTCCGGATGGGGGGACGATGCCTGCCCATGGGACTTGCTTGCGGCATTCTTTGTTGAATGGACAGATTTTGAAGCCGCAGCCTTGTTCAACTTGGCTAGCTGCTCAGCATTTTGCTGCTCGATGGTGTCTAGCAGCTCTCTGACACGCTCTTGCTGTTTTGCCAAAGCATCTCCGGAAAGGGATTCACACAGCTCTACTGCAGCCTTAGCAGCTTTTATGGTTTTATCCGGACTGCTATACTTAGGTTTCTCTACCATGCTCAATGATGCAGAAGTGCTCTTTCCAGTAAGAATCTCCTTACGCAAATCCTGATCTAGGTTGCGAGCTCTAAGCCGGTTTTCCGGTATCCTTGCAGCCTGAGCTAACGTGCAAAGCCATGGGCAGCATTATACTCACGTAGGGTTAGGTTCAGCTCGCGCTGCGCCCGGACGATGTTGGCTCCGTTCGCGAGCAGCGTCTGGCGCTGCGCCTCCAGCTCCGCCTGAGCCGCTGCTGGGTCGATGTTCTGCGCGATGGGCGTGGCGAGGACGCTCATGGCCGCCTGGAGCGGAGTCTCCGGTGGTGGTGCGGAAACTCCCGCAGCTTCCTGGTCGCGCTCGGTGGGCGGCTTGGCCGTGCGCGTGGACTTCGTCCGACCAACGCCTTCCGCTGCAACTCCCTTGTCGGCGTCGCCCGCGCCAACGACCAGCACCTCGACGCTGCCAGGGGCGCGGTCGCCGCGAGGCGCAGATCTTGGTAGGTCCGTAGCCACCAGCACCGGCGAGAGGCACTGGCGCTCGGGGACGGTGCCATAGTAGACGGGGATGCTCCCGAACTCGATGACGCGGCCGTTCTTGGGGAACTTACCTCCATTGGAGAAGCAGCCCGTGTTGTCGTTGATGAAGCGCATGTCGCGGATGCGGTTGACGAGCGCGATGACCACACGCTCGCCGCCGACGGTGAGGAGGCCCGCCCGAATATGAACTCCAGCAAGCGCCGCTGCTGGCCCCACGGTGGGCGCCAACTGTCGTCGTGGTGACAGATGATGCCATGGGATGGCTTATCTTGGGGCCAAATGGACGCTAGAGGATTCGGGGGAGGGTTTGTGTTATGGATGGAGAGGTTTCCGGATGGATTCCTCTAGAACTTGGCCTTGGTCGAAGGAAGAAGATGATGAACACAAGAACAAGGACAGCACTAGATCTATCTATTTCTTCATAACAAGAGCTTACAAGTTTTTGTCTACAAGGTGTGTAATGCAACGTAACCCAAGGTATTGTAATGTCTCGTATCGTAACCTAAGGTATTGTAATGTCTCGTGCCCGTGAAGGGTTGTGCCCCCTCTCCTTATATAGGGGAGAGGGTGGCTTACAAGGGAAGGAACCCTGGAAACCCTAATGGGATCTTTGACTAGACAAACTACTTTACAAAGCTACTTTGGCTACCGGTGATGCCGGTTTGCCTTTAATCAGAAGCCGTGACATCCTCCGGCACCTTTTACGTCATCCTCTGCCTTTGACGTCATGGCTTCGATTAAAGCTGAAGTGCTTCGCTCATCCTTGTCCTCTAGCTCTGGAGAGCATCTTTGACTGGTCTTTGCCGACGTGCTACAGTGTAGCCTGTTCCGGTTATTCCGGTACGTTCTTAGCAAGTTCTGGTATCCCCTCCTTGGGATACCGGTATGATTCTCTGAATCAACTTCTGCTATCCGGAACAAACTTTAAACCGGTACTGTGATGGCCTAAACCATCCGGTTTGGCATGCCTTTGGCATGCCTTTGGCATACCGGGGTCATCCCCCAACAAGGTTCGGTCGCTCCTCCTTCTCCATGACCTGCCATGAGCATGCTTCGAGGAAGGCCACATCTTGCATATTCTTGAGATCTACCGCCTTGAGCTTGCATAGGCGCCAAGAGTCGCTCTCCTAGGCAACTTGGATGGAGGCATCATCTTCTTCTTTCTCCTCCTCCTCTTCTTCCTTGGTGGCCTCGAATTTCTCCGGCACCTCGTAGTCCTTCATATCTAGTTTGGGTTGGCGGTGGTGCGTTGGATTCTCCTTTGTTCTGTTCCTTGGGGCCGCGGCACTCGTCCTCTCTACCTCGTCCTAACTAGGGAGAGAGACACTCGAGCACTCGTCTGGCATGGGCTATCCGATTTTTTCTTAGATTTTAAAGTCGTGGACTCATTGTGGCCTATGTCAGGGAACAAATCTCTAAGCAGGCAGCACGGCTCTCGGTGGCGAGGGTTTGTGGCACCTCAGTGAGCAGTGAGCAATGAGAGGAGAAGGAAAGGGGAAATCCCTTTTATGCCTATTCTTCCCCTAGATGAAATTGGTATATGAAATCACCACATTTGAAAACAAATCCTCCGCATTCACACGATCGATTTAATTCCACGTGCATTAATATCAGGAACCGTGTGTACGTCACTATGTCCTGAGGTGAAGGTGGCGACGTGGAATTGAAACTTCGTATCAATCAGTCAGACAAAATGATACCGAAAGATGCTCTTTAACATCCACACTCATGTTCAACCGACTGACATCTTCGCAAAAAAAAAATAACTGTTAGCTGACTAGCTTTCTCCTAGAACAATAAAGTTTGAAATCGAATGACTAGGAACCCTTCAAGATTGTTTTGCCAACTAAACAAAGCAAGACAGATAAATGTATTAAAGCTCTTCATCAAGATGGCACGAATCTCAAAAAAATTCAGGGGCTACTGTCAGGGTTATGCCGAATAAGGTATAGCATGATAGAGGCTTAAACTAGCAAGCTGGGGTGGCCCACTTGGGTGGAGAAACTATCAATGTTGTCAGGCTGCTCAGTTGCTAGAAGATGGAGACCCAACTGAATAAGGAAGGCGCAAGCCGGATTCAGAAGGTTCACGAAGAAGGAATACTTGTAACTCAAAACTTGACATACTTGACGACACAGTATAAGACTTCGTAGTCGGTTAGGTCTTTATCTCCATCAAATCCTCGTTCTTGGCACCTTTATAAGTCGGCCTAGCGGACGCGTTTATGACACGTATAGAATAGACCTCGGTCACCATTGTAATTTTTTAGTTGTGCTATTATAGCGAATTATAGGAGGCTGTAGGGATCTTCCATCTAGGGGATGTGAATCTTGGTAAATCACCGATTTACACAATCTAGAGCATCAGGTTGTCTCGCTCGACCTATTACAAGTCGAGCTACTTCACTAAAGTATTATGGTACACCAAGTTGCCTACATTATAAATATTGGAGAAACTTAAAATGGACAAGTCATATACATCTCCCATACAGGTTGTTCGATCTCTAGACGTAGAGAAAGATTCACTCAAACCACGGGATGATGTAGAATAGATGTTGGGACTTGAAGTTCCATATCTCAATGCCATTGGACCCACCAACACAAATTTGTTGGGAATCAAGAATATCTTTCGATATCTCCAAGGCACCACGCATTACTTGACATATTCTTGTAATTTAAGAGAAATCTAAACTCCAATATCATCAGGATACACTGATGTTGGCTACTTGAATGATCCCCACAATGTGTATCAACATGATAGAATTGTCACTCCATTGATGTCTTTGAAACAGACTCTGGTAAATATACCTACCAATCATTCTAAAATACAAGGCATCATACACACGTGTAGCTTTTTGGAATGATAAACCACATACATTAGTCATGTGGTATTGGTTCTCTTAATTGCTTGTGTTGCATGGATGCAAACATGATACATTAAGAGCAATATCACTAAGCATATTGCCTCTAGATTGTTTTATCTCCATGAACTTCAGAAGAGTTGGGGAATAAACATCTAGCAAGTCAAATCACACAATACTGTTGTTGGTTTGCTCACGAAGTCTCTACTAACTTCAACATTCCAGAAGTATTTTATGGAATTGGTATGCGATGGCTTCCAAATTTCCAAGAATCAGGGGAGTATCTTCCCGAATCAATCATGTTCAAAGCATCATATTACACTTCTTTTCCCTTTACGAGTTTACTACATAGGTTATCATCAAGGTTTTTAATGAGGTAATATCAACACAAGATGATATGTCATATTTTCTGTTTTCCCCGCCGGGGTTTTTAGGAAAATATATACGACATATATTGTTCTCTATACTCTGTGGGGTTTTTTCCTGTAACATCCCAAATTTTTAAAAAATTCCAAACATCATGCATTGCATCATGTCATCATTGCATTTATAGGGAAAATCCAAATTCAAATCCTATTTCAAAACCCCAAAACTAAAAAGGGCACTTTTAGCCACTTAGGCATAAGCCAAATATTTGTTTTATAAATGTTTTTTTTGTTTTAAAAGTGGTTCCATAGTGAAGCCCTTTTCACAAGGTTTCCATCGATCTCCTCACGACGCGCACGCTCACACGACCTCAGTGCCTGAACTGCCCCGGCCACCATCTCCTCCCCATTATCCCCACCCCGCCCCTCTAGCACCCCCTTTCGTCCGAGCAGCCCCCTATAAAGGCCCCGTTCCCCTCTCCCTTTTCCGCTCTTTTTCCCGCACCCACACCGCTAGGCCGCCCCACAATTGCTCGCCGGAGTCCGCGGCCCCGGTGCCGCCTCCAGCCACCCCTCGCCGTCGGCAGGGACCCCCTTGGGCCGCGTCGTAGACGCCCCTAGCTCCGACTCGCCGCCCCACATGCCGTACGCGCCTTGGCCAGGCCGAGAGACGCTGGGAAGCGCCGCCGTCGTCCACCACCATCACCGGCGCCACGTGTGCGCCACGTCGCCGCCACGTGAGCCCCTTCCCTTTTCTTTTGTTTTTCCTTTTCTTTTCTGCAAACAGATCTCGACCGTTCATTTTAGTTAGATCCAACTGTTATATGAGCTGATCCGCGACGAAGGGGTACGAACCAATCACGTTGCGCCAAGTGTCAGTGACACACCCTAGCTTGCGTTTAATCTCGGTTTCGATAGTCCGCGCTTTGTAAAAATCACAACCAGAGTTCTGTATGTCCAAAAATCACAAATAATATACCATTAGAATCCTAAAAAATATAAGGAACATTTTGAAACAATAAAATGTGGACTTGCAGAAGTTTGAGATTTCATTCATTTTTAAATGCCTAATCGGAGTACTTCACCCATAAATTGAGATCTACCTACCATTTTCGAGTGATTCCTTTTGCAAATGCTTGTAAATGGAACCCTTTACCAAAATCACCTTTTGTCTACTGTACCAGTAGTACCAAAATCACCATTTGTCTACTGTACCAAAACACCTTTTACAATTAATGGTAGTTGCCCTTCGCTAGTGCGACATAGACGGTTCGCAATAATTCAACCAACCGTAAAACTTGACCATGGTATCATGCATATAGTGACAACCAGAGAATAATAAATGGACTGCACTTGTGTAAATCTCATATGCATCCCATGTTTTATGTTTGTGCATATCAATGTATGGCACCATGCTTATGCTATAATGTTATCTGTTCGTAGATTGTGATTGTGCTGACTGCAACGGTTGTGCTTGTGAAGATTGTGCCAACTCCACACCTTATCCATGAAAGTGACACATCCTCAAAAATGTCCCAGTTTTTATCTATGCATAGTACAAATTTTTGTAGCATACATGTGTAGGGTTTTATGCTTGCTATGCAATCCCAGTAGTCTAGCTACCCCTAATTTATTTTATTTGTTGCCATTAAATTTAGTTGTTGCTCGGCTGTGCTATGAAATGATTTTGTTAGTGAGTTATGGAAAAAACAACTAAGTTTAATGAACTACCTGGGTAGAATTTGTATTGCTTGGTTTATGTTGAGTGGTTACACCGGAGTCATGTTTATGGCGGTCGTGTGTATCGCACTTGTGGACGGCCACTGTCAACACCCGGATTTTAAAGTCCAGATGCCTATTTTGACATACATCGCAATCCCAGGAAGATTGTTTTTGCGAGACATAATGAGTTCATATCACAGCACATCATTCATTACAAACCGTGATTATCTTACAACAAAGGATCACATGATCCAGTCTTAATACAACACTTGATCTAATGATCAAATACATAACACAACAGCGGAAGATACATAGTAGAGTCCATTTGCTCCACAGACAACGCTTGACGTCAAGAGGTAGTCCTAGTTATCGTAAACGTCATGCTGTCCACCTTCCTGATACTGCTGCTCCTCTTTATAGTCTGGCCATTTGAATAGCCAGGGACACAGCCATGAGTACTTTAAAGTACTCGCAAACTATACTAACATCAGTACTAACAACTCTATGCATGATTTTAAGCTCTAGGTTTATTTGCATAAAGCCAATTTTATTTCATTAACACTTTCTAACCAAGACTCTTTATTTTCCCTAGACTTAACTCAAGTGGAAACATTAGTGTCATTCCCACAACTCTGTTGTGATTCAAGTCAAACTCATATTTAAAGTAACCATTCATTTTTAGGAAGATTCTAACAACGGAACCATATGGCCATCCAACTGTCCATGACCGCGGACGCGGCTATTCGAATAGCTTAAACTCTGCAGAGGTCGTACTCTTGTGCCACAATTTTTGATTACATCCATCAGGGATAGCCCTGAATCATCATAACTCGGTATGCGGATCATCAACCATTAACCTTTCACTTACATACCCTAGTATAGGCACCTCCCCTATGAGCTTGGCCTCCTAGTGATGACCAACTGTCATCCTAGGAACTGCACGGGACTTGGGTAGGACTTTCAACTCTCCTCACGTCATTTCACTTTCAACGGAGGCAGCCTCAGCATAACCTCTATGACGCTTGTTCGGAGGGAACCCATACTAAGATACCTAAATTTCCAGCTAAAGCCTTACCCATAATCAGGTATTGTGGGGGTACTCAAGAATTGGAATGGTATCGCATCTGAACTCAATCATCAGTTTTTATCAAATTCACCATGTCATTCAAAGTCACATTCACCTTCACTACTTTCAATAGAATGACTCATCATTCCAAGGTTTTTCAAAGTCATTTGATTCACAAGTTCCCATCTAGAGTAGTCAATTTTAGTATTAGCAATAGAAACTAAGCATGAGGGATGCTAACTACATTGTTGCTCTTTAGGCTAAGTTTGACACTCTTGTGATACTCTATACTTAGACACCAATAGAATACAATAAGTAAACCTTTGTAACTAAAGTGAAAGTAAAGCAAAGTAAAACCGGGACTTGGAAATAGTAAGACTTGAAACACCAATACTAGTGCCATGGTATCTTGCACTAGTAACTTGGCTTGGTATAGCTTATATTAGGGTAGCTTGCCTTGGTTGGTGTATTGATCAAAGTTTTCTTGTTCTTCCTCGTAGAAGACCTCCTCCTCGTAGCCTTCGGTACTAGCGTCTATAAACGGATACGAGGTATACAATCACTAACCAACACTTAAATAGACTAGTTAGCCTTAATGGCCCACTGAAGATGATCTATCATCATCCACACCCATCACTCCATATACCACTAGGGTTTTTACTCTATTAGGGTTAGGAAAAATAATTTCCTCTCATTAAATCTTATTAATCTCCTCAAGTAGTAAGGATGGGATCATGTTGATCAAGGTCAACACTTCATTTTTACTATTTGGGAAAATGGTTTAAATGAGATTCTATATCTCATGCAATTTAAACACTACTAAAGAATTATTGTAATACCACTAAGTAATCCAATATGAGGTTCTATGGACTAAGGTCATCACCTCATATTGAACTGCTTGGGACATTGATTTAAGTAAGAGGACACCTCTCATACCGTTTAATAAATAATTTTGGTTAAGTTAAATGGACTCGAAATAGCCACATAGCCATTATTTTGCTCTAACCCATGATCATGGTAAACACCACTATCATATTTTTACATATTCAAGTATAGCATTTGAAATGTGAACCATGAGAGTTCGAATCAACTAAAAATGAATTATGGTTGATTTTTAATAAATGTTTGAATTTGGAAAAGGCACTGCATTGTTATTTTTACCACATTATTTCTACAACACATCTAGGGTTGAAACCAGTGTAGTTGTTTATAGAATTTCCTAAGCTTTCCAACAATATCAAATTCACAAAATTTGGCTCAATAGATCTTTCTATTTTAAAATTTGAAGATGGCATCTGAATCGAGTTTGAATTAAAACTAAAAATCCAAATTTGAATTACTGGGCTTGTGCGGGAAACAAAACTGGGCCAGAGACGAAAAATTAAATGGGCCAGCCGAACTACGCGTCTCGCACGCATGGGCGGCCAGACAAGGTGGGCTCCACCTATCAACGGCTATTCAAACCCGAAGCGGTAAGTTTCAACGTGGCTCGTTAGATTAGAAATCGATCCGACGGCTCACAGTCATCATCGTCTCCGACGAAGATTAGAAGAGAAGGTTAAAGGTGCCACCAAATTTTAGAAAATTTGGCATGACCTATGTGTATTAGGTTAAGAGAGGGGTAAGGATGGTGTGGTGCTTTTCTTGGAACATCACAAGAGGAGTGGATGAACCAAGAGAGAAGAAGGAGGAGATCAACAAGCAAACATAAAGAAAACCAAACCAAATGCAATTTAGTAAAACCAAGATGATTAAATGCATGAGTGCAACATGATGACATGAACAAAAGCAAGAAAAGGTAAAAAGGATCTATGTATTACTCTTGGGATGTTACAATCACTTTCTCCAAAAGGGCCGGGTTAGGTTCAGCCACTTCTGTAGCAAATAATCCCGCGAAGTATTCAGATATCATCGGATTCAGTTGTTCAGTACCCTCCAACATATTGTCATTCAAATCACTGAGACTTTTAATTCTATTTCAAGCCCGCCTACTAGTAGCGTACGTATGGAAGAAATTGGTATTTTTATCACCCCATTGCAACCAGTTTACCCTACTACGTTCTGCCTAGTATATTTCTTCTTGTTCTAGCAGCTTTTCCAACTCCGCAACCAAATATCTTTCACGGGCAATATTATCCTCTGTAATCTCACTTCGGGTAATATTTTCCACCTCTCTTCTAATAGAGTTAATCTTCCTTTGAGGTTTCTTTAGAATCATGCAATCCCATCTGTGTAAATTATCATGTACCAAAGCCAGCCTCCCTGCTAGGCCATTGTCCACTTGATGAGCTGATGCCTCCCATGCATCCTTGACTATATCGTGGAAATTCTTTTCTTTCAGCCATCTAGCCTCAAACAGAAGCAATGACGGCCCCTGCAGCTCATGTTCTTGCTCTTCTCCAAATTTCAACAATATAGGCCGATGATCCGACCTGCTATAATCAAGATTTTCAACAGTAGCGTCAGGGAACTTTGATCTCCAACCATCACATGCCACTGCTCTATCCAGTTGTTCCCTTATGCCTCCTCTATGCCAGGTGAACTTGTCCCCTGTATATCCCAGATCAGACAGACCAGTATCAATTAAGGTCTCCTGAAAGGCAAGTAAAAAATTGTTAGGTCTTGTTTTTCCTCCCTCCTTCTCAAAAGAGTAGAGGATCTCATTAAAATCTCCCATCACAACCCAGGGCATTGATGTCACTCTCTTCACCTCTCTAAGACGTTCCCAAGATAAATGTTTATTTGCCCAACTAGGTTCACCGTAAAAAACTGTGAATCTCCATATATTATCCTGCCCCACCCAATGTAAACATCAATGTAGTGCTCTGTTTTATGCCTCAGGGGAATCACCACCTCCTTCTTCCACATAAGAACTAGACCACCCTTTCGTCCATCACTCCCCACAATTTCCTTATGATCCATACTTAGTCTTCTTCTCAGACATTCTGCCGGCCACTCCTCTAGATGAGTCTCCATAAGAAAAATAATATCCGCATCCTGACGCTTCTAAATTTTCACAAGCGTCGTGACAGCCGTAATATTCAGAAAACCACGGCCGTTGTAACATAAGAGTTTCATTGCTCCCGGACAACCACCGTTCCAGAGGTCGCCGATAAATTTTGGTTGTTTGTATCTTCTCCTGTTCATGTCCGTTTGGGAGGCTGAATCTTCTCCGGCGATGCCAAAGCAGCAATAGCAACCCCTTTCCCCGGCTCCAGTTGGTTTATTAGCCCCACCAGCACACTGGTTTTCCCGAGGTCACCCAATCCTTCACTATTTCCCGATCCGACAGTACTTCTCTTCCTCGCATTAACCACGTCAGCCATTTCTTCATCATCACGTTGGACACCAGAACCCCATGCAATATGGAAGTTATCACGCGTATCTTGAGTTGATCGTCCCCTTCCTCTGCCTGATGACATTCTCCCACCTGTATGATCACGGCCACTGCCCCATCCTCTACCTCCTTGTGAGTCACGCCCTCCATTCCAACCTCTACCACGACCACGAACCCCCATCCGCCAACATAAAATCACCCCACTCTAATTGAGTTTCATCATGTTCGCCTGTCCCGCACTCTTTGTACCAATGCCCTAGAATACCACATGCACCACAAAACAATGGTAGTTTCTCATATTTCAGCTGGTACCAATCCATTTTCTTGTCTTTTGTTATTGACACAAATCTAGACAGCTTCTTTGCAACATCAATCTTGATCCTAACTCTAGCAAATTCACCGACAAAACCTGCCGGGAGAGTAATCTGGACCTCCTTCACTTCACCAACAGGTCTACACATACCTCGAATCACCGGTTCCTTCATGTAGTTATCCGGGAGTTGAAGTACTCGCACCCAGACGACAATCTTATTCAGAACAATGGTCTTACGATTTTGGAATCCATCATATTCTTCCATCAGCAAAGCAAAATTGTTTCGAAATAGCCAAGGCCCCATATTCATCGCTTTATCCCATTCTGCCGGAAAACAAGTTCTCTTCGAGTTTTCTCCAAATTACCTCTTGCCGGATTCCAGGTTGACCTCATGTCGGCGTACATGGCGCTAGGGCTGAAGCCCCTCGTCGTATGAACTTTCGCAACAGCAAGCCACTTCGCCTTCACATGTGGATCGGGCGCTTCGTCTTCCCACACAAAACCCTCTTCATCCTCTTCATGCAGATTCAATCTACCGAGGAGGTCATCTACATCCTCTTTTCCCTCTGCTGTCGATCTACTCGAATCCGCCTTCTCTTCCATCGCGAACCCGAGGGCAAGAGCCGCCGGCTAATGGAACCATAACGAAACTCTCGGCGAGGCGATCGCCGGAGGACAGAAACCCTAGGTTTTTACGCTAGGAGAAAAAACTTCAAGCTGCGACTACCTATTCTCTGTGTCGGTTGGTTTGTCAACAGACACAACTCTTCCTCACACCTCTTCGAACGGACGTGACCCATATTCGCGTCTCTTCCCTTGTATATAAGTTGTGAAATAACAGTTGAATTATTTGTTGTCTCTCTCGTTTACATCTGGATTACTTTCAACACGAACCACATCGAGCGGAAGACAGATTGTTTTCCTTTAGGTTTTCAAGAGATCTCGCGCGATAAAGAGCCAGCGTTCATTGACGCGAGGTCGAATCCTACCATCGTCGTATTTAACAACATTTTTACCTCGTTCGCTCCATACAGATGGGCCGGCCCATGACCGCGAAACCTTCAGCGAAATGGTATCCGGCCCCCCCGCCCTCCAATCCCAACACGAGCAGAGCTCGGTTTGCAAGCTCTGTTAACTACGGGGCAAGGGCGCCCTCCCTCGCATCCCAACACGATCGGAAGAAGAAGAAGAACGCAAGGGAATTGATCCATCAATGAAGACGAAGTTGCTGGACAATGTTTTCAACCTGGGCCGCTTCCATCCTGAACAAACGGAGGCGGTCATCTCCTTGCCGCGCCTCATCTCCGGCGAGCCGATGCAGCACGCCGCCGAGCGACTCATCCACCGCGCGGTCGTCTACGGCTGCGAGCCCAACGACCTCGCCAAGGTGTTTGTCCCCGGTCCCAAGGCCAAGCGGCAGAACGGGCGCGGCAACATGAGCGCGCGCGCCGCGGGCGAGGGAAACCTTCAGAAAAAGACCAGCCGGGTCAAGAACGGTGCTGCCGTCAAGGCCGGGGAGAAGAAGACCCGTCCACTCACGAAGGACGACGCGCTGAAGTGCTGGCTCAAGGTCAAGGAGGGAGCCATCGACGCCGGCGATGGGGAGAAGGTGCTGCGCAAGATCTTCTTGCCGCCGAACTCGACCCACCAAGAACCTGCCGCTGTGCTATGTCAAAAAGACAAAGAAGAAGAGCTGCCGGCGCATCCACCAGCGACCGTGAGCACGCCATCACGGAGAAGGCCAGCACCGGTTGCCTCCGATCAGCATTGCCGCAAGCGCGCACGAGCTTCCGTGCCTAACCCTCCCGTGGTGCAGCACCAGCAGGATTACTCTGCAGCGATCGCGCCACCGTCAGCTGTCTTCGCGGATGCCCCTGCCGCTGCAGAAGCTGACCACGACATAGACCGGTTCAGACGCGCCTTCGAAGAGCTTCTTGGTTGTTGTGGGGCACGAGAGAAGGAACGAACTCAGCCTGTCCTAGACAAGATGCTCGGCGGGCCAGCACCAGACCTGCAGGCTGTCTCGACGATAGACCAGGAGCCCTCCATTGCGGCAGAAGAGGAAAAATGTTCCTGGGCGCTGTTACGGAGCTATAAGCAGCGGCCGATCTTCAGGCTGGACCAGCTCGATGGGTACCAGGAATTCATTTCCTACACTCTGAACCTAGAGAGCTGTATTTCGAATATTGGAATTTTCGACACCAAGTTCGTAGTAGATTACACAAAGCTGTGCTAGATATCCCACACTGAAATTCAGTGTATCTACGGATCATCACTATATCAGGTACTCATGGAACTACAGCGGCTGTTCTTGGTCCTGTGATGTTGTGAAATCTTGGGAGTTTGCAACTAAAAATGTAGTTGCTTCCATTGCATATCAGTTCCTGTTTTCCTTGTTCAAACTCCAAAGAGTAAGAGCATCCCCACTTGTCTTCCCGAAGAGGCCCCCGAGCGACGTTTTTCTCATCCGGACGGCGAAATTCGGCCCAGACGCGCCCCCGATTCCTCGTTTTTCTCTGGATTTGGGCCTAAATCCATCCGGCGAGCCCACGCCATCCCCGGTCCCCCGAGGCGCGCTCGGGGACTCCGGACGAAAGCGCGAAACGCCGAGCTCTCCGCGCGCTGCCGCCGCGAGATGGACCGGCCATCGCGCACGCATCGTCTTCCGCGCGTAGTAAAGGCTGCCGCCGGTCAGCTCACCGCGGACGCGTAGCATCCACGCGGCATTTAATCGCCGAGTCCAGCCCCGCCTACATAACTCGCCGCGACGCGTAGCACCGACGAAACCTCAGCCAGAGACGAACCCTATCCGCCACTGCTCACTCGCCGAGATCCATGGCGTTCAACGAGCAGGACGGCGCGGCCAACAACGGCTTCCCCGCCGGTCGCTCCACGCGTGGGAGGGCCACCTCCTCCACCAGGCGGGTACCCCTGCCCGCCGGATACGAGGCCTCCTGGCGGCAGGTGGCGGCTAAGTGCGAGCGGCGTGCCAATCCCGCCGCCGCCCCAGGGACACGCCCTGGACGTCGCCATCGAGGAGGTCCGGCTGACCTTGTCGGACCAGGACCGCGCCCAACCACAGTTCCACCCCGACAACTACACGGCGTGGAACTCCTTCTTCCTACGGCGGTGGGAGCGGGAGCTCGCATCCTACGACGGCCCGCCGCCTCCTCCTCCGCGCAACAAGGCCGCTGGGCGCCGGCGTTGGTGGAGCGCGCCGGGTCGGACCCTCGAGGCCGTCCTCGAACACATCGAGGGCGGAAACTATCCCATTCTGACGATGCCCCCGCCGTCGAGGGCATCGGCCAGCCGCCGCCGGGGCAGCTGGCAGCCACGGCGCATGGCTGCCAGCTCCTCGTCGTCCGGATCGGCGACGAGGGCGACGCCGAGCTCCAGGTCAGCGCCAACCTTGGCGCCGGTGAAACGGGAGCCTCTTTCCCCGTCCCGCAACCGTGGGCGCAGCAGCGGCGGAATCGTCATCCGCGAGTCGTCGACGCCACGCGGCCACCAGCGCCTGGTTCGCCCCAAGCGCGAACCAGGCACCTCCGGCGAGCGGAAGCGGAAGCCGGTGAAGGAGGAGGTCCACGAAGCCGAGGAAGCCGCAATCTTCGAGGCCGTCATGGCGAGGTCCCTCCAGGACCTCGTCCCCGCCGAGAACGCCATGCCCCTCGACAAGGCCTCCGCCTAGTCGAGGGAGCAGTGGGAGAAGGAGGAGGCGGAGCGGCAGGCTCGGCTCCTCGAGCAGGCCGCTCGCTACCGCCAGCCTGCGACTCCTCCATCCGGTGTCCCCGTCCCCGTCATCGACCTCGAGGAGTCCGACGACGAGTGGTACAAGCCCTCGCCGTCCCCGCCTCGCAACAGTGGCCGGTGGGGAGACCCCGGCCAAGGCAGCAGCCAGGCGGCGTCGGCGCCGCCGCAGTTCGACGACAACGGCTCCGACGATGATGGCGGCGACGGCGACATGGACTACACGGTGTTCTACCGCCATTTCAGCATGTAGAGCACCGTGTTTTAATATTTACAGTTGTATTCCCCTGGCCGAAATCGAAATATATTCAAATTCCGCCTCTATGTATGAACTTCGCCCTCTATATAGTAAATATCATTAAAGTTAGTCTAAATTCAATCATTTTTTGCCGTATTTCGTCAAGTTTTCGTTTTTCAAAATTAAATCGCCGTCTACAACTGGGATCGCGGCTGGGAAACTGGCTCTCCCCACGCCATTTTTTCGTCCAATCCGGACGAAATTAACCCCGAATTTCGGCGTGGGGAGACCAAACGAGTGGAGATGCTCTAATAATTCTGATTCTAACTCCTGACTCCTAAGCATATCTGATGCCGATTTTGGTTCTGAACAATTGCAGTTAGTTTCTTATGTATGCAACTCGGAATCATTTCAGTGATCTTGAAGGTCTGCAGAATACAAATTGTTCTTTCTATTTTGCTGGTACTCACGAAATTCCTGCATTTTATATTTTACCCAGTAATTGGGAGAAATCAGGCAAATGGAAGTATCCCAAGTGCACACATTCAGAATCAGGCAAATGGAGTCAGTCTGAGTAGCCTACAGTTGCATTACCGGAATCCTCGGATTCTCCCCCGTGGATGTTACTATTTCTAGCGTTCTGGGCCACCTCTTCACTTCTTTCAGGTAGTTGGCGTGCTCTGTTTTCTACACTCCAAGCAACCGAAAATTTTGGAACACCTGAGCCGAGTTTTCAGGTTATATTGCATTCTCTTCGCAGAAAAAAGGACTAGTACTGTACAGTTGGAATATGCGGGCAGAACAATGCATAGCCATTGTTATCAGATGTAGCCCTTGACTTTGTATCATACAGTTCAGGGGTACTTTTGACAGGAATAATCGTTTAATTGATTTTTACTGGCTTCAGACAAACAAGTAAATAGTCCATCAACACTAGTTTTACATGATTTACTGCATGTGATTTGGGGCAAAAGAACACTGTATTTTTTCGTTACTGTCCATTTACACTAGTACTACCTAGAACATATAATTTACGGAAAACAATGTGTTATTTTTGTTTTCATGTCTTGTATAATGCAATTTGGCCTCTTCACTTAGCCTGCCTAAAATGCCCGTCAGTGATTTCTTCAAGAGGGTTTGACCGAAACCGTATTTTCGCTCTATAACACTTGTCACCAATTCTCGAAAAAAAAAACTTGTCATGGCTCCTAACATGATCAAGCCAGTTGAACAAGCCTAATGCATACGTATGGAACAGAGGAGAAATCCCTTGTCAAACAAAGAAATAGTACTGTCCAGCGGGGATATGCGAATAGAACAATGTGTATTGTTAATCTGTTATCAGTTGCGGGCTTGTAGCTTCTTATGAAGTTGACCAGCTGTTGTATATCATGCAGTTCAGGGCTTCTTTTGGAGAGGTGTATAGGTCTAAATGTTCATAACCCCAACACATAGTACTACTATAGCTTTATCTGCATATGAGTTAAAAAAATTACTTATTTTTTTTCTCGTAGTAAATTTTATCATGTTTTCTGTTGTTAATCCAAGGTTTTGTTGGTTCAAGAAAGTCCTACATATTGAGATGACCATTGGGGGAAATTATGATTTGTAAGTTCCAAACTCTGACGCCAATTGTTAGCTTATTGCTGGAGGCCATAAATTTCGCCAACCAAGAGAACATCTTGCAATCCAGTACCAGTAGTAAACAACATCGTCTGTCGTTTTAACTCAACGATCAGAAGACATTGGTTCTTGAGCAGCAGAATGCCAAGCAGAAAGTGACTGGAAGATCTTGGTAATCTGCAACATATATGTACCTCTTTAACAAGCAATACATAGCTTAGTCCTGGGCTTTTTTGGGCAGCGTGAAGCGGCAGAGTGGCCAGCCATGTAGTTAATTAGCCAAGAGGAACATCCACATTGAACATGATGCTACAGGTTCTATCATGAGTAGTTTTGTTACACTTTCAGACATTTTTTTTTTCCATTGGATATTCATTTACCAGTGCATTCAACTTGACATTGTACCCGGTGGTGTATCATCAGCAACAATTTGCCACTTACTGAATTTGTACAGTTTGCCACCTTCAGAAAATTCTTTAGAAGTTCAGTCGGTGTTGTATCATCAAATATGCTCATGCAGGAATCAAATAATTTCATAAGGCGATGGCTGAATCATTTCGATTGACTTCGCTCACAGATTGAACAGGAGAAACATCCACAGAGAATACAACAATGACACCAATGTGCAAGTCTGCAAGAACAAGCATTTCATATATACTAAGAATCAATCACAATACGACAGACCAGCAGCGAACGTTATTTCCATACCAGTCTGTCTGATTGGTGGCATAGCCGTGGGACATGGGCTTGATGGAGGTGGGGTGGTCAGAGCCCAGCTGGCCCTTGAGCTCTTCGGCCTTGGTAGAATCCTATAGAAGAAAATGAGAAGATTTAGCAGAGAGATTATATTGCATGGAGCAGGCATCTTAGATATCTGACATGAGCGGCGGTCAGGTTGGACAGCAAGGAATGAAGTTAACCATGCAAGCAGAGGCAGGTCAGGTTGGACATCAAGGAATGAAGTTAAGGTGATAATTAGCAGCATTTTTTCTTCCAAAAAGGCAATATAAAATGTAACATCTTAGATACCTGACATGTGGAACACACTAGAACCAACATTCTGCAGTGGTTGCAATGGCACCGGGACGAGTAGTCATAATAGGTAAAACCACATATCAAACAAGTTCCAAGTATGTTGTGTTTAAGGCTTCCCACATATATTCTGTTAAACCATACTGAAACAAGTCAAGGACCTGAGAAACTGCTAAAGAGGATAATTTGAGGGTTCAAAGCACACTGTGTAAGGCACTAACCTGTGGTCAAATACAAAATTCTTTCCATCAAAATAGCCACCATCTGGAAATTGCTCCAAATATCTTTGGATACCACCGTACAACTAAGAAGAGTATAATAAGAATTTATCATAAATCGTGCAAACTACAGAACATGGTCAAGACTGCAGATGTCTGGAATGGAAAAATTTCGACCAGAGGGTGCAGATTACCTCAAAAACATTCTCAAAGCCTTCACTTTTGGAGTGGATATAAGCTGAGGCCATCTCACAGCGTACCTCCTGCACAGTACCTGAAAATACCAACAAGGTAGTTCAACAAATTGCTTGCCCATTGTGCCTAAACTACAAAGCAATGACTAATTCTAAGATCTGGTCATACATACATCATAATTGATTTACCACGTAGCCTCTCAGTATGCTCATCGATCCACAATTGCAAGTCACTGTATATTGTCTAATATCAGGATGCAGTGTCTCCGCATTTGGTACATGGCACTTGCCAATCCGTGTCTCTTACATATTCTTGCAATCCATCAATATTAGAAGAACATCATCTGTCTGTCCTTTTAACTGAACGAACAGATAAATTTCTTACAGGAAACATTGGTTCTTGGGCAGATTACGAGGCAGAAAGCCAATTGCAAGATCTCGGTAAACTGCAACGTGTAGTAACCAGAAACAATACATAGTTTTACTCCTGCTCTCTGGTGGGCAGGGCGAAGCGGCAGAGCGGGCAGGCGTGGTTGATCCGGAGCCAGGCGAAGATGCAATGCTCATGGAAGGAGTGAGAGCACGGCATCATCCTGAGCTTAGCGGTAGCGGCGCCGTCCGCGTCGAGAGGCTCCAGACACACCGAGCACACCCCCTCGCCCACAGCCGTCGTCTCCTGCAGATCCGCGACGGCCTCGTCAGATGCCGGGGCAGCTCTGAACCCCTGGTCCTGGTCCACGAACGCCGCGTCCTCCCACGCCCCATCCTCGTCCTCGTCAGGGAGGAGCTCCCAGGGTTCCCTTCGCTGCTGCATGTCATAAAAGTCATATCTTCCGTTTCTGATGTCCGTCAGCAGCAGCTCTCGTATGACCGCCTGAGCTTCCTCGAGTGGCATCGGATCAAGCATGTACCCGATCCGAGTCCCGTTGGCGAGCAGCACCCTGTACGCGAGGTCGCCATCTTCATCCAAATATTCTTGTATAGGGCAATCGATCAGGCGTCCTCCTCCTATTCTGGCGAACTCCATGTGCGCTTGTGCAAAACCTGCGTGGTTCTGCTGCTCCCGGACGGGTGGATTGCGGAAGGAGACGAGACGGGGATCCATCGGGCGCCGGGAGAGAGAACGGATGAAGTAACACACGGCCGGGTGGATTGAGGTATCGTACCCAGGGTGATTGCACCTAAGAGATGCAGACATCATATTTATTATGGTGGGAACGAATACGTGTCCAAATCGGACTAGTTTTTTTTTTTTTTTTTGAGACAACCAAATCGGACTAGTAATTCCACTGGCATCCTGCGCGAGCTACCGGCCCTTGATTAATTTTGGCCTCCTTGATGGAATCTCCATTAGCTCGATGGGCTGAATCGAAACGAGCCCAAAAAGCGCACGCTTAAGCTTGATCGATCCGCTCGCTTTGTTGGTTCGGTAAACGAAAACAAGGCGCTACATTGGAGCGAGAGAGGGATCATGATATATTCTCTTATGGGCAGTAGGAAATAGAGATTGTTGTTCTGTATGTATCATCTTATAGCAGTACCTTTTTATCATCAGGTTTTACGTTCTGCAAATGGACAAATTCGTCAAGAAGTGGAAGTCGGGTTCAAATGCTACAACAAAATGAGGAACAAACCCCTGTTGATGCCAGAGCTGCTTTGGAAAGGGTGTTACTTAATAGCAATGCAAAGCCACGCGCAATCAAAGAAAATGAACTAGTTGATCTATCTAAACTTCCAGCAGATCCTGCAAAACGAAAGCCTATTTCCCAATACAAGACGGCCAAAGTTCGTGATGATGTGCGTAGAACTTACCTACAGAAAGGCCCATTCCAACATGTAGGACATGATTTTCCCCGAACAAATTTCAGTGGGATTAAGCGTCATTTTTAATGAAGATTGGTTCATCACATACAAGCTTTGGCTACAGTGTAGTATAAAGGAGGATGCATCATTTTGGTGGTGGAGATGTATTTCAACCAAGGGATGGAAAAGGAGTATCACATACAAGCTACTTATTTCAGAATGAAAGTCTAGGGCATGGTGGTGGAGATGTATTTTAAACCAAGGGATGGAAAAGTTGGAATAACCTTAAGAGACTAGATACTCATGTTGGTGGTCCTTCGAGTTCTCATAACCAAAACATGAAGAGGTGTGACGATCTAATGAACCAGAGCCAATCCATTGCAGCTCTTGTAGGCAAGCAAACAAAGAAATCTAAGATAGAGTACCAAACCCGACTAATTGCATCAATAGATATTGCAAGGTTGCTTCTTACTCTTGGCTTGCCATTTCGAGGTCATGATGAAAGTGAGTCTTTCTAAGGAAGGGGAATTTCCTTACTTTTTATGAGTGGTATGTTGCACGTTGTCCAGATGTGGCTGCAGTTGCTTTGAAGAATTCTCCTAACAATTTAACATTGGTTTCTCCTACCATAGAGAAAGATATTGTGGAAGCTTGTGCTAAAGAAACTGCCAAAGCAATCATAGAAGATCTAGGAGATGAGTACTTTGCTATATTGGTTGATGAATCTCGTGATGTATCTCACAAGTAACAAATGGCTCTTGCTATACCATATGTTGACAAAAGAGGGTTTTCGGTGGAGCGTATTATTGGACTTTCTCATGTTACTCAAACAACATCGCTTGCCCTCCAACAAGCTATTTATCATGTGCTTGAAGAACATAACCTTAGCCCTTCTCGAATCCGTGGCCAAGGCTACGATGGAGCTAGCAATATGCAAGTGCATTTGAATGGATTGAAAACTTTAGTGATGGAAGATTCTAGGTCTGCTCACAACATACATTGTTTCGCTCATCAACTTCAGTTGACTCTTATCGCAGTTGCCAAAAATCATGAAGATGTGGTATGGCTTTTTGAGTGGATGAGTGTTGTTTTGTTCACATTGGGAAATTCTTTTAAGAATAGGGATATGCTTAGAGAAATACAGGCCAAAGAAATTGAAAAGGCACTTCAAATGGGTGAAGTTGAAACTGGGAGAGGTTTGAATCAGGAACTTGGACTTAAAAGGCCCGGCCATACTCGATGGGGTTCCCCTTTCAGTTCTCTCAAGAATATGATTGTTATATTTCCATCAGTAATTGAAGTTATTGATGACAATGCACAAAATTCTAGGAAGTCTCTTGATAGGATTAAAGCAAAAGGAGTTCTGGATGGTATTCAGACATTTAACTTTGTTATCATGATGCACTTGTGAAGGTAATCCTTGGTATTAGTAATGAGCTGAACATAGCTTTGCAAAGGAAGGATCAAGATATTGTGAATGCTGTGTCACTAGATGGACCTCGCGCGTCTTGCCGCGCCGCTTTCGTTCCTGGCGTGGTTTAGTTTGTGAAAGTAATAAGAACACCACCACCATCATCAACCATGCAGACACCCCTAAAACTTCATAATACAATGAACCACACGAGCAGCAAAACAGAGAAATCCCTGAAACAGCGGTGCGGGTAGATGCAGCACTCCGAACCGAAACTCGGTGTGGAATCACACCCCCAAATCCTAGTAACTTATATATCTTGCATATGAGTATATATAATTCAACAGTTATAATAATGGCTATCGCTATCAAGTAAGAATTGTAAACTGATGCTAGTTGTACACATGTAAATAGATCAAAATTAATCGCGGTTCACACTACAGGTTCCCAAATCATATAGTAACGCAAATTACTACGATGAGCCAAAAAAAATATGCTGATGTATATCAACTTAGCAAAGCATTGGAGCGGAGCGTGGAAAACACTTCATTTTTCATAAAAAGATTTGTTGCAGCCACGCCGCTGAATTTAAATGTTGATATAGGATAGAGCTACACATTATTAATATGGGCACACGACTTTATTATGATAAGTGTCAACCTAAAAAGGGAAATTCGCCAAACAACAACTGTTGCAGCCATACTGCTACATGTATAGGATAGAGCTATACATTATGAATGCGAGCACAGAAATATGTTATGAAAAGTGGAATCTAAGGCCATGTCAAACAAGCTAGAGAGTGGGGTCAGGAAATCATCCCTTTCTAGATATCTGATAAGAGCAGAAAGAGAACAGAATGTAGAAACTTCAATCATGTTGAAGTAAAAAAAAACAATACCAGGCATAGCAGAGTGTGTTGCTAGTCTAAGATGTGATATATGATTGCACATAGTGTTGGAGTTAAAAACTAAACTTATACTTCTACCCATGGGATAAACCTAGTAGGTGTACTATAACAGGACATGAGTCAAGCATGTGCAATGCCTGAACTTCAGGCAGTGAAGTAGCACTGCTCCGATGAATGAAAAAAGGTACCTACTACAACAACTTTACCATTTGATTCCCTTTTAGTTTTGGAATGAAAAAGCCTTTCATAGATGGACTCTTCAAATAGGAAAGTCTCAAACGAAAAAAAAAACCATGTATCAACCCCAAGAAGCACATGTAACGGAGAATCCACCATGTTACCATCATCACGGACACCATGGTTAGTACAACCTACCGGCAAAGGATCGCGTAGAGATGGGTATGAAAAAAGAGAGCAGACTGCAATATATGCTAAAATAAGCTGTTATTCACGGTAGAGTCAAAGATACAGAAAGCACAAAAATTAGGAGCTGAACTGAGAAATACTTGGATTGTATGGAGAGGCACCAGTGAACCTAAACACTATCATATTACGTTATTTTCCAAAACAGTGGTTATCCATGACAATATAATTTGAGAGGGAGCACTGAACTTGTCAAAAAAAATTGCTGCATAATTGAAGCAGGAGCAGACCTAGTATAGAGATTAATTTAGTTGTTGGCTACTAACACCACAAAGCCCTTGCTTTGGGTTTGCAATACGATGAATTCATGCTCTGATGCTGGTAACCAAAGATAAACCTCTACAACATTATCAGATTATGACTTGATGTACAACATATATGCTACTTCAGCTGCAAGGAAATACATGAATAAAGATAAGTGAATACACCCGGTTAAGGACACATGTTTATTCAGCTGGGCAAAAAAATTAAGCTAACATCCCAGCTGCAAATTAAATACATCAAGTGAGGTAGTAACTAAAAACGTCAAATTAACTCAATTCAATCACTCACCCCAATCACTCTTGATGACCACGCAGACTACAAATAAATACACATACATCTCCTACATCTAACAGAAAACGCCAAATTAACTCGATTCAAATCACTTTGCCTATTTCCAAATTACTCTTATTTCTTACAGACAACAAATACATATACATGCATCTCCTATATGCACTTTTATCATAATGGAATCAATCTCCTCCCCGAAGTCTCCATTCGCCCTTTCCAGAACATAGTAACGGATCTAAAAGACACCCACAAACATGGAAAGAAAATGGAACAAAATTTCATGAGCTGAACGAAAAATGTTTTCCCCCTCTAATCTGAACATGGAAAACGAACCAAGAATGCAGCTGGAACTTTTGGATAAGGTTCCTCTCTGAAAATCATGAAATCTGAATTAATTAACAAGGCATCAAGAAGGCTCCCGGGATCTTGACGGAGATGACGGACTGGGAGAGGAGGGCATCAAGAAAGCATGGAGTTGCATTGCTTGCTAGGGAGCTTAATGTTTTGAGGAGATTGAGATCACTAACTGTAGTAACCAAATGAAGTGTTGATTAAGCAGTCATATACCTTCACTTTATATATATATATATATATATATAAATATATATATATATATACATATATATATATATATAGGAAAAATACCCCCCCCCCCCCCCGTCTATCCCGAGTTGTGCCTTAGATCAAAAGTTGTTGGTTGACCCTGGCCAGTAACGCCTAATATGCTCATGACGCGCCGAAACTAGAGTCTTTCACCGTCATGTCAGTCCTACATGTATGTTCTTCATCCCCTCTTGTTATTAATCCTTCATCTTGTTCTTCTGTCTACTTATTAATCGATATTTTCTTTGTTTCATATCCACTGTGAGGTCCGCCGCTTGGATGATCGATGTCGTGCAGATTGGTGACGAGGTTGTCGGCATCGCAAAGAACTTCCAACCCCGACGCGATGGAGTTGTTGAGAAGACAGAGGTGTTCAAAGACTACAAATATATTTAGGATATTTTCCTAAGTAGGATTTATTTTGTAGGTCACTTGATATGTATAGGTTTAGGTACAGGGCAAGCACTCAACTTTGCTCTCTTTAAGAAATAGTATTGCACTCCCCATGAGGGAGCTTTTAGTGCAATAGAATTTATATCTTAACGATTATTGATATAAATGGAATTATATATCTTAAATGCAATGGAAATTGAAAGATTGCTGCACTAGCCAATTGAACAAAAAGTCCGAACTGATGGAAAGAGACTAGGCAGTGTATTTATATTCAACACTCCCCCTTACATCTAGGCTATTTTAGTTCTTAATTAGCGTGGGTTCGGTGCGGTTCGGAGGATTTTTTCTTTTTGTTTTTAAAACTGCATGAGCAGGGTCTTGAACTTGAGACCTCTTGGCTCTGATACCAAGAAATATTGTTGCACTAGCCTATTAAACCAAAAGTCCAAACTGAGGAAAGAGACTAGGCAGTGTATTTATTTTCAACAGAAATTATTTCAGTGTAACCGACGATGGATTTATTAGGGCTAATCGTGACTAAGTGTTTCATGGAGGTAATGAAAACATAATTAGGGAAAAAATTGTGTCGCAGTTATCTGTATCACGACAGTAACTTTTGTGACATCTATTAATATATCGAGGTGTTTCCATCTTGGTGCCACCTATGGCATCACGCAACATTTCGTTATGCGCGGGGAGAGAAAAAAAACCGTCGTTATGTGGAATCCCCATCAAGATTATCCTTGACGGCTTTTATTTATGGGGACTACGTGAGCACGACGACTAGAGGTCTTCCTCGACCCTTAAAACCGTGAGTGCTCGCCTAACATATTGTTGTAGTATTACAAAGAGGAAACACGACCATCTTGAAATAAGATGGCACGATAAGGGCATCCCCAGTGGCCTGACGTATTTCTACCACGAACGCAAAATCGGTTGAAGTGGACGTGTTGGCCGTTTGTGTCTAGGGGTGCCCCTAGCGGCCCAACGCATTTTTTTTTTGGATTTTTCATTGATAGAAATACAAAAAATAACTAAATAAAATCTAAACCGCAGCAACACTATGCGTCTAGTCGTCGCCGGTGAGGTCGATGATCTCCGGCATCTCCCATGGCCAGCCCGGCACTGGCGGCGGAGGAGGAGGAGGAAGGAGAGCCAACGGCGCCAGCTCAGGCCACGGATCCCACTCCACGGGAGGATCAGTTGACGGCCCGTCCGCCTCCTGCTAGGGTGCCACCGATGTCCCCTGCGCCAGCGCTAACTCACGAAGCTGGAGGGCGAGGCCATCCCACTGCGTGAGTGATAACCCCCAAGTGCAGGGGATCACCGCAGTATAATACGGTATGTGTTTGAGTGTGGAACTGATGTCTACGTGTGCTTCTATTCTTGTAGACAGTGTTGGGCCTCCAAGAGCAGAGGTTTGTAGAACAGCAGCAAGTTTCCCTTAAGTGAATCACCCAAGGTTTATCGAACTCAGGGAGGTAGAGGTCAAAGATATCCTCTCAAGCAACCCTGCAATTAAGATACAAGAAGTCTCTTGTGTCCCCAACACACCTAATACACTTGTCAGATGTATAGGTGCACTAGTTCGGCAAAGAGATAGTGAAATACAAGTAATATGGATGATTATAAGTAGTAATTGCAATCTGAAATAAAAATGGCAGCAAGCGAACATGTAGCAGAACTTGGGAAACGGTGTTTCAATGCTTAGAAACAAGGACTAGGGATCATACTTTCACTAGTGGACACTCTCAACAATGATCACATAATTGAATAAATAAATGCTACTCTCAAACACTCTCTTGTTGGATGACAAACACCATTCATTGTGTAGGGCTACAAAAGCACACCTCAAGCCGGAGTAAACAAGCTCCACAACTTCATAAAGGAATCACACACGATGCGCACCGTCACCATCACATCGTGGAGAGTAACTCCAGAGTTCATATTAAAGTAACCTCTAGAGTGCATAATAGACAAGAGTAACATCTACATATTCAACTAGATCACAAAGCTCATGATCACATAAAGATCACACCATGGGAGAGAGAGATGAACCACATAGCTACCGGTAGAGCCCTCAACCTCGGGGGAGAACTACTCCCTCCTCATCATGGGAGACAGCAACGGCGATGAAGATGGCGATGGAGTCGATGGAGATGGATTCCGGGGGCATGATGCGTGCAGTTGACACACGTCCGTTGGGAACCCCAAGAGGAAGGTGTGATGCAGACAGTAGCAAGTTTTCCCTCAGAAAAAACCAATGTTTATCGAACCAGGAGGAGCCAAGAAGCACGTTGAAGGTTGATGATGGCGGAATGTAATGCGGCGCAACACCAGGGATTCCGGCGCCAACGTGGAACCTGCACAACACAACCAAAGTACTTTGCCCCCAACGTAACGTTGAGGTTGTCAATCTCACCGCTTTTGTGAACAAAGGATTAACCGTATTGTGTGGAAGATGATTGTTTGCGAAGAACAGTAAAGAACAATTGCAGTAGATTGTATTTCAGATGTAAAGAATAGACCGGGGTCCACAGTTCACTAGCGGTGTCTCTCCCATAAGATAAATAGCATGTTGGGTGAACAAATTACTTGGGCAATTGACAAATAAAGAAGGCATAACAATGCACATACAAATATCATGATGAGTACTATGAGATTTAATCAGGCATTACGACAAAGTACATAGACCGCCATCCAAAGATGCATCTATGCCTAAAAAGTCCACTTTCAGGTTATCATCCGAACCCCTTCCGGTATTAAGTTGCAAGCAACAGACAATTGCATTAAGTATGGTGCGTAATGTAATCAATAACTACATCCTCGGATATAGCATCAATGTTTTATCCCTAGTGGCAACAGCACATCCACAACCTTAGAACTTTCTGTCACTGTCCCAGATTTAATGGAGGCATGAACCCACTATCGAGCATAAATACTCCCCTTGGAGTCACAAGTATCAACTTGGCCAGAGCCTCTACTAGCAACGGAGAGCATGCAAGAACATAAACAACATATATGATAGATTGATAATCAACTTGACATAGTATTCAATATTCATCGGATCCCAACAAACACAACATGTAGGATTACAAAGAAACGATCTTGATCATGATAGGCAGCTCACAAGATCGAGCATGATAGCACAATTAGGAGAAGACGACCATCTAGCTACTGCTATGGACCCATGGTCCAGGGTGAACTACTCACACATCAATCCGGAGGCGATCATGGCGATGAAGAGTCCTCCGGGGATGATTCCCCTCCCGCAGGGTGCCGGAGGCGATCTCCTGAATCCCCGAGATGGGATTGGCGGCGGCTGCGTCTCTGGAAGGTTTTCCGTATCGTGGCTCTCGGTACTGGGGGTTTCGCGACGGAGGCTTTAAGTAGGCGGAAAGGTAGGTCAGGGGGCGTCACGAGGGGCCCACGCTAGGGCCGCGCGGCCAGGGGCCAGGCCGCGCGCTCTCTGTGGCCACCTCGTGGCCCCACTTCTTATCCTCGGTCTTCTGGAAGCTTCGTGCAAAAATAGGACCCTGGGCGTTGATTTCATCCAATTCCGAGAATATTTCCTTACTAGGATTTCTGAAACCAAAATAGCAGAAACAAATTCCTTCTCATCTTCAATAGGTTAGTGCCGGAAAATGCATAATAACGACATATAATGTGTATAAAACTGTTGCGGTCAAAACCCACCGGCGGGCAGCGACGGGCAACACAGTAGAGCCGGGAACAACTTAGGGCTGCGGCTGGCCCTGGTCCCTCCGAGCGACGGCCCGCAAAGCCTCTGGTACACACGTCCGATGCTGATGCAAGGCGTGCCACCTGACCTATACCTGGTCAGAAGGTGATGGAGATGCCTCGCTTAGTTTCGCATACACGTAAACATTAAATACGAGCCTCGATCGGCTCAGGTTCCCGTGAATCGGCTCAAGGAGCCGATCCACCCATGATTCGTACGAGGTGCACGAATATATGGTGGTCCTGCTTCATCAAAATAAAGCTAATGCGATCTACGACGATTTAGGTTTTCACCGCATAATCGGATCATCCTACTCACGATTGTCGCGGCCACGCACGGTGATCGTAAGCCGATCCTAGATAGGGCCTAAAACCAACACGAGGTTGATCCCCGGAACATCCTGTCTAGGACTAGCAAACGACACCCTACGTGCCGCTGGATCCTCCAACCCTTTGTAAGGCCTAACTATTGCAGATATTAAACTAATCCTTGAAGAACAAGGAGCAACCGTAACGGATCGGATCTACTAAATAATGATCAAGCGGGGTGCCGCCCCTACACCTAAGATAGGTGTAAGGCGGCTAGATATGCAAGGGTTGCACTACGATAGCATGTTATACGAAGAACTATGCTAACCCTAACACATCTATGATAACTACGTTGCTCGCCATCAAAAAGGCTTCAGTACGAGCAACGCATGAACAACATGAGCTTGTCGCCTAGATCGCAAGATGCGATCTAGGCAGCATGATGCTTACCGGTAGAAACCCTCGAGACGAAGGAGTTGGCGATGCGCCGAGATTGATTTGTTGGTTGAACGTTGGTTGTTGTTTATTCCATAAACCCTAGATACATATTTATAGTCCAGGGGACTTTCTAATTTAGGCGTGCACCTAACTGTGCACGGGTAAAACTCTAACTAACCGACACGTATCCTAATATGTTACAGATACACGGGCCAACTAGCCCAAACTTTGCGTAACAGGCCGATTCATGTATTTCTTTTATGTATTTTCTTCAAATCCATCTTGATCGCGGCCACCTCTGACTCGGTCAAATTCTGTGATAACACATGCTCCCCTGGTTTTGGAATTGACAATTCCAAAATCACTCTGCTTTTCCTTCGTTGGGTCATGTCGTGGCAGAACGTCGCAGGATCCTTCATCATGATGCCTTGCCTTCTCAACTTCTCCGCGTGACCTGGCAGTTTTTTTTTCTTTAGGCACCACTTCCTCGGCTGTGGCATTGAATTTCCACTATATCCCCTTTTATTTAACCGCTCCAACAGTTTATTTCCGCATCCCCTTCGCATTAGCACTCCCAAAAGCCCTCCGCGCCACCATGTCTTCTTCCTCCTCTCGCTCCATCGGATCTTTCCAGCCGCCTCCTCCTCCCGCGAGCCGACGCCGGATCCGAACCCGGCGGAGATCTATGCGGCCAACACCCGCCGTGCCATTGAGGCCGGGGAGGAGTCTAGCCATGACTTCTCCATCTGGTCGAGGATGACAAGTCCTGACCGACGGGAGGCCACCGCTTCCTTGCTCGATGGGGAAACGGAGGAGGAGAGCGACGACGATCGCTTCTCCTGCGACTTCACCTCTCCCGAGGAGGAGGAGGAGGAAGGAGGAGAGGAGGAGGAGGACGACACCTCCTCCGACGAGCCGCCGGCCAAGCGGCCTCGCCGGCCGGGGAACTCAGCGATTTCGACAATACGACGACGACGCCACGAGGAGGACGAGGACACTGAGGGCCCGGTCGGCGGCCATTGGAGCAGCGACGACGAGCCCGCCGGGAGTAGCGCCGATAGCGGCGACGACGGCGACGACGAGGGCAGCGACGGCCCGTAGATAGGACCTTTAGTATAGGACCAGTAGTAGTAGATGGGGCAATGTATCCCCTAGTACTTCCTTTTGAGAGCAATCAGCTCTTTATGTAAGAAATCTTGTTTATCAATGAAGAACTTCTCCCAATTCGATTTTGCCGATTTCTTTGAGCTTAATTTAGCCGATTTCCTCTCATACCGATCCTGCCGATTTGTCCCCTTAGCCAATGCGTAATGAGCCGATAACCATGCATCGGTCCTTCAAAATTCACCCTTCAATTCTTCAACTGATGATTTTTGAGATCTGGTAGACCATGTAGAGTCTTCAGGAAAGCCTTTGAATTCTTCCAACCAAACCTAATGGTCTTCTTAAAACACTCATCATCATTTTGTGAAGAAGATTGCGACGAAAGATCAGCCGATGGTCCCCCAATCGGCTCCTGGACAGAGCATCCACCAGGCCTGCTGCCCCCCGAGCCTTACTCGAGGCGAGAATGTCAGTGAGGATGCACCAAAGCCGATCACCTTTCTTCCTTCGAAAGCCGATATACCTCTTCTGTCAACACTGCTGAACTAGCACCAAGGGCTGAAAATCCTCGACAAGAAAGTTCAGGAACCCGAATCGGCTCAAGGCAGCTGAAGAAGCAGAAAGTCCCACAGCTGAACTGGACTTGGCGGAGAAACTTGGTGAAGATCCGGTAGACCTTGTATAATTGCACTAGAGTCGATGGCTGCGCATCGGCTTCGCTTCTTAGTTCAAAATTTTTTACTGACCGATTTTTTACTATATATCGGCCCCAATATTTTACTGCACACATGTTCTCCTGTGCATGTTCACATGTTCATCGTGTTCAGGTGCCCCCCCGAGCCGAATCTGCCAGGGAACGACAGATATCGGCTCTGTAATTTGTACGTCGGCTCCGGTAGAATCAATGACGAACACAAGCAGAACATGTGGTAAGGATAATTTTGGCCGATTGCTAGAATCGGCCTCCATATTGATTGAAGCGTTCGATGAAGGCATTGTGCTTTTCCTTCATAGACCTTTGGGGGCCGATCCCAAGGATCGGCCTCGCCGCATTTGCTCATCGGTTTGCTTTTGCTACTCGATCAAGTCAGTGGATAGGACTAGCCCAGCCCCATCCTTTGCCATGTTGATGCACTCGTTGTCGTCCACCTTGAGCGTGTCGTTTAATCCTGGAGCACTAAGCTTCGTCGGAAGGATGAGCACCATATTTGTGCCAGCCGATGTTTCATCATCGGCTTTCCTTTGCTTGGGGCGCCACTCCAATTTCCGTGGACGACCCTCTTCGTCCAGGGTCCGCTGAACTTTCGCAGCCAGATCAGGTCGTGCCTTCCTTAGCGTATGCAAGTATAACCTTTCGGCTTCCTCTAGGCCGCGCAATCGCTGAACCCTGCGCTTTTGTGAACGGCTGAGTCCATCAGGGCACCACCTCGGGGTACTCTTCTTCTTCCTCCTCGTCTTCGAATCCTCGAGATCTTCCAGCCGAGGGGACTCAGCGCGTTTGATTCGTGGTGGGAGAGGCCCTAGGCGCTGAACACGGACACGTTGGCTGCCTCCTTCTTCTTCTGGCTGCATTCGGGCAATTGCCGATTGTGGGCAATCGGCTCATTCCCGAATCCCAGAAGAAGAAGGACAGCCCTGGCTGTCCTCGCTGCCTCGCTCCCCTGACTTTTCCTTGGCACGGCGCTTACTCCTCCTCATCGCGATCGTGCCGACGATATCTTCTGCTTCTCCGGACGATCTCTTTCATCATCATCGCTGGATCATCGGCGTTGGTCATACCGACTCACATACTTGTTGAGGAGGTGATCGAGAGGGTCGCTGATATCTTATGTTCTTCACTTCTCCTTCTGTGACGTAGCGCTTGCCATCATGACGGAGCCGATCGCGTGGAGCGGCCTCCTCTGTCCTTGCTACGAGAGCAGCTGCCCCGTCTCCATCTTTGCCAGAGTGGTGCCCAGGTCCTACCATGTTGATGCTGAACGAAGATCCTGGCTGGCAACCTTCAGGGTAAGTGCATTCCACCATGTTAACGGCGGGGAAGGGTTGGGTGTCGACTTTCATGGCGTACTGGTTGAAAATTAGACGTCCTTGTTCTATCGCCATTTGATCTGCCGCCATACCCTGCAGTACAGGCATGGGAGAACGAGTTATGCCATTTGCGTATGGCTTTCCGTTCAGCTCCTGTATCGTGGGGAATTTGAGACCTTCGGGAATCGTCAACCGCTTCTCCTTGAGCAGGAGGTCGAAGATTTGCTCGCTTTGGTTACGTCGAAATCGAATCCCGGGCGACCTGGTGGCTTTACCATTTGCAGACACGGGGTTGCCCCCGAGTCCATTCAACCACGCTACCTTTTGATCTCCCAGAAACCTCGTCTTCCTCCCTCGACGACTGACATCGCACGCTAATTTGTCCCTGCACAGTCCGGTGGCGCTGTTCATATGCCGACGCTCGAACCATGTGCGCCATGAGGGGTAGTCTCGTTGGGAGGCCATGTCCTTGAGCGGTGCAAGGCCCGCCACTGCAACTCGATCTTCCTTTTCATCACATGAACCGAATAACATCGGTTCCTAAGATTCCTGAAGCGCTGATGTATTCCGTCACAGTTTCTCCACGCTCGACGCATTTGTGCTAGATCGCAAGGCCGACTCAAGCCTCGAGTGGTACTGCATATGGAACTGTTCTTCCAACTGCTTCCAAGTCCGGATCGAGTCTGGTGGCAACGAGGTGTACCACCCGAAAGCCGATCCCGTGAGGGACTGTGAGAAGAACCTCACGCGTAGCGATCCGACACGAGGCCGCTCCTAGCTGTGCCAACATCGGCTCACATGCTCGATGGAGCTGAACCATCTGATCCACCGAATTTGGAGAAATCAGGGAGCCGATATTTAGGTGGTAGCGGGATCAACTCGTACTCGTCGGGTACGGCTTGGAATAGCCGATTGCCCTTCTTTCGGCACCATGCCGAACTGGTCTCTCAAGATGGTACTGATCTGATCCGTCGTGCTGGCTGCAGGAGTTGAACTCAAGATTCGCCGGGGCGACTTAGCCACCATGCTTGGCTTTCAGCCAGAACCAGAGGAGCTGAGCTCTGGAGGTTCGTCAGGTGGCGTACTTAGTTAGCCACGTCCGCTTCTCAAGATCTATCGCGACGTTCTTCCTGTTTTCCCAAGTCCCTGATGTTGTGGCCTGGTTTGTGAGCGCCCAGTTACCGAACTGGGCACATACGTGCACATGTACCCGTGAGGGATCTCCTTAGGCGCCTCATGCAAGAACTGGCAATCACTAGGGTCACCACCGATCTTGTAGACGATGAATGCCGGTGACCCGGCACTTCTGGTGCTGCCAACGCAAATGGCAGCGGTGGACGGGACCGGAGTGGCAACTCTCCTGATGCGTCCCGAGAGCTGGTCCCGACGGCGAGTACTGGTGCCTCATGATCTCCGGATCACCCGAAGAGCGACACGCTCCAACGTGTTTACCAGGTTCTCGGAGTGGCGGTGTAGCGAGTGAGCCACCAAGTAGTTGATCTCCTGCCGCAGGACCTGGTGCGTTCTTCATGGGGCAGAGAGGTCTATCCCATCGAGTGCACCATCAGGCGAGAACCCCTTCCACCCGATGCCATGTGAACGGGTTCGTGAAAGAGCCGATGAGGTCGCCCGAGGATGGCTGACCTCGTCATACTTCTTCTTGAGCTCGTCGGTCGATCCTCGTACGTGACGGAGGCCGTCCGCCATCTCAGATGTAGATGGCGAGGTGGTTGATGTCGAAGCTTGTCCCACCGGGCGTGCCAGAATGTGTTGTGCAAAACCCACCGGGGCAGCGACGGGCAACACAAGAGAGCCGGAACAACTTAGGGCTGCGGCCTGGCCCTGGTCCCTCCGAGCGACGGCCCGCAAAGCCTCGGCACACGTCCGATGCTGATGCAAGGCGCACCCGACCTATACCCGGTCAGAAGGTGATGGAGATGCCTCGCTTAGTTTCCTGCATGGCATACACGTAAACATTAAATACGAGCCTCGATCGGTTCTCAGGTTATCGTGAATCGGCTCAAGGAGCCGATCCACCCATGATTCGTACGAGGTGCACGAATATATGGTGGTCCTGCTTGATCAAAATAAAGCTAATGCGATCTACGACGATTTAGGGTTTTCACCGCATAATCTGATCATCCTACTCACGCCTCGGGGCCACGCACGGTGATCGTAAGCCGATCCTAGATAGGGCCTAAAACCAACACGAGGTTGATCCCAACATCCTGTCTAGGACTAGCAAACGACACCCTACGTGCCGCTGGATCCTCCAACCCTTTGTAAGGCCTAACTATTGGATATTAAACTAATCCTTGAAGAACAAGGAGCAACCGTAACGGATCGGATCTACTAAATAATGATCAAACCGCCCCTACACCTAAGATAGGTGTAAGGGCGGCTAGATATGCAAGGGTTGCACTACGATAGCATGTTATACGAAGAACTATGCTAACCCTAACACATCGATGATAACTACGTTGCTCGCCATCAAAAAGGCTTCAGTACGAGCAACGCATGAACAACATGAAGCTTATGCTGCCAGATCGCAAGATGCGATCTAGGCAGCATGATGCTTACCGGGAGATCGAGACGGAGTTGGCGATGCGCTAGATTGATTTGTTGGTTGAACGTTGGTTGTTGTTTATTCCATAAACCCTAGATACATATTTATAGTCCAGGGACTTTCTAATTTAGGCGTGCACCTAACCGTGCACGGGTAAAACTCTAACTAACCGACACGTATCCTAATATGTTACAGATACACGGGCCAACTAGCCCAAACTTTGCGTAACAGGCCGATTCATGTATTTCTTTTATGTATTTTCTTCAAATCCATCTTGATCGCGGCCCACCTCTGACTCGGTCAAATTCTGGTGATAACAAAAACATGTGAGTATCATCATAAAAGTAGCATGGAACATAAGAAATTATAGATACATTTGGGACGTATCAAGCATCCCCAAGCTTAGTTCCTACTCGCCCTCGAGTAGGTAAACGATAACAAAGATAATTTCTGAAGTGACATGCTATCATAATCTTGATCATACTATTGTAAAGCACATGAGATGAATGCAGCGATTCGAAGCAATGATGAAGATAATGAGTAAACAAATGAATCATATAACAAAGACTTTTCATGAATAATACTTTCAAGACAAGCATCAATAAGTCTTGCATAAGAGTTAACTCATAAGCAATAAGTTCTTAGTAAAGACGTTGAAGCAACACAAAGGAAGATATAAGTTTCAGCGGTTGCTTTCAACTTCAACATGTATATCTCATGGATAATTGTCAACACAAAGTAATATAACAAGTGCAATAGGTAAACATGTAAGAATCAATGCACACAGTTTACACAAGTGTTTGCTTCTAAGATAGAAAGAATAGGTAAACTGACTCAACAATAAAGTAGAAGAAAGGCCCTTCGCAGAGGGAAGCATTGATTACTATTTTTGTGCTAGAGCTTTTCATTTTGAAAACAAGAAACAATTTTGTCAACGGTAGTAATAATGCATATGAGTTATGTATAAGACATCTTATAAGTTGCAAGCCTCATGCGTAGTGTACTAATAGTGCCCGCACCTTGTCCTAATTAGCTTGGGTTAACACTGATTATCATTGCATAACATATATTTCAACCAAGTGTCACAAAGGGGTACCTCTATGCCGCCTGTACAAGGGTCTAAGGAGAAAGTTCGCATTGGATTTCTCGCTTTTGATCATTCTTCAACTTAGACATCCATACCGGGACAACATAGACAACAGATAATGGACTCCTCTTTTAATGCTTAAGCATTCAACAACAGTTAATATTCTCATAAGAGATTGAGGTTTTATGTCCAAACTGAAACTTCCACCATCATTCATGGCTTTAGTTAGCGGCCCAATGTTCTTCTCTAACAAAGATGCATACTCAAACCATTTGATTGTGAAAACCGCTTACTTCACAAGACGAACATGCATAGCAACTCACATGATATTCAACAAAGGTAAAAGAGTTGATGGCGTCCCCAGAAACATGGTTACCGCACAACAAGCAACTTATTAAGAAATAAGACACATAAGTACATATTCTTCACCACAATAGTTTTTAAGGCTATTTGTCCCATGAGCTATATATTGCAAAGGTAAAGAATAGAAATTTTAAAGGTAGCACTCAAGTAATGTACTTTGGAATGGCGGAGAAATACCATGTGGTAGGTAGGTATGGTGGACACAAATGGCATGGATTTTGGCTCAAGTATTTGGATGCACGAGAAGAATTCCTCTCAATACAAGGCTAGGCTAGCAAGGTTGTTTGAAGCAAACTCAAGTATAAAACGGTGCAGCAAGACTCACATATAAACATATTGTAAGCATTATAAGACTTTACATCGTCTCCTTGTTGTTCAAACACCTCAACCAGAAAATATCTAGACTTAGAGAGAACAATCATGAAAACCAAATTTTAACAAGCTCTATGTAGTTATTCATTAATAGGTGCAAGGTACATGATGCAAGAGCTTAAACATGATCTATATGAGCACAACAATTGCCAAGTATCACATTATTCAAGACATTATACCAATTACCACATGCGGCATTTTCCGTTTCCAACCATATATCAATGAATGAAGTAGTTCAACTTTCGCAATGAACATTAAAGATAAAGCTAAGAACACATGTGTTCATACGAAACAGCGGAGCGTAATATCTCCAATATAAAGGATTGTGGGATCCAACTTTATTCAAACAAAACAAAAACTAAAGCAAACAGACGCTCCAAGCAAAGCACATAAGATGTGACTGAATAAAAATATAGTTTCATTAGAGGAACTGATAATGTTGTCGATGAAGAAGGATGCCTTGGGCATCCCCAAGCTTAGACACTTGGGTCTTCTTAAAATATGCAGGGATGAACCACGGGGCATCCCCAAGCTTAGACTTTTCACTCCTCTTGATCATAGTATATCATCCTCCTCTCTTGACCCTTGAAAACTTCCTCCACACCAAACTCGAAACAACTCATTAGAGGGTTAGTGCACAATAAAAATTTACATGTTCAGAGGTGACATAATCATTCTGAAAACTTCTGGACATTGCACAAAGCTACTGAAAGTTAATGGAACAAAGAAATCCATCAAACATAGCAAACAGGCAATGCGAAATAAAAGGCAGAATCTGTCAAAACAGAACAGTCCGTAAAGACGAATTTTACAGGCACTTAACTTGCTCAGATGAAAATGCCCAAATTGAATGAAAGTTGCGTACATATCTGAGGATCACGCACGTAAATTGGCAGATTTTTCTGAGTTACCTACAGAGAATTCTGCCCAGATTCATGACAGCAAGAAATCTGTTTCTGCGCAGTAATCCAAATCTAGTATTGACTTTACTATCAAAGACTTTACTTGGCACAACAATGCAATAAAATAAAGATAAGGAGAGGTTGCTACAGTAGTAAACAACTTCCAAGACTCAAATATAAAACAAAGTACTGTAGTAAAAATATGGGTTGTCTCCCATAAGCGCTTTTCTTTAACGCCTTTCAGCTAGGCGCAGAAAGTGTGAATCAAGTATTATCAAGAGATGAAGCATCAACATCATAATTTGTTCTAATAATAGAATCATAAGGTAACTTCATTCTTTTTCTAGGGAAGTGTTCCATACCTTTCTTGAGAGGAAATTGATATTTAATATTACCTTCCTTTATATCAATAGTTGCACCAACGGTTCGAAGAAAAGGTCTTCCCAATATAATGGGACAAGATGCATTGCATTCAATATCCAAGACAACAAAATCAACGGGACAAGGTTATTGTTAACCATAATGCGAACATTATCAATCCTCCCCAAAGGTTTCTTTTTAGCATTATCAGCGAGATTAACATCCAAATAACAATTTTTCAATGGTGGCAAGTCAAGCATATCATAGAGTTTCTTAGGCATAACAGAAATACTTGCACCAAGATCACATAGAGCATTACAATCAAAATCATTGACCCTCATCTTAATAATGGGCTCCCAACCATCTTCTAACTTCCTAGGAATGGAAGTTTCAAGTTTTAGTTTCTCTTCTCTAGCTTTTATGAGAGCATTTGCAATATGTTTTGTAAAGGCCAAATTTATAGCACTAGCATTAGGACTTCTAGCAAGTTTTTGTAAGAACTTTATAACTTCAGAGATGTGACAATCATCAAAATCTAAATCATTATGAGCTACAGCAATGGGATCATTGTCCCCAATGTTGGAAAAAATTTCAGCAGTTTTATCACAAGCAGTTTCAGCAATTTTAGCAATTTCAGGTAATTTTGCACGCTTTGCACTAGGAGTAGAATCATTGCCAACACCAATTATTTTACCATTGATAGTAGGAGGTGTAGCAACATGTGAATCATTATCATTACTAGTGGTGGTAATAGTCCAAACTTTAGCTACATTATTCTCTTTAGCTAGTTTTTCATTTTCTTCTCTATCCCACCTAGCACGCAATTCAGCCATTAATCTTATATTCTCATTAATTCTAACTTGGATGGCATTTGCTGTAGTAGTAATCTTATTATCAATGTCCTTATTAGGCATAACTTTCAATTTTAAAAGATCAACATCAGAGGCAAGTCTATCAACCTTAGAAGCAAGAATATCAATTTTATCAAGCTTTTCCTCAACAGATTTGTTAAAAGCAGTTTGTGTACTAATAAATTCTTTAAGCATGGCTTCAAGACCAGGGGTACACTCCTATTATTGTTGTAAGAATTCCCATAAGAATTACCATAACCATTACCATTAGCAGGATATGGCCTATAGTTGTTACCAGAATTATTCCTATAAGCATTGTTGTTAAAATTATTACTTTTAATGAAATTCACATCAACATTTTCTTCTTGAGCAACCAATGAAGCTAAAGGAACATTATTAGGATCAACATTAGATCTACCATTCACAAGCATAGACATAATCACATCAATCTTATCACTCAAGGAGGAGGTTTCTTCAACAGAATTTACCTTCTTACCTTGTGGAGCCCTTTCCGTGTGCCATTCAGAGTAATTTATCATCATATCATCAAGAAGCTTTGTTGCCGCCCCAAAGTGATGGACATAAAGGTACTTCCAGCAGCTGAATCCAATAGGTTCCGCGAAGAAAAATTTAGTCCTGCATAGAAGGTTTGGATGATCATCAAAGTAGTTAGTCCATGGGTTGGGCAATTCTTTACCAAAGATTTCATTCTCTCCCATGCTTGAGAAACATGTTCATTATCTAATTGCTTAAAATTCATTATGCTACTTCTCAAAGATATAATTTTAGCGGGAGGATAATATCTACCAATAAAAGCATCCTTACATTTAGTCCATGAATCAATACTATTCTTAGGCAAAGATAGCAACCAATCTTTAGCTCTTCCTCTTAATGAGAAAGGAAATAATTTCAATTTTATAATATCACCATCTACATCCTTATACTTTTGCATTTCACATAGTTCAACAAAATTATTAAGATGGGCAAGCAGCATCATCAGTAACTAACACCAGAAAATTGCTCTCTCATAACAAGATTCAAGAAAGCAGGTTTAATTTCAAAGAATTCGTAGTAGCAGGTGGAGCAATAGGTGTGCATAGGAAATCATTATTATTTGTGCTAGTGAAGTCACAGAACTTAGTGTTTTCAGGAGTATTCATTTTTAACAGTAGTAAATAAAGCAAACTAGATAAAGTAAATGCAAGTAACTAATTTTTTTGTGTTTTTGATATGGAGAACAAGACAGTAAATAAAGTAAAACTAGCAACTAATTTTTTTGTGTTTTGATATAATGCAGCAAACAAGAAAGTAAATAAAATAAAGCAAGACAAAAACAAAGTAAAGAGATTGAAGTGGAGACTCCCTTGCAGCGTGTCTTGATCTCCCGCAACGGCGCCAAAAGAGAGCTTGATGCGTGCTGACACACACGTCCGTTGGGAACCCCAAGAGGAAGGTGTGATGCACAGAGCAAGTTTTCCCTCAGAAAGAAACCAAGGTTTATCGAACCAGTAGGAGCCAAGAAGCACGTTGAAGGTTGATGGTGGCGGAATGTAATGCGGCGCAACACCAGGGATTCCGGCGCCAATGTGGAACCTGCACAACACAACCAAAGTACTTTGCCCCAACGTAACAGTGAGGTTGTCAATCTCACCGGCTTGTGTGAACAAAGGATTAACCGTATTATGTGGAAGATGATTGTTTGCGAAGAACAAGAAAGAACAATTGCAGAGATTGTATTTCAGATAAAGAATAGACCGGGTCCACAGTTCACTAGCGGTGTCTCTCCCATAAGATAAATAGCATGTTGGGTGAACAAATTACAGTTGGGCAATTGACAAATAAAGAAGGCATAACAATGCACATACAAATATCATGATGAGTACTATGAGATTTAATCGGGCATTACGACAAAGTACATAGACCGCCATCCAAGCATGCATCTATGCCTAAAAAGTCCACTTTCAGGTTATCATCCGAACCCCTTCCGGTATTAAGTTGCAAGAAGTATGGTGCGTAATGTAATCAATAACTACATCCTCGGACATAGCATCAATGTTTTATCCCTAGTGGCAACAAGACATCCACAACCTTAGAACTTTCTCACTGTCCCAGATTTAATGGAGGCATGAACCCACTATCGAGCATAAATACTCCCCTTGGAGTCACAAGTATCAACTTGGCCAGAGCCTCTACTAGCAACGGAGAGCATGCAAGAACATAAACAACATATATGATAGATTGATAATCAACTTGACATAGTATTCAATATTCATCGGATCCCAACAAACACAACATGTAGGATTACAAAGAAACGATCTTGATCATGATAGGCAGCTCACAAGATCGAGCATGATAGCACAATTAGGAGAAGACGACCATCTAGCTACTGCTATGGACCCATGGTCCAGGGGTGAACTACTCACACATCAATCCGGAGGCGATCATGGCGATGAAGAGTCCTCCGGGAGATGATTCCCCTCTCCGGCGGGTGCCGGAGGCGATCTCCTGAATCCCCCGAGATGGGATTGGCGGCGGCTGCGTCGGGAAGGTTTTCCGTATCGTGGCTCGGTACTGGGGGTTTCGCGACGGAGGCTTTAAGTAGGGAAGGGTAGGAGGGGGGCCACGAGGGCCCACACGCTAGGGCCGCGCGGCCAGGGGCAGCCGCCTGTTTTGTGGCCACCTCGTGGCCCCACTTCTTATCCTCTTCGGTCTTAAGCTTCGGCAAAAATAGGACCCCGGGCGTTGATTTCGTCCAATTCCGAGAATATTTCCTTACTAGGATTTCTGAAACCAAAAACAGCAGAAACAACAATGGCTCTTCGGCATCGTCAATAGGTTAGTGCCGGAAAATGCATAATAACGACATATAATGTGTATAAAACATGTGAGTATTATCATAAAAGTAGCATGGAACATAAGAAATTATAGATACGTTTGGGACGTATCAGGGCACTTCCCCGTCCCGGCGGCGTGCCGGAATAGAGACTTCTGTCCCCCGAACTTGGCTTCGCGATGGCGGCGGCTACGTAACTTTTCGTGGAGGAAGATCGATGCCCCTAGGGTTTTTACTTCGGGAGAATATATAGGAAAGGCGGCCTCGGAGGGGCCAGGGTGCCCTCACCACCCGGTGGCGCGCGAGGGTGGGCCGCGCCCCTATGGTGTGGGGGCCCCTGGCCCCCCCCTGGCCCTTCTCTGGCTCTCTCGGGTCCGCCGGCAAAATATTGACTTCTGTCGTGGGGTCCATTCGAGAATATTTCCTGGTAGAATTTCTGAAACCAAAAACAGCAGAAAACAGGAACTGGCACTTCGGCATCTTGTTAATAAGTTAGTCCCGGAAAATGCATAAAAATGATATAAAGTGTGAATAAAATATGTAGGTATTGTCATAATATAAGCATGGAACATCAGAAATTATAGATACGTTGGAGACGTATCAAGCATCCCCAAGCTTAGTTCCTACTCGCCTCGAGTAGGTAAACGATAAAAAGAATAATTTCTGAAGTGACATGCTACCAACATAATCTTGATCAGCACTATTGTAAAGCATATGAGATGAATGAAGTGACTCAAAGCAATGGTCTATAGTTTGCTAACAAAAGATAATGACTAAACAACTGAATCATATAGCAAAAACTTTTATGAATAGTACTTTCAAGACAAGCATCAAAAAGTCTTGCATAGGAGTTAACTCATAAAGCAATAGATTCTTAATAAGAGGTTTTGAAGCAACACAAAGGAAGATTTAAGTTTCAGCAATTGCTTTCAACTTTCGACATGCATACCTCATGGATAATTGTCAACACAAAGTAATATAATAAGTGCAATAAGTAAGCATGTAAGAATCATGCACACAGTTGACACAAGTGTTTGCTTCTAAGATAGAAAGAAGTAGGTAAACTGACTCAACATAAAGTAAAAGAAAGGCCCTTCGCAGAGGGAAGCAGGGATTAAATCATGTGCTAGAGCTTTTCAAGTTTTGAAATCATATAGAGAGCATAAAAATAAAGTTTTGAGAGGTGTTTGTTGTTGTCAACGAATGGTAGTGGGCACTCTAACCCCCTTGTCAAACAGACTTTCAAAGAGCGGCTCCCATGAAGGACGTTATCTCTACCAGCAAGGTAGATCATCCCTCTTCTCTTTGTTTACACATGTATTTTAGTTTTATTTATAGATGACACTCCTCCCAACCTTTTGCTTTCACAAGCCATGGCTAACCGAATCCTCATTTCCAACATTTCACATACCATGAAGGAGTGTCTATTGCAAAATTAAGTTGCTTACTGATGAATCAGGACAAAACATGTGAAGAGAATTATTAATGAAAGTTAATTAATTGGGCTGGGAACCCTGTTGCCAGCTCTTTTTGCAAAATTATTGGATAAGCGGATGTGTGATGCGTGTAGTTGACACGTCCGTTGGGAACCCCAAGAGGAAGGTGTGATGCGCACAGTAGCAAGTTTCCTCAGTAAGAAACCAAGGTTTAATCGAACCAGTAGGAGTCAAGAAGCACGTTGAAGGTTGATGACGGAGGAGTGTAGTGCGGCGCAACACCAGGGATTCCGGCGCCAACGTGGAACCTGCACAACACAACCAAAGTACTTTGCCCCAACGTAATAGTGAGGTTTTCAATCTCACTGGCTTGCTGTGAACAAAGGATTAACCGTATTGTGTGGAAGATGATTGTTTGTGAAGAACAGTAAAGAACAAATATTACAGTAGATTGTATTTCAGATGTAAAGAATAGGACCGGGGTCCACAGTTCACTAGTGGTGTCTCTCCCATAAGATAGCAGATGTTGGGTGAACAAATTACGCTTGGGCAATTGACAAATAAGAAGGCATAACAATGCACATACAAATATCATGATGAGTACTATGAGATTTAATCAGGGCATTACGACAAAGTACATAGACCGCCATCCAGCATGCATCTATGCCTAAAAAGTCCACCTTCAGGTTATCATCCGAACCCCTCCAAGATTAAGTTGTAAACAACACACAATTGCATTAAGTATGGTGCGTAATGTAATCAACACAAATATCCTTAGACAAAGCATCGATGTTTTATCCCTAGTGGCAACAGCACATCCACAACCTTAGAACTTTCTGTCACTGTCCCAGATTTAATGGAGGCATGAACCCACTATCGAGCATAAATACTCTCTTGGAGTCACAAGTATCAACTTGGCCAGAGCCTCTACTAGCAACGGAGAGCATGCAAGAACATAAATAACATATATGATAGATTGATAATCAACTTGACATAGTATTCAATATCCATCGGATCCCAACAAACACAACATGAAGGATTACAAGTAGACGATCTTGATCATGATAGGCAGCTCACAAGATCGAACATGATAGCACAATGAGGAGAAGACGACCATCTAGCTACTGCTATGGACCCATAGTCCAGGGGTGAACTACTCACACATCGATCCGGAGGCGATCATGGCGATGAAGAGACCTCCGGGAGATGATTCCCCTCTCCGGCAGGGTGCCGGAGGCGATCTCCTGAATCCCCGAGATGGGATTGGCGGCGGTGGCGTCTCCGGAAGGTTTTCCGTATCGTGGCTCTCGACTGGGGGTTTCGCGACGAAGACTTTAAGTAGGCGGAAGGGCAGGTCAGGGGGCACGAGGGCCCCACACAACAGCCAGCGGCCAAGGCCCAGCCGCGCCGCCCTAGCGTGTGGCCGCCTCGTGGCCCCACTTCTTATCCTCTTCGGTCTTCCGGAAGCTTCGTGAAAAAATAGGACCCTGGGCGTTGATTTCATCCAATTCCGAGAATATTTCCTTACTAGGATTTCTGAAACCAAAAACAGCAGCAGAAATGGCTCTTCGGCATCTCGTCAATAGGTTAGTGCCGGAAAATGCATAATAATGACATATAATGTATAAAACATGTGAGTATCATCATAAAAGTAGCATGGAACATAAGAAATTATAGATAGGTTTGGGACGTATCAAGCATCCCCAGCTTAGTTCCTACTCGCCCGAGTAGTAAACGATAACAAAGATAATTTAGAAGTGACATGCTAATCTTGATCAATACTATTGTAAAGCACATGAGATGAATGCAGTAAGCAATGATGAAGATAATGAGTAAACAAATGAATCATATAGCAAAGACTTTTCATGAATAGTACTTTCAAGACAAGCATCAATAAGACTTGCATAACAGTTAACTCATAAGCAATAAATTCAAAGTAAAGGCATTGAAGCAACACAAAGGAAGATATAAGTTTCAGCGGTTGCTTTCAACTTTAACATGTATATCTCATGGATAATTGTCAACACAAAGTAATATAACAAGTGCAATAGGTAAACATGTAAGAATCAATGCACACAGTTGATACAAGTGTTTGCTTCTAAGATAGAAAGAATAGGTAAACTGACTCAACAATAAAGTAAAAGATAGGCCCTTCGCAGAGGGAAGCATGGATTACTATTTTTGTGCTAGAGCTTTCATTTTGAAAACAAGAAACAATTTTGTCAACGGTAGTAATAAAGCATATGAGTTATGTATAAGACATCTTATAAGTTGCAAGCCTCATGCATAGTATACTAATAGTGCTCGCACCTTGTCCTAATTAGCTTGGGTTAACATGGATTATCATTGCATAACATATGTTTCAACCAAGTGTCACAAAGGGGTACCTCTATGCCGCCTGTACAAGGGTCTAAGGAGAAGGTTCGCATTGGATTTCTCGCATTTGATCATTCTCAACTTAGACACCCATACCGGGACAACATAGACAACAGATAATGGACTCCTCTTTTAATGCTTAAGCATTTAACAACAGATAATATTCTCATAAGAGATTGAGGATTAGCTGTCCACACTAAAACTTCCACCATGAATCATGGCTTTAGTTAGCGGCCCAATGTTCTTCTCTAACAGTATGCATACTCAAACCATTTGATTGTGAAAACCGCCCTTACTTCATACAAGACGAACATGCATAGCAACTCACATGATATTCAACAAAGGTAAAAGAGTTGATGGCGTCCCCAGAAAACATGGTTACCGCTCAACAAGCAACTTCCTAAGAAATAGGACACATAAGTACATATTCTTCACCACGATAGTTTTTAAGCTATTTTGTCCCATGAGCTATATATTGTAAAGGTAAAGAACAGAAATTTTAAAGGTCGCACTCAAGTAATGTACTTTGGAATGGCGGAGAAATACCATGTGGTAGGTAGGTATGGTGGACACAAATGGCATGGATTTTGGCTCAAGTATTTGGATGCACGAGAAGAATTCCTCTCAATACAAGGCTAGGCTAGCAAGGTTGTTTGAAGCAAACTCAAGTATAAAACGGTGCAGCAAGAGTCACACATAAACATATTGTAAGCATTATAAGACTTTACATCGTCTCCTTGTTGTTCAAACACCTCAACCAGAAAATATCTAGACTTAGAGAGAACAATCATGCAAACCAAATTTTAACAAGCTCTATGTAGTTATTCATTAATAGGTGCAAGGTACATGATGCAAGAGCTTAAACATGATCTATATGAGCACAACAATTGCCAAGTATCACATTATTCAAGACATTAACCCATTTACCACATGCGGCATTTTCCGTTTCCAACCATATATCAATGAATGAGGTAGTTCAACTTTCGCAATGAACATTTAAGAATAAAGCTAAGAACACATGTGTTCATACGAAACAGCGGAGCGTAATATCTCCAATATAAAGGACTGTGGGATCCAATTTTATTCAAAAAAAAACAAAAACAAAAACAAACAGACGCTCCAAGTAAAGCACATAAGATATGACGGAATAAAAATATAGTTTCACTAGAGGAACCTGATAATGTTGTCGATGAAGAAGGGATGCCTTGGGCATCCCCAAGCTTAGACGCTTGGTCTTCTTAAAATATGCAGGGATGAACCACGGGGGCATCCCAAGTTTGACTTTTCACTCTTCTTGATCATATTGTATCATCCTCCTCTCTTGACCCTTGAAAACTTCCTCCACACCAAACTCGAAACAAACTCATTAGAGGGTCAGTGCATAATTCATATATTCAGAGGTGACATAATTATTCTTAATACTTCTGGACATTGCACAAAGCTACTGAAAGTTAATGGAACAAAGAAATCCATCAAACATAGCAAAACAAAGCAATGCGAAATAAAAGGCAGAATGTCAAAAAGAACAGTCCGTAAAGACGAATTTTAAAGTGGCACCAGACTTGCTCAGATGAAAATTCCCAAATTGAATGAAAGTTGCGTACATATCTGAGGATCACGCACGTAAATTTGCAGATTTTTCTGAGTTACCTACAGAGAATTCTGCCTAGATTCGTGACAGCAAGAAATCTGTTCCTGCGCAGTAATCCAAATCTAGTATTGGCTTTACTATCAAAGACTTTACTTGGCACAACAATGCAATAAAATAAAGATAAGGAGAGGTTGCTACAGTAGTAACAACTTCCAAGACTCAAATATAAAACAAAGTACTGTAGTAAAATCATGGGTTGTCTCCCATAAGCGCTTTTCTTTAACGACTTTCAGCTAGGCGCAAAAAGTGTGACTCAAGTATTATCAAGAGATGAAACATCGACAGAGGAGTTTGGAGTTTTCTCAACTATGCATGTTATCTTATCTATGTAAGTTTCAGAGGCTCCTTTTTTATTATTCTTAGGCTTGCTATTCTCATCAAACAAATTTTCAGGAACAAGCCAACCATAGTTATTTTCTAGAGCTTCATGCATTCCTAGGAGCATGCTAGGTATCGGTGCTTTAATTTCCTTACCATCATTAACATTACTAGTGTACCTTACTCTCTTCATGTCCATCTTTTCAAGGATACTAACAAAATTGGTATAAGAGCCAAGCATATTGTATTTAATAAAGACCTTTCTAGCCTCTCTTGCTACACCACCAAATTCTTTAAGAAGGGTTTCTAAAACAAAATCTTTCTTTTCCCCTTTCTCCATATCACCGAGTGTGAGAAACATGTGTTGGATTATAGGATTGAGATTAACAAATTTAGTTTCCAACATGCGAACTAAAGAAGCAGCAGCAATTTCATAAGTAGGAGCAAGTTCTACCAAGTGTCTATCTTCAAAATCTTCAGTACTAACATGAGTGAAAAAATCTTCTATATTATCTCTTCCAATTATAGACCCTCGGCCTAATGGTATGTCTTTTAGAGTGTACTTAGGAGGAAACATGATGAAATAAACAAGAGGTAAAAAAAGTAAATGCAAGTAACTATTTTTTTGTGTGTTTTTGATATGGAGAACAAGACAGTAAATAAAGTAAAACTAGCAACTAATTTTTTGTGTTTTGTTTAAGTGCAGCAAACAAAGTAGTAAATAAAATAAAGCAAGACAAAAACAAAGTAAAGAGATTGGAAGTGGAGACTCCCTTGCAGCGTGTCTTGATCTCCTCAACGGCGCCAGAAATTTGCTTGATGCGTGTAGTTGACACGTCCGTTGGGAACCCCAAGAGGAAGGTGTGATGCGCACAGTAGCAAGTTTCCCTCGGTAAGAAACCGAGGTTTAATCGAACCAGTAGGAGTCAAGAAGCACGTTGAAGGTTGATGGCGGAGGAGTGTAGTGTGCGCAACGCCGGGGATTCCCGCAAACGTGAACCCGCACAACACAACTGTACTTTGCCCCAACGTAATGAGAGGTTGTCAATCTCACCGGCTTGCTGTGAACAAAGGATTAACCGTATTGTGTGGAAGATGATTGTTTGCGAAGAACAGTAAAGAACAAGTATTACAGTAGATTGTATTTCAGATGTAAAGAATAGGACCGGGTCCACAGTTCACTAGTGGTGTCTCTCCCATAAGATAGCAGATGTTGGGTGAACAAATTACAGTTGGGCAATTGACAAATAAAGAAGGCATAACAATGCACATACAAATATCATGATGAGTACTATGAGATTTAATCAGGGCATTACGACAAAGTACATAGACCGCCATCCAGCATGCATCTATGCCTAAAAAGTCCACCTTCAGGTTATCGTCCGAACCCCCTCCAGTATTAAGTTGTAAACAACAGACAATTGCATTAAGTATGGTGCGTAATGTAATCAACACAAATATCCTTAGACAAAGCATCGATGTTTTATCCCTAGAGGCAACAACACATCCACAACCTTAGAACTTTGTCACTGTCCCAGATTTAATGGAGGCATGAACCCACTATCGAGCATAAATACTCCCTCTTGGAGTCACAAGTATCAACTTGGCCAGAGCCTCTACTAGCAACGGAGAGCATGCAAGAACATAAATAACATATATGACAGATTGATAATCAACTTGACATAGTATTCAATATCCATCGGATCCCAACAAACACAACATGAAGGATTACAAATAGACGATCTTGATCATGATAGGCAGCTCACAAGATCGAACATGATAGCACAATGAGGAGAAGACGACCATCTAGCTACTGCTATGGACCCATAGTCCAGGGGTGAACTACTCACACATCGATCCGAGGCGATCATGGCGATGAAGAGACCTCCGGAGATGATTCCCTCTCCGGCAGGGTGCCGGAGGCGATCTCCGAATCCCCGAGATGGGATTGGCGGCGGCGGCGTCTCTGGAAGGTTTTCAGTATCGTGGCTCTCGGTACTGGGGGTTTCACGACGAAGACTTTAAGTAGGCGGAAGGGCAGGTCAGGGGGCCACACGAGGGCCCCACACAACAGGCCGGCGCGGCCAAGGCCCAGGCCACGCCTCCCTAGTGTGGCGCCAGCTCGTGGCCCCACTTCTTATCCTCTTCGGTCTGGAAGCTTCGTGTGAAAATAGGACCCCTGGCGTTGATTTCGTCCAATTCCGAGAATATTTTCTTACTAGGATTTCTGAAACCAAAAGCAGCAGAAAACAACAACCGCTCTTCGGCATCTCGTCAATAGGTTAGTGCCGGAAAATGCATAATAATGACATATAATGTGTATAAAACATGTGAGTATCATCATAAAAGTAGCATGGAACATAAGAAATTATAGATACGTTTGGGACGTATCAATGTGCCACTAGTCCATTGGTGAAAGTCTGCCCAACAAGATTGAAAGATAAAACACCACATACTTCCTCAAGAGCTATAAAACATTGACACAAATAAGGAGTAATAAAGTTTTGAATTGTTTAAAGGTAGCACATGAAGTATTTACTTGGAATGGCAGAAAAATACCACATAGTAGGTAGTTATGGTGGACACAAATGGCATAGGTTTTGGCTTAAGGTTTTGGATGCACGAGAAGCATTCCCTCTCAGTACAAGGCTTTGGCTAGCAAGTTTGTTTGAAGCAAACACAAGTATAAACCGGTACAGCAAAATTTACACAAGAACATATTGCAAGCATTATAAGACTCTGCACTGTCTTCCTTGTTGCTCAAGCACTTTTACCAGAAAATATCTAGACCTTAGAGAGACCAATCATGCAACCCAAATTTCAACAAGCTCTATGGTAGTTCTCCACTAATAGGTTTAAACTACATGATGCAAGAGCTTAAACATGATCTACTTGAGAGCTCAAAACAATTGCCAAGTATCAAATTATTCAAGACAATATACCAACTACCACATGAAGCATTTTCTGTTTCCAACCAAATAATAATCAATGCTGAGGCTTTCAGCTTTCGCCATGAATATTAAAGTAAAACGAAGAACACAAGTGTTCAAATGAAAAAGCGGAGCGTGTCTCTCTCCCACACAAGCATGCTAGGATCCGATTTATTCAGAGAATGAAAATAACAAAACAAAAATAAAAGCACACACGCTCCAAGTAAAGTGCATAAGATGTGACGGCATTAAAATATAGTTTCACTAGAGGTGACCCGATAAGTTGTTGATGAAGAAGGGGATGCCTTGGGCATCCCCAAGCTTAGACGCTGAGTCTTCTTGAAATATGCAGGGATGAACCACGGGGGCATCCCCAAGCTTAGACTTTTCACTCTTCTTGATCGTATCATATCATCCTCCTCTCTTGATCCTTGAAAACTTCCTCCACACCAAACTCAAAGCATTATCATTAGAGGGTTAGTGCATAATCAAAAATTCAGATGTTCAGCAAGGACACAATCATTCCCAACAATTCTGGACATTAACCAAGGCTACTGAAATTTAATGGAGCAAAGAAATCCACTCAACACAGTAAAAGAGGCAATGCGAAATAAAAGGCAGAATCTGTCAAAACAGAACAGTCCGTAAAGACGAATTTTTTCGAGGCACTTAAGATGCTCAGATGGAAAAGCTCCAGTTGAATGAAAATTGCGTACATATCTGTGGATTACGCATGAATTTTTTCAGCATTTTACGAGTTTTCTACAGAGAGAAAAACGCAAATTCGTGACAGCTAAAAATCTGTTCCTGCACAGAAATCCAAATCTAGTATCAACTTTCTATCAAAGACTTTACTTGGCACAAAAACGAAATAAACATGATAAGGAGAGGTTGCTACAGTAGTAACAACTTCCAAGACACAACAAAACAGTAGCAAAATAAAAATATGGGTTATCTCCAAAGAAGTACTTTCTTTATAGCCATTAAGATGGGCTCAGTAATTTTAATGATGCTCTCGCAAGAAATAAGAGTTGAAGCAAAAGAGAGCATCAAAAGCAAATAAGAAACACTTTTAAGTCTAACCCACTTCCTATGAAAAGGAATCTTGTAAATAAACAAGTCATGTAAGCATAATGCAATAAGCATAGGAAAACAAGACAAGCGCAACTTCAAGATTTTAAGCAAAAAGAAAGGTGTTTTAGTAACATGAAAATCCCTACAACCATATTGTCCTCTCTCATAAAGATTTTCAGTAGCATCATGAACAAACTCAACAATATAACTATCACATCAAACATTCTTATCATGAGCTACATGCATAAAATTATTACTCTCCACATAAGCATAGTCATTACTATTAATTGTAGTGGGAGCAAATTCAATAAGATAGCTACCATTATTATTCTCATCACCATAATCATCATATATAGGAGGCATATTGTAATCATAATTAATTTTCTCCTCAATAGTAGGTGGACTGAAAATATGATAGTCATCATTGTAATCATCATATATAGGAGGTAAAGTATCATCAAAGTAAATTTTCTCCTCCATGCTTGGGGGACTAAAAATATCTTGCTCCTTGAAACCAGCTTCCCCAAGCTTAGAGTTTTTCATAGCATTAGCAACAATGGTGTTCAAAGCATTCATACTAATAACATTGCCATTAGCATGCATATAAAGTTCCATAGGTTTTTTAATTCTCTCTTCAAACACATCATGTCCTAATTCAAGATAAAGTTCATAAAGATCTCTAATTTTTTGTTGTTTTCCATTAAGGCTCTAATTTTTTTGTTGTTTTCCATTAAGCCTAACTAGTGAAAATAAAACCAAGAGACAAAAAGATAAAATTGCAGAATCTAAAGGAGATACCTTTGAGCACTCACACACCAGCAACAGTGCTAGAAAATAGCTTAGTAGCCGGAGGATGTGAATACCTTTTACCTTACCTCCCCGGCAACGGCGCTAGAAAATAGCTTGATGTCAACGTGTGCTTCTATTCTTGTAGACAGTGTTGGGCCTCCAAGAGCAGAGGTTTGTAGAACAGCAGCAAGTTTCCTTAAGTGAATCACCCAAGGTTTATCGAACTCAGGGAGGTGGAGGTCAAAGATATCCCTCTCAAGCAACCCTGCAATTAAGATACAAGAAGTCTCTTGTGTCCCCAACACACCTAATACACTTGTCGATGTATAGGTGCACTAGTTCGAAGAGATAGTGAAATACAAGTAATATGGATGATTATAAGTAGTAATTGCAATCTGAAATAAAAATGGCAGCAAGCGAACATGTAGCAGAACTTGTTGGAAACGGTGTTTCAATGCTTAGAAACAAGACCTAGGGATCATACTTTCACTAGTGGACACTCTCAACAATGATCACATAATTGAATAAATAAATGCTAGTCTCAAACACTCTCTTGTTGGATGACAAACACCATTCATTGTGTAGGGCTACAAAAGCACACCTCAAGCCGGAGTAAACAAGCTCCACAACTTCATAAAGGAATCACACACGATGCGCACACTGTCACCATCACACCGTGGAGAGTAACTCCGGAGTTCATATTAAAGTAACCTCTAGAGTGCATAATAGACAAGAGTAACATCTACATATTCAACTAGATCACAAAGCTCATGATCACATAAAGATCACACCATGGGAGAGAGAGATGAACCACATAGCTACCGGTAGAGCCCTCAGCCTCGGGAGAACTACTCCCTCCTCATCATGGGATACAACAACGGCGATGAAGATGGCGATGGAGTCGATGGAGATGGATTCCGGGGCACTTCCCCGTCCCGGTGGCGTGACGGAACAGAGACTTCTGTCCCCCGAACTTGGCGCGATGGCGGCGGCTACGTAACTTTTCGTGGAGGAAGACCGATGCCCTAGGGTTTTTACTTCGGGAGAATATATAGGCGGAAGGGCGGCCTCGGAGGGGCCCCAGGGTGCCCTCCCCACCGGGTGGCGCGGTAGAGGGTGGGCCGCGCCCCTATGGTGTGGGGGCCCTTTGGCCCCCTGGCCCTTCTCTCGCTCTCTGGTCTCTCGGCAAAATATTAACTTCTTCGTGGGTCCAATTTCGAAATATTTCTGTGTAAATTTCTGAAACCAAAAGCAGAAAACATGAACTGACACTTCGGCATCTTGTTAATAGGTTAGTCTCGGAAAATGCATAAAAATGATATAAAGTGTGAATAAAACATGTAGGTATTGTCATAATATAAGCATGGAACATCAGAAATTATAGATACGTTGGAGACGTATCAGGAACTCAAGAGGAGCTGAAGGTAAACTATCTATTCTCTAAAACTATATAACCCACTTATATGGCCTTCTATGCAAACCTAGGATCTATAGTATCTGTGTGTGAAGAGATTTCTACTAGGAACTAGAAGAATTAAAGTAATAAGAATAACTTCAAGAAGTAAAACTAGTGCAAGGAAATTAAGGGTTGTGAGGTGAAATGGAGTAACTCAAGGGAGTAAGTGTTCAGGAAAATTTCTATTTCATTTGAAGCTCAATATAGACTTTTTTTGTGTTTCTTCTAGAGAGGAGCCATAGATAGGTGCAACCATATATATGAGCAAATACACCACTAGTGATTGATCCAAGGTCAATTAAGAGCGAACAAGGGAATTATCAAGACATAAAGTCCAACCACAATTGTAAGTATAAAGGTTCCGATAGTTATACCCCCGTTGATTAACCATGAATTAATATAACATGAATATCTAAGAAATGAGACATGATTTTAGTCAAAATCCATGATCTCCACCTCTGTGTCTTCGAGGAATCACTGGGGGGAGGGGGGTCGTATGCATAGGGGTTTTTAGGTCAAACAAAGTCCGTGGGTGAAAGATTGAGGCGGAACGGACGGTCGAGGGGCAAAAGGTCCTAGGTGGCGCACCCTAAGAGGGTGGGCACGCCAAGGGCCCTATCTACCATCACATTGACCTCCTAGTGTCCCACTTCAGCTCATTTTGTTCTCGAAAATTCTGAAGCGTGGCCTCTGACCACACGGTAAAATTATATTCTAGATGAGGTTTATATTGTTCCCTCCATCGATGAATACTCAAGAGACACCATATCCTCCGATAACTTCTGGTAGCACCAACGCTGAATGTCCCAGCCGCGGCACCTGGGGTGGGTGGTCCTCTATGCTGAATCCTATTGATTGACCTGACCAATTAAGGTACTCGACAGTTGGCGGAGGTGCCAACACTGCCATGTTTACCTGTCGAATAATCAGCTTTTGCGACCTGTTCGACGATCTGCCCTTCAGAATCATTGTTACCGCTCCCTTTGTTTGTGTGAACTCCCCGTCAGCATTTGGAGGACCCGTAATTTGCAACTGACGTTGGTTTCCATTGGTAATTGTAGGTGGTGGTGGCGGCAATGGCACATGCACCTCGCTCCTTGGTCCTTGCACGTATCCCCTGTTGACCGCTTCGGCTTGCGTGTTCTCCGTGATCCTTCACAGAGCATGAAACGTTCGGCAATCCTTTTGGAGATGACCCGATTGTCTCCTCCCTTCAGAATCTATGTAAAAATACATCTGGCATTGTCCATTCAAGACTTTCTCTGGTGACATATTATACGGTCGTGGGTACCTAGGCCGATTATTTTGCCTGCTAGAACTTGGTGTATCTTTATTGTCACTTCGTTGCTCATTGCTCCTGCGATAATCGTCGCGATGGTTGTTACCATTATTACTGCGGAAGCCAGCCGAAACTTGGCTAGGGCCGTCGTATTCCGCAAAGCTACGAAAACATCGCCTATGTTTGAATTTTTTTATCATGATTGTCGCGAGGAGGATTGTCCATATTTATCTTGACCGGTACATCCCAGACGATGGTGATTTATACTTTCAGCTCCCAGCGATATCAACAAGGCTATTTTGTTATTTTTTCCTTAAGAGTAAAATACATGGTTGGTCATTAAACTTGTCCGTATATTTCACTTTGGTCATTGTATTCACAGAAGTGATACTTACAGTCATTGAAGACGGGCGAGTGCGCCATGTACGGTCACCGTAGACACTAGAGCTACGTATTAGCTAACGTGGCAGAGTTTCAATCAGACATAGTGTGTTTAGTTTTGCAAGAAAGCCCCCAGATTATGCTCTTGACCATTGGACATGGCCCCACATGGCAGCCTCCTGTCTCCTTTTCCACCATCGATCTATCACTCACCCCGTTGACCGAATAACTCCCCAAGCGCAGCCCATTCCCGATCTGCCGCCCTCACCGTTCTAGCTAGCCGCGCCGCCGCCCCATTATCACCAGTTCACCACCACGCCGGCTCAACCTCTCTCTCCTCCCCATGGCGATCTTTGGGAGGCTGAGGCGGCAGCCCGCAGCCCCTTAGTCCCGCGCCGCCATCGGCCGTTACCCGACCTTGCGCAGCGCCGTTGGGTCTCGATCGCACACAAATTCGGATCATGAGACACGTTCATCAAACATCGCCCAACTCAAGTTCAAAGTGGCATTGTATTCAAATTAACCGCTGTCGATACTAACAGAGACGAGGAGCAATTTCTTAGTTCTCTGCACTTGTATCATGTTCTCACATAGCTACGTGTATCCTGTACATGGACAGCGACGTGCTGCTGCACAAGAGCTTCGTGAGGGAGATCAAGATCCTGGCCGCGTGCTCGTAGACGTCGCTCGTCGGCTCCCAGTTCATGCCGCTGCTTAGTCGTCGATGTGTTGTCCTGGTGGTCCTTCCTGGCAAATTAATCGTTGCCGGAAGCCCATGATGTTGTCGCTTAGTTCGTGTTCCTGTCTCCGATGTTCCGCTGCGTGCTCGTCTTCCTCTGCTCCGAGGAATCCAATGGAGTGAGCCGAAGGCCTCCCCGAGCACCTGCACATCTCCTAGACACCCTGCCGCGTTGGCCGTGAGCACGTCGAGTGGCACGCCCACGCGGGTCTGGCCCTGCACGCCAGGCTCGTCAACGAGATCTGCGCCGCCGGCCAGCTCTGTCGCCGCCGCCAGCACCCCGGCCTATCCGATTGCGAGGATCAATGCTGCGACCCTCATGAACACACGGCCATAGGCCCATAGTCGGCAACTCAACTGCACAGCCTTTCGCGTTGTGGGTTCTCGCATGCTCGGCGAAGGCCAGGAGACGCGGCACCGCGGCGGCGTTGGCCACGAAGCGCGATAGCCTCGCATGGGTAGATGCCATGGCACAGTCGCCTCAGGTCTCAGGAGTTCTGCACGCAGACTGAAATAAATAATCTTCAGGTGCTTTACTGTAAAAGCTCCAGCACACAGCCGCTGCTAGACGGGTCCCACATAGCCACATCAGTAAGTACGTAGCTTTAGCGTCTTGGGTGACCGTATGTGACACAGTGGTGCGTCTTTAGTGACCGTAAATGTCAGTTCTCTGAATACAATGACCAAAGCGAACTACACAAACAAGTTCAATGATCTACCGTGTATTTTACTCTTTTCCTTAAACTACTGATGTTGATACGCTTTTCGATGTGGGTTGATGAGCCTTGAGTTCACGGCCAGCCGTCACATATATGCCGCAAGTATCATACTATGCAGCTACATAAACTTTGCTCTACAGTGTGTCCTCCAATCCTAACAATCACGACAAAGAGTTAAAATGAAGACCACATGCCTAGAAGGGTAGAGTTTTTTTGAGAGACACCAAAGCATATCCTCAAAACCCGATGGCAAGAGAGGAAAGGATCCGAGGGCATGGTGGTGCATAGAAAAACACATGCAAACAAGGTCCACTGATTAAGTACTACCGCTAACCAGGGGGGAACCCTAGCCGCCGCCACCTCTAGCCCCCTCCCCCTCTCTCCCCTGCCTCGCCGCCGCCGGAGGGGGGCCGGCAAAGCCGCGCGCTCCCCGGGGAAGGTGGCGGCGGGGAGGTTCTTCCCTCCCGCGTCCCTGGTGAGAGGGAGCTCACTCGGGCGCGGAGACGGCGGCGGGCGCGACGACAGTCGGCGGACGCGGCGGCGGGCATGGCTGTCTGCGGACGGAGCGCGGTGGCCGAGCGAGTTCGTGGCCCTGCTGTGGTGCCGGCGGGCGGAGCGGGCCTTCCGGGCCAGATCTGGGCCGCGATGGGCAGCGGCGGGCTGTGCCGCGGTGGAGCCTCTCCGGCAGCGCGGGGGGCGGCCGGTGGTGCTGCCCAGGTCCGGGGCAGGTGCGGCGGTTTGCCGGGGCGGTGTCCCCTGGCAGCGGCGGCGGCCGTGACGAGGAGCTCCTGGTGCTGCGTCTGGTTTCTGATGGGTTGCCGGGGCGACGGCCCCGGGCAGCGGCGGCGTGGTGTTGGGCTCGTGCGGAGGCTGAGATGGCCGCGTCGGCGGTGGAGCCTGCCGGAGGCCATGGCGGTTGTACTGCTTCTGGGGGCTACGGCTTTGGGCCGGTTTGGCTGTGCGGTGGCGGCTGGTGGTGCGGGGAGTTCATGCCTGCGGGCTTCGGCGTTCGTCCTCGAGCCCCGTGTTGGTGTTGTTCGGCGTCCCCTCTATGTGGCGTTCCGGCGGCGCCCACGGCGATCTTCGGCGGTACTCCGTTGGCTTCGGGCTGTGCTGCCCGCTGCGCGTCGGCGGCTACAGGTTGGCCTGGAGGTTGCTCTGCGGTTGCGAGTGGTGGTTTGTGCCGGTCCTTTTTGGCGGGCGCGAGGTCTTGAATCTCTTCGCTGGGCGAAAGCTCTGTCTTGGCGGCCGGCCAGGACCGACGCCGTGGGCGCCACATTCTTCTTGAAGGCGTCGTCGAAGCGGGTGTTTCTTGTTCTCCGCTCGGGCTCTCCGGGGGAAACCCTAGATCCCTCGCGGGATCGGGCGTGGGCGGCGCTCTTGCGTCGCTTTGCCTCTTGGGGCCTCGCTTTGGATGTCCACCGGACAAAGGGACTCGCGGTGTGTTTTTGGTGGTTTTCGGCGGAGGCGGGTTCGTCTTCGGCCAGGTGGGGCGCGGCCTCGGGGCCGGCGTGGTAGTGGGAGCGGTGGCTCCGGTCTTTCGCCTCCCGTTGCGTTGAGGTGTGGTGTCGACCTAGCTGGTCGTCGACCAGTGAGCGCAGCCTCGGGGCTGGCGTGTGGTGTCGTGTTGTACGGTTTTTCGGCCAGTTTTCCTCATAAACGGGCCAACTCTTTTCTCCTATATCAATGAAAGGCAAAGCTTTTGCCTCGTTTCAAAAAAAAAAAAATGTATATGTTCATGTTCATCTGACCATAGAAGCATGGATTTTTTTTATCACTGATAACTGAACGAGCACAAACGTGCAGTGCATGGCTTTGTTCTATCATCTTGTTGGGTAGGAAGCAATATAAATATTTTTACACACACGATATCCAAATTTACATTTGGTTCTGTTTCCAACACACTTGTACAATGCTCAACATGGAGAAGAATGATTATACATCCTCTTGCAATGCGCCTCTAGTGCGTATGTACTTTTTATTAGTATCTTTCTGTTCAGTTATGCAGTATATAGTTGTGCATATTTGTAATCATGTGCTGTAATTCGAAGACCATATGCCAAGTTTTAATACTCCCTCCGATTCATATTAATTAACTTTAATATGATGTATCTAGAACTAAAATGTGTCTAGATACATCCATACTAGAGTCAATTAATATGAATCGGAGGGAGTAAATTTTTTATATATTTTTTCATATGAGAATAATATGAGATTCCAACAATCTAGAAATAAGACAAATATGTTTTTAGTTTCATATTCTTCTCACCCCTTTGAGAAGCCACTCATAGGATTATTGAATATGTGAGGGGTTGTGATTTTTTGAAGACAGCGACAATATCCCATTAACCATGTTAGTGTGTACTATCATATATTTTTACCTGTTTAGTTTCAAAAGTGCACGTTAGAGCATTTCTCAGTGCATCGAAATTGTTTCTTTAGTGTTGGGTTCAACAGGTTGCAATACAAATATGGTTGCAACTATGTTGCCATGTAAACATGTAATATGGTTCGCTAAATAGCAGTAAATAGATTTTTTTTTTGCTAAATTGGTAAACAACACTGTAGTGGCTGATGAGTTTAACAACATTGTATTACCTGATGCGGCTCCATTACTGCTGTCAAATAAGATTATATTTGCCATGATCGATGTGGATCCTCACACAACCTCACCCCAACCCAAGAATCATGCCGTGGAGAAGGTGCATCAGCTAATACAATGTTGTTCAACTACTTAAAATGCTACCCATGCCTTCCTGTTTATTTATTGAGAGCGACTAGGGGACGTCCGCTGTGCGATCCTAGCCAGCGCGGGATGACGCGCACGAGGCCTTGTTGGGGCCGCTCACGTGGCTCTGTCCCGCGTCCAACTGCTCCACATTTAAATTGCCTCCACGTCTAACTACCATGCGTGGTAAAAAGGCAGTGCGCGGGCAATGCACTTTCCGGAAACCACGCGGTGCAAAAGTAACCTAAGGTAGTGCAACGTGATACAAAAAAGATAAGAGCCTAGGTGGTGCACTGTAAGGACATTGCGTGGTGCAAAAAAAGATAACCAAGGCAGTGTAATGTGGTACAAAAAGGCAGTGCATGGGCGGTGCACTGTCGGGACCTCAGGACCTCGCGCGGTGCAAAAAAAAGAACAAGGGCAGTGTATCTGGTACAAAAATGCAGTGCACTCCGAGGACCCAACGCGTTGCAAAGTGATCCAAGGCAGTGCAACCCCGTACAAAAAAATAGTGCACGGACGATGCACTGCCAGGATCCCGCGTGGTGCAAAAAGAGAACAAAGGCAGTGTATCGTGGTACAAAAAGGCAGTGCACGGCGGTGAACTTCGAGGACCCTGCGCGGTGCAAAGCGATCCACGGCAGTGCAACGCCGTACAAAAATGCATGGCATGGGGGGCGCACCGCGAGGACCCCGCGCGGTGCAAAAAAGAGAACCAAGACAGTGTACTGTAGTACAAAAAGGCAGTACACGGCGGTGCACTCTGAGAACCCTGCGCGGCACATAGCGATCCAAGGCAGTGCAACACTGTACAAAAAGACAGTGCACGGGCGGTGCACTGCCAGGACCCCGCGCGGTGCAAAGGTGACATAATGCAGTGCAACGTGGTACAAAAAAGGCAAGGGACCCAATGCCCAAGCCTACCAGCGACGGGCCTCGCTCCGCTCGTCAGAAGTTAGCCTCCCTTTAGTATATAAATTTGGATCACAATACAACACCATCAACGGAACAGTCTTGTTATTGTTGCCAGCATGGTTCCCGAAGGTAGACTACCTTCGGGAGGGCGTCTACCTTCGGGAAGCCGCCGACGCCCTCGAGGACCCTCAACAGAAGGCTTGCGAGGTTCGACCGCGCAACCTCGGAGCCTGCGGGGTTGGCGAGATGTGCATGCACACCTGTGGGTTTGTCGCCGGCGTGGACATACTGCCGCACGGGGCTGGTCCGATTCAACGTCCAACATGGCATCGTCGAGTTCCTCCTGCTGTCCTCCATGTGCCCGTGGGCACGGAAGAGATCATAAGGTTTTCGGGAACGTATCTGGTTGACTGGTTCTAGATGAACCGAAGGAGAGCGGCCGAAACGGAGTCCATGTGCAGATCCGTTGAGCAGCTAACGGAGCAAACAACCGAAACCAACAGAAAATACGTTCGGTTCAGTCAAAACTCGCGATGTCTCAGCGAGACGTCAACAAACTCTATGTTTATCAACGAGAATAACGTGGGGTTGGGTGGATCCATTTAGGAGTAAAACTTTAATTAGCTGCATTAAGTTCGGTGGCAATTTATACGTAAATTATATAAGTGTGACACTAGCCATTCGCATGTTTCACCTTAATAGTAAGATAATTTAGATAAATGTGACACCAAGCATTCGCATGCTTCACCTTAATAGTAATCTGACACCAGGCATTCGCATGTTTCATCCTAATATTAAGATAATTTAGATAAGTGTGACACCATGATCCGTATGTTTCACCTTAATAGTAATCGGACACAAGGCGTTCGCATGTTTCACCTTAATAGTAAGATAGTAAGATAATTTAGATAAGTGTGACACCAGGCATTCGCATGTTTCACCTTAATAGTAATCTGACACGAGGCATTCGCATGTTTCACCTTAATAGTAAGATAATTTAGATAAGTGTGACACCAGGCATTGCCATGTTTCACCTTAATAGTAAGATAGTAAGATTGATCGTCAAAGAAAAACATTGGCAATGATGTGGCTGGTCCACTGTAGGTCGGTGATTAGGGATGGCACCCGCAGGGTATGGATACGGGTAGAGCTATCACATACCCGTACCCGTCACTTTCAATCTTACCTGTCACCCGTACCCGTGAATGGGTATAAGTTTTTTCCATACCCGTCACCCGACAGGATAAATGGTACCGCGGGTAAAACGTATCAAGTTGTTCAAAAAAAATATGACATAAGGTAAAGCGATTTTAAATAGGGGTCTAATCCTCACTAATCTACCAAAGATTGTCAGATCAGAAAGCGTGAGGTTCAACCAAGCAATGTGAAGACGTGGTTAGGGAAAAATTAAGTAGTTCGGAGCATTATGACCGCTCACTTGTCAAATTTATATGGGTAAATGGATACATGAGTATAGGTTGTACAATCACATACCCGTACCCACTCTACTCGATGGGTATAATATTTTCTCGTTTACAAACCCATGGGTAATATTTTACCCATTGCCGAAGATGCTGCAACAGCTGTGGAAAGTTCTGTTATTCTCAGGAAGGCAAATCAATTGCCTAAAACGATAGTTGCGTCACCAAATCGTCTTTTACCGGCCAAACCAAACCGACTTCGGCAAGATCTCTGGTCCTTGGTTTTCACATCAAACCCGTGACTTTGCCGCCTTTTATTATTCCAGGAAGGCTGCGATTCAATAGCGCCTGCTTCCTCCTCCGATTCAATGGTAACAATCCATTGGCGAAGGAGGATACTTGTTGCTTGTGATCTCTCTCTCTCTCCCCCGATAAATAGCTCGCAAGAAGGCTGGGTACCTCCTGTATTATTTTGGTGACGCCAAATAATCAATCTCTTATTCCACGCGAAAAATACAACTCTCTTTGGGCGTCTGATCATGGAATCTCCTTGCAGCATTGTAAGTTTATTTACATCCTTCCCTGCTTCTCAATGTTAGCTCACCCTAACGAACACCCAGAAAGAAAGAAAAAAAAAACTTCTTCCTTTATATTCAGTTAGCTAATTAACTGTTTTGCAGACCAACGATGAAGGAAGAACTAGTGCGTGGGAAGGTGAAGATAGAATCAGTGCTCTCCACGACGACGTTCTTCTTCAAATTATTGGACGCCTTGATCAGCGCACCGCCGTTCAGACCAGCCTGCTCTCCAGACAATACAGGCACCTCCATCATCAGCGCCCTAGTCTGATCATGCAAGCTGCTGATTTTCGCAAGCCCGGGCGCAGTGTGGATCAGGTAATGGCCGCCTTCACCGACGCGACATTGGCATTGCTGTCTCCTCCGGCATGCAAATGCCACCGTACCATCAAGACCCTGCGGCTTAGCTTCTATCTGAGAGAGCCTTACATGTCCTCTATCGGCCATGCGGTTGAGGACATCGTGAAGACTGGAGAAACTGAATACCTTGAGTTTGGAATGTACGCAGAGATTAACCGTCCAAGTGAAGCCCAATTAGCCTTGTTCGGGCAGCGGTTTATGTCATTCTTCGGTGCGTTCCCTGCTGCCTTCAGTTGGCTCACAAAACTAACCCTGAAGAACCTTGAGTTTCGAGACTCAGATGTCAACAACCTTGTTAACACCTGCAATAATCTCCAGCTCCTTTCCTTGAGATCCTGTGGACTGGTCGAGGTATCTGTCCTAGAGATAGATGCCCCATGCTCGGATCTCCGCGCGCTTGAACTTATCTACTTTGGGTGCGTCCAAGTTGAGCTAACACATCTCCCTAAATTGACGCAGCTGATTTACGATGTGTGGCCCGGTGAAAACCCACCAGTGTATTTTCGCTACGTTCCTCAACTTGTTCAAGTATGCTTGTGTTCTCCTGCCCTGGATGGACAGACACCATTCGCGTTGAGCCAATGTTTACCTAGTAACACAAACCTATCGATTCTGCATCTCAATTTTCGCACTCAAATGGTAAGTTTCTGCTACAACGCCCTCTACATGTCGCTTCTGTTTATTTATCTCAATGTAGGCCTGTTGTTTCATGTTATATTCTTCACATTTTTGCTCTTATTTTACTGCAGATTTGGATTGAACCCGAAGATCCATGACACCTCATACCCATATTCACGAAGCTGAGAGATGTACATCTTTACAACATATTTGCTGACTGCGATCTGAACTGGACTCTGTTTATCCTACAAGGTGCACCTTTGCTAGAGAATTTTTATGTAAGTCTGTTGCTTCATCCATAAATTTTTATTTAACTAATTTTATATGGGATTTCATTTCAGCAGATTTCTCGAAAAACTGTGCATGCCAAACAGGGTTCATCCATAAAATGCCTTTTTAGCAACCATACATTAACAAGGAAGTCTTAACTCCCTTTGCTTTTGTTTTGCTGCATTTCGAATACTAATATGCCAAGTTTTAAATAATATGTGTTGTTTCTTATTTGGGTCCATGAAGCTATCTAGGCATTCATGTACACTCAATAGGTACGAGGATAGTGCCGAGAAGACCAACGTGGTGTGGGAAACATCCGATTTCAAGCACTTGAACCTTAAGTTGCTGGTGATGAGAGGGTTTGAGGAGGAAGAGAAGGTGATGAATTATATACGGCTTGTCTTGGAACGAGCTTTGAGCTTGAGGAGAATTGAGTTGCCTGATAAAATCCCATGCAAGAAGTGCAATGATAAGAACATTGAATCTCCAAGATTCCCTGTGGATGAACCTAGCAAGCATCGGATTAGGGAGCAACTCTCATATGGATTGTCCTCATCTGCAGAGATTATAATCGGATGATGGATGTAGTGAAGGAATAATCCTCAGAGAGGATCTCAAAGATACCCATTTGTGGGACACTGGAAGTAGTGAAGCAACAATATGACTGCTCACTTATTTGTGTCTAATAAGAAATGACATCCCCTGTTGCAGCTGGAGTGGTGTGCTAGAATGCGGGCCATGCAATTGCAGTTTTATTTTTATTTTTATTATTGATAGCAAAATGGTACTAATATATTCTATGATTTATGTCGACTTCTGATTATACTATACCTCTTTTGGTGCTATTGCATGATTCTAAGTTAGGCCATTACATTTTATCAAAAGGGGGAATCCCGAGTTCCCGACCACCTATGCATGACGGCACATAACCATTTTATTACCAAGTCTCATTATTCAACGATCCCTCCCGGGTCGCTCCTCCCCCAAGCGGCTCCGGAGGTGCCCACCCAACCCTAGACTCCGCTCCACGGGACGTCGCTGTTGTCGATGCTGACGGTAGTGGCGGCCTCCATCCCGTCGAAGACGGAGGCTGGAGAGGTGCTCCACAGCGGTGCTGCACGAGCGGATGTGGGGTGATGTATGGGTGCTAAGGGCGGCCCGGATGGGGCCTGATGTCCTCCGGCGGAGTAGCGAGGTGCAGGTGTCGCGCTACCGGCGGACGTAGTGCTCTGATCTGATCTGGCCTCATGGCCCGATCGGGGCAGTGCGGATGTGTGGGGCTGCCTTCTCCTCTATGGCCAGTCCGATAGGGAGATGACTAGCAGCCTGGGGGGTTGCTGGTCTTGCGATTAAATTTGGTGGTCCTAGTGTTCTTATCGCGGCAATTGTATGAGTGATCGGTCCTTCTCGTTCTAGTCGTCGGCGTGTTCCGGAACTTATGCCGGAGATCTTCACGGATTGGTGCATGATGCCTCTGGATTTCTGGATCGGATGGAATTCAGTCGTGTGCATTCATATCAGCTTGTGTTGTTCATGAGGGCGCGGCGCGAAACTCCGTTGTATGTTGACGCCATGGGACATGTCATTATCTCGATATGCATGGTGTATGATGACTGCAACTGCACAGTTCAATTGTAGCTAGTTTCGAAATAAGAGTATCGAACCATGGAGAGCTACTTGATGGGGCTATGCCCATAGGGGGTGGGTCGCCAGTCCCACTCGCCGTGAAGACGGAGGCCCAGGCGGACCGCTAGTCGCCCAAGCGACTAGGCCCTAAGGCGACTGGGCCGTGATTCCGAGGAGGTGATCTGCGCGACTGGATAAGAAGATTACTTGCAAGAGGGTTAGCGGATCCCGGATTAGTAGCAACCGATACGATTCGGAGTTATCTCCATGTAACCCTAGATCGGGGGTGCCTATATAAACCCCCGAGCTTAAACCCTAGAGGACACCTTATTCGAGATCTAATCTCCCCTTGTAAGCTCTCGGCGTAGCCGCCGACTGAGCCCCATTGTAATTCTCCACTGAGCAATAAAGATCTAGCAGGACGTAGGCCTTTTACTCTCCGGAGGGGCTGAACCTGGGTAAAACCCTTGCGTCTCTTGCACCTCGACCCGTAGATGGCGATGTTCCCTTCCCCTCGCATCAACGAAGTGCTACCCCGTAGCATCTGCCGTGGTCACATCCACGACAGTGGCGCCCACCGTGGGGCATGGGACATCAAGCCTCCGAGCTACGGCGAGGCCCTACTCGCCGGTGCGGCGGCCGGTTGCTTCCGGCAGGATGATCGCCACCGGCAATTTCTTCCACATCCAACCAAGCACCTACCGGCCCGCCTCGTCGCCTCTCAAGCACGCCTGGATGGTGCCGATCGGCTCCATCAACCTCTTCGTTGGGCTCGCCGGCGTCAGCGACCCCGCTGAGCCTCGCCCCGGTCGGTCGCACGACCCCTTCGCGCCAGGGCAGCTCCTCACCGCTACTCGCCCGGTCACCGGCGAGGTATACGCAGAGGCTGAGACGGCCCTGGAAGACGACGCCGAGTCGGCGGTCGTGGCACCAACCGCCAACTCCACCGTTGCCTCGACAGCCGCCGATTCCGCCGACTCCGCCGACACCGTCCCAGCCATCGACTCCGTCATCGCCGCGATCGACGCCGACTTCACCGACATCATCGCTATAACGTCGGTTGCTGGGTCCACCGCTGCGTCCCCGACTGCCCGCTCTGTTGCCACGGCGTCAACCAAGGACTCTAGCTCCTTGGTCTCCCACCCAAGCGACTTCGAAGGTGGCTTCGAGGACGACTCCATCCTCTCCCTCTTCGGCAGCGACTCCGACTCGGACTCCGTCGAGGCCCCGCGCTACCGCTACCCGACCGCAGTCTTCATGGCAGGGGGCGAAGAAGAGCTCCGTCGACGCCTTCACCACTCCTCCCTGCAACCGCCACCGCGACCGAGATCGAGCGCACCGGGCGGCCCTCGAAGAGCAGAGGAAAAGGAGCTCGCCGAAAGGCAGAAATTTCGTCTCGAGCAAGATGAAGTGAGAGCCGTATCCCACTATCGTCAGCAGCGAAACCGCCGGCGCATGGAGCGCGCCGCGCAAACGACTTCCCCAGCGCGCGCTTAACTTCGACGACCCAGACGGAGAAATCCGGGTCGCCCGAATCCAGAACCCTGACATTCCGGAGGGAAGTCGGGCTGCTGCAGATAGAGCGGCGCGCGGAGCACCTCCGCCACCCCCACCGCCACCACCCGAAGTTCCTCGGGCAGAAGTCGACGCCAACGGCCTACCATTGCACTCATCTCCAGCCGACAACGTTGCAGCCGCACAGGCCGTCCTCGCAAGAATCCCCGAAATGGGAGACGGTGCAATCCTTGTCCAGCACGCCAAGGCTTTGGTAGCCAAGGCATTGGAGCAACAGCACGCCGCAGCCGACTCGCAAGGGCGACTCTATTCGCGCACATCCGCCAGTCGCGCGGCGTCGTCGGACGCGGCAAACCGCGCAATCGTCAACGCCAACAACGGCCCGCCGCCAGCACCGCGCGCGGCCCACTCATCTAACAACCGACCGAGCCGCCCGCGCGGGTGATGGTCGCCGCCAACGGACAGCCAGTCGACGCCCGAACCCACATCGTCAACGACCAAGAATGGCGGGCGCGTAATCGGTTGAACGACCGCCACGCCGATGAAGCCCCGCGCCAGAGCGCGTTCACTCGAATCGGCCCCGCTTGCTTCGGGCCAATGATCAGAGGCGAGCCGTACCCTGTGGGGTTCAAAGGACCCCGCGACATCGAGAAGTACGACACACATATCGACCCTACGGTCTGGATCGACTCGTACGCCATGGCAATGGGGATCCAGGGCCACTCCGAGCTACTCGCAGCACGCTACCTGCCTCTCATGATGGACGGCGTCAATCGCCACTGGTTCAACACTCTCACCGTCAACAGCATTGACTCCTGGGAAGAAGCCCGCGCCGCATTCATCCAGCACTTCGCCAGCGCATACACCCGTGCCACAACCATAGAAGACCTAGATCGCTGCGTCCAAGGCCCGCGCGAGTCGACCCGCCGGTGGGTGCAGCGCTGGGACATGACCTCCAGCGGCATCAGCACGGACACGGCAATCTATTGCTTCCGACGCTGCTGCCGGTACGAACCACTAAGCGCCAAGCTCCGTCGCGTCAGCAGGGATAATATCTCAATCTCCGAGCTCTTCGACATCGCCACCCGCTACGCCGACGAAGACCCTACAGTCGACTCGGACGACGAGTACGGTCAGCGACGCAATCGCCGCCCTGCGCACACGGAGCCTCGGCGTGGCGACTACCGATTCGCCGGCCGGTCTAACAGCGGCAAGCGCCGCGGAGAGGGAGGACACAATGAGCTGGTCGCCACCACCGATTACGAGCAGCGTGAGCCAAAATCGTTCCGGCGCGACACTCGCGCACCACGGGAGGATCGGCCTCAGCCCAAGCGCTTCGACGCCCGCAGCCTCCTAGATGCACCATGCATCTATCACAGCAAGGAGGGCAAGCCCGCCAATCACACGACGGGAAATTGCTACTCCCTGAAGCAGATAGAAAGAGCCCGCAACGCCAAGGAAAACGACGGCGGTAACCAGCACAAAGACCGCGCCAAAGACCAAGACCAGCACAAGGGAGAAGGCTTCGGTCGCAGCGCCGGCTCGCTCCACACCTTCACCGGGGTCGGCGACCGGCGGGACAGGAAGGTCCTCGCAAGGGCAGTGGCGGTACACGCAGTCATACTTTCCGACGTGCCCCGGTGGCTTAACTGGTCCGAGCAAAGCATCACCTGGAGCCGCGAAGATCACGCCCCCGCATCGAGTACCCCGGCGAGTGGCGCTAGTCGTCGGCCCAAGGTCGCCGACTACTGGCTACCAAAACCCTGATGGACGGGGGAAGCTCCATCAACATTATGTACTATGAAACCTTCCAGCGGCTTGGTCTACCAGACTCACGCCTCGAGAATACCAAGGTTACGTTCCACGGAATCGTCCCTGGGCGGAAGGCCTTCCCGATCGGCAAGGTGACGTTGCCAGTCACCTTCGGCACGCCCGTGAACTACCGCACCGAGCGGATAACGTTCGAGGTGGTGAACTTCCGCAGCTCCTACCACTGCGTACTCGGCCGACAGGCGTTCGCCCGCTTCATGGCGACCCCCCACTACGCATACAACATGATGAAGATGCCAGGGCCTCGAGGCGTCATCACCGTCCACGGCGATCCGGAGATGGCATTGGAATGCGAGGACGACAGCGCCAAGCTCGCCGACGCCGTCATCGCCGACGAACAAGACAACTCCGCCGAGCTCGCCAAGTACCCAGTAGACCGCAACGACCCCACCATCCTGGAGAAGCCAACCGAGCTCGACTCGTCCGCAGCAACCTTCAAGCCCGCAACAGGCACTCGCCAAGTAGATCTTGTAGAAAACGATCCAAGTAAGCAAGTTACCATTGGGACGGGCCTGTCCGCCCAATAGGAAAGCGCGCTCATCAAGTTCCTCCGTGAGAATCGATGGAAACCGTCTGACATGCCAGGTGTCCCGAGAGAACTTGCTGAGCACAAATTACACGTCGATCCCTCCGCGCGACCCGTTAGGCAGGCAATGCGCCCTGTAGGAGAAGAACGGCGACGCGCAATCGCCGAAGAAGTAAACCGGCTACTCGCCGCCGGCTTCATCATCGAAATCAAACACCCAAAATGGCTGGCAAACCCAGTCCTGGTGCTAAAGAAAAACAAGACGTGGCGAATGTGTATCGACTACACAAGCCTCAACAGCGCATGCCCCAAGGATCCATTCGTCCTACCGCGAATCGACCAGATTATCGACGCGGTCGCCGGGTCCGAGTCGCTATGCTTCCTCGATGCGTACTCCGGGTACAATCAAATAAAGATGGCCAAGGAAGACCAAGAGAAGACAGCATTCATCACGCCCCTAGGCGCCTACTGCTACACGTCCATGACCTTCGGCCTCAAGAACGCCGGAGCAACGTACCAGCGGTGCATGAACAGCTGCCTGGAAAGCCAGATCGGCCACAACGTGCATGTCTACATCGACGACGTGGTGGTCAAATCGACTCACCAGACCGACCTCATCAATGACCTCGCCGAAACCTTCGCCAACTTACGGCGGTACAAGATCAAGCTCAACCCTTTGAAGTGCACCTTCGGGGTTCCGTCCGGACAACTGCTAGGCTACGTCGTCTCCAAACGAGGCATCGAGCCCAACCCGGAGAAGACACTGGCGGTCATGCGCACCAAGCAGCCGACCTGCCTAGTCGACGCGCAGAAACTCGCCGGCCGAGTCGCCGCCCTCAGTCGCTTCATACCCCGGCTTGGCGACAAAGCCATGGCACTCTACCGCTTGCTCAAGAAGTCGGAATCATTCAGGTGGACAGATGAGGCGCAGCGGGCCCTGGAAGAACTCCAGCACGCTCTTTCGAATGCCCCTATCCTCGCGGCCCCGCTGCCAAAAGAGACTATGCTCCTATACGTCGCCGCGTCGAACCGCGCTATAAGCGCGGTCATGGTCGTCGAACGGAAGGAAGAGGGAAGGGAGCAACTGGTACAACGCCCGGTCTACTACATCAGCGAAGCTCTAATCGAATCCAAGCAGCGGTATCCGCACTACCAAAAGCTGGTGTACGCAGTCCTCAGGGCCCAGAGGCGACTGGCCCCTTACTTCCACGAGCACCCCATCAAGGTAGTCGCCTCAACGCCACTCGCCGACATCGTCCGCAACCGCGACGCAACTGGTCGGATCGCCAAGTGGGCAGTCGAGCTCGGCGTCCACAACATCACCTACGAGTCGCGCCACGCCATCAAATCTCAGGCACTCGCCACTTCGCCGACCGGGAAGAGGCCCCAGCCAAGCTCCCCCGCGGACCTTAAACACTGGACATTGCACTTCGACGGTTCTAAAAACCTCGAAGGGGCAGGCGCGGGAGTCATCCTCACATCACCAAAGGGCGACACAGTGAAGTACGTCCTACAACTCAGATTCGAGCCCTGCACCAACAACATGGCCGAATACGAGGCGCTTCTACACGGTATGCGAGTCGCAAAAGAGATGGGCGCAACACGGCTGCGCTGCCTCGGCGATTCCGACCTAGTCGCCAGCCAGACTTCCGGCACCTGCGACGCCACCGACGCCAACATGATCGCATACAAGCGCGCCGTCGACCAAGCCGGCGCTGGCTTCGCCGGCCACGTCGTCGAATGGGTCGACAGGCGCAAGAATGAAGAAGCCGATGCGCTAGCCAGAATCGGGTCCAAGCGACTCCAACCTCCTCCGGGCGTCGTCCTGGATATCCTCAGCCACCCCTCGGTGCGCGCACCCCGCGAGCTGGACATTGCCGAGCCACCTGCTCCCGACTCCACCTTAGTCGCACTCGCCGCCGACAGCATCGATTGGACCGAGCCATACATAAACTACCTCGAGCGCCAGACACTGCCAATGGATGAAGCCAAAGCACGGGCAATCGTGCGCAGGTGCAAGTCCTTCACCATCATCAACAATGAACTATACAAGCGCAGTGTCTCGGGAGTGTTCCAACGATGCGTCGCTAGCGCAGAAGGGCGCAACATTCTGCGCGACATCCACGCAGGGACTGCGGCCACCACGCAGCGCGCGTTCAATCGTCGCCAAGGCCTTTCGTCACGGCTTCTACTGGCCAACAGCCCACGAAGATGCGGTCGCGCTCGTCCGTTCGTGCGCCGGTGTGCGCAAGCCAGTCGCACATGCCAGGGTCGGCATTGAAGACCATTCCCCTCACCTGGCCCTTCGCCGTCTGGGGCATGGACATGGTGGGGAAATTCAAAACGGCCCCCGGCGGATATACTCACCTCCTGGTTGCGGTGGACAAGTTCACCAAATGGGTAGAAGCAAAGCCCATAAAGAAGTGCGACGGGAAGACAGCCACAAAGTTCTTACGCGAGCTTATCTATCGATATGGCTACCCTCACAGCATCATAACCGACAATGGCACCAACTTCGCCAAAGGGGAGATGGCTGACTTCTGTGAAGAGAAGGGCATCCGACTCGACCTCGCCTCAGTCGCCCACCCCGAGTCAAACGGCCAAGCAGAAAGAGCAAACCAGAGCATCCTTCACGGACTCAAGCCGCGCCTGATCGTGCCCCTGGAGCGCGCAGCCGGTTGCTGGGCAGAAGAGCTCTCTTCAGTACTATGGGGCATCCGCACAACACCAAACAGGTCAACTGGCTTCACGCCTTTCTTCCTGGTGTATGGCGCCGGGTTATGCCTACGGACATCGCCTACGACTCGCCTCGGGTCGCCAACTACGCCGAAGAAGACAACGAGCGAGCTCGCCAAGATGACGTCGACCTCCTCGACGAGGCCAGAGACCTTGCACTCTCCAAACCGCCATCTACCAGCAGGACCTCCGTCACTACCACAGTCGCCGTGTTCGGAGTCGCTCCTTCCAAATCGGCGACCTGGTACTCCGGCTAATCCAAGACAAGAAAGGCATGCACAAGCTGTCCCCACCCTGGGAAGGACCATTCGCCGTCAGCCGCGTACTCGGCAACGACTCCTACTACCTCATCGACGTCCGCAAGGACGACAAAGGCGAGCCGCTCATCAAAGAGGTGGAGCGCACCTGGAACGTCAACCTCCTCCGATGGTTTTACACCTAAGGACAAAAATGTAGCCCGCAAATTCAGAGGTTAATGAAAATCGCCGACCGCATTGATCTCCAACTTCGACTGCCTCTCCTTCATCCGCTAGATATCCCCATCTCTCATCCCGGTACATACCGGCCCAGTCGCCGCGATAAGCGACTCGGTACTGAGAGACCTCCGGTCGCCGCTGCTGGAAGAGCGAAGTCCACGATCGGCCAAGTAGCCGGGCTAACAAGGGCACGGCGGCGTGACCGGACGCAACACCAGGTCCGGCCACCCACCACCCCTTACGCCGTCGGGTGAAAACGGCGACTGGAACCCACAGCAGGGCCGCATGCTCGGCCAGCCCCACGGGCCACGGCGACCGCCTTGTGCTACGCTATACAGCACACCAATGCCCTCCTCTACCTTAGGCTGGCGAATTGCGCGGCTAAGTACTTCGACTAGGGACCCCACAAAACGGACCCGCGGCTCGCCAAGGAAAATACGCCCGCAATGACCCCCTTTGGAGTCGCCTAGCGACTGGCTCACCGAGCCACGACGAGTGGCGCGCTACATATGAACAGCGCAAACTACAACTTACCGCTACTCCACCCATGAGGCTGCTATTCGTACTATAACGACTACGTACTGCGACTGGGGACGCCCAGCTCGAAAAGGAAAACAGTCAAGTCGATAGCCTTCATCGGGGTCGCAAGGCGACTGGCCTGAAGGCCATGGATAGTCGGAACCAACTCCAAAGCATCGCCGCCACAAATAACATAAATGCAAAAGCAGCCACCGAATTATAATTAAGCAAAAATTATCACTTTATTTACAACTAACACCCGCTCGCGGGAATTCAAGTTACTTCTTACGCAGGGACTCAGAAACCTACGAGGACGGCCCCGGAGCCCCCTCTACGACAGGCTCGGCGCCATCATCGCCGTGACGAAACTTCGGCGTGTACAGCACGACCGGATACGTAGACAACGAGCCGGCGGCCGCGGCATGGAAGAGGCGCTCCGCGGGGTAGTCCACCGGGCCTGGCTCCTTCTCCGCGTCCCCAGGCGCCGCTTGGCTGGAGATGTGAGTCTCCAAGTCCGCAGTCGCCAGTACTCGGTCGGCAAAGGGGCGCACCGCATCCATCAAGCGCAGCACTTCGGCAACGTCGAACTCGCCAGTCTCCGAGGGGAAGCCAGCGGTGACCTCCTCCACGTCGAATCCCTCGGAGTAGTGCGCCAGCACCATGCTCAGAGCCATGGTAATGCCAACACGGCAGGAGGAGCGGCGAAGCCAGTCAACAACGGCCGGAATGTTGGACACGGCCCTGAAGACGGACGGCGTGTCCCGCGGAATCACCTCCCGCGGACTCAGGTACTGGAGCGCAGCCAATATCTCCCCCGCACAGGCAATGATACGCGCGGTCGCGGTCGACAGGCATTCCCGCGGAGTCGCCGTCTCCACGAAGTCGCACGTACCTGCAACCAACAACACAAGGAAGAGAAAATAAGAACTCGCCTTCGACATCGACTCGCCATGCTCGGGGACCGCCCCCCGCCGACTCGCCATGCTCGGGGACTAGCCCCGGCCGACTCGCCATGCTCGGGGACTGGCCCCCGAAGCCGACTCGCCATGCTCGGGACCGGCCCCCGCCGACTCGCCATGCTCGGGGACCGGCCCCGGCCGACTCGCCATGCTCGGGACTGGCCCCCGAAGCGACTCGCCACGCTCGGGGACTGGCCCCGAAGCCGACTCGCCATGCTCGGGGACCGCCCCCCAACTCGCCATGCTCGGGGACTGGCCCGAAACCGATTCTCGCCACGCCGGGGACTGGCCCCGGCCGAGTCGCCACGCTCGAGACTCGAAGCCCCGGCAAGCAAACAGCAAGCGCAAAGACAGGAACTAACCAAGAATCTGCCGCGACATCTCTCTGACGAAAGCCTCGAAGTTGGTCTTCTCGGCCTGCACCGCCAGGACGATGCCTTCGGACGCCTCCTTTTCCGCAGCCAACTCCTTGGCGTGCTGCTGCTTCAAGGCCGCAACCTCCTCCCGCAGAGACGCGGCAGCCCCACGCGCGGAGTCCCGCGCATCAGTCGCGGCCTCCAGCTTTACCTTGTACTCGGCGATGACGTCTTCCAGTTCCCGGCCCTTCTGCTCCAGGACCTTCGTCAATTCCGCCACCTCCGCTTTCGCCCTTTTCCGGGCCTCTTCGGCCTGCTGTGCCCGGAATTCGGCTTCGCGGTAGAAAGATTCCTTGACGAATCCTTCCCGAGCCTCGGCAAGAGCCTTTGCCTGCGCCTCTGCTACAAAAAAAGAAGACGGTGAGAACGAAAGTTCAGTCAGGGCCAGTGATACCGAGGGAGGAAGGCGAGCGGGCATGACTTACTGCCCAGAGCAATCAACTTCCGGTTCTTTTGCGCCGCCTCCTCCACGAGCGCGGTCAATCGCTTAACCTCCGCCTGCAAAAATCCAGAAACATTGCCAAGGTCAACAAAAGAAAACCAGACGGACAAAAGGAGACTCGACTCGCCCTTTCAGACCAAGTCGACCCTCGGGGACTGGGGGTGACTAGACTACGAGTTCAGAGACACTCACCACGTGTGCTTCACCAAGCGCCGTGTGGAGCTCAGTGAAGGTCAACGTAGAAGGCGGGGGATGGCGCGACTCGGCCGCCTCTCCCGCCTGCATCACCACCTCAGTCGATGGCACCTCGCCTGCCCGTGTGTCGGCGTCACTGGGCGGGGCTCGGTCCCTGGCGGCTTTGGACCGGCGCTCCTTCAGCGGCTCCGAGAGGCCGCCCTCCTCGACGATGTTCTCTTCGACCTCGGGCGCCTTCTGCCCCTCGGTCGACCCGACGTCCGCCGACCCCTCCTCCACCACGGGTGGAACGACGTCCGGTCCCATCGCTGCACTCGCCATGCCCCCGCGAACCATGCTGGGTAGAGGAAAGACTTCGGCGGTGGGCTCGGCGTGGCGGGCGCCCACCTTCTCAGCGTGGCTCGCGGTGACGGGCTCTTCCGGAGCCGACCCCGCGCCCCCAAGGTCGGATGGCGCCGCTTTCTTCTCCGCGGCCTTCTTCTTCGCCTCAGCCGCCCTCGTGGCCGCCACCCCAGTCGCGGCCGGTTTCGCCAAGGTCTTCTTCTTGGACCTACAGGGAGGCAAGGTGAGTCGACACCCAATCCCGCCACAAGGAGAACAAGTTTGACAAGAAGCACCTACCTCACCGTGGGGATTGCTTTCACGCCTGGACCGGCCCGAGCTCCCGCGTCGATCGCGTCCTTCAAGGGGCGCTGAAGCCTCATGGAACCTTCCAGGAGAGTGGGGCGCAGTCGCTTCGACAGCGGCTCGGCCCCTTCCTTGGAAGGCTCCGCCTCGCCCTCCGGGCGAGAGGTCGCCTCCTCTTCAACCGCGCCCTGGGACGAGGACCCGGCACCCCTCCGACTCGGTGCGCTCCTCCTCATCGTCGACCTCCTCTTCTTCGCTTTCGGTCATTTCCGGAGGCTCCTTCCCGGCGAGGGGGGGAAGGTGGTCAGCGATCTTCTGCCAGCGCTACATTCAAATCAAGGAAACAAGTCAGAGGAGAAGAAACGCGGCCAAGCCGTGCGGAGTCACCGTACAAAGCATTACCTGAGGCGCCGGGGTATCTTCGGAGTAAGGCTGCAGGCCGTCCTCGAAGGAGGTAAAGGTGGCCGTGGTGATCTTGGCGAGCGCTTCCGGTACCCGTCCCACTCGGGTCCGACCGGGTGCGCCGTTTGCCCGGTATTCCCACATGGGGTGAGCTCGGCACCGCAGGGGGATCAGCCGCCGCCAGCAGTTATACACATTGACCGTCGCCGCTATCCTTAGCGCCTGGATCGCCTCGGCGCATCTCCTTCACCACTTCCTGCTCGCGCAGCGACCGGACGTTGAGGCGTCGCGGGACGCTGGGCTCGGGGCTGAACTGGGGGATGCAGACCTCGCCGGGGGAGTGTACTCCTTGGCGTAAAACCGAAGCGGCGCCAGCGATGCGCCTTCTTGGGGAGCACCATGTCGATGAAGCTTTCCCGGACTTCACCTGGAAGGTGATTCCACCGGGGATGAGCGCCTCGCTGCTCTTGCTGGCCCGAGTCGCCCGCCCGTGGAAGATTGATACCCACAGTGGGAAAGGGCGGACAGCCCAGGTAGCACTCGCACAACGCCACGAACAGCGAAATCTGTTGGACGCTGTGCGGCCCGAGGTCGGAGACCTTGATGCTGTAAAAAGCTAACAACTGCCGGAGGAAATCGGAAGTGGGGAGAGCGAACCCGCGGTCAAGGAAGCTCAGGAAGATCACGAACTCCCCGGGCCGCGGGAGGGGTTCCACCTCGTTCGCCGGCGGAACTCGCCACCGCTCTTGCTTGAACTCCGGGATGACCCCGGAGGCGACGTACGGGAGCAGAGACTCCCGCGTGACCTTCGACTTGCCCCAGCCTTTCGCCGCCATGGATGCGTGTGGAGCTTGGAATGAGGATGAGATAAGGAGAAAATGAGAGAAGAGGGCGGAGGAGTGGTGAACCCTAATCCCAGGGGCAGCCCTTTATACCGCCCGCACTCGCCCAGATTAAGGATGAAATCCGTTCGTTAATTCGTCCCGGAATCGCCGCCCCGTAATCAACGGTCAAGATTTGCACCGGCTCCGGCTGAATAGCCGTTAAACTAGCCGTTAGCAGTCACGTCAGGCCCAACGGTCAACAACATGCAAACGGTTCATGCCTCGGTCAACGTGAAATCTAGCCGTTGGCTCTTCCACGTGTCTCTATGGTGAATGCGCGCCGACTGGCAAACGACGATTGGCTAACGCCGACTGTCAGACGACGACTGGCTGACGCCGACTGTCATACGCCGACTGACTGACCAAGCTTTGGCGATTGGAGACTGGCACCAAGCTCGCAACTCTATCTTCGGGAGCCCGGTGGCGATTCATCTTGATCCATCACTGTGCCTTTCCAAGACTTGCTCTAGATCCACGCTTCATCACCGCCGCGCTCGGGGACTACTGATGGGGATATGCCCATAGGGGTGGGTCGCCAGTCCCACTCGCGTGAAGACGGAGGCCCAGGCGGACCGCTAGTCGCCCAAGCGACTAGGCCCTAAGGCGACTGGGCCGTGATTCCGAGGAGGTGATCTGCGCGACTGGATAAGAAGATTACTTGCAAGAGGGTTAGCGGATCCCGGATTAGTAGCAACTGATACGATTCGGAGTTATCTCCATGTAACCCTAGATCGGGGGTGCCTATATAAACCCCCGAGCTTAAACCCTAGAGGACACCTTATTCGAGATCTAATCTCCCCTTGTAAGCTCTCGGCGTAGCCGCCGACTGAGCCCCCCCATTGTAATTCTCCACTGAGCAATAAAGATCTAGCAGGACGTAGGCCTTTTACTCTCCGGAGGGGCTGAACCTGGGTAAAACCCTTGCGTCTCTTGCACCTCGACCCGTAGATGGCGATGTTCCCTTCCCCTCGCATCAACGAAGTGCTACCCCCTGTAGCATCTGCCGTGGTCACATCCACGACACTACTGGTGAAGGTATTTATGCCCCTCGCTATTATTATCTAGAGAGTCCAAGTTGGAGTGTATAAAGGTTGTTGTTGGTTGAAAGCAATAGTAAACAAAAACAAAGCAATAAACTAAAGTATCCGAGAGCGGAGTGTGTTTGTGAGAATGACAATATTACTAAGGAGTTCTCGGGGATTTGTTGGATCCACCTCTAGCATTAGGATTAATTTTAATCAATATAAAATATGCATTTAATCATACTGTGTGTGGAGAGAGCTTCATAACAAGATGTGCCCAGAAAAGCCATCGGTCATCGCATCTCTAAATAACCACTGCGGCTAGCCTTCTGCAAAGCATATATTGACCATAGATAGGCATAGATGTAATTTTGAAAGACATCGGTCATCGCATCTCTAAATAACCACGGTGGCTATGGAGTTTGCAAGGCGGCAGGGCTCCACCGTGGAGGTATGTGGTGATGGTGCTTTTTCCCTTAGCTCCTATACCATCTTTATATAGGCCTAGGGGGTCTCCAATAGCCCCTCCCACGTTGCATATGACCTAAGGAAGGTCTATAAAGAAATGGGGACAGATTCTATGAAGAAACGCGTCTAGAAAGGCTTTTTTCGCGCGTCCAGTCCCGTGGTACGGGGCGGACGGTACGGCCGGACCCGCCCGTACAGATGGTCGCTATTTTTCTCGGATGCTTTCGTATTTGGCCGGCATTCCCTCATACAAACTCCAATTTGAGTGTTCTTGGGCTCATTGAACTCGTATGGAGGGAGAGGTACAACACCATTATCTTATATCTTTATTATGAGATGATGGATAAAATGTCATTTTTTCCACTCTTCAAATGACTAAGTCTGGTGCCTGCAGCTCTTTCATATTTTCCTCTCTTAATCCTTTTGCCTTGCTTTATCCATAGTTGTTCATAACACCTATAAACATGTAAACCTATAAAAATGTGAAAGACAAAGGGAAAAGTAATAAATTCCTACTAAAATTACTAAATATGCAAAGCTCATATGAAAATAAACAAGAACTCGTAAGTACGCAAAATAGGCATAGATGTAGTTTTGAGAGCCTGACTTTCATTGGTTGTGCATGTCGATGACCATGTTGAAGCTGTTCTTTTGAGAGCTTAGACTTTCTTAATAGTGAAAGTCCTAGATCTCCGATCAGGCGATGACAGTGCTAGTGCATTGTTTCCTACTTGGAGGCGTCGGTCTGGGTGTTGTTTTTCAAGGTGGTTTGTGGGCTGTTGTTGTTTATGATTTGATGGGGCCTTTTTTCCTTTTCCTTTTCAATGTCTGTGTGACATTTTATTGGTACAGAGGTTGGGTGTAATTGATATCTTCGTGATATTAATATATTTCTTTCATAGAAAATATCATTATTCTTTATAGAGTAGATAGAATGAATACAAAGCTTAGATGGTGCAATATAAAACACATGTACCATCTACACGCATTATAAATTATATTATTGAATTGCCATCCATACTAGTTGCATCAATATACAGTCCAAACAATTTCTTCCGGATTCCATGGAATGTTGCTCCTCGGGCGTGATGCAACTAGGACCACATACAAAGATAATGAGTAGCATTTACAACAACCTGCGAAAAATAAGAAAATTTTGTCTTGTTAATAATAATATCGCCGCTATAGTTCCATATTCTGGATAAATGACGCTTTATTAAATCCATGAGTTAACACCATGTTGATACAATTTAAACGAGCTCAAGCCCAGCATGTGCATAGCTAGGATGTATAGGGCCGCAAAAAAAAGATAACACAATACAAGTACATGGAGAACTCATAGCAACCCTTATGTCGATGGATGGTTGATCCCTAGCATGTGCATAGCTAGGATTCATAGAGCCGCAAAAAAAAAAGATAACACAATACAAGTACGTGGAGAACTCATAGCAACACTTATGTCGATGGAGGGTTGATCCATAGACTATGATGTCGTCCATGAGGGATAAAGATATCTCTCGCCGTCATGTCCGACCATATACATACCTTATCTCTTTGCTCCTCATGCGAGGAAAGAGATGAACCCAAGCGGAACATACAAGTACACTGGTACATGACTTGCAAATGAGTAGGATTCTTACTATTAAAATAAGATATTTCTACATAGCCATAGCCACCAAACAAGAACGTGTTGGCCCGGTAAGGCAGGAATTAAACGAATATTAAAAGTCTCGCATGCGTGATCTTACACTAAATTAGTTTATCTACCGTTTTCCAATAAATAGTTTAGGAGTTTGAATAAAAATAAAAGCTGGAAAAGTAAATGAGAAGGATGAGCAATGGAGAAGTTGGGGTGGATCTTGAGCATGTGTTGTTCATACCAATTGAACCAGTGCTTAGTCCATATGATTAAAACTTCCTCCCATATAAAAAACAAAACGAGTGTTACTTTGTACATAGTTTCTTTTTGAATAAAATGGTTTCCTAATAATAATTGAGGTTGCATCTTGGTTGAAACTATATCATTGTATGTAGAACTAAGCATTTTGTAACCCCTAAAGTATCATGGAGATGAAAATATTTTCTAGCTTGAGATGAAACATGACATGATAAAAAAAGTAGGGGATAAGAATTAACAAAACCATAAGCTTGGAGATGCCCTATCATCTCTCTCTTCTTTCAATTAATTTTAGGTTTCAATATTTCAAACTCATTTTCTAGTTTTACCTCCATGATCTTTCGCATATTTTTAGAAAATCATATGTTTATTTGTTTTTTTTCCTTAGCTTGTGTCTGTTAGAATAGAGTTTTAGGTTTAATTTTCTGGAACTTTTAATAAATTACCAAGTTTTACTCAGTTTGGATAATGAAGCTGGTAGTATACATACAGAGTTGCCGAATTTTGTAGTTATTGTTCACGAAATGATTTTTTCATTTTTTAATGGTAACTCAGATTGAGCCTACATTTCTACTGTAGTTACAATTGTTTCATTCTCTGTATGCACAAAAATTGGCATAATATTTTAACTGGTTCCTTTTTTCACGACGTTTGCTCGGGATATTTTTTTTGAAACTCAAATATATATTAAGCTAGCAAGCTGTCTCATTAAAAACCTTCTAGTCCCCTTAGGTACCCTGGTAATAAAAAGAGTGCGTCTGAAATTTACTGCTGAAATCAAGATTCGATTATATCATTGCTCAGAAGAGCTAAATCATTAAGAGCATCTAAAGAAACATGACTAGGTGGATCACCATCCCAAGATATAATTATATCCGATTGGAAGAAAAACTTTGCAAGGTTATGCGCTATCTTGTTTACTTCTCTTGGGCAATGTTGAAACGTTATCACCCCTAGGCGCTGACAAATTTGGAAGCAATCCGCAAGTATAGTTGTGTATGGTCCCTAGATTTCAGCACCATTACAAGTTTCAATCAATTCCAAACAGTCTGATTCAACATTGACCGGGGAACAGACCGTGCTCTCTATCATTTGTAATCCATGTTGAAGAGCTTCAGCTTCAGCTATTTTGGCATCCAGAAGATTAAGTTTAGGCCATGCTCCTCCCGATGTCACCTCACCATGATCATTACGGATCACTACAGCCAGGGCTTCCATACCATTTGGATAATACGAGGCATCAATGTTAGCTTTGTAATTGTTCACAGAAGGTTTACACCAATGTACCTGTCTTGGACTTGAAGATTTTGCCGCTAAACCATAGTTGAGGGTTAATGCTTGGATTAAAAACACCGACTGCAATGGTGGTGCCACCCTCTCCCCCTTCACAGCTTCCCTTCTTTGCCACCAAATGTACCATGAAGCAACAAGGACTATTTATTGTAAACCAAGCTGACCTAGAACTGGTGAGTTTTTGATAGGGCTTCTTAATATCTCTTCCAGGAAAACAGATCTGGATCTGTCTAAACAAACAGCATTATCAATCACCTCTTCGAGTCCCAACGCTTTCCAGACTTCCTTAGCTCTACATCAAGTGAACATTAAATGGTGAATATCTTCCGAACCTTGCATAGAAATAGGACATTGGGCCGACACTTTGATATTTCTGTTTGCCAAAACATCAACACCTGGAATTAAACCATGCAAAGCCGTCCACCCAAAAAAAAAAAATTTCGCAGGTACCCGAAGCTTCCAAAGTATATCCCAAACAGGGTTTCTCATCGAAGATCCTTGTCCACCACCCCACCCAATCTTGATCCGAAACTGGTGCTCCCACTCAGTATAGTATGCAGATCAAACAGAGAACGTATAATACTTTGTTTTATGCCATGCAGCAAAATCCTCCTCAAGATTTGGACTTATATGAATTTCCAGAATTTTTTGTGCTTCAAATGGATGGAAAGTATCCCGCACTAGCTCTTCATCCCAAAGTCCAGTAGTTGGATTGATCAGTTCTTCAACAGTACGTAGAAGATTCTAACCTAGGGCTGTATCAATTTTCCTAGACAAATTACTAGGTATCCAATGGTCTTTCTAAATATTAATACTCCGCCCATTCCCTACTCTCCATATATGACCTCTCTTAAAGGTTTGAATGCCACTAACAATGCTCTGCCAGGTGAAATATGAGCCACTGTTTAGACCAGCATTAAGAAAATCTCCAGTTGGATAATACTTGGCTTTCAGGACTTGTGCACATAGAGTATCCGGCTTAGTCAATAATCTCCAAGTTTGGTTTGCAAGCATAGCTAGGTTGAAAGCATGTAAATCTCAGAACCCCATGCCTCCCTCTGTTTTCGGAATATACATTTTCCACCAAGCACTCCAATGCATACGCTTCTGTTCTTCAGTATCTCCCCACCAGAATGCCGACATGGAGTAATCTCCTTGCAAATACTCTTTGGAATTTTGAACACCCCCATTGCAAACACAAGGATCGATTGGATAACCGCCTTCAAAAGAATTTCTTTTGCTCCCATATATAACAATTTCTCCTTTCATCCTTGCAAAATCGCTATAACTCTTTCTAGAAGATACATAAAATGATCACCTCTCTTAACCCCAACCATTGCATGCAAACCAGGATATCTATCAGATAAGGCTTCGGTCATAATATTCAGCTCAATGCAAATATCTTCTTTAACTTGCACATCAACATTAGGACTAAAGTATATACTGCATTTCGCCTCACTCACCATCTGTCCCGAATTTACACAATATTGTTCAAGAACTTGTCTCAATAAGGTTGCATTAACTATGTTTGCCTTCATAAGAATCAGGGAATCATCAGCAAATAATAAATGTGAAACTGATTGTGTATTTCTGCACATCCTTACTTCTTCAATGCCATGAACCTCCTCACGATGAGCCAATAAACTTGACAAACTTTATGCGCAAATGCTCGGGATGTCTTTTTAGCCAAATTATTTCAGCTATATGCGTCTAGAAAAAATGAATGTAGATAAGTTACCGAATAGAAAGAAAATCTTAAAAAGGAAGTGTGTACTATAAGAAAAAGCGACAATCTGCATTCTGTGAGAGGAGAACGAGAAACCCTTTTCTAGCATGCAACGATATTGGTCACCACACCATCAGAACTCCTATTGTGTGTTGGTGTACTACACCTCATGTTGCTCACCACACCATCAGCACTCCCTCTCTCTCTCTCTCTATCTCTCTCTCTCCCTCCCTCCCTCCCTCTCTCTCTCTCATTACTAATTTCACTCTTAGATTTGAAAAGGTCATATTTATCGGAATATGTATCAGATCCTTTTGAACAGGTATATTTCTTTCGACGATAGTTTTCAAATAAGAATAAAATAGGTTTTATTTTGAAAAAAAATATGAAATCTGAATTCTGGAACACAATGAAAACGCCATCCTGCATTTTGAAACCAAATGAAACAACATTAGAGTAGATAAAATATTTTTAAAAATCCCTATCAGATAAATTTATTCAACTCGTCTAATAAAAGTTTGGTGTGTGCTGAACGCCTGAACCCCATTCAAAGATTATGCCGCACAATAAAAGTAGATACAAAATAGTGTGCCTGTGATTTGTGGTCGCTATGGTATTAATGCAACCATTATGTGTTAGAATCTGAAATTTTGATGTTGTTTATCTTGTTTTTCACGCTTTATGACTTAAGGCAATTTCCAATTTTCTAACTTCCATGAATGAAGTTTGAAACACAGTAAAACAAATTTTCGACACTGGACCTTGGCGAATCAGAGGGAAACTACATAAAATCTACCGTAAAGTACAAACATATATACATATGAAATTGTTGAAGCTCATTGACACAAAATGTAACATTCCCTCCGCTCCAAATTAATTGACTCCATTTTAGATATGGAGAATAACTAATTATTGGCCCACTATACTATTTGCTTTGCTCATATTCTTTTAAAATATACTTCACCAGGTTATATAAGTTTTTGAAAGTTTCACCAAGTTTCAAATATTGTCAAAAAATATATTTAATATGGGTCTTGTTTTGAAGCTCTCTTCGCTAGAAACCTCATATATTCAAAGGGTTCAATTGGACTTCCAATTCAAAATCTAAGAAAGTATTTTTTTGCGAAACACAGTACAATCAAAGACGCTCACACATACGCACATACATTAACCCCTATGAATGCGCGCACGCACACCTGTAATATCCCAGGTTTAGAGGCAATAAAATGAGAGAACACCAAAGTGTGCATTGCATTCATGCATAGAAAATCCGGGGAATTTTCGCGCTTCAAATAAAACTTACCACAGTAACTGAAGTTTCACTTCACTTCTGGAATTGAAGTAGATCATCAAGTCAAGCGCTATAAACACCAGTGATCTTTGTTAAAACCTTGTTTTGGGTAGAGATGATTTGATCTATGGATTAGACCAAATGGAATTATATTTACAACAACACATTCTTTAAGAATCAAACCCTAACTATTAACACTTAAAAGTTAGCAACTACCTTTGTGTGTAAATTAATTTACTTCTAAACTTATTACCAAATAAGGTAAACCACAGGGTCTAAAGTGCATAAAAGCCACACCTTCTTATTTAAATCATAACTTATTAAGTATATGAAATATCATAACATTAAATCCATTTACATTACGATTTATAGTTCAAACTATTTGAATCAAACTGACTATGAGTATTTTGAAACACTTATGATCATGCCTTGGTGAAATCAAACACCAACTATCCAAATTTGAGGAATAACCTTCAACCTTGATCTTTTGATCAATATTATAATATAAATTCAATCCAATATGATATAGTGAGTCATCAACAATAATAAAACCATCCACAAGATATTTAGTAACAAATGCCACTTGGCTATCTAAAAATAAATCATATGAGAGGATAATGATCATGCCACATGTGATGAAAATATCTACATGACTTGCTTTCCAAGTTATGCCACCTCATGCTCAAAGGATTGCTATGGATGAGGGCATGACAACCAAGCACCTTACTCATCTAACCAACACAAGAGTCACCACCTATGTGTCATGATACTAGAGCTTGCCCAAGCCTATAAATAGAGCCACACCCTTCATCCATTTGCTCATCAAGTACCATGATACATGGGAACAAACACATAGAGCCACTCCATGTGAATTAGCTAGGATCAAGATGAAGAAGCTAGGAGGTGGAGGCATACCACAAGATGCAGGTTTATCAGATTTCCTGAAGAACAAGCTACAGAATATTGCAAGGTAGAATCCCTAGGCAAACCATATCTTTAGAGGATCATATCATCATATCTTGAGTAGGACCTTAGGCTATCACAAGACAATTAGAAGTGAGAGAGATTGTAGATGCTAACCATAGCCATGTCTATCCTAGAGAATTTTAGAGTAGTATTACATCTTACTTGTTTAAACCAACCTTTAATCTTGTAGATAAGAGCCATGTTCCATTAGTGAAACATAACCAAAGCTTATGCTCATATTCTAATCTTAGTTGTGTATCACATTGGTGATCACTACTTAAACCCTAAACTACATTTGAATTCCAACCCATAGGATTAACTTGGATTATAATTAGAACCCTGCCATACCTCATGCCTATTTATACTTCAATTTAGTGAAGCTTATGCAAAACCCTAAACCTTTCACATAGAATTCACTCCACATAAAATATTGTTACCTAACTTGTGTATCATGTATCACAAGTAATAACCCAAGCCATATACACTTTAGAACTAAATGCCATTTGGTGAGTAGCATGAAATCAATATCCCATTTTACTTTGCCATCCAAATACCTTGTTTAGTGAACCAAATAAAATAGTATTCACATAAGTAGTTGAATTAACCATGATGAGCATAGGATCTATCTCAGATAATTTAAGCTAGAATTTGCGAAGCAAGAGTAGTAATTATAGAGTTTGTTCAACCATTTTCTTAAACTTTTGAAAACAATTCTTCACATAAAATCATGAACCAATCCAACCTCATTACCATTTAATTTAAACTCTAGCCATAATATAAAATGCATGGGAACAATCAATATTGTTAAGTAATAACAAAACCTAATAACATGTTTACCAAGCACTGGTTATAAATTTCAACTCATTCAAAATAGGTTTGGTTTTAAATACAAAGAAATTGAGACAAACCCTTAAGCCATATCTATTTTAAAATGCACCTCACTAAAACACAAAACTAATAAAAGATTAAATATTTGTTTTAAAATAAAACAATGCAGTAACCACTATTATCAAGTGATATGGAAATTCAAATGTTTTAGAACTTGCAAAAACAAAACAGAATTCAAATTTGAATTCAACTAACAAATTCAAAACAGAAATAAAAACAGAAAATAGAAAAGAGAGAAAAAGAGAGAAAGCTCACCTGGCCGCGCAGCCCAGGACCAGCACCACCTCTACAACCCAGCAGCAGCCCACGTTGAAGCCCAGAAGCAGTCCAGCCCATGTCCAAATACCGTTTCGCTTGCTTTAAAAATCGTGCGTGGAGAAATGACTTCGCCGTCGTCGTCTCCGAGCTCGACAGCGTGGAGGAGCCAGTAGGCCACGATCACGTCATCGATAAGCATGCCCCGGACGTCGCCAGACCTCTCAGAACCGCGCCCAACTCGATTCGCGTCCGAGCTTATCCGCGGACGAGAACATCCTTGCCAGCTAGAAGCTTCCAGAGACCGCCACCTCTCCACCATTGCCGTCGTCGTGTCGAGGCCTCAGAGCTTCCCTTGGCCTATAAATAGGTGGAGGGTATCGCCGTGCACGCCTTGCTCACCTCCGCCACTTCAATCCTTCTCAATCGCTCTCTATCTTCCAAAACCATCTGTGCATTGTCGCCGGAGTCGAAGACGAAGCCGACGGAGGAGGCCACCCCAGCCTCTGGCGCGTGGTCCAGGAGGAGCGCCTGGACTCAAGGAGCATCTGGGAGAGGCCAGCATCCAGGGGAGCAGTGTGGAGGATCAATTTCCTCGTTCCCTTCGGCACGCCGGGAAATCGGCCGTCGACCATCGCCGGAGCCGACCACACCTTGAGCTTCGGTGAGCATACGCATCTGTAGATCTAGATCCCGCATCCTATCGACGTCTCGTAGCTCCGATTAGCCACCTCGCCGGGGTGCACCGCCATGGAACATGTTTTCCGACGAAGCTCCGGTGAGTCCCCGCACAAACCATCACCACCAGTAGCTTCTCTGCCGTCCTCGTTCGATTGGTACCAACTACGCATCTAGGGGTGCCTTGTAGCGGGCGCCGTGTGCCCTGGCCGCCGGCGGTTAAACGCTGCGGTCAACAGCCCAGTCCACTTGACCAGTGTTGCCTGCGTGGCATCCGACGGGAGACAAGCCCCACCAGTCAGTGAGTAGATCTGTCACGGTACATTTAGTATTTTCGTTTTAATTTAAAAACCCACTAAATAGCTGAAACTTTACAGAAATAGATTAAATTCATTTCAACTCAGAAAAATATGAATAATATATCAAAATGCTCACAAAAATAAACTCTATTCAAATAAAATATAAAACAAAAATGTGTGTCAAAATAAAAATTCACTTATTTTTAACCCTATTAATTATGCCATTTCAATTATTTAACATACAATTTGAATTCAATAATTAATGAAGTTTCAAAATTAAATTTTAACTATTCAGTAACTAAGTAAAATGTTAGGATTAATTTTATTTACCATATTTGCATTAGCTTAATTATTAGTGGTAATTCATAAACCCTAATTACAAATTACTCAAGAAAATATTATAAGCTAATATTATTTTGGTAAATCAAAACTTATTTACTTAAACATCTTTAGTTAACAAGTTAATTATTTTAAACCCTAATAACAATTATTAAACCCTGATTCTTAATTAAACTAAAATAGGAGTTATTCTAATTATTAAGTCTTGTGTAGATTAATAAAATGCCAAACCATTACTAATTATGCTTCAAAGTAATTAGTTACCACACTTATATTTCCAATCATCATTTTAGGAGATGTACCATAATTTAGAAACCCTAGTTTCAATTTGAATAAGAACCTTGAACTCATTATTCCATGTGTTCATCCATAGTAGTTGCAAACCTAAAACCCTAGGGGTTTAGCCCATGTGATCATAGCCACCTCAACTCTACATGTAGAACCTTGATAGGTAACCAATGAATGCATGTTTATGATCCACCCACATAAAACCAATTCACATGAGATTATCATTTCATGTTCCTATTCTTAATTAAAACTTATATAATTCACTAGTATCACCTAGGTATAAACCCTAGCTTGTTACCACATGTTAGCACCATTGATCATCACTCCTACATACCATACCATTAGGATCAACCTCAATCATCAAACCCTAGTAGAATCATAATGATAAACCCTAGTACCAACCTTGTGTAGCAATTCACATCACATGCTCCTATTCAACTAAACCCTACTTAAGAAATGATAAGTCACTTAACTTAGAACCATTAGAGATTATTTAGTAAAGCAATTGTGAAGCCATCGTAAACCCTAATAGCTAATTTATAAAACCATCTTGATAACCATCCTTTGATATGATGCTTAGAAGAAACCATAGCAATAAACCTGCCAATACTTGTTATATAGAAACCCATTCTATTTAAGAAACCAACTAGTTCCTATTAGTGAAACTAGATGAACCCAATAGTAAACCCTAGAAAGCCATAGCTCCTATGTATAGTAGATCATATTCATATTTAACCTGTTTTCAAAAGTTATTCTTTTGAAGTACAAATGTTAATCAAACCTTAGAAGCCCCAATCCTTCTTTGAAATACTCATTAATTCTTAATTAACATGTTCTTCAAAAGTTATTCTTTTGAAGTATAGTATAAGTAATCATCAATCATGTTCTGCAGAATTTAAAATTGACAACTGATCTTACATATTATTCCACCACTATTATTTATGTGTATGATTATTATGATGCCTTATATCACTTGGTTATGATGCTAATATAACCAAACCCTAATAAGAACCTTGTTTGAGAACCATTCTAAAAGTGCAACCAACCCTAAAGAAATCTTTACAACTCATACATCCTAAATCTTCGAGGTTAGGTTACGCTCGGGACGATTGCATCTCATACTATGCATTATAGCATTTTGCCAGTTCTTTAAACATTGTCCTTACCGACGATGATGGTATTTCAGCATTTTGGAGTTCTCACGTATCGAAGCTTTTGCCTGCATAATCTTGCAGTCAAGAAAGGCAAGTTCATCGCTTGCTCATGTCATTTGATTATTTTTATCAAACTATATGCAAAGTACTATACTTATCACTCATGCATTGAAAAGCAAATATTATTTTACAATTATGAATATGACTATGTGGTGGGCAATGGAACCATGGTATGTGATATGGTGGAGGTTCCATTGCAATGGGTTATATCACCCTAGGATTAATTACCAATAATGTCCAGTGATTCTAGCGCCGCACATATCGCGTTGACCATAAGATCTATAATGGCTCTGGGAAGTTAGCTGTATCTTTTTCCCTTCGCCAACGGATTGGTAGAGACGGTGGGGTGCTGGAGGCACTGCCGCATAGGTTGGGAAATCCTTTTAAATCCCCATCCATTAGTGATGTTAATCTCTACCATCTATGAGGGATTGTCCGGAGTACACCATGAGTAAAGCCGTATTATCGGGGAAGTCTACTGAGGTGTGTACGGGACAAAAGTGGGGTTTGTAGCCATGAGAAGGCAGGGATTGGCTTGATCTTACACCTGGCCCCACACCAAGGAAGTGTGGACGAGCATGCATCTCGGAAGGCAATCAGGATAAGGTCTCTTATGGGAAAAGTAACGCACCTCTCGCAGGATACTGAATGTGATCTGCCACTCCCGGGAAGGGAACCGCGAACGCGGCAGGAAAGGAACTCCACGAAGTTCTGTCAACTCAGAAGACCGACGGCATAGTTTTCAGTATAAAATAAACCTTTTGAAGAAATGTTTATGAAAACTTGCATTGGCCTATGACTTTCTCGGGTCTATGGCTAGTGCATGATACACATATTTCCTAATATGAACTTGTGACTCATTCTATCTCGTCTGAACCCCTTCATAGAAGGACCTACCGTGGAACTCGAAGACAAAGGAGTCAACTGCAACAGATGAAGAATCCAATCAAAGAAGTCAATGGAGTCAACTTCTGCATCAGCTATAATGGAAACCTAGACTAGTAATAGAAGGGAACCTTTCCCTAATCATAGCACCTAAGTAGCTAGATTTCTATAGCAAAGCCAAGTAGCTCTTGAACTTGAGTTAGCAATAAGATAGATTACGAGTCGTTCTTCTGGAGCTTTATTTGAAGTTTTACCTCACCGTAAAGTAGGAGGTTGTGTGGATCTTATGTAAACAGTTCGTGTGTACTTCTATAGACATACCTTGACTCGCATATGTTTCTGTTGTACCACTCGAGAGATGTAATATGGGTGGAACGGTGTTTCACTTGTGTTATGTCAACGACTTGTGTACTACACCATGCAGTGGTACGCTGGGTCATCACAGCTGGTATCAGAGCAAATGCTTTGACCCTAGGATTAAAACCCTTTAAAGGAGACCTATAGGTTTGGTAGTGTCTATAGGAAGTTGTCTTAGCCAAACCAACTATTCTTCTGACTTGAGATGGGTATTCACTTGAGAATAATCCTGACACACTTGAGTCAATTTTATTATCTATCTTTCTTTAGTAAAATTAGTTAGTTATCTTGCTTCATTCCAAAATAAATAGAACACCATTGAAGCTTAAGATAATGGGTGGTAGTAGACCACAGTTGGTATACAACACATGGTAGTCCAAAGAGAGGATACAACCATAAGGAAGATATCCTATTGGAAGAAGTATACCAATGCAAGTTATAGTTTAGTAAGAGTCATTTAAAAAGTCAAATGACTGATGTTAAGTAAGGAAGATAAGTTATATAAGGTAGTATCTGTCTATGATGAGTCAATCATAGGAGGTAAGGAAGAGTGATATGAGTTATACAACTTTACTTTTCATGGTAAAGTTGGTAATCATATATGAATCACTTGAGAATCATGATGTGATGGAGTAGAACATCATAAGTACGATAACAGAAGTATGATAAGGAGTAGGATTTAGGAAATAGTTCGAAAGCTTAGGCCTTAAAATCCTAGAAAACTGTGTCAAGAATGTTAGAATTATTGTCCTTAATTTGAACAAGGCTTATTTAGAGCATATCACATAGAGAAATCCTAGAGTTATAGGTGGTATATTCTAAACAATCATGTGTTTAGAGTAGACATGTTAGAACTAATTGTATTATAGGAAGTAGTTCTCAATAGCACATATATATATGGTATACTATTTTGTTAGTACTTCCAAAGAAAACTAGGTTAATTTCAACTATCCCAGGCCATTTTGTTTCAAGTTGTCTCATTGCAAATGTGCAATTGAGATAAATGTTGAGACAAATAGTACAAATTCACGTATTTGTGCTAAGTATCACGACCTGAACCTATCTTATGTGGTGTTATATACTACACATCTGAACCTGATGTTTAGGGATGTCTTACCCACCTTTTATATTCAGGCATAGAAGGATGTGTATTATAAGCACAAAGCTGAATCTTCTTGGATTTTATTGGATTTTCATTGATTGACTAGATCCATACATGAAGTTTGACTTTGATATGCAAATGCATGTTGCAATATCAAGCTCTTACTTGATGTTATAGGTCTAGAGGGTAAAGGTATTCGTGAGGAAGTGACGAATTCTGAAGATTTGAAGACAAGATGAAGGTTCCCTTGAAGAAGGAAGTAAAATTGTGGGAAGCAACCACAACAATCTGAAGGAAGGACCAATCAAAACTCACTTTTATCCTCAATCAAGGAGTACTTCAACATGGAAGTATCATGAAAGTGAGAAAAATAGTGAATATGGAGTAGTAGAAGTGGAGCCATATTCACTATGGAAGAAGGGAATGCAAGTGAAGTCACTTATAATACTATTTTCATAGTGTCAACAAGTGGTTATCTTGCAAAACAAACCCTAGAAGAAGGAAAATAGACAAGTGAAGTCGCAGCTGGTATAATAAGGCCGCAGCTGATATAGGATAATCATGAAGAGAAAGTATGTGAAGTGAGGTACATCTTAACTAAAACTATGTAAGTAGCCACAGCTGGTAAGTAGATATTGACTAGAACCATAACATAGCCACAGCTGGTATCCAATAAGCCACATCTGGTACTAGGTAGTCTGCAGCTGGTACCAGATAGCCCACAGCCTGAACATTTCTTTAACCTAAAAGAAAAGGGGATTCCGCAGCTAGTATTTCACAGCTGGTATTCCATAGCTAATAAATATTTAGTCGGAGGACTTACAATGGATGTCCACAATTGTGTGGATACACCACAAAGAATTATTCGTGAGACCCTAGAAAAGTACAAACTATAAGCTAGACCAAGATCAATCTTTTAACCTTGGAGTTTAATGATTAGTAGAAAGGAAGTTTGAAGATCATTAGTAAACTCCAAGGGGGAGAGGAAGGCTGAAGAGAAGTATTAAGATATAATATTTGAGTATGATGGACCAGGAAGAAGGTCTGAACTGAGAGGAAGTCCTATCTTATTTTGATAAGGTTGTTGGGAACTACCCCTATAAAAGTACTCTCAGGAGGTTGTCAGACCAGAAGCCAAGGTTCATATCTCGAGGAAGGGGTTAGACCTTAACTTGAGTGGGTAATTTTAATTACTCGAAACCAAGAGAACTTAAGTAAGTCTTCGATAATGAAGTTGGAGGAAGAAGATATCGGAGAACAATCAAAGCCTAGGAAGATACTATACGAAGGAGTTTGACCATACCAAAACTAATGATTATTAGAAAGATTCCTTTCATGGAACCTAAAGAAACCAAAAGGAAGATAACTAGTATAGACTAGAAGCCATGATGGGATGGACTAAATGAGTCTAATCCATTCGTAGGACTAAACAACCAGGACCATGCCTATTGTAAATACCTTACTAAGTACCATTACTTTCATTATGGTAGTAAGGGACAACAATACCTTACTTTAAACCAATCCTTTAGACTTAAGGTTTGGATATCGCAGCTGGTACACCATAGTGCCATATTACACCGCAGCTGGATTACCGCAGCTGGTAGAACCAAGCTTTGAGTACCTAAATAGGGAGATGTCACCATAGCCATTAGTAAAGTCCATTAACTCAATAAGATGTCCTAATCCAAGAATCTTGGGAGAGTAAGCCTATAAGCTTAGAGTGTTGGAAGAAATCATAGAATTGAAGAAAGTATCAGTGCCAGACATCAGAAGACTTCATGAAGGATCTGGGCAAGGGATATATTCAATTATATCTAATGAGATCACCATGGAGTTGAAGGATGGTGATTTGTTCAAGACATTTCAACATTCCGAAACATGAGAGTTCAGTTTAAGGGGAGAGGCTGTAATATCCCAGGTTTAGAGGCAATAAAATGAGAGAACACCAAAGTGTGCATTGCATTCATGAAAATCCGGGAATTTTCGCGCTTTCAAATAAAACTTACACTGAAGTTTCACTTGACTGCTGGAATTGAAGTAGATCATCAAGTCAAGCGCTATAAACTTCACTGTGATCTTTGTTAAAACCTTGTTTTGGGTAGAGATGATTTGATCTATGGATTAGACCAAATGGAATTATATTTACAACAACACATTCTTTAAGAATCAAACCCTAACTTATTAACACTTAAAAGTTAGCAACTACCTTTGTGTGTAAATTAATTTACTTCTAAACTTATTACCAAATAAGGTAAACCACAGGGTCTAAAGTGCATAAAAGCCACACCTTCTTATTTAAATCATAACTTATTAAGTATATGAAATATCATAACATTAAATCCATTTACATTACGATTTATAGTTCAAACTATTTGAATCAAACTGACTATGAGTATTTTGAAACACTTATGATCATGCCTTGGTGAAATCAAACACCAACTATCCAAATTTGAGGATAACCTTCAACCTTGATCTTTTGATCAATATTATAATATAAATTCAATCCAATATGATATAGTGAGTCATCAACAATAATAAAACCATCCACAAGATATTTAGTAACAAATGCCACTTGGCTATCTAAAAATAAATCATATGAGAGGATAATGATCATGCCACATGTGATGAAAATATCTACATGACTTGCTTTCCAAGTTATGCCACCTCATGCTCAAAGGATTGCTATGGATGAGGGCATGACAACCAAGCACCTTACTCATCTAACCAACACAAGAGTCACCACCTATGTGTCATGATACTAGAGCTTGCCCAAGCCTATAAATAGAGCCACACCCTTCATCCATTTGCTCATCAAGTACCATGATACATGGGAACAAACACATAGAGCCACTCCATGTGAATTAGCTAGGATCAAGATGAAGAAGCTAGGAGGTGGAGGCATACCACAAGATGCAGGTTTATCAGATTTCCTGAAGAACAAGCTACAGAATATTGCAAGGTAGAATCCCTAGGCAAACCATATCTTTAGAGGATCATATCATCATATCTTGAGTAGGACCTTAGGCTATCACAAGACAATTAGAAGTGAGAGAGATTGTAGATGCTAACCATAGCCATGTCTATCCTAGAGAATTTTAGAGTAGTATTACATCTTACTTGTTTAAACCAACCTTTAATCTTGTAGATAAGAGCCATGTTCCATTAGTGAAACATAACCAAAGCTTATGCTCATATTCTAATCTTAGTTGTGTATCACATTGGTGATCACTACTTAAACCCTAAACTACATTTGAATTCCAACCCATAGGATTAACTTGGATTATAATTAGAACCCTGCCATACCTCATGCCTATTTATACTTCAATTTAGTGAAGCTTATGCAAAACCCTAAACCTTTCACATAGAATTCACTCCACATAAAATATTGTTACCTAACTTGTGTATCATGTATCACAAGTAATAACCCAAGCCATATACACTTTAGAACTAAATGCCATTTGGTGAGTAGCATGAAATCAATATCCCATTTTACTTTGCCATCCAAATACCTTGTTTAGTGAACCAAATAAAATAGTATTCACATAAGTAGTTGAATTAACCATGATGAGCATAGGATCTATCTCAGATAATTTAAGCTAGAATTTGCGAAGCAAGAGTAGTAATTATAGAGTTTGTTCAACCATTTTCTTAAACTTTTGAAAACAATTCTTCACATAAAATCATGAACCAATCCAACCTCATTACCATTTAATTTAAACTCTAGCCATAATATAAAATGCATGGGAACAATCAATATTGTTAAGTAATAACAAAACCTAATAACATGTTTACCAAGCACTGGTTATAAATTTCAACTCATTCAAAAGAGGTTTGGTTTTAAATACAAAGAAATTGAGACAAACCCTTAAGCCATATCTATTTTTAAATGCACCTCACTAAAACACAAAACTAATAAAAGATTAAATATTTGTTTTAAAATAAAACAATGCAGTAACCACTATTATCAAGTGATATGGAAATTCAAATGTTTTAGAACTTGCAAAAACAAAACAGAATTCAAATTTGAATTCAACTAACAAATTCAAAACAGAAATAAAAACAGAAAATAGAAAAGAGAGAAAAAGAGAGAAAGCTCACCTGGCCGCGCAGCCCAGGACCAGCACCACCTCTACAACCCAGCAGCAGCCCACGTTGAAGCCCAGAAGCAGTCCAGCCCACGTCCAAATACCGTTTCGCTTGCTTTAAAAATCGTGCGTGGAGAAATGACTTCGCCGTCGTCGTCTCCGAGCTCGACAGCGCGGCGGAGCCAGTAGGCCACGATCACGTCGTCGATAAGCATGCCCCGGACGTCGCCAGACCTCTCAGAACCGCGCCCAACTCGATTCGCGTCCGAGCTTATCCGCGGACGAGAACATCCTTGCCAGCTAGAAGCTTCCAGAGACCGCCACCTCTCCACCATTGCCGCCGTCGTGTCGAGGCCTCGGAGCTTCCCTTGGCCTATAAATAGGTGGAGGGTATCGCCGTGCACGCCTTGCTCACCTCCGCCACTTCAATCCTTCTCAATCGCTCTCTATCTTCCAAAACCATCTGTGCATTGTCGCCGGAGTCGAAGACGAAGCCGACGGAGGAGGCCAGCCCAGCGCGTGGTCCAGGATGCCGGACTCAAGGAGATCTGGGAGGCCAGCATCCAGGGGAGCAGGTGAGATCAATTCTTCGCCCTTCGGCACATCGCCGAAATCGCCAATCGCCGTCATCTCCGTCGACCATCGCCGGAGCCACCACACCTGAGCTTCAGGGTGAGCATACGCATCTGTAGATCTAGATCCCGCATCCTATCGACGTCTGTAGCTCGGATGCCACCTCGCCGGGTGGTGCCGCGGAAAGTTTCCGACGAAGCTCGGTGAGTCCCCGCACAAACCATCACCACCGTAGCTTTCTCTCGCCGTCCTCGTTCGATTGGTACCAACTACGCATCTAGGGGTGCCTTGTAGCGGCGGCGCCACCGTGCCCTGGCCGCCGGCGGTTAAACGCCGGTGCGGTCAACAGCCCAGTCCACTTTGACCAGTCGTTGCCTGGCGTGGCATCCGACGAGACAAGCCCCACCAGTCAGTGAGTAGAGGTAGATCTGTCACGGTACATTTAGTATTTTCGTTTTAATTTAAAAACCCACTAAATAGCTGAAACTTTACAGAAATAGATTAAATTCATTTCAACTCAGAAAATATGAATAATATATCAAAATGCTCAAAAAATAAACTCTATTCAAATAAAATATAAACAAAAAAATGTGTGTCAAAATAAAATTCACTTATTTTTAACCCTATTAATTATGCCATTTCAATTATTTAACATACAATTGAATTCAATAATTAATGAAGTTTCAAAATTAAATTTTAACTATTCAGTAACTAAGTAAATGTTAGGATTAATTTTATTTACCATATTTGCATTAGCTTAATTATTAGTGGTAATTCATAAACCCTAATTACAAATTACTCAAGAAAATATTATAAGCTAATATTATTTTGGTAAATCAAAACTTATTTACTTAAACATCTTTAGTTAACAAGTTAATTATTTTAAACCCTAATAACAATTATTAAACCCTGATTCTTAATTAAACTAAAATAGGAGTTATTCTAATTATTAAGTCTTGTGTAGATTAATAAAATGCCAAACCATTACTAATTATGCTTCAAAGTAATTAGTTACCACACTTATATTTCCAATCATCATTTTAGGAGATGTACCATAATTTAGAAACCCTAGTTTCAATTTGAATAAGAACCTTGAACTCATTATTCCATGTGTTCATCCATAGTAGTTGCAAACCTAAAACCCTAGGGGTTTAGCCCATGTGATCATAGCCACCTCAACTCTACATGTAGAACCTTGATAGGTAACCAATGAATGCATGTTTATGATCCACCCACATAAAACCAATTCACATGAGATTATCATTTCATGTTCCTATTCTTAATTAAAACTTATATAATTCACTAGTATCACCTAGGTATAAACCCTAGCTTGTTACCACATGTTAGCACCATTGATCATCACTCCTATACCATACCATTAGGATCAACCTCAATCATCAAACCCTAGTAGAATCATAATGATAAACCCTAGTACCAACCTTGTGTAGCAATTCACATCACATGCTCCTATTCAACTAAACCCTACTTAAGAAATGATAAGTCACTTAACTTAGAACCATTAGAGATTATTTAGTAAAGCAATTGTGAAGCCATCGTAAACCCTAATAGCTAATTTATAAAACCATCTTGATAACCATCCTTTGATATGATGCTTAGAAGAAACCATAGCAATAAACCTGCCAATACTTGTTATATAGAAACCCATTCTATTTAAGAAACCAACTAGTTCCTATTAGTGAAACTAGATGAACCCAATAGTAAACCCTAGAAAGCCATAGCTCCTATGTATAGTAGATCATATTCATATTTAACCTGTTCTTCAAAAGTTATTCTTTTGAAGTACAAATGTTAATCAAACCTTAGAAGCCCCAATCCTTCTTTGAAATACTCATTAATTCTTAATTAACATGTTCTTCAAAAGTTATTCTTTTGAAGTATAGTATAAGTAATCATCAATCATGTTCTGCAGAATTTAAAATTGACAACTGATCTTACATATTATTCCACCACTATTATTTATGTGTATGATTATTATGATGCCTTATATCACTTGGTTATGATGCTAATATAACCAAACCCTAATAAGAACCTTGTTTGAGAACCATTCTAAAAGTGCAACCAACCCTAAAGAAATCTTTACAACTCACACATCCTAAATCTTCGAGGTTAGGTTACGCTCGGACGATTGCATCTCATACTATGCATTATAGCATCTTTGCAGTTCTTTAAACATTGTCCTTACCGACGATGATGGTATTTCAGCATTTGGAGTTCTCACGTATCGAAGCTTTTGCCTCATAATCTTGTCAAGAAAGGCAAGTTCATCGCTTGCTCATGTCATTTGATTATTTTTATCAAACTATATGCAAAGTACTATACTTATCACTCATGCATTGAAAAGCAAATATTATTTTACAATTATGAATATGACTATGTGGTGGGCAATGGAACCATGGTATGTGTTGATATGGTGGAGGTTCCATTGCAATGGGTTATATCACCCTAGGATTAATTACCAATGCCGTCCAGTGATTCTAGCGCCGTACATATCGCGTTGACCATAAGATCTATAATGGCCTGGGGAAGTCAGTATCTTTTCCCTTCCGCACGCCAACGGATTGGTAGAGACGGTGGGGTGTTGGAGGCACTGCCGCAATAGGTTGGGAAATCCTTTTAAATCCCCATCCATTAGTGATGTTAATCTCTACCATCTATGAGGGATTGTCCGGAGTACACCATGAGTAAAGCCGTATTATCGGGGGAAGTCTACTGGAGGTGTACGGTTGGACAAAAGGGTGGGTTTGCGTCGCAGAAGGCAGTGATTGGCTTGGATCTTACACCTGGCCCCACACCAAGGAAGTGTGGACGAGCATGCATCTCGGAAAGGTATCAAGGATAAGGTCTCTTATGGGAAAAGTAACGCACCTCTGCAGAGGATACTGAATTGTGGCACTCCCTCGTTCGGGAAAGGAACGCGAACGCGGCAGAAAGGAACTCCACGGTTCGGTCAACTCCGTGAAGATCGACGGCATAGTTTTCAGAATAAAATAAACCTTTTGAAGAAATGTTTATGAAAACTTGCATTGGCCTATGACTTTCTGGTCTATGGCTGTAGCTAGTGCATGATACACATATTTCCTAATATGAACTTGCTGAGTACGCTCGTACTCATTCTATCTCGTTTGAACCCCTTCTTAGAGCAAGGCACCGAAGGAGAAACTACCGTGGAACTCGAAGACAAAGGAGTCAACTGCAACGAGATGAAGAATCCAATCAAAGAAGTCAATGGAGTCAACTTCTGCATCAGCTATAATGGAAACCTAGACTAGTAATAGAAGGGAACCTTTCCCTAATCATAGCACCTAAGTAGCTAGATTTCTATAGCAAGCCAAGTAGCTCTTGAACTTGAGTTAGCAATAAGATAGATTACGAGTCGTTCTTCTGGAGCTTTATTTGAAGTTTTACCTCACTGTAAAGTAGGAGGTTGTGTGGATCTTATGTAAACTGTTCGTGTGTACTTCTATAGACATACCTTGGACTCGCATATGTTTCTGTTGTACCACTCTGAGAGATGTAATATGGGTGGAACGGTGTTTCACTTGTGTTATGTCAACGACTTGTGTACTACACCATGCAGTGGTACGCTGGGTCATCACAACACCGTACCCCTATGAGCACCTCAGAGAGACTGCATTCAAGAAACTAATCCGGCGGGGGTCTTGAGATTGACGAAGTCACCACAAGCGCCTCGTTATCGACGGTAACGTCGCCTTCCACTGAAGAATATTCCGTCTTAATGAGACACCGAAGGGTTAAATCTGGGATTTGAACTCTGGTGGGTTAGGGGTGGCACTGCCCTCCAAACTATCCGACCACATGTTGATTCTCAAATCTACGAAATTTGCAAGATTTAGAATATATGTACGGGTGTAAGGAGGGAGAAATTTTTTTTAGATACACTGCATGCTCACACAATCTAGGCTTTGGTCCTTACTGACAAGGTATTAACTTGTCAATGCCTACAAATTGTAGACTAGGGTTTCGCGGAAAGTAGAGGGCAAGTAGATTTAGAAGGTTTCAGCCGAAAAGGTGCTCGACAGCTAAAAACTAGGATTTGTGTTGACAATGAATCGATCCTTTTTTTTCGCCCTCGGCTCCCCCTTATATAGGAGGTGGAGCCGAGGCTTTCGTACAAGTTACAAACAGCGAGAGACTCTTTGAGTTCGTCCCGTACAATTACAAATCTCCTTAATCCTAATCTACCTCTATCTCCCATATCGACGCTTTATTGGGCTTCCGAGCTTTATAATCTTCGGGTCATGGGCCTTCAGTAATCTCCGGGTACCTTCTTCGGCAGGCCCATTCAGGATACCTATGTCAGTAGCCCCCGAGATTTTGCTTGAATCGTAGAGTCGAGTAAAATCTCCATCGTAAAGTTAATTCATAATTTCTTCGAGTCACCACTCATTTTCTCTAAAATATTTATATTTTGCGCAGGGATAATGGTAGATGGGGCTGGTTCATCTGAAGGATCAGGTACCAGTTAACTGCTCTCATGGCAAACCCGCAAAAACCTACTTCAAGGTCAAGTCCCTGGACTCGACCTCGGTATACTGGCGTAATTCGACATGTGCCGCTTAAGGTCTTACCATGAACCGAATTCTAGTCATATTTTATCGAGTACCTAACGCGTCCGCTAGGATTTTTCTTCGCGTCTGTTGACACGGAAAAAGTAGTAGAGCGCATTCGGGTGCGATACCACGCCTCACAGGACGGATCATGGGGACTTACCTTCGTAAAGTATTACGGCATCAAGAATTTTCATCACGACGGACGCGCTCTGGGAATATATTGTCGAGTGCCTTTTTCGACTGTTGGAATTGCCAATTTCTTTGACATGCTAATGATAATATCTTGATCTCCCGATGGGAGTACATGACGAGTTATTTGTAACTCGAAGATGTACAACAATGATTTATCGCTTTATCTTTTGTCTTTCCATCTGGTTTTTCCTTCTTCTTCTCATGTTTTATCGGTGTGATGACCCAGCGTACCACTGCATGGTGTAGTACACAAGTCGTTGACATAACACAAGTGAAACACCGTTCCACCCATATTACATCTCTCAGAGTGGTACATATGCGAGTCCAAGGTATGTCTATAGAAGTACACACGAACTGTTTACATAAGATCCACACAACCTCCTACTTTACAGTGAGGTAAAACTTCAAATAAAGCTCCAGAAGAACGACTCGTAATCTATCTTATTGCTAACTCAAGTTCAAGAGCTACTTGGCTTGCTATAGAAATCTAGCTACTTAGGTGCTATGATTAGGGAAAGGTTCCCTTCTATTACTAGTCTAGGTTTCCATTATAGCTGATGCATAAGTGACTCCATTGACTTCTTTGATTGGATTCTTCATCTCGTTGCAGTTGACTCCTTTGTCTTCGAGTTCCACGGTAGTTTCTCCTTCGGTGCCTTGCTCTAAGAAGGGGGTTCAAACGAGATAGAATGAGTACGAGCGTACTCAGCAAGTTCATATTAGGAAATATGTGTATCATGCACTAGCTACAGCCATAGACCAGAAAGTCATAGGCCAATGCAAGTTTTCATAAACATTTCTTCAAAAGGTTTATTTTATTCTGAAAACTATGCCCGTCGGTCTTCACAGGTTGACCAAACTTCGTGGAGTTCCTTTCTCGCCGCGTCAGCCTCCTTCCGAACAGGAGTGACAGTCACAAGTATCCTCTCGCAGGGTGCGTTACTTTTCCCATAAGAGACCTTATCCTTGATACCTTTGAGATGCATGCTCGTCCACACTTCCTTGGTGTGGGGCCAGGTGTAAGATCCAAGCCAATCACTGCCTTCTCCGCGACTGCAAACCCACCCTTTTGTCCAACCGTACACCTCCAGTAGACTTCCCCCGATAATACGGCTTTACTCATGGTGTACTCCGGACAATCCCTCATAGATGGTAGAGATTAACATCACTAATGGATGGGGATTTAAAAGGATTTCCCAACCTATTGCGGCAGTGCCTCCAACACCCCACCGTCTCTACCAATCCGTTGGCGTGCAAGGGAAAAGATACAGCTGACTTCCCAGAGCCATTATAGATCTTATGGTCAACGCGATATGTACGGCGCTAGAATCACTGGACGGCATTGGTAATTAATCCTAGGGTGATATAACCCATTGCAATGGAACCTCCACCATATCAACACATACCATGGTTCCATTGCCCACCACATAGTCATATTCATAATTGTAAAATAATATTTGCTTTTCAATGCATGAGTGATAAGTATAGTACTTTGCATATAGTTTGATAAAAATAATCAAATGACATGAGCAAGCGATGAACTTGCCTTTCTTGACTGCAAGATTATGCAGGCAAAAGCTTCGATACGTGAGAACTCCAAATGCTGAAATACCATCATTGTCCGGTGGACAATGTTTAAAGAACTGGCAAAGATGCTATAATGCATAGTATGAGATGCAATCGTCCCGAGCGTAACCTAACCTCGAAGATTTAGGATGTATGAGTTGTAAAGATTTCTTTAGGGTTGGTTGCACTTTTAGAATGGTTCTCAAACAAGGTTCTTATTAGGGTTTGGTTATATTAGCATCATAACCAAGTGATATAAGGCATCATAATAATCATACACATAAATAATAGTGGTGGAATAATATGTAAGATCAGTTGTCAATTTTAAATTCTGCAGAACATGATTGATGATTACTTATACTATACTTCAAAAGAATAACTTTTGAAGAACATGTTAATTAAGAATTAATGAGTATTTCAAAGAAGGATTGGGGCTTCTAAGGTTTGATTAACATTTGTACTTCAAAAGAATAACTTTTGAAGAACAGGTTAAATATGAATATGATCTACTATACATAGGAGCTATGGCTTTCTAGGGTTTACTATTGGGTTCATCTAGTTTCACTAATAGGAACTAGTTGGTTTCTTAAATAGAATGGGTTTCTATATAACAAGTATTGGCAGGTTTATTGCTATGGTTTCTTCTAAGCATCATATCAAAGGATGGTTATCAAGATGGTTTTATAAATTAGCTATTAGGGTTTACGATGGCTTCACAATTGCTTTACTAAATAATCTCTAATGGTTCTAAGTTAAGTGACTTATCATTTCTTAAGTAGGGTTTAGTTGAATAGGAGCATGTGATGTGAATTGCTACACAAGGTTGGTACTAGGGTTTATCATTATGATTCTACTAGGGTTTGATGATTGAGGTTGATCCTAATGGTATGGTATGTAGGAGTGATGATCAATGGTGCTAACATGTGGTAACAAGCTAGGGTTTATACCTAGGTGATACTAGTGAATTATATAAGTTTTAATTAAGAATAGGAACATGAAATGATAATCTCATGTGAATTGGTTTTATGTGGGTGGATCATAAACATGCATTCATTGGTTACCTATCAAGGTTCTACATGTAGAGTTGAGGTGGCTATGATCACATGGGCTAAACCCCTAGGGTTTTAGGTTTGCAACTACTATGGATGAACACATGGAATAATGAGTTCAAGGTTCTTATTCAAATTGAAACTAGGGTTTCTAAATTATGGTACATCTCCTAAAATGATGATTGGAAATATAAGTGTGGTAACTAATTACTTTGAAGCATAATTAGTAATGGTTTGGCATTTTATTAATCTACACAAGACTTAATAATTAGAATAACTCCTATTTTAGTTTAATTAAGAATCAGGGTTTAATAATTGTTATTAGGGTTTAAAATAATTAACTTGTTAACTAAAGATGTTTAAGTAAATAAGTTTTGATTTACCAAAATAATATTAGCTTATAATATTTTCTTGAGTAATTTGTAATTAGGGTTTATGAATTACCACTAATAATTAAGCTAATGCAAATATGGTAAATAAAATTAATCCTAACATTTTACTTAGTTACTGAATAGTTAAAATTTAATTTTGAAACTTCATTAATTATTGAATTCAAATTGTATGTTAAATAATTGAAATGGCATAATTAATAGGGTTAAAAATAAGTGAATTTTTATTTTGACACACATTTTTGTTTTATATTTTATTTGAATAGAGTTTATTTTTGTGAGCATTTTGATATATTATTCATATTTTTCTGAGTTGAAATGAATTTAATCTATTTCTGTAAAGTTTCAGCTATTTAGTGGGTTTTTAAATTAAAACGAAAATACTAAATGTACCGTGACAGATCTACCTCTACTCACTGACTGGTGGGGCTTGTCTCCACGTCGGATGCCACGCAGGCAACGACTGGTCAAAGTGGACTGGGCTGTTGACCGCACCGGCGTTTAACCGCCGGCGGCCAGGGCACGGTGGCGCCGCCGCTACAAGGCACCCCTAGATGCGTAGTTGGTACCAATCGAACGAGGACGGCGAGAGAAAGCTACTGGTGGTGATGGTTTGTGCGGGGACTCACCGGAGCTTCGTCGGAAAACATGTTCCGCGGCGGTGCACCCCGGCGAGGTGGCTAATCGGAGCTACAGACGTCGATAGGATGCGGGATCTAGATCTACAGATGCGTATGCTCACCCTGAAGCTCAAGGTGTGGTCGGCTCCGGCGATGGTCGACGGAGATGACGGCGATTGGCGATTTCCCGGCGATGTGCCGCAGAAGGGAACGAGGAAATTGATCCTCCACACTGCTCCCCTGGATGCTTGGCTCCTCCCAGATGCTCCTTGAGTCCAGGCGCTCCTCCTGGACCACGCGCCAGAGGCTGGGGTGGCCTCCTCCGTCGGCTTCGTCTTCGACTCCGGCGACAATGCACAGATGGTTTTGGAAGATAGAGAGCGATTGAGAAGGATTGAAGTGGCGGAGGTGAGCAAGGCGTGCACGGCGATACCCTCCACCTATTTATAGGCCAAGGGAAGCTCTGAGGCCTCGACACGACGACGGCAATGGTGGAGAGGTGGCGGTCTCTGGAAGCTTCTAGCTGGCAAGGATGTTCTCGTCCGCGGATAAGCTCGGACGCGAATCGAGTTGGGCGCGGTTCTGAGAGGTCTGGCGACGTCCGGGGCATGCTTATCGATGACGTGATCGTGGCCTACTGGCTCCTCCACGCTGTCGAGCTCGGAGACGACGACGGCGAAGTCATTTCTCCACGCACGATTTTTAAAGCAAGCGAAACGGTATTTGGACGTGGGCTGGACTGCTTCTGGGCTTCAACGTGGGCTGCTGCTGGGTTGTAGAGGTGGTGCTGGTCCTGGGCTGCGCGGCCAGGTGAGCTTTCTCTCTTTTTCTCTCTTTTCTATTTTCTGTTTTTATTTCTGTTTTGAATTTGTTAGTTGAATTCAAATTTGAATTCTGTTTTGTTTTTGCAAGTTCTAAAACATTTGAATTTCCATATCACTTGATAATAGTGGTTACTGCATTGTTTTATTTTAAAACAAATATTTAATCTTTTATTAGTTTTGTGTTTTAGTGAGGTGCATTTTAAAATAGATATGGCTTAAGGGTTTGTCTCAATTTCTTTGTATTTAAAACCAAACCTCTTTTGAATGAGTTGAAATTTATAACCAGTGCTTGGTAAACATGTTATTAGGTTTTGTTATTACTTAACAATATTGATTGTTCCCATGCATTTTATATTATGGCTAGAGTTTAAATTAAATGGTAATGAGGTTGGATTGGTTCATGATTTTATGTGAAGAATTGTTTTCAAAAGTTTAAGAAAATGGTTGAACAAACTCTATAATTACTACTCTTGCTTCGCAAATTCTAGCTTAAATTATCTGAGATAGATCCTATGCTCATCATGGTTAATTCAACTACTTATGTGAATACTATTTTATTTGGTTCACTAAACAAGGTATTTGGATGGCAAAGTAAAATGGGATATTGATTTCATGCTACTCACCAAATGGCATTTAGTTCTAAAGTGTATATGGCTTGGGTTATTACTTGTGATACATGATACACAAGTTAGGTAACAATATTTTATGTGGAGTGAATTCTATGTGAAAGGTTTAGGGTTTTGCATAAGCTTCACTAAATTGAAGTATAAATAGGCATGAGGTATGGCAGGGTTCTAATTATAATCCAAGTTAATCCATGGGTTGGAATTCAAATGTAGTTTAGGGTTTAAGTAGTGATCACCAATGTGATACACAACTAAGATTAGAATATGAGCATAAGCTTTGGTTATGTTTCACTAATGGAACATGGCTCTTATCTACAAGATTAAAGGTTGGTTTAAACAAGTAAGATGTAATACTACTCTAAAATTCTCTAGGATAGACATGGCTATGGTTAGCATCTACAATCTCTCTCACTTCTAATTGTCTTGTGATAGCCTAAGGTCCTACTCAAGATATGATGATATGATCCTCTAAAGATATGGTTTGCCTAGGGATTCTACCTTGCAATATTCTGTAGCTTGTTCTTCAGGAAATCTGATAAACCTGCATCTTGTGGTATGCCTCCACCTCCTAGCTTCTTCATCTTGATCCTAGCTAATTCACATGGAGTGGCTCTATGTGTTTGTTCCCATGTATCATGGTACTTGATGAGCAAATGGATGAAGGGTGTGGCTCTATTTATAGGCTTGGGCAAGCTCTAGTATCATGACACATAGGTGGTGACTCTTGTGTTGGTTAGATGAGTAAGGTGCTTGGTTGTCATGCCCTCATCCATAGCAATCCTTTGAGCATGAGGTGGCATAACTTGGAAAGCAAGTCATGTAGATATTTTCATCACATGTGGCATGATCATTATCCTCTCATATGATTTATTTTTAGATAGCCAAGTGGCATTTGTTACTAAATATCTTGTGGATGGTTTTATTATTGTTGATGACTCACTATATCATATTGGATTGAATTTATATTATAATATTGATCAAAAGATCAAGGTTGAAGGTTATTCCTCAAATTTGGATAGTTGGTGTTTGATTTCACCAAGGCATGATCATAAGTGTTTCAAAATACTCATAGTCAGTTTGATTCAAATAGTTTGAACTATAAATCGTAATGTAAATGGATTTAATGTTATGATATTTCATATACTTAATAAGTTATGATTTAAATAAGAAGGTGTGGCTTTTATGCACTTTAGACCCTGTGGTTTACCTTATTTGGTAATAAGTTTAGAAGTGAATTAATTTACACACAAAGGTAGTTGCTAACTTTTAAGTGTTAATAAGTTAGGGTTTGATTCTTAAAGAATGTGTTGTTGTAAATATAATTCCATTTGGTCTAATCCATAGATCAAATCATCTCTACCCAAAACAAGGTTTTAACAAAGATCACAGTGAAGTTTATAGCGCTTGACTTGATGATCTACTTCAATTCCAGCAAGTCAAGTGAAACTTCAGTTACTGTGGTAAGTTTTATTTGAAGCGCGAAAATTCCCCGGATTTTCTATGCATGAATGCAATGCACACTTTGGTGTTCTCTCATTTTATTGCCTCTAAACCTGGGATATTACAGCCTCTCCCCCTTAAACTGAACTTCGTCCCGAAGTTCGAACGCTCTCATGTTTCGGAATGTTGAAATGTCTTGAACAGATCACCATCCTTCAACTCCATGGTGATCTCATTAGATATAATTGAATATATCCCTTGCCCAGATCCTTCATGAAGTCTTCTGATGTCTGGCACTGATACTTTCTTCAATTCTATGATTTCTTCCAACACTCTAAGCTTATAGGCTTACTCTCCCAAGATTCTTGGATTAGGACATCTTATTGAGTTAATGGACTTTACTAATGGCTATGGTGACATCTCCCTATTTAGGTACTCAAAGCTTGGTTCTACCAGCTGCGGTAATCCAGCTGCGGTGTAATATGGCACTATGGTGTACCAGCTGCGATATCCAAACCTTAAGTCTAAAGGATTGGTTTAAAGTAAGGTATTGTTGTCCCTTACTACCATAATGAAAGTAATGGTACTTCGTAAGGTATTTACAATAGGCATGGTCCTGGTTGTTTAGTCCTACGAATGGATTAGACTCATTTAGTCCATCCCATCATGGCTTCTAGTCTATACTAGTTATCTTCCTTTTGGTTTCTTTAGGTTCCATGAAAGGAATCTTTCTAATAATCATTAGTTTTGGTATGGTCAAACTCCTTCGTATAGTATCTTCTTAGGCTTTGATTGTTCTCCGATATCTTCTTCCTCCAACTTCATTATCGAAGACTTACTTAAGTTCTCTTGGTTTCGAGTAATTAAAATTACCCACTCAAGTTAAGGTCTAACCCTTACTTCCTCGAGATATGAACCTTGGCTTCTGGTCTGACAACCTCCTGAGAGTACTTTTATAGGGGTAGTTCCCAACAACCTTATCAAAATAAGATCGGACTTCCTCTCAGTTCAGACCTTCTTCCTGGTCCATCATACTCCAAATATTATATCTTAATACTTCTCCTTCAGCCTTCCTCTCCCCCTTGGAGTTTACTAATGATCTTCAAACTTCCTTTCTACTAATCATTAAACTCCAAGGTTAAAAGATTGATCTTGGTCTAGCTTATAGTTTGTACTTTTCTAGGGTCTCACGAATAATTCTTTGTGGTGTATCCACACAATTGTGGACATCCATTGTAAGTCCTCCGACTAAATATTTATTAGCTATGGAATACCAGCTGTGGAATCCCTCTTTCTTTTAGGTTAAAGAAATGTTCAGGCTGTGGGCTATCTGGTACCAGCTGCAGACTACCTAGTACCAGATGTGGCTTATTGGATACCAGCTGTGGCTATGTTATGGTTCTAGTCAATATCTACTTACCAGCTGTGGCTACTTACATAGTTTTAGTTAAGATGTACCTCACTTCACATACTTTCTCTTCATGATTATCCTATATCAGCTGCGGCCTTATTATACCAGCTGCGACTTCACTTGTCTATTTTCCTTCTTCTAGGGTTTGTTTTGCAAGATAACCACTTGTTGACACTATGAAAATAGTATTATAAGTGACTTCACTTGCATTCCCTTCTTCCATAGTGAATATGGCTCCACTTCTACTACTCCATATTCACTATTTTTCTCACTTTCATGATACTTCCATGTTGAAGTACTCCTTGATTGAGGATAAAAGTGAGTTTTGATTGGTCCTTCCTTCAGATTGTTGTGGTTGCTTCCCACAATTTTACTTCCTTCTTCAAGGGAACCTTCATCTTGTCTTCAAATCTTCAGAATTCGTCACTTCCTTACACGAATACCTTTACCCTCTAGACCTATAACATCAAGTAAGAGCTTGATATTGCAACATGCATTTGCATATCAAAGTCAAACTTCATGTATGGATCTAGTCAATCAATGAAAATCCAATAAAATCCAAGAAGATTCAGCTTTGTGCTTATAATACACATCCTTCTATGCCTGAATATAAAAGTTGGGTAAGACATCCCTAAACATCAGGTTCAGATGTGTAGTATATAACACCACATAAGATAGGTTCAGGTCGTGATACTTAGCACAAATACGTGAATTTGTACTATTTGTCTCAACATTTATCTTAATTGCACATTTGCAATGAGACAAACTTGAAACAAAATGGCTTGGGATAGTTGAAGTTAACCTAGTTTTCTTTGGAAGTACTAACAAAATAGTATACCCTATATGTGCTATTGAAGACTACCTCCTATAATACAATTATTTCTAATATGTCTACTCTAAACACATGATTGTTTAGAATATACCACCTATAACTCTAGGATTTCTCTATGTGATATACTCTAAATAAGCCTTCTTTAAATTAAGGACTATGATTCTAACATACTTGGTACAGTTTCCAGGATTTTAAGGCCTAAGCTTTCGAACTATTCCCTAAATCCTTACTCCTTATCATTCTTTTGTTATCGTACTTATGATGTTCTACTCCATCATACCATGATTCTCAAGTGAATCATATATGATTACCAACTTTACCATGAAAAGTAAAGTTGTATAACTCATATCACTCTTCCTTACCTCCTATGATTGACTCATCATAGACATATACTACCTTATATAACTTATCTCCCTTACTTAACATCAGTCATTTGACATTTTTAATGACTCTTACTTAACTATAACTTGCATTGGTATACTTCTTCCAATAGGATATCTTCCTTATGGTTGTATCCTCTCTTTGGACTACCATGTATTGTATACCAACCGTGGTCTACTACCACCCATTATCTTAAGCTTCAATGGTGTTCTAATTATTTGGAATGAAGCAAGATAACTAATTAACCTTATTTAAGAAATATAGATAAGAAAGCTTGACTCAAGTGTGTCAGGATTATTCTCAAGTGAATACCCATCTCAAGTCAAAATAATAGTTGGTTTAACTAAGACAACTTCCTATAGACACTACCAAACCTATAGGTCTCCTTTAAAGGGTTTTAATCCTAGGGTCAAAGCATTTGCTCTGATACCAGCTGTGATGACCCAGCATACCACTGCATGGTGTAGTACACAAGTCGTTGACATAACACAAGTGAAACACCGTTCCACCCATATTACATCTCTCAGAGTGGTACAACAAAACATATGCGAGTCCAAGGTATGTCTATAGAAGTACACACGAATTTACATAAGATCCACACAACCTCCTACTTTGTGAGGTAAAACTTCAAATAAAGCTCCAGAAGAACGACTCGTAATCTATCTTATTGCTAACTCAAGTTCAAGAGCTACTTGGCTTGCTATAGAAATCTAGCTACTTAGGTGCTATGATTAGGGAAAGGTTCCCTTCTATTACTAGTCTAGGTTTCCATTATAGCTGATGCAAGTTGACTCCATTGACTTCTTTGATTGGATTCTTCATCTTGTTGCAGTTGACTCCTTTGTCTTCGAGTTCCACGGTAGTTTCTCCTTCGGTGCCTTGCTCTAAGAAGGGGGTTCAAACGAGATAGAATGAGTACGAGCGTACTCAGCAAGTTCATATTAGGAAATATGTGTATCATGCACTAGCTACAGCCATAGACCAGAAAGTCATAGGCCAATGCAAGTTTTCATAAACATTTCTTCAAAAGGTTTATTTTATTCAAAAACTATGCCCGTCGGTCTTCACAGGTTGACCAGAACTTCGTGGAGTTCCTTTCCTGCCGCGTTCGCAGTTCCTTCCCGGAACAGGGAGTGACAGTCACAATTCGTATCCTCTGCAGAGGTGCGTTACTTTTCCCATAAGAGACCTTATCCTTGATACCTTTCCGAGATGCATGCTCGTCCACACTTCCTTGGTGTGGGGCCAGGTGTAAGATCCAAGCCAATCACTGCCTTCTCCGCGACTGCAAACCCACCCTTTTGTCCAACCGTACACCTCCAGACTTCCGATAATACGGCTTTACTCATGGTGTACTCCGGACAATCCCTCATAGATGGTAGAGATTAACATCACTAATGGATGGGGATTTAAAAGGATTTCCCAACCTATTGCGGCAGTGCCTCCAACACCCCACCGTCTCTACCAATCCGTTGGCGTGCAGAAGGAAAAGATACAGCTGACTTCCCCAGAGCCATTATAGATCTTATGGTCAACGCGATATGTACGGCGCTAGAATCACTGGACGGCATTGGTAATTAATCCTAGGGTGATATAACCCATTGCAATGGAACCTCCACCATATCAACACATACCATGGTTCCATTGCCCACCACATAGTCATATTCATAATTGTAAAATAATATTTGCTTTTCAATGCATGAGTGATAAGTATAGTACTTGCATATAGTTTGATAAAAATAATCAAATGACATGAGCAAGCGATGAACTTGCCTTTCTTGACTGCAAGATTATGCAGGCAAAAGCTTCGATACGTGAGAACTCCAAATGCTGAAATACCATCATCGTCCGGTAAGGACAATGTTTAAAGAACGGCAAAGATGCTATAATGCATAGTATGAGATGCAATCGTCCCGAGCGTAACCTAACCTCGAAGATTTAGGATGTATGAGTTGTAAAGATTTCTTTAGGGTTGGTTGCACTTTTAGAATGGTTCTCAAACAAGGTTCTTATTAGGGTTTGGTTATATTAGCATCATAACCAAGTGATATAAGGCATCATAATAATCATACACATAAATAATAGTGGTGGAATAATATGTAAGATCAGTTGTCAATTTTAAATTCTGCAGAACATGATTGATGATTACTTATACTATACTTCAAAAGAATAACTTTTGAAGAACATGTTAATTAAGAATTAATGAGTATTTCAAAGAAGGATTGGGGCTTCTAAGGTTTGATTAACATTTGTACTTCAAAAGAATAACTTTTGAAGAACAGGTTAAATATGAATATGATCTACTATACATAGGAGCTATGGCTTTCTAGGGTTTACTATTGGGTTCATCTAGTTTCACTAATAGGAACTAGTTGGTTTCTTAAATAGAATGGGTTTCTATATAACAAGTATTGGCAGGTTTATTGCTATGGTTTCTTCTAAGCATCATATCAAAGGATGGTTATCAAGATGGTTTTATAAATTAGCTATTAGGGTTTACGATGGCTTCACAATTGCTTTACTAAATAATCTCTAATGGTTCTAAGTTAAGTGACTTATCATTTCTTAAGTAGGGTTTAGTTGAATAGGAGCATGTGATGTGAATTGCTACACAAGGTTGGTACTAGGGTTTATCATTATGATTCTACTAGGGTTTGATGATTGAGGTTGATCCTAATGGTATGGTATGTAGGAGTGATGATCAATGGTGCTAACATGTGGTAACAAGCTAGGGTTTATACCTAGGTGATACTAGTGAATTATATAAGTTTTAATTAAGAATAGGAACATGAAATGATAATCTCATGTGAATTGGTTTTATGTGGGTGGATCATAAACATGCATTCATTGGTTACCTATCAAGGTTCTACATGTAGAGTTGAGGTGGCTATGATCACATGGGCTAAACCCTAGGGTTTTAGGTTTGCAACTACTATGGATGAACACATGGAATAATGAGTTCAAGGTTCTTATTCAAATTGAAACTAGGGTTTCTAAATTATGGTACATCTCCTAAAATGATGATTGGAAATATAAGTGTGGTAACTAATTACTTTGAAGCATAATTAGTAATGGTTTGGCATTTTATTAATCTACACAAGACTTAATAATTAGAATAACTCCTATTTTAGTTTAATTAAGAATCAGGGTTTAATAATTGTTATTAGGGTTTAAAATAATTAACTTGTTAACTAAAGATGTTTAAGTAAATAAGTTTTGATTTACCAAAATAATATTAGCTTATAATATTTTCTTGAGTAATTTGTAATTAGGGTTTATGAATTACCACTAATAATTAAGCTAATGCAAATATGGTAAATAAAATTAATCCTAACATTTTACTTAGTTACTGAATAGTTAAAATTTAATTTTGAAACTTCATTAATTATTGAATTCAAATTGTATGTTAAATAATTGAAATGGCATAATTAATAGGGTTAAAAATAAGTGAATTTTTATTTTGACACACATTTTTGTTTTATATTTTATTTGAATAGAGTTTATTTTTGTGAGCATTTTGATATATTATTCATATTTTTCTGAGTTGAAATGAATTTAATCTATTTCTGTAAAGTTTCAGCTATTTAGTGGGTTTTTAAATTAAAACGAAAATACTAAATGTACCGTGACAGATCTACCTCTACTCACTGACTGGTGGGGCTTGTCTCCACGTCGGATGCCACGCAGGCAACGACTGGTCAAAGTGGACTGGGCTGTTGACCGCACCGGCGTTTAACCGCCGGCGGCCAGGGCACGGTGGCGCCGCCGCTACAAGGCACCCCTAGATGCGTAGTTGGTACCAATCGAACGAGGACGGCGAGAGAAAGCTACTGGTGGTGATGGTTTGTGCGGGGACTCACCGGAGCTTCGTCGGAAAACATGTTCCGCGGCGGTGCACCCCGGCGAGGTGGCTAATCGGAGCTACAGACGTCGATAGGATGCGGGATCTAGATCTACAGATGCGTATGCTCACCCTGAAGCTCAAGGTGTGGTCGGCTCCGGCGATGGTCGACGGAGATGACGGCGATTTCCCGGCGATGTGCCGCAAGGGAACGAGGAAATTGATCCTCCACACCGCTCCCCGGATGCTTGGCTCCTCCCAGATGCTCCTTGAGTCCAGGCGCTCCTCCTGGACCACGCGCCGAAGGCTGGGGTGGCCTCCTCCGTCGGCTTCGTCTTCGACTCCGGCGACAATGCACAGATGGTTTTGGAAGATAGAGAGCGATTGAGAAGGATTGAAGTGGCGGAGGTGAGCAAGGCGTGCACGGCGATACCCTCCACCTATTTATAGGCCAAGGGAAGCTCTGAGGCCTCGACACGACGACGGCAATGGTGGAGAGGTGGCGGTCTCTGGAAGCTTCTCTGGCAAGGATGTTCTCGTCCGCGGATAAGCTCGGACGCGAATCGAGTTGGGCGGTTCTGAGAGGTCTGGCGACGTCCGGGGCATGCTTATCGATGACGTGATCGTGGCCTACTGGCTCCTCCACGCTGTCGAGCTCGGAGACGACGACGGCGAAGTCATTTCTCCACGCACGATTTTTAAAGCAAGCGAAACGGTATTTGGACGTGGGCTGGACTGCTTCTGGGCTTCAACGTGGGCTGCTGCTGGGTTGTAGAGGTGGTGCTGGTCCTGGGCTGCGCGGCCAGGTGAGCTTTCTCTCTTTTTCTCTCTTTTCTATTTTCTGTTTTTATTTCTGTTTTGAATTTGTTAGTTGAATTCAAATTTGAATTCTGTTTTGTTTTTGCAAGTTCTAAAACATTTGAATTTCCATATCACTTGATAATAGTGGTTACTGCATTGTTTTATTTTAAAACAAATATTTAATCTTTTATTAGTTTTGTGTTTTAGTGAGGTGCATTTTAAAATAGATATGGCTTAAGGGTTTGTCTCAATTTCTTTGTATTTAAAACCAAACCTCTTTTGAATGAGTTGAAATTTATAACCAGTGCTTGGTAAACATGTTATTAGGTTTTGTTATTACTTAACAATATTGATTGTTCCCATGCATTTTATATTATGGCTAGAGTTTAAATTAAATGGTAATGAGGTTGGATTGGTTCATGATTTTATGTGAAGAATTGTTTTCAAAAGTTTAAGAAAATGGTTGAACAAACTCTATAATTACTACTCTTGCTTCGCAAATTCTAGCTTAAATTATCTGAGATAGATCCTATGCTCATCATGGTTAATTCAACTACTTATGTGAATACTATTTTATTTGGTTCACTAAACAAGGTATTTGGATGGCAAAGTAAAATGGGATATTGATTTCATGCTACTCACCAAATGGCATTTAGTTCTAAAGTGTATATGGCTTGGGTTATTACTTGTGATACATGATACACAAGTTAGGTAACAATATTTTATGTGGAGTGAATTCTATGTGAAAGGTTTAGGGTTTTGCATAAGCTTCACTAAATTGAAGTATAAATAGGCATGAGGTATGGCAGGGTTCTAATTATAATCCAAGTTAATCCATGGGTTGGAATTCAAATGTAGTTTAGGGTTTAAGTAGTGATCACCAATGTGATACACAACTAAGATTAGAATATGAGCATAAGCTTTGGTTATGTTTCACTAATGGAACATGGCTCTTATCTACAAGATTAAAGGTTGGTTTAAACAAGTAAGATGTAATACTACTCTAAAATTCTCTAGGATAGACATGGCTATGGTTAGCATCTACAATCTCTCTCACTTCTAATTGTCTTGTGATAGCCTAAGGTCCTACTCAAGATATGATGATATGATCCTCTAAAGATATGGTTTGCCTAGGGATTCTACCTTGCAATATTCTGTAGCTTGTTCTTCAGGAAATCTGATAAACCTGCATCTTGTGGTATGCCTCCACCTCCTAGCTTCTTCATCTTGATCCTAGCTAATTCACATGGAGTGGCTCTATGTGTTTGTTCCCATGTATCATGGTACTTGATGAGCAAATGGATGAAGGGTGTGGCTCTATTTATAGGCTTGGGCAAGCTCTAGTATCATGACACATAGGTGGTGACTCTTGTGTTGGTTAGATGAGTAAGGTGCTTGGTTGTCATGCCCTCATCCATAGCAATCCTTTGAGCATGAGGTGGCATAACTTGGAAAGCAAGTCATGTAGATATTTTCATCACATGTGGCATGATCATTATCCTCTCATATGATTTATTTTTAGATAGCCAAGTGGCATTTGTTACTAAATATCTTGTGGATGGTTTTATTATTGTTGATGACTCACTATATCATATTGGATTGAATTTATATTATAATATTGATCAAAAGATCAAGGTTGAAGGTTATTCCTCAAATTTGGATAGTTGGTGTTTGATTTCACCAAGGCATGATCATAAGTGTTTCAAAATACTCATAGTCAGTTTGATTCAAATAGTTTGAACTATAAATCGTAATGTAAATGGATTTAATGTTATGATATTTCATATACTTAATAAGTTATGATTTAAATAAGAAGGTGTGGCTTTTATGCACTTTAGACCCTGTGGTTTACCTTATTTGGTAATAAGTTTAGAAGTAAATTAATTTACACACAAAGGTAGTTGCTAACTTTTAAGTGTTAATAAGTTAGGGTTTGATTCTTAAAGAATGTGTTGTTGTAAATATAATTCCATTTGGTCTAATCCATAGATCAAATCATCTCTACCCAAAACAAGGTTTTAACAAAGATCACAGTGAAGTTTATAGCGCTTGACTTGATGATCTACTTCAATTCCAGCAAGTCAAGTGAAACTTCAGTTACTGTGGTAAGTTTTATTTGAAGCGAAAATTCCCCGGATTTTCTATGCATGAATGCAATGCACACTTTGGTGTTCTCTCATTTTATTGCCTCTAAACCTGGGATATTACAATCGGGTGCGCGACAAGCGCTCCCGATGGGAGTAGCCCCAAGGCTACAGTCGAGTGCTTGCACTTGGGTGTAGGCTCAACTTGTAGTGTTTATACCTTCTATATTTTTGGACTTGCCACTATTTTTCTTTCTTTCTTTTTATTTTCATCGGATGCACGACCAGCGCTCCCGATGGGAGTAGCCCCCGAGCCTACAGGCAAGTATTTATACTTGGATGTAGGCTCAGCATTTGCTACTGTAGCCAACTCTACATTCTTGTCTTTCGGCTTCATCTCTTATCAGAAGCATGTCACTTCTGATAAGAGTAGCCCCCGAGCATATGAACAGATCCTCGGATTTGGTCATAGGATCCCGAAGTTTCTTTGTTAAATGACTCAAATTTTGTTTGTCACTATCTTGGATGAAGCCACTCGAAGTTTTCTCTTTTGACGATGTCATTGCTGACGATTGCCACGATTATCTCCTTGGGAAACCACGGCTCCTGTCACTTCTCTGAAACGTGGGTCCAAAGTTCAGCACCATCGACACGTTGTGCAAGTGGGGGACACGTCCTCCGTAACTTCCGGCACGCGCGCAGTAACTCCAACTAGTAATTTTGAAGTGAAAAGACCAGTTTACCCCTTGGAACACGTCTAAGGCTAAGAACCCTTCATCTTTTCATCCAACGGCGCGGCGGGTCAGCTTCCTGCTATAAAATTACCTCATCGTCCTCATTCTCCCCATTCGCCGCGCCGCACATCATCTTCCTCTCTCTACCTCCGCCATTTCCGCTCCTCTAAGATCCTCAAGCCCTTGCTCTCTTTCGCGTCGTTGCTCCACCAAAACGCTCACCTATGCCACTGCGCACGAAGCTGACGAGGCATATAGCTCCAGGCACCAACGCTCCGATGGAAAAGGTCGAGGTCTCTGGGTGGGAGCGCTCCAAGATCTCCAACCAGGACACGAGGATGCTCAAGAAACTTGGCCTGCTGAAGAAGCAGAACTCGCTGATGTTCCCTGGTGACTAGAGCTTCCCGCGCCCTCCAATCGGGTACAGGGTAACTTTCATTGACCATCTCATTCGCGGCCTTTCCACCCCTGTCCACGAATTTCTCCGTGGTCTTCTCTTTATTTACGGGATCCAGCTACACCAGCTGATCCCGAACTCCATCCTCCACATATCTATTTTTGTTACTTTGTGTGAGTGCTTCCTCGGCACCCATCCTCATTGGGGCATGTGGAAGCGCATTTTCTATCTCCGGCGCAACAATTCCCGCAACGTCGTCTACAATGTGGGCGGCGTTTGCATCTGCGTCCGACCCGACGTTGACTATTTTGACGTCAAATTCCCCGAATCCGTCCAAGGGTGGCGTAAAAGATGGTTATACATCTAGGACGTTTACGAAAACTCCCAGGAATATGGCATCGCTCCCTTCGAAGCTGCCGACGAAATTCCCAGGCGCCGATCTTGGGACGCAAAGGTCACTGCCGAAGAAAAGGCGGCCACTGATGCCTTGATGAAGCGCATCCATCAGCTCCGGAACACCAATGGCGAGGAACTCTCGGGTGTTCAGATAACTGCTTACTTCCTTAGGATCAGGGTGCAGCCTGTGCAGGCTCGCAAAAACCCCCTTTGGATGTACTCTGGCGAGAAAGATGTTGATCGTTTGTCCAATGATCTCTCTGTGAAAGACTTGGAGAAACTCATCCGACGTTTTTCCTCCATGAGCAAGAAACACGAGGTTCCATCCTCTTGCGGCGTGGAGCCATACAGCACCTCCCACGCTCTTCCCGAAGTAAGTGTCTCCTTTGGTTTAAACTGTCTATGTTTATCGACTGATGTTGCATTTTCGCGTGTTCTTATTTTCCTACCTTTACTCAATGCTGCACAGAACCACCCAATTCTCTTTTCTCTTCCCCCACTCCCTGAAGGTGGAGAGGTAGATGAGCGAGCCGTTGTCACCGAAGACTCGCAAGAAACCTCCCATTCTGAGAGTGAAGTCGCGGGTTCTCAAAAATCCGCGGCGTCCTCCAAAAAAGAGACTGAGTCGGAACATTCTGACTATGGACGCTCCCTCTCTCCTCCTCTCGCCGTTTCTCTTGGGCGCAAGAGGAAGAGAGATGATATCGAAGATTCCGGCACCTCCAAGCCTACTGACTCGGCTGCTGTCGAGGGTGCTCCTCGGCAATGCCCTCCGATAGGGGCTTAGGGTTGATGAAATCCTGTAAGCTGACACGAGACATCGGGTCACGTACGGGGAGAGCAATTTACCCAGTTGGGCCCTCGATGAGGTAAAACCCTTACGTCCTGCCTGTCCGATCTTGATTATGAGAATATTGGGTTACAATGGGGTGCCAAGGCCCGGCTGAGATCTCGTCAAAGGCTAAGTGTTGCGGCGACCTAGCTCTAACCCTGGGTGGCTACGTTGCTAAGATTGATCGTGTCCTCGGCAGCCCCTCTCCTGGCCTTTATATAGGAGGCCAGGTCTCAAGAGATCTAACCGAGGACTAGGTTTACAGTAGTTCTATCTCTAAACTTTCCTTGTTCGCTCCTTCCTTGTCTTGCGCGCCAAGGAATCTTCCCGCTCCGCCATCCAAGTGGCCCGTCTTGTCATTGAGTACCTTCATGGGCCTCCGCCTAGATCGTATAGGGTAGGGCAATGCCTTTACCAAGGGTAATGCCCACGTCAGTATCCCGAGTGTAGCCGAAGAAGTTCGGTAGAGACTAAAGCATGCCCCCGTTTGTTCTTTTCCTTGATTGTTTTTGTCCATCTTGTATCAGCACTCATTTTCTTCTGGTGCGCGTCAAGCGCTCCCGATGGAGAAGTCCAGTCTAGGACGATGCTCAATCCGTGCGTAGACTCATGTTGTGCCACTCGAACGTTTTCCTCTGCCGAAGTTTTGCTGCAAGTCTTCATGGGTCATCCTATATATTTGTACCAAGGCTTGTCTTCTTCGATAAGTTTTCCGCGCGTAAGGGATAATGAGTGACGAAACTTCGCCTGAAGACGAGGGTGCCTTTGACCCCTACGATGATGCTGGCGCCGTTAGCTCGTAAGTCCCTTTGTTTTCAAGTTTTATCTAACTTCTTGTTTCTTCGGAATGCTTATTTTTCTATATTGACAACTCCCAAGAGGAAGAAGAAAAGGAAGAACCCGGGATTCATGGTACGGCTCCGATGAGCATGTCCAATACCATGGTCCTTTTGAAGAGCACCGCACTGCTGCGGAATCTTCGCCTCCCCCTCAACGGAACGTGGAAACGTCTACTCCTATGACCAGCCCCCGAGCCCCTTCGCTGAAGAGAGCAAGGGTTGGGGCTGGCGATAGTCATGAGATTGTTGCGGGGAGTTCCTCGACTCCTTCTTTGGACGATGTAAGTCTTCTTTTTCGTGACTCGTTGTTTTGTATTACTCATCTATTTTTCTCTTGCCGTTGGTGTCTTTGACCGTTTGACGAGTTTTGCCTCTTCTGAACTTGCTTCCCATCATTTACTCTTTACAGCCTCTGATGAAGCATCTCATCAACCTTGGAGCCCAGTTTATTGGGTTCTGTGATGAAGCCGACGATTTGAGAGGTAAAGCCTGCCTTATCTTTGGTGACCCACTTTCTTCGCCTAGCACCTGTTACTGATTTTTGATTATTGGTCTCTACTCTTTGACTATCTTTTCAGAAGCGCTCCGCCGGGCCGAAGAACGCGCTGATGCTCTTGCGGCTAAGCTAGAGCTCAGTGAAAAGGCTCGCGAAAAAGCCGAAAAAGATGCCGCTGTTGTTGGGGACCTCCGCCAGAGACTTCAAAATGCTGAGCACGCTTTGAGCGACAAAATTGCTCAACAGATCGAGCGCGAGAACGCCTTAGTAGATCGGTTCGACACCCAGAACCGAAGATTCGTTAGTAAGTTTTTTCCTTCACCTGTCTTTGTGTTTATCTTGATTTGCTTCTCTAAATATTGATGAACCCATTCTTTGCTCCAGCAGGAAGGATGGGTGAAGATTTTACCTTGCACGAGGGGGTCGAGGATCGTCTTCTCGACACTCTTTCAATCCTCGAGTTGCACGGCGATCTGGCGCGCAACAATATTTCCAATGCTCGTGTCGTGTTTAAGCGAATCTTTCTCCATTTCTTTCCGAAGGAAACATAGCATGAGATTTTCTCTGAGCTTGTCCATCGCTTCCTGGGTAAGAAAGATCATGCCTTGGTTTATCGGCAGGATAACTTGAAGGTTGGAGTCAAGGGACCCATCGCCTTGGTGACCGACAGCCAGCAAAACGTCGATTGGGCGAAAGGTGGTAGCCCCAAAGGGATGAACAAGGAGAAGTGGAAAACTTTGTGAAGGCTGCCAAGCCTCACTCAAAGAAAATCCTTGCCTTCTTGGGGCCGAAGCCAGCTGCATCCGCTAGCACTGCCAGGATGGAGGTTAAGTAGACCAACCTGTCCCTATGTTTTTTTTCCTTTTGTAGTTGTCGCTATCTTTGTGATTTGCGACTATCTATGTCGACTCGCTGATGACCCACAAGTATAGGGGATCGCAACAGTCTTCGCGGGAAGTAAAACCCAATTTATTGATTCGACACAAGGGGAGACAAAGAATACTTGAAAGCCTTAACAATGAGTTGTCAATTCACCGCACCTGAAACAGACTTGCTCGCAAGAGTTTATCAAGAGTAACAGCTTTATAGCAAGAGTAGTGAAATAACAGCAAGAGAGTAACAAAGATAGCAGTAGTGATTATAGTAAACAGCAGATTAAAATACGTAGGCACAGATGGATGACGGGCGTTGCATGGATGAGAGAAACTCATGTAACAACAAAGCAGGGCATTTGCAGATAATAATAAAACGGTATCCAAGTACTAATCAATCAATAGGCATGTGTTCCATATTTAGTCGTACGTGCTCGCAATGAGAAACTTGCACAACATCTTTTGTCCTACCAGCCGGTGGCAGCCGGCCTCTAGGGAATCTAAATTAAGGTACTCCTTTTAATAGAGCACTGAGCAAAGCATTAACACTCCGTGAACACATGTGATCCTCATATCACCGCATTCCCCTTCGGTTGTCCCAATTTCTGTCACTTTGGGGCCTCGGGTTCCAGACAACAATACGCGTATACAACTTGCAGGTAAGATCATAAAACAATGCATATCATCATGAAACAATAACATGTTCAGATCTGAAATCATGGCACTCGGGCCCTAGTGACAAGCATTAAGCATAACAAGTTGCAACAATATCATAAAAGTACCATCTACTGATACTAGGCACTATGCCCTAACAATCTTATACTATTACATGACCAATCTCATCCAATCCCTACCATCCCCTTCAGCCTGCGGCTGGGGAATTACTCACACATGGAGATGGGAAACATGGCTGGTCGACGGAGAGGCGTCGGTGGTGATGATGGCGATGATCTCCTCCAATTCCCCGTCCCGGCGAGGTGCCGGAACGGAGTTTCTGGTCCCGAGATGGAGTTTCGCATGGTGGCGGCGACGGATGTCTTCTGGCGATTTCGTCTAACCCCTGCGTTTTTAGGTCGAAGGCGTTAAGTAGTCCGAGGAGGGCGTCGGGGGCTCGAGGCGGCCACACGCTCAGGGCCGCGCGCCCCCCTCCCGGGCCGCGCCGGCCTAGCTTTCGGGGGCCTCTGCCCACCGGCTTGCCCTTCTCTGGCTCCGTAATTTTTCCGAAAATAAGACCTTTGGCATAAATTCCGGAGGATTTTCCCTGAAAGTTGATTTCTGCACAAAAACGAGACACTGTGAGCAATTCTGCTGAAAACAGCGTAGTCCGTGTTAGTTGTATCCAAAACACAAATTAGAGGCAAAACAATAGCAAAAGTGTTCGGGAAAGTAGATACGTTTTGGACGTATCAACTCCCCCAAGCTTAGCTTATTGCTTGTCCTCAAGCAATTCAGTTAACAACCGAGTGCGATAAAAGAACTTTCACGAACACATTTGTTCATATGATGTAAATATTCTCATGATATGGCAAGTACTTAAGCAATTCATAATAAGATACATGCAAATAAATTCATCTAATAGCTATATCAATCATGGAAAAGGTACCAACAAATTAATAATAAGCATCATGAATCATGTCTATTAGCAGGATTGCAATGTTCATAAAAGGATATGATAAAGTGGTATCTCGCTTGCCCATATTTGTACATCAAAACATAAATGCTCGGGCACCTTTGAGGTTCATGGAAAGAATGGAAGTGGAGATTTATCAAAGATAAAAGCATCAAAGTTATACCACAATTAATCACATTTTGGGACAAGCATATTATACTAAGAATGACAACTATGCTCTCAAGAAAGTACTCAAAGAAAGGATGGAGACTCAATGTAAAAGTAAAAGATTGACCTTCACAGAGAAGTGGGGATTAACATGTGCTAGAGCTTTTCATTTTTCTAAAGACAGAAGTAAAATGGTTTTGAGAGGTGTTTGTTGTTATCAACGAATGGTAATGGGTACTCTAACTACCTCATCAACCAGACTTTTAAGAGCGGCTCCCATGAAATTTTATTTTTGGGTGGCACTCCTTCCAACCTTGCTTTCACAAACCATGGCTAACCGAATCCTCGGGTGCCCGCCAACAATCTCATACCATGAAGGAGTGCCTTTTTATTTTAGTTTTATTTAGATGACACTCCTCCCCGCCTTTGTTCAAGCCATGGCTAACCGAATCCTCGGTGCCAACAATCACATACCATGGAGGAGTGTCTATTTGTAAATTTATGAAAGCTAATTAATTGGGGGGGAACCCCGTTGCCAGCTCTTTTTGCAAAATTATTGGATAAGCGGATGTGCCACTAGTCCATTGGTGAAAGTCCGTCCGGAGTAAATGACAAGATTGAAAGATAAACACCACATACTTCCTCATGAGCTATAAAACATAAACACAAATTGAGAAGCATTTTGAAGGTTTTAAAGGTAGCACATGAGAATTTACTTAGAATGGTTTGAAATGCCATGCATAGGTATTTATGGTGGACACTTTAGAATAACTTGGTTTTCAGTGTTTGGAAGCACGAGCAGCGTTCCCGCTCAGTAAAGTGAAGGCTAGCAATAGACTGGGAAGCGACAATCAAGAGAGCAATAACCGTCATAATCATGCTTGCGGCAAAATAAATTAACGGAGGCATAAAAGTGATACAAGAACTCTGAGGTGAAGTAAATCATCGAGGCTTAATTGACTTTTGTTCAATCATATGCATGCGTGAGCATGTGCCAAGTTAATTCAAGTGGATTATTCAGAGGAGGATACCACAATGTCATATCTATCTATGAATAAAGCAATGCAAGCAAATATTTATGACATGCTACTCATATTAATAAATTGGAGCTAATCATGAGAGATCATGAACTACTAGACTTTCTTAAATGACATATACCTCACATGAACCAACTAAGCATGCTCACATGGATGAGTATATGTACAAAAATGAAAACAAATAGAGTTCATACCAGCCTCTCACCACAATCGGATTGTCGAGATCGTCATTATTGCCTTTTCACTTGTGTAGCTTGAATAATATGGAATGAAAACCACGCTCCAGCCACCGAAGATCATTGAACTCATAATGAACTTTAGAAATCAAAGAAGAACAACAAATATTTTTGGTGTTTTCGAATTAGAAACAAGAACAAAAGGGAAACAAGCAAACAAAGCAAAATCTTTTTGAGTTTTCTTATAGCAAACCAACGATAGCAAACAAAGCAAAATAAAAGCAAGAAACCAAAGTAAACAAATGGTAAAGAGAAACAACAGAAATATTTTTGGTCTTTTTGTGTTTTAGTAAGGAAACCAATGTTTAAGAAATCGTTAATCTTAACTTATCGGTCGTCCTTAAAATGAAGATTAATCGCTTATCGGCCGATTAATCGATTTTATCGGTCGGCTATTTATCGGCTTATTTTTTTGTAAATCATAATTTTCGACACTAAATTTTCTATAATATGCCATGCAAAAAATAATATTGAAGCATTGCACATAAGTACTACCTTGATTCCTTGCATTTGAATCAATAATAATGGAAAATTTGAGCTAATGCACAATTCTACAAAACCATAGGATGAAAATATCGACTGCCATACCGAATGTCATTGAAATTTCTCTGACAATCAGCTGAAATATCGGCCATGAGAGCAAAAATCGGGCGAAATATCGGTGGAGCGATAAACTGGCCGATATGCCAAAATCTTATCGGTTACCACCCGATTCACGATAAATCGGCCGATAAATCGGCATCTCAGACGATTTTTAGAACAGTGAAGGAAACAAAGCAAAAACAAGAAAATGAAAACTAAAAGAAACACAGAAAAGCAAGATGGCAGAAATCTGCCAAAACTTGACAGCAGTACAGTAATCGATTTTTAAGAAATTCTTCCGCTGCCCAGCTCGAAAAATATTCAACTAATGAAAGTTAGATAACAACCTGGGGAACATGCACAAAAATTGGCTTCGCAAAATAACGTTCTGGATGTTTTTGAGAATTTTTTTGGTATCAGTCCAGAATCTGTTTTCAATCAGCACTTCCCCAAATATCATCTCCTCTTATTAGAAAACCACTTTAAGAAGCTAAACAAGTATGTACAAGTATCCAGCAACCATAATATGCAAAGAATGAGTGATGCCGGTATACCTCCCCCCAAGCTTAGCCTTTTGGCCTAAGTGGAGATCAATCCCATGGTGCCTCTTCGAAAAATAAGACCAACGGTATAATTTTTGTGAATTTTTGAAAACTTTGAAAAACGCACATTTCTGGGTATTAAATTTATTATTACTGGGCAGAAAAAGATTTGCAAACCTCTAAACAACTAAAGCATCTTGCAAAATAAGTAGTGCTACAGCAAGTAAAGCAAGTGGAGGAAGAAAGAAATGTTGTTTAGCTCTTCTATGCATATAAAATATACTTGTTAACAAGGTTGATCAAGTCTTGCCACCAAATAAATTTTACATAACATAAGAAGAATTAAACCTCAAATCAATCATGTTACCTTGCATTGTATTGATATGGATCCAATCACAAGAGTTTGATATTATTCTTCTTTAGGCTCATATATAGGACAATCAATAGTTCCCACTTTGATAGTTCTCACATTAGAAATGGTATTAACTCCACATACTTTATCAATCCTCTTGGGAAAATAAACTGTATGCTCCTTTCATCAACATTGAAAGTAACTTTTCCTTTATTGCAATCAATAACAGCCCCCGCGGTGTTAAGAAAAGGTCTCCCAAGAATAATAGACATATTATCATCTTCGGCATTTCCAACACAACAAAATCAGTTAATATCAAGCAGTTATTAGTAACTTGAACAGGTACATCCTCACATATACCAACAGAATAGCGTAGATTTATCAGCCATTTGCAAAGATATATCAGTTGGTATCAACTTATCTAAATAAAGTCTCTTATAAAGAGAAAAGGCATAACACTAACACTGCTCCCAAATCACATAGAGCAGTTCTAACATAATTATTCTTGATAGAACAAGGAATAGTAGGTATACCTGGGTTTTGAACCTTGCCATTGAAAGAGTAATTATCAAGCATAGTGGAAATCTCCTCATTAGGAATTTTGTTAGTGACAATATCTTTCATATACTTTGAATAAGGAGGCAATTTAATAGCATCAAGCCAAAGGGATTTGCAAGAATAAAGGTTTCATCCAATCACAAAATTTATTATAGTGTTCCTCTTCCTTTGATTTTAGTTTCTTAGCAGGAAAAGGCATTTGCTTTTGAACCCAAGGTTCCCTTTCATTACCATGTTTCTTAGCAATAAAATCTTTTTGTATACTTTTTATTTTTAGCATGCTTTTCGGTTCTTCTTCAACCTCTTCTTTATCAAGCATCATTCTTATCATTATCTTTATCATGTTCATTACCACTTTGGGTTTCAGCATCGAATAGAAATACTATTAGATCATTAACAAGCTCGAGGATTCTACAACTTTTTTATGTTTCTTTTTCTTTTTCTTAGATGGAGCACTAGTTTTAGTTCGTTGAGAATCTTGTTCAACTCTTTGGGATGCCCTTCAGGATATAGAGGATCCTGGTAGAAACACCGCCTCTAGTTGTTACTTCATAAGCATGTTTTTCTTTAGAATTGTTTTTTAACAAGTCATTTTGCACTTTAGTGAGTTGATCAATTTGAGTTTGAACCATATGAAAATGTTTAACAAGCATCTTAACATCATTGGAGGTTCTCTCCACAATACCATGCAATTCACTAATAGCTCGAGAGTTTTCCATTAAATGATTCTCTACTCTCATATTAAAATTTTCTTGCTTAACAATATAATTATCAAACTCATCTAAGCACTGAGCAGGAGGTTCGAATACGGAATATCTTAAGCGTTCAAGAGAGTGTACCTCAATCATGAATGAAGGGGGAGTTATCTTACATAAATCTTCTATAGGAGGTAAATTCTTCACCTTCTGATGTTTAATACCCTTCTCTTTAAGAGACTTCTTGGCTTCCTCATATCTTCATCATTTAATTTAATCATACCCCTCTTCTTCAATATTGGTGGGGTTGGTTCAGGTGTAGACCAATCATCATGATTCGGCCTATTCTAGCCAATAATTCTTCAGCTCGTCCGGAGTCTTTTCCTGAAAACACAACCAGCACAACTATCCGGTATGCCCTAGACTCAATGGTTAGTCCACTATAAAGTATATCAAGTAAATCATGCTTTTCCAAATCATGTTCAAAGCCGAGCTCTAATAAGAGAGCAAAATCTTGCCCAAGCCTCGTGCAATTTCTCTCCATCTTCTCGATCAAAATTATAAATTCTCTCGCAAAGCAATATGTTGAGCACTAGCAGAAAGTATTTCCGAAGAAAACATCAAGCAATTCTTTTGGACTATTAATAGAATCAAGTGGCAAACTATTATACCAAGTTTTAGCATCATCCTTTAATGAGAATGGAAAATTTAGCAACAAAGTAAGTACGCTTGTTAACATCATCGAAAAACAAGCTACTTGTAGAGAGCTCAATCATGTGTTCAACAGACTTTCTTTTCAGTACCACAAAAGGGTGTTTTCTCAACAATAGTTATATGAGATAGATCAAGAAAAAAAATAAAATCCTTATCCTTAATGTTTATAGGATGTATTTAGGATATGAGATAGCTTATATCTAACAGTATGTTGTGCAAGCAACTTTTTAATTTTTCTTGCATCAGTAGTAGCATTGCATTTATCAATAAAATCATCATCAAGTTCCACATAATCCTCATCAGAATCATCGTGTTCATCAGACTAGGTTTCTTAAGTGGTAGCAGCATTTTCATTAGGAGTTTCAGTATTTTCAATTTGTCTAGACCTAGCAATTGTAGCATCTAGAAAAGATCCTAATGAACCATCATTATCAAGTACAGTAGAAGCATCATCAAAATTATAAGAGAACTTTCAGATTTAGTACCAACACATGAAGCTTGTGGTGGTGAAACAAGTTTATCTATCACGGATGGTGAATCAAGAGCAGTACTCAGAGTTGTACCTTTTCTTGTAGTGGATGGTAATATGGCGAATTTAGTATCGCGAGGTTTACCCATGATGGAGAATTTGCAGCAACAATATCAATCCAAGTGAACTTCCAAATAAAGCTATGCTCCCCGGCTGCGCGAGAAAATAGTCTTGATGACCCACAAGTATAGGGATCGCTCTTCATGGGAAGTAAAACCCAATTTATTGATTCGAACAAGAGGGGAGACAAAGAATACTTGAAAGCCTTAACAACCGAGTTGTCAATTCAGCCGCACTGGAAATGACTTGCTCGCAAGAGTTTATCAAATAGTACTTATATAAAGTGAAATAACAAAGAACAGAGTAACAAAGACAAAGAGAGGTGATTATAGTAAACAAGGATTAAAATAGATAATGGGATGGATGACGGGCGTTGCATGGATGAGAGAAACTCATGTAACAATCAAAGTAGGGCATTTGCAGATAATAATAAACCGTATCCAAGTACTAATCAATCAATAGGCATGTGTTCCATATTTAGTCAGTGTGGCTTGAGAGAACTTGCACAACATCTTTTGTCCTACCAGCCAGCAGCCGGGCCTCTAGGGAATCTATCGGAAATTAACTCTTTTAATAGAGCACCGGAGCAAAGCATTAACACTCCGTGAACACATGTGATCCTCATATCACCGCATTCCCCTCGGTTGTCCCAATGTCACTATGTCAGGTTCCGACAACAATACGTGTATACAACTTGCAGGTAAGATCATAAAACAATGCATATCATCATGAAACAATAACATGTTCAGATCTGAAATCATGGCACTCGGGCCCTAGTTTCAAGCATTAAGCATAACAAGTTGCAACAATATCATAAAAGTACCAATTACGGATACTAGGCACTGTGCCCTAACAATCTTATACTATTACATGACCAATCTCATCCAATCCCTACCATCCCCTTCAGCTACAACGGGGAATTACTCACACATGGAGATGGGAAACATGGCTGGTCGATGGAGAGGCGTCTGGTGATGATGGCGATGATCTCCTCCAATCCCCATCCGCGGGTGCAGAACGGAGTTTCGGTCCCGAGACTGGAGTTTCGCGATGGCGGCGCACCGATGTCTTCTCGGCGATTTCGTCTAACCCCGTGCATTTTTAGGTCGAAGGCGTTAAGTAGTCCAGGGTTGCCGGCCAGCCGAGGCTGAGCACGCTAGGGGGCCGCCCCTCCCGCCGGCCGCCGCCTAGTGTGTGGGGGCCCCCCAATTCCCCGCTTGCCTTTCTGGCCCGTAATTTTCCGAAAATAAGACCTTTGGCATAAATTCCGAGGATTTTCAGTTGGATTTCTGCACAAAACGAGACACAGAGCAATACTGAAAACAACATTAGTCTGTGTTAGTTGTATCCAAAATACACAAATTAGAGGCAAAACAATAGCAAAAGTGTTCGGGAAAGTAGATACGTTTTGGACGTATCACTCGCTAGGATTTGATGACCCACAAGAATAGGGGGTGTACCGTAGTATCTTCGATAAGTAAGAATGTCGATCCCAACGAGGAGCAGAAGGTGTTGACAAGGGCTGATGAAGGATTCACTGAAATGCTCATAGACAAGTATCTTGGGGTTTTGATGTCAATGAATAAAGTACGAGTAAGTAAAGGCGAGAGTAATACTGCAGCAGTGGCCCAATCCTTTTTAGCACAAAGGACAAGCCGGTTTGTTTACTTATAATGACCAAACGGAGACACACGGGATTTTAGTCTAGTGCTTTCGCTACATACGGCTAACAATCTTCATTGTTATGATAAGTGTTGTGTGGGTGAACCTATGCTAATGTACCGCCCTTCCTAGGACTAATACATACTTGTGATTATACCTTGCAAGCATCCGCAACTACAAGAAAGTAATTAAGAATAAATCTAACCACAGCCTTAAACTCGGAGATCCTGCGATCCCTCCTGCATCGATATACTAACGGGGGTTTAGGTTTCTGCACTCGCAACCCGCCGGTGGGTTACAAGATGCATTCCCCTAGGCCCATAAATGGTGAAGTGTCATGTAGTCGACGTTCACATGACACCACTAGAAGAATAACACCACAACTTAAATATCACACCATTGAATATTACTCATCCATGTTCACTACTAACATTTAGACTTCACCCATGTCCTCAAGAACTAAACGAACTACTCACGAGACATCATATGGAACATGATCAGAGGTGATATGATGATGAATAACAATCTGAACATAAACTTGGTTCAATGGTTTCACTCAATAGCATCAACAACAAGTAGAGATCGATACCGGGAGAGTTTCCCCTATCAAACAATCAAGATCAAACCCAAATTGCTACGGCGGTGACGGTGTCCAGCGGTGGTGACGGCGGTGATGATGATTGAGATGATGATGATGGTGATGGTGATGATGTCCAGCTCGATGACGGTGACGATGGCGTCGATTTCCCCCTCCCGGAGGGAATTTCCCCGGCGGATTCCTGCCCGCCGGAGAGCTCTTTTCTCTCTCTGGTTTCTCCGCCCCGCGAGGCGGCTGTAACTCTTCGTGAGGAACCCTCGTGGCTTAGGTCTTCGGGACGAAGGGTTTCGCGAAGAAAAGGAGGCGAAAGGGGGCCCCTGCACCACATGGCGGCGCGGCCAGGGCATGGGCCGCGCCGCCCTGTAGGGTGTGCCCACCTGGTCCTCCTGGCTCCTCCTTCTGGCTTCCTTCGTCATCTTGAAAAATAGGATTTTGGTATAATTTCCTTCCATAGTTGATCTTCCGAAATATTGCGTTCTGATGCTTTTTCCAGCATCCGGCTCCGGTGCTTGATCCTCCAATAATGATGAAACATGCAAAATAGATGAAATAACATAAGTATTGTATCCCAATATGAAATATATCAATGAATAACAGCAAATTATGATATAAAATAGTGATGCAAATTGGACGTATCAACTCCCCCAAGCTTAGACTTCGCTTGTCCCCAAGCGAAGACTCGTAAACAGACCACATGTTTATGGAGTGAAGAGTCGATAAATAGAATACGGACAAGAAGCATCATATTCATTTACACAGGACATTATAGTAAACAACCCTATAACTCATCTTGAAACAAGTATAAGGTAATCACAAGTAAAGGTGCATAAGAAATCATAATTGGTGATGGCAAACTTCGTTCTTGGTCAGAGAACAATTAACAGATTATATTTATCTCATTGAGCAGCGCTCTCATGTTAAAGTTTATAAGGCACAACTTGCATACTCAATCATAATGGTCTCTTCATGATCATTGATAACTTGCAAAGCTATATTCATTCAGATAAAATTGTACTAAACAAGGAAGAATAAAAGACATGATGAAGCAAATCACAATATAATGGTTTGATCACAACTACTCAAATGCTTGCTTGAGATGGAGAAATAGGTTTACTGACTCAACATAAAGTAAAAGACAGGCCCTTCGCAGAGGGAAGCAGGATTAAATCATGTGCTAGAGCTTTTTCAGTTTTGAAATCATATAGAGATAATAAAAGTAACATTTTGAGAAGTGTTTGTTGTTGTCAACGACTGTAGCGGGTACTCTAACCCCTTGCCAGACAACCTCCTAAGAGCGGCTCCCATATTATTTTCATTTTGTGTGGCACTCCTTCCAACCTTTCTTTCACAAACCATGGCTAACCGAATCCTCGGGTGCCTGCCAACAATCTCATACCATGAAGGAGTGCCTTTTTATTTTAGCTTTATTATGATGATGACACTCCCCCCAACCTTTGCTTACACAAGCCATGGCTAACCGAATCCTTCGGGTGCCGTCCATCAATCACATACCATGGAGGAGTGTCTATTTAGTTTAATTAATTTGGGACTGGGAATCCCAGCCAGCTCTTTTGCAAAATTATTGGATAGCGGATGAAGCCACTAGTCCATTGGTGAAAGTTGCCAACAAGATTGAAAGATAAACACCACATACTTCCTCATGAGCTATAAAACATTGACACAAATAAGAGATACTAAGTTTTGAATTGTTTAAAGGTAGCACATGAAGTATTTACTTGGAATGGCAAAATACCATGTAGTAGGTAGGTATGGTGGACACAAACATAGGTTTTGGGTTAAGGTTTGGATGCACGAGAAGTATTCCCTCTCAGTACAGGTCTTTGGCTAGCAAGGTTAATTAGCAAGCATAAGAGTCGAGGGAAACAAACAAATATACATATGATAGAAACAATCATGCATCTTCCTTGTAAGCACAAACAATCTTAACTTCAGAATAATAAGCTATGAGCTAACAAGAAAGACAATGAAACATCTACATGTATTTCTCTTTTCTACTTAAACCTCAAAGTGTTGTTGCTATTGACCAATGCTAAGTTTGCCAAAACCAAATAGATTTATTCAATGCTCCCAAAGTGATACCCATACTAACAACAAGGTAAATCATATAATAGAGATTGCAAACTAAAATAAGATGTGCAATATGTAAATGATAAGACTTCTCATTAATATTCCATAACGATAACTCACACCAAGGGATACATAGACAACCAACTAAAGGAGAGATACTCCAAACGCAACCCATCTTATATGATAACTTCCCTACTCATGATATGACTCTACTTGACAATAAAAGTAAAAGGTAATGATAATGTGATACCGCGGCACTCCCCCAAGCTTGGAATAAACCAAGGGGATGCCAATACCGATGATGAATTACTCCTTCGGCGATGGTGGTGATGAACTCCTCCAAGCTTCTTAATAAGCTCCTTCAACTTTCAGCTTGACAATTCTGCTAAGATTCGAAGAGATTCATTGTTATCCGAAGTTGGCGATGATGACCTTGTGATGCGAATCGAGTGGTATTCAATCATTCTTCGGAGACGGCAATTCTCCTCCTGGAGTATCTCCACTTCTCTTCTTAGAGCCCGATATTGATCACAAAACTCATCGGTAATCCGTAGAACTTCTTCCATCATGGGGAAGGAGTCGAGGCTAAGAGCGGGTGGCAAAGGTCCCTGCAGGTTATGAGAAAAAGAACGTCGAGTGTCAACAGATCCCACCAAGATGTGCTTGCTCCCTCCGGCTTGCTGCTCTTGTCTTGATGGCACCTCCTTCACTTCTTCCTCCGAAAGCCCCTTGCCCTTGTTGTTGGAGGCCATGGTGCTTCTAGACCAAAACAGATCCTGGCGAAACAGCTCGAAACAAAACACGTCGAGAACACGATATACGGACCTCGGTCCGGGATTATATAGCAAAATTCACGACAAACTAGTACCGATCGAACCAGTCGGAAGGGCGAGGCTGCCAAACCATAGGTCGGCGCGGGCCCGGTCAGGCCGCGCCGGTGGCACCCCTCGTGCGTCCTTTCCACTCCGTTTCGAATTTTTCATATTTTCTAAAAACAGCAAAAATATTGTTCGGAAAGTAAATTGCGTACTTTTCATTACCAGTACTGTTACCTATTCAAAGTCGGGTTCTGGCGGACTATCAATTTGCCCTTTGATGAAAGCTTCCGGTGTTTCCACTTGAATAATATCAACATCAACATTATAGAATCACCTGAGATATAATGCTTGAGTCTTTGTCCATTCACCACTTGCGTAGCATTGCCTTGGAGAGAGCTAATTTTGATTGCTCCTGAACGATACACCTCCTCGACAACATATGGTCCTTCCCATTTGAGAGTAATTTCCTGCAGACGAGACCGATACAATAGGACTTTATCCCCAATATTAAATTCTCTTTTGATAATCCTCCTATCATGCCATTTTTTAACTTTCTCTTTAAAGAGTTTAGCATTTTCATAAGCTTCATTTCTCCATTCATCTAGAGAACTTAATTGCAACAACCTCTTATCACCGGCAAGTTTAGGATCTTTATTTAATTCTCTAACAGCCCAATAAGCTTTGTGCTCTAGTTCTAAAGGTAAATGACAAGCTTTCCCATAAACCATTTTATAAGGTGACATTCCCATGGGATTTTTATAAGCAGTTCTATAAGCCCATAGTGCATCCTTCAATTTACTAGCCCAATTCTTTCTAGTTTTATTAACGGTCTTTCCCAAAATAGATTTAATCTCTCTATTTGATAATTCTACTTGACCACTAGTTTGAGGATGATAAGCGGAAGCAATTCTATGATTAATACCATACCTAGCAAGAGTTTTTCTAAAACCTCCATGAATAAAATGAGAACCTCCATCAGTCATAATATATCTAGGTACTCCAAATCTAGGAAAAATAATATCCAAAAGCATTCTTAAAGAGGTCTCACCATCAGCACTTTTTGTAGGTATGGCTTCCACCCATTTAGTAACATAATCAACAGCAACAAGTATATGAGTGTTACCTTCTGAAGACGGAAAAGGTCCCATGAAGTCAAATCCCCAACAATCAAACTGTTCAATAACAAGAGTATAATTCATTGGCATTTCATTACGTCTGGAGATATTACCAACCCTTTGGCATTCATCACAAGATAAAATAAACTTTCTTGCATCCTTGAAGAGAGTTGGCCAATAAAAACCTGATTGTAGAACCTTTTGCGCAGTTCTATCTCCGGCGTGATGTCCTCCATAAGCACTACCATGACATTTACTCAATATCTCTTGTTGTTCATATTCGGGAACACATCTTCGCATAATACCATCCACTCCTTCTTTATATAAGTGTGGGTCATCCCGAAAATGCCTCAAGTCATAAAAGAATTTCCTCCTTTGCTGGCTGAAAAGGTTGGAGGCAAGTACTTGGAAACAATAAAGTTAGCATAATCAGCATACCAAGGACTGTCTCGCGAGCTCACCTTTATTACAGCCAATTGTTCATTTGGAAAACTATCATTAACAGGAACAGGATCATAAGCAATATTTTCCAATCTAGACAAATTATCAGCAACAGGATTATCAGCACCTTTCCTATCTACAATATGTAAATCAAATTCTTGCAAAAGAAGTACCCATCTAATAAGCCTCGGCTTAGCATCTTTCTTTGTCATAAGGTATCTAATTGCAGCATGATCAGTATGAATAGTAACTTTTGAATCAACAATATAAGATCTAAATTTATCACAAGCAAAGACTACAGCTAATAATTCTTTTTCAATTGTAGCATAATTTCTTTGAGCAGCATCAAGAGTTTTACTAGCATAATGAATAACATTCAGTTTTTTATCTATTCGCTGTCCAAGAACAGCGCCTACACAAAATCACTAGCATCACACATAATTTCAAATGGTAAGTTCCAATCAGGAGGTTCAACTATAGGAGCAGTTGTTAAGGCTTTCTTAAGAGTTTCAAAAGCTTCCTTACAATCATCATCAAAAACAAATGGTACATCTTTTTGAAGAAGATTAGTAAGAGGCTTTGAAATCTTGGAGAAATCTTTAATAAATCTCCTATAAAACCCAGCATGACCAAGAACACTACGAATACCTTTAACGTCCCTAGGATAGGGCATCTTCTCAATTGCTTCAACTTTAGCTCTATCAACTTCAATACCTCTCTCAGAAATTTTATGTCCCAATACAATTCCTTCATTAACCATAAAGTGGCATTTCTCCCAATTAAGAACAAGGTTAGTTTCTTCACATCTCTGCAAAACTTTATCAAGGTTTCGCAAGCAACTATCAAAAGAATTCCCATAGACGGAAAAATCATCCATGAATACCTCTACAATACTTTCACAAAAACCATGAAAAATAGCAGACATGCATCTTTGAAAAGTAGCAGGAGCATTACATAAACCAAAAGGCATGCGTCTATAAGCATAAGTTCCATAGGGACAAGTAAAGGTGGTTTTCTCTTGATCTTTAGCTTTAACAGCAATTTGTGAAAACCCATAATAACCATCAAGAAAGCAAAAATGAGTATTTTTAGACAATCTTTCTAGCATTTGATCAATAAATGGTAAAGGTAATGATCTTTCTTAGTAACTTTATTAACTTTTCGAAAATCAATGCACATTCTATACCCTACAACTACTCTTTGAGGGATGAGCTCATCATTATCATTAGGCACAACAGTCATACCTCCTTTCTTAGGAACGCAATGCACAGGACTAACCCATCTACTATCAGCAATAGGATATATAATACCAGCTTCAAGAAGTCGTAATACCTCATTCCTTACCACTTCCTTCATCTTCGGAATTAGACGACGCTGATGTTCAACAACAGGCTTTGCATCATCTTCCATATTAATAGCATGTTGGCAAATAGAAGGAGAAATCCCCTTCAAATCATCAAGAGTGTAGCCAATAGCGCCGCGATGTTTCTTCAATATTTCCAATAACCTTTCTTCTTCAATCTCTGAAAGCTTAGAACTAATAATAACAGGATATACTTTCTTATCATCAATATGAGCATATTTAAGATTATCAGGCAATGGTTTTAAATCAAAAACAGGATCTTCCTTTGGTGGCGGTGTTGTACCCAAATCTTCCACCGGTAAATCATGCTTGAGAATAGGTTGGCGAAGAAAAATTTCCTCAAGCTCATCTCTTTCCTTCCTAAAAACTTCACTCTCGCTATCCTCCAAATGTTGCTGCAAAGGATTGTTAGGAACAAGAACAATAGATGCACACTGCTCCATTTTAAAATCATTACTAGGCAAATCAGCTTTATAAGGAGTTTTAGTAAATTTAGAGAAGTTAAACTCATAAGATTCACCAGCAAATTTAGTCAAAATTTTCTCTTCTTGCAATCTATAATAGCTCCACAAGTATTTAGAAAAGGTCTACCAAAAATAATAGGACAATAATCACTAGCAGCAGAACCAAGTACCAAAAGTCAGCAGGATATTTAATCTTACCGCATAAAACTTCCACATCTCGAACAATACCAATTGGAGAAATTGTTTCTCTATTAGCCAGCTGAATAACCACATCAATATCTTCAAGTTCGCAAGAATCAATTTCGTGCATAATCTCCGTGTAAAGCTCATATGGAATAGCACTAACGCTTGCACCAATATCACATAATCCATAATAACAATGATCACCAATTCTAACAGACAGCATAGGTACACTAGCTTGTTTGGGTTTATTAGGATGTGAAACAATATTAGAAGCATCTTCACAGAAAATAATATGACCATCCTCCACATTTTCAGTCACAAGATCTTTAATTATTGCAACAGCAGGTTCAACTTTTATTTGTTCTTCAGGTTCTACAGGTTTCTTTTCACTTTTATGGACCGCACTATTTATAACAGAGTACTCCTTCATTTTAGCGGGAAAGGAGTTTTTTCAATGTAAACTTCAGAATAACATGATCAGTAGTTTCAACTACAACGCATTTATTAATAGATGAATCAATTTTATCTTTATACGGTTCATGATACTTATCAAAATTCTTCTTCGGCAATTCATAATGAGAGGCAAAAGCTTTATAAAGATTTACAGCAACTTGAGAATCAAGACCATATGTAGCACTCATATTACGAAATTTATCAGTATCCATAAAAGCTTCAATGCATTTATAATCATAAATTATACCTGATTCTCTATCCTTGTCGTTCTCCCAACCTTCAGTATTTTCTTGGATCCGATCAAGAAGGTCCCTTTTAAACTCTTCTTTGTTGCGTGTAAATGACCCAGAACAAGAAGTATCCAGCAGGTCTTGTCTTGAAAAGAAAGTCTTGCATAGAAATTATCAATAATAACATTACCAGGAAGCTCATGAATGGGGCATTTGAGCATTAAAGACTTCAATCTCCCCCAAGCTTGGGCAATACTCTCTCCATCATGAGGCCAAAAATTATATATGCGATTCCGATCCTTGTGAATTTCACTTGGAGGATAGAACTTAGAATAAAACCGGGGCACAATATCATTCCATTCAAGAGAATCCCCATTATCCAGTAATTTATACCAATGCGCCGCCCACCAGACAGCGATAAAGAGAATAGTTTCTTCTTCACTTCATCCATAGCAATACCTGCACATTTGAATAACCCGCATAATTCATGCAAAAACAGAAATGATCACCAGGATGGACAGTTCCATCCCCTTCATAGCGGTTATCCATAACACGTTCAATAATTTTCATAGGTATTTTGTATGGTATCACTTCCTCACCTGCGCCTCATCCACTACCGTTGCAGTAGTAGTAGATTTCCCAAATAAAAATTGAAGAGAAGATCTCTCCATAATGACTTATGGCAGCAGGCAGAAATAAAATCAGCACAAACAGTAAAGGTTTTCCTTACCAATTCCACTTACCAATAGCGCTTCACTCCCAACGGCGCCAGAAAATAGTCTTGATGACCCACAAGTATAGGGTGTATCGTAGTATCTTCGATAAGTAAGAATGTCGATCCCAACGAGGAGCAGTAGGTGTTGACAAGCAGTTCGATGAAGGATTCACTGTAAATGCTCACAGACAAGTATTCAGGGGGTTTTGATGTAACAGTTGAATAAAGTACGAGTAAGTAAAGTGCGAGAGTAATAATTGCAGCGAGTGGCCCAATCCTTTTTAGCACAAAGGACAAGCCGGTTTGTTTACTTATAATGACCAAACGTTCTCGAGGACACACGGGATTTTAGTCTAGTGCTTTCGCTACATACGGCTAAATAATCTTCATTGTTATGATAAGTGTTGTGTGGGTGCCCTTCCTAGGACTAATACATACTTGTGATTATACCCCTTGCAAGCATCCGCAACTACAAGAAAGTAATTAAGAATAAATCTAACCACAGCCTTAAACTCAGATCCTGCGATCCCTCGCATCGATATACCACGGGGGTTTAGGTTTCTGTCACTCGGCAACCCCGCAATTAGCAAACAGTACAAGATGCATTCCCCTAGGCCCATAAATGGTGAAGTGTCATGTAGTCGACGTTCACATGACACCACTAGAAGAATAACACCACAACTTAAATATCACACCATTGAATATTACTCATCCATAGTTCACTACTAACATTTAGACTTCACCCATGTCCTCAAGAACTAAACGAACTACTCACGAGACATCATATGGAACATGATCAGAGGTGATATGAATAATAATCTGAACATAAACTTGGTTCAATGGTTTCACTCAATAGCATCAACAACAAGTATAGATCGATACCGGGAGAGTTTCCCCTATCAAACAATCAAGATCAAACCCAAATTGCTACGGCGGTGACGGTGTCCAGCGGTGGTGACGGCGGTGATGATGATGGAGATGATGATGATGGTGATGGTGATGATGTCCAGCTTGACGGTGACGATGGCGTCGATTTCCCCTCCCGAGGGAATTTCGGCGGATTCCTCGCCCGCCGAGAGCTCTTTTCTCTCTGTGCTCCGCCGCAGGCGGCTGTAACTCTTCGTGAGGAACCCTCTGTGGCTTAGGTCTTCGGGACGAAGGTTTATGAAGAAAAGGAGGCGAAAGGGGTCGTGGCCCCCAGACCATATGGCGGCGCGGCCAGGGCATGGGCCGCGCCGCCCTAGGGTGGGCCCACCCTCATCCTCCGGCTCCCCTTCTGGCTTCCTTCGTCATCTTGAAAAATAGGATTTTTGGTATAATTTCCTTCCACAGTTGATCTTCCGAAATATTGCGTTCTGACGGTGCTTTTTCCAGCAGAATCCGGCTCCTGCTTGATCCTCCAATAATGATGAAACATGCAAAATAGATGAAATAACATAAGTATTGTATCCCAATATGAAATATATCAATGAATAACAGCAAATTATGATATAAAATAGTGATGCAAATTGGACGTATCAGGATTCAACTTTTATAAGGGACCTCGATTATTTAAATATCTCCAATATTAATGAAAAAGTGATCCTTGCTGAATGATTGATGTCGATATTTCTTTCTTCCAGTTCATATTTGATAACTATACCGAGGCTGCTGGACCTTCCCATGCTTCACCTGCCGCTACTCGCTCTACACGGACACCTACCGATGTATTCCTGGACGATTCTTCGTGTGCTGACTCAGTTCAACAGGAACTGGCCGAACTTCGACAGCAGCTCCAAGCCATGAAAAAATAGGCCATCACTATTATGGACCAATCCCGCAGATCCTCTGAACGTGAGAAAGCTACTCTTCGACAGGCTCAGGAAGCTCTGGAGTTAAAGGAAACTGCGGTAGCTGAGGCTTTGCGAGCGACCACCCGTGAAGACTACATGCTTGACCTGATGACTGAAGCGAGTCAAGATATGGCGGGTACGTTGCGCTGCCTCTTTCTTTTTCCTCGACATTGCTTGTGTGCTTTGTCATATCTTGCTTTTCTTGATTCGTTCTATGTTCCTTTCTTGATGCTGGTACTGAGGATCAGTGCGTTAATGCGCGAGTTGAGGTCCTTCTCCGGCTTGCTAGACAAAGTGGTAGTGACTTCTGGGCGAGCGAGGACCGTACTCGACAAATTGTTCGGTTCCAGGATCGTGCCGCTCAAGTACGGGAGTTTCTTGACTTCTGCACTATTACTTTGGCCATGGTGTACAGCGCTATGTTTCCTCGGAATCCTCGACCCGCAACTCTTCCTGATTCGATGAAAAAGTTCAAGAGCGTACATCAGATCCATGACTTTGTGAAAGCTCAGCTGCTGGCCAGCGCCAGGTTTGCTTTGATCTGGTTGAAAATTTGTCACCCGAAACTGGATCTGAATAATGTTATCGACGCCTGCTAATCCAAGTTAAAGCAGAGGAGAAAAAATGTCGACAAGCTTAACGATGCGGTGACACCCATTGTTGAGAAGATGATTGAAGAGCTTCTAAGGCTGGATGATGCTTTCTTCCACGAATATCATTATGCGGATGCCCTGGATGCTCCTGCTGAGGGTGAAAAGTGACCATAGATGATTTGTTCTAGACGTTTATCTTCTTTTCCTTCTATTGTGCTCAATTCTGAGCCAGAGTGTAAAGTCTGTATATGGCGAGTCATATGTGTTGTAAACATTATCTCGAGACTCATGTATAGTCAGAGCAAGTTTGTATGTTTTTTTTGTTTTCTTCTAGCCCCCGAGTGTTTCGGTGGCGTATCTATGTTTATTATTTGCGAGGTTTTTTTTAACCAAGGCAAATAATTTCGAGCTATATTTTGTGAGAGCCGAGTATATATTGTGAATTCTTCGGGTTTGAGCCCCCGGGCCTGGCGAAAAAAAATGTATATCACCACTATTTTACTATATTGCAGCATCGCAAGCCCGCCTCATTAAAAACCTTTCAGCCCCACTCGGTGCCCTGAAAGCAAAAGAGTGCGTCTGAAAACTTGCGAGCTTTTCAGTACATTGTGTGCTTACATATTTGATACTATTTTGGCTTCTAAGCGTAGAAACATCGGAGCTGCGCCACGTTCCATGGGTTTGATTCTTCCTTCCATGTCTTCTTGTCCTTCAATCTGTATGCTCCTCCTGGAATTACTTCGGTGACAATGTATGGTCCTATCCATGGAGACTCAAATTTTTATGGCTGTCCTGAGTGAGTCGAAGATCTAGGTCGCCAACTTGGAAAGACCTGGGTCACAATCGTCGACTACGCTGCTGGTACGTGTTTACTCTTGATAAAACTGCATCCCTTGCTTCATCGAGTGCGTCGACATCATCTTCCAGTGTCTTTCTCGAAGTTTCTTCATCATACTCTGCAACTCTCGGAGAGTTATGCTCTATTTCTATCGGGAGTACCGCCTCAGCTCCGTGGACCAAAAAGAACGGAGTTTCTTGCGTCACTGTGTTGGGTGTTGTTCGTATGCTCCATAGCACGCTAGGCAACTCGTCAATCCAGGTGTGTCGAGCTTTCTCCAGTGGTGCTAACAACCGCATCTTGATGCCATTGCAGATAATACTGTTTGCTTTTTCGACTTGGCCATTGGTTTGCGGGTGCATGATAACCCACAAGTATAGGGGATCGCAACAGTCTTCGAGGGAAGTAAAACCCAAATTTATTGATTCGACACAAGGGGAAGCAAAGAATACTTATAAGCCTTAACAACCGAGTTGTCAATTCAGCGCACCTGAAAAGCACTAGTAACAAGGGTGATGTGAAAGCAGCAGTAATATGAGAGCAATAGTAGCAGTAACACGGCAGCAGTAACAGTAACACAGAGGTGATGGCACCAGAAAATAGTTGATACTACTTCCAATGACATATAGAACCGAGTGAGTATTTGATGATGAAAGATGGAACGGGGTTCCCAGCTATCTACACTAGTGGTAACTCTCCAATAACAAGTGACAAGTGTTGGGTGAACAAATTACAGTTGGGCAATTGATAGGATTGAAATAGCATTAAGACAGAACATCAAGTCTATTAATCATGTAGGCATGTTTTCCATATATAGTCATACGTGCTCGCAATGAGAAACTTGCATAACATCTTTTTTCCTACCAGCCGATGGCAGCCGGGCCTCAAGGAAATCTACTGGTAATTAAGGTACTCCTTTTAATAGAGCACCGGAGCAAAGCATTAACACTTGGTGAAAACATGTGATCCTCATATCTAAGCTTCCCCTCCGGTTATCCCAATTCTGTCACTGGGGCCTCGGTTCCGGACATAGACATGTGCAAACAACTTGTAGATACAATCTAAGCAATAATTATAGAGCTTAAATCTAAGATCATGCCACTCGTGCACTAGTGACAAGCATTAAACACAACAAGATTGCAGCAACAATAACTTCACAAACTTATAGATAGACTGATCATAATGTAACAATTCATCGGATCCCAACAAACACAACACCGATTACATCGATGGATCTCAATCATGTAAGGCAGCTCATGAGATCATTGTATTGAAGTACATGGGAGAGAAAGTACCAACTATCACTCGCTAGAACCCGTAGTCCATGGGGGAACTACTCACGGAGCATGATGGAGGCGGTGGCATCGATGGAGAAGGCTTCCGGGGCACTCCCCCCGGCGGCGTGCCGGAACAGAGATTTTGTCCCCCGAAACGGAGTTTCGCGATGGCGGCGGCGCACCTGGAGTCTTTCTGGAGTATGGTTGATTGATGTAGGGTTTTCGCGTCACGAGGGATTATATAGGCGAAGAGGCGGCGCGAGGGGGTGCCCGGGGGGTCCACACCCTAGGGGGGCGCCCCCCCTCTTGGCCGCGCCGCCAGGTGGTGTGGGGCCCCCTGGCCCCTCTCCGTCTCCTTCATTCCGGTCCGTCTCTGTAAAATAGGAGGTTTAGCTTTTTGTTTCGTCCAATTCCGAATATTGCCCGAACAGCCTTTCGGGAACCAAAAACAGGAGAAAACAGGAACTGGCACTTCGGCATCTTGTTAATAGGTTAGTCCCGGAAAATGCATAAAAACATTATAAAGTGTGAGCAAAACATGTAGGTATTGTCATAAAACTAGCATGGAACATCAGAAATTATAGATACGTTGGAGACGTATCAGTGCGCCACCAATGCGAGTTTGATTCCTAGCTCTACGTAGTATTCCTTGAATTCTTGGGAGGTAAAATTACTACCATTGTCCGTAACTATGTTGTTAGGGACGCCAAATCAAAAAAACTATACCCTTGATAAAGCTCACCGCCGATGATGCATCTGCCGAAGTTACTGGTACTGCTTCGATCCACTTGGTGAATTTGTCGACAGCCACGAGCAAATATACATGTCCTTCTAGCCAGGACTTGTGTAATTTTCCCACCATGTCGAGCCCCCATTGTGCGAACGGCCAAGCTAATGGTATCGGCATCAGCTCTGCTGCTGGAGAATGAGGTTTTGCCGCAAATCTCTGTCACGCATTGCAGGTGCGTACTATGTCTTTCGCATCTTCTATTGCTGTTAGCCAATAAAAACCTGCCCTGAAAACTTTGGCTGCTATTGCTCGACTGCTTGCGTGGTGGCCGCATATTCCCTCGTGTACATCCTTCAATATAACTCTTCCTTCCTCGGGTGTGACGCACCTCTGTAATACCCTTGAGATGCTCCGTTTGTACAGTTCTCCTTTGATTACGGTGAAAGCCTTAGATCGTCGGCTGACTCACCGTGCTTCTACCGGATCTTTGGGTATCTCTTTCCTTGTAATGTATGATACGTAAATCTGCATCCAAGGAACCTGTATCATCATAACTTTCTCTGGTTCCTCCTCATCTTCCGATGTATTTGTTGCTGGGTCTGCTGGCGCCCCCGAGTCCTTCTTGGCCTTCTCCTTTTTCGTCGGTTGCTTTGGTGCTTTCTTTGCCTTGGTTGATCTCTCACTTATTTCCTCCCAGAATACGCCAGGTGGTATTGGCACACATTACGACCCGATGTTTGCCAAAACGTCGACTTCATCATTGCTGAGTCTGCTGATGTGATTAACTTTGCAGTCATCAAAGAGTTTTTCGAGTTCATTATACACCTCTTTGTATGCTATCATGCTATCATTGACTGCGTCGCACTTGTTCATCACTTGTTGAGTCACCAACTGGGAATCACCGAAGATTTTTAACCGACTGGCGCCGCACGCCTTTGCCATCTTCATCCCGTGTATGAGCGCCTTGTATTCTGCCTCATTATTGGACGTGTTAGGGAACGTCATCCGCAATATATATTTCATTTTGTCGCCTTGAGGTGATACGAGTATTACGCCTGCTCCAGCTCCTTCCAACCTCTTGGACCCGTCGAAGTTCATGTGCCAGGTACTCGACAAATCTGGGGGTCCCGTATTTTGCAATTCCATCCATTCTGTGACGAGGTCCAGCAGAATCTGCGATTTAATCGCCTTTCTTTTCTCATATGTGATGTCCCCAGAGGAAAGTTCAATTCACCAAAGGGAGACACGTCCTGTGGCTTCTGGATTATTTAAGATGTTCGAGAGAGGCGCTTCATTGACACTATTATCGGGTGTGCCGAAAAATAGTGCCGTAGTTTTCATGCTGTTGTGAATACTCCATCTGCGAGCTTCTGATACTGCGGGTATCGCTGTTTTGATGGTGATAGCACCTCACTGATAAAGTATTATGGACGCTGAACTCCATGGATCTTTTCTACTTCTTCTCGTTCCACTACGAGGACTGTGCTAACCACCTGAGGTGTGGCCGCGATATATAACAGGAGAGGTTCTTTGTCCTTCGGGGCCACTAATATTGGGGGTGTCGAGATTGTACGCTTGAGATGCTCGAAAGCTTTGTCTGCTTCTTCGTTCCACTCGAACTTTTCTCCTTGTTTGACGGGCGCGTAGAAAGGCAGCGCTTTTTCTCCTAATCTGGCGACAAACCTGCTCAAAGCTGCGACACGGCCTATCAGTTGTTGTGTCTCCTTGAGCTTCGTTGATTTCCTCATCGTCACGATAGCCTATATTTTCTCGGGGTTTGCCTCGATCCCTCTAGCTGACACCAAGTAACCGAGGAGTTCTCCCGCAGGAACACCAAAGGAACACTTCGTCGGGTTTAGCTTGAGGCGAAATTTATCGAGGTTGTCAATCAGGGATGATCCTTGCTTTAATGTTATAACGACATCATCGATATATACTTGGACGTTTTTGCCGATCTGCATGGCTAGACACTTCTGCATCATCCTCTGATATGTGGCTCTCGCATTTTTCAACCCGAAGGGCATTATTCTGTAACAAAACATGACATACGGTGTTATGAAATCTATTTTGACTTCATCTTCTTCTTTTAAGCGGATCTGGTTGTAACCAGAATACGCGTCCAGGAAGGAAAGACATTCGCATCCCGCTGTGGAGTCGATAATTTGATCGATCCTCGGGAGGGGAAAGTGATCCTTTGGACAATGTTTATTGAAACATGTGAAGTCGACGCACATGCGAAGGACATCAGTGTTTTTCTTCGGGACCAATATTGGGTTAGCGACCCATGTGGCCTCGGTATGTAATTCCTTGATGAAATTTGCTTCTCTGAGTTGATTAATCTCTGATACCATAGCTTTGCGGTTTGGTTCGGAGAAACGCCGCAAAGGTTGTCGAATTGGTCTAGCTCTTGGATCTAGATTGAGGGGGTGCTCGGCAAGTTCCCTGGGTACTCCTGGCATGTCGGCTGGACACCATGCGAAGATTCCCAGAGCTCACGGAGGAACTCGACGAGCGCGCTTTCCTATGCGCTATCCATGTTTGTGGCGATAGCTGTCATCTTCTTGGGATCTGTCGGGTGAATATGTACTTCCTTAGAGTTCTTGGAGCTGTCGAAAGTTTGCTCCTTAAGCAGCCTTCTGTCGTGCAGCACATCATAACGTTGTTAGTCTTGACGCTGCATACTCCGCCTGCATCCCGAAGGTTTCTGAAATCTTGTGGAAATATTTGTCGCATTTATCTGCCAAAGCAAAGCTCCCCTTTACTATGATTGGGCCATTGGGTCCAGGAATTCTCCATAACAAATATGTATAGTGTGGTACCGCCATGAATCTAGCATAACCGGGTTGTCCCAGTAGAGTGTGATACTGTGATGGAAAATCTATGACTTCGAACTCCAGCTTCTCTCTTCTGTAATTATCTCGAGTTCCGAACTGAATGTCGAGTAAGATCTTCCCAGTGGATAACTCGGCTTCTAAGGTGTGATACCGTGGAAGCGTGTGTCTGTTGGTGTTAAATTTGCCAGAGATATATTCATCTTTCTCAATGTATTTACGTACATGAGGTTTAAGCTGCTCCCTCCATCTATGAACACATGCGATACATCGAATCCTGCGATCACCGCTGGTAAAATCATAGCTGATTGTCCTGGTCGTGGAACTTGAGGCAGATGGTCCGCTTGAGTGAACCCGATGTCCTGTGACGACCAATTCAAATACTCGATCGTTGGTGGAGGCATCTTCTCTGCCATGTAAACTTGTCGCGAAATCACTTTTTGAGCCCTATTCGAGGGTCTGCCTTTCTGAATCATCGACACTGCTCCCGTTGTGTCAATGTAAGGGCCATTGTTGGCTGGAGTTGCCTCCAATTGCAACTGATGTCGATTTTCGTTAGTAAATGCGGGTGGAGGTGGAAGATGAATCTCACTCCTTGGCCCCTGCGGGTTCCCCCTATTTGTTGCTTGAGAATTAGTGAGTTCCGCATATCTATGCAAAGCCTGAAAAGTTCGACAATCCTTCTGAAGATGGCCTGACTGTCTTTTTCCTTCATTGTCGAGATAAAAGTGCATCTGGCATGGCCCGTTCAGAAGATCTTCGGGTGATATATTATATGGCCTCTGGAATCTTGGCTGACTATTTTGCCTGTTGGAGCTTGGTGCGTCCCTATGATCATTGCGCTGCTCATTGCTCCTCTGATAATCATCCCGATGATTTCCTCCACTGTTTCCTCGGAAGCCAGTCGCTACTCGGTTGGGACCATCATAATCTGAGAACTGTCGAGAAGAACATCTCCTATTTTGGTTGTTGTTTCTATTGCGGTCTTCCTCGGGTGACATGTGCCTTTTGTTTTGAACAGCATCTTCGCCATCCGCCCAGCGATTCGCTATCTCCATGAGTCCTGCTATAGTTTTCGGGTTGGACCTTCCCAAATCCTCGGTTAAGTCTTTTCTTCGGATCCCCGCAACAAGTGCATCTATTGCTCTTTCGTCAGATATGTTTTCTGACAAAATTTTTATGATGTTCCATTGCTGGATATACATTCTCATTGGTTCGTCATACTTCTGCCTACAAGCCCTTAGTTGCTCTATTGACGCGGGTTTCTTGCACGTGGACCGGAAATTTTTCACGAACAAATCTTCGAAAGTCTCCCAGTTGTCGATGGATCCTTCTGGTAACTTCTTTATCCACGATCTTGCGGCTCCGCTGAGGTGAACCTGGATGCTCTGCATGGCAGTTGTTCTAGTTCCACCCGTCAACTTCACTGTCTCCAGGTAGTCGATTAACCAGTCCTCAGGATTTTGCAAACCATCGAACTTTTTGTAGTTATCGGGTAATTTGAACCCAGAAGGAACCCAAGTTTTGCGAACTCGTCGAGTGAAGCAAGGGAGCCCACACATATCTTCTTCGTCTACTTCTGGTGAATACCGACGTTCTCTTCTCTCTTGACGTGCTCTATCGACTCGTGCTTGTGTCGTTGTGTCTCTCGCATCACCTTCTCGTGGAGGGTCTCGCGCTATCGTGACAGGTCGAGGACTGTTTCGCGTTGGGGCAGTTTGAGGTGGTGTGCTTGAGCTTGCGAACGTTGTTCCCATGGCTCTGACTCCCGCCATGGCCATTTGATACAGTGCTTCCCTTGGATCCCTAGGAGGTGGCCTAGATGCTAATATGAAGGCTTGAGTCGCCATGTAACCAGCTTCCGGTGTTTTGGGGATGATGTTCCCTCTTGTATCTATCGACATAAAGGACATGTCGAGGTTCTGGATCAGATGCTCCCGTTCATTCTCGGGTACATGCGCCAGTCGAGATCTTCCTCTAGCACATGCTGCTCTATGGTTATCTCCCAAAGTTCTTGATTGTCGACTTAACTCAGCTCTTCGTCTACTCGATGCAGAGGCTGGAGCTTTCCTTTGCTCAAGTATCACTCTTTGTTTTTCAAGCTCTCGTCCAGCACGTGCGAATCTATATTGATATGCTTGCACCTCTTCCGCTGTGGCTGTGGTGGTCATCGGCTCTGTGCCATTCATGGCTCTTGATGCTCTGTCCCAAGCAGCTTGCGGAAGTTGGAATTTCTCGCGAGGTGTAGGCCCAACGTATTTATTTTCTAATCCTCGCGTAAGATCAGCGGGATCGATGTATGGATTTCCCAGATCATCGAAAGCCTCCGATGTTTCATCTTCTTGACGACTTGACTCGCCAATTGCACATACCTGATGGTATATTGTAGCTTTGATTTCCTCTTTAGGGTCAGCGACACCGTCATATAGATCGGCGAAGACCTCTCGAATAGAAGTAGATCTATCGATGAACTCAAAGCTGTCGATACTTTCTGAGTCGCTGCTCAGATCTGAATCTGCATATGACCCGAAGGACATGTCGCCGAATATGTTGGCGAGTCTTCCGCTTGAAGCGGGCTTGGTGAAGCTTCACGGCGAGTTCTCTTCGTCGCCTGACTCGAACGATGATGATCATCCCGAGAAATCGGAATCGGCCGCTAACGGTCCCGAGGAAATCGGTACCGCAAGACGATGCGATCCTTCTTTTCCGACACGGAAGTGGAAGCTCCCGAACGTCATCTCCATTGGCTCCTCCAGATGGGCATATGCATCCACACGGGCGGGAGGGTGAGGAACAAAATCAACGAGACCAGTTTTGATCGGTTTACCTCCGTCCATCGTGTTGCTTGCTACCGATGATGTTGAAGATGTCGTCGATGCCATCGAGATCAGCTCCTTGTCGCCTCCAATCCCCACAGACGGCGCCAATTGACAAGGTATTAACTTGTCAATGCCTACAAGTTGTAGACTAGGGTTTCGCGGAAAGTAGAGGGCAAGTAGATCTCGAAGGTTTCAGCCGAAAAGGTGCTCGACTGCTAAAAACTAGGGTTTGTGTTGACAATGAATCGATCCTTTCTTTCTCCCTCGGCTCCCTCTTATATAGGAGGTGGAGCCGAGGCTTTCGTATCGTACAAGTTACAAACATCGAGAGACTCTTTGAGTTCGTCTCGTACAATTACAAATCTCCTTATTTCTAATATATCTATATCTCCCATATCGACGCTTTATTGGGCTTCCGGGCTTTGTAATCTTCGGGTCATGGGCCTTCAGTAATCTCCGGGTACCTTCTTCGATAGGTCCATTCGGGATGCCTATGTCACTTACTCCAGGACGTACGTCACCTTGCTACCTAGGCTGGACTCCATCAGGTGGCAATGGACGGAGTCGGTGATCTACTCTGCAACCTCAGCTTACATATGCCAGTTCATGGGCTCCGTCGCCCCCTTCCGGTCAGCAAAATCCAGGAAGGGACATGCAGAGCAAAAGTGCAGGTTCTTCGCTTGGATGGCACTACACGACAAGATCCTCACTGCTAATAACTTGGAAATCCGTGGATGGCCTCATATTATCTGATCTGCAAGTCCATCCTAAGATGGTGCAACACCTCACGCTTGATTGCCACTTCTCCACGACGGTGTGGGAGAAGATCTTCGCCTGAAATGGTCAGCTGGGATTGCCGCCTCCCGCCGGAGGCATGACCCTCAACGACTGGTGGGACGCGACGATCTCCAGCATACCTAAGGAGAAGTGAAGGTAGGCAAGCGGAGCAATCATCTACTCCATTTGGGAAGTTTGGAAGGAAAGAAACAGGCGCGTCTTCAACAGTGTCACATCGCCCACACCCAGAACCCTAGAGGCCATTAGCTATAGGTTGCGGTGTGAGTGGGGTGTGCGGGTCCTAAGGGCACTGTGAACCTTGCGTTCTCAGCGTCGTTTTTATACATAAACATCTTTTTTCTATCTAATCTAATAGCAGAGTCGATTGCCTTTTTCTCAAAAAAAAAAAATGGGTGTGTCTATGTCTCAGTTGACTGAGATTTTCTTAAGTCTCAGTCAACTTAAAAAAGTGCAACTACAGTTCAAAGAAAAGTGCAACTCGGTTCAGTTGCCGAAAGTGCAATTGCACTTTTTTAACAGAAAAGTGCAACTCAAGCACTTTTTTGTAAGTGACTTAGACTTAAGAAAATCTCAGTTGACTGAGACATAGCAAAACCGGAAAAAAATGGTAGGAGAGAGAATGCTAGACATGCACGTACGGTAGAGAATCCTAGGTCGGAGGAACACTTAAGTCATATATTTTTTGAAATTTATTCCGAATATGAGACGCAATGTTGCTCATTCAGTGCCAGCAAAACTGAATGCAATAGATCCTTAATGGTGTCAATGTGACTGATCGAAATAAGCAAGTGCCATTCCTTCCCGCCATTCGCTCTCAGCCTTCCAAGCTCAAAACCATTTTTTGTGTGGCGAAGATAACGAAACCCATCCCCAAACTTTGCTGCGTGCATGTGTGTACGTGCGTGCGTGCTCTCCCTGCATGTCTGTGCCTGCCTCTCCTCCCTCGGAGCGGCCAGCGCGCATTCCCCGCAGCCATGGGCCAATGCTGCACAACCGGAGCCGGGCAGGCTGCCGCCGCCGACGCGGCGGAGGAGGCTGGCCCACCGGCGCCACCAAAGTCGCCGCGCGGGGACAACGCGTCAACCAACGACGCCCCGGCGGCCACTCCTGCCGGCACCAATGCGGCTGCCGATGCCAACGCCAGTGCCAAGGCGCCGTCGGTCCCCGTGGGCGAGGTGCTGGGGCGGCCCATGGAGGACGTGCGCGCGACGTACACCATCGGCGAGGAGCTCGGGCGCGGCCAGTTCGGCGTCACCTACCTGTGCACCAACACGGGGACGGGGGAGAAGCTGGCGTGCAAGACGATCGCCAAGCGGAAGCTGTCGGGCAAGGAGGACGTGGAGGATGTCCGTCGCGAGGTGGAGATCATGCACCACCTCTCCGGCCAGCCCAACATCGTGGACCTCCGCGGCGCCTACGAAGACAAGCACAACGTGCACCTCGTCATGGAGCTCTGCGCCGGCGGGGAGCTCTTCGACCGGATTATCGCCAAGGGCCACTACACGGAGCGCGCCGCGGCGTCGCTGCTCCGCTCCGTCGTCGGCACCGTGCAGACGTTCCACTCCATGGGGGTGATGCACCGGGACCTCAAGCCGGAGAACTTCCTCATGCTCAACAGGGACGAGTCGTCGCCGATCAAGGCCACCGACTTCGGCCTCTCCGTCTTTTTCAAGGAAGGCGAGGTGTTCAAGGACATCGTCGGCAGCGCCTACTACATCGCGCCGGAGGTGCTCAAGCGCAAGTACGGCCACGAGGCTGACGTGTGGAGCATGGGCGTCATGCTCTACATCTTCCTCTCCGGCGTCCCTCCCTTCTGGGCGGAGAACGAGAACGCCATCTTCACCGCCATCCTCCGGGGCGAGATCGACTTCGTCAGCGATCCCTGGCCCAACATCTCCGACGGGGCCAAGGATCTCGTCAGGAAGATGCTCCATATCAATCCCAAGGAGAGGCTCACGGCCATCCAAGTCCTCAGTAAGCACTCCGAATATGCTTTCTCCTGTCAAATGCTTGCTTAATTCGTGTGAAACCTTGTACATGAGCAAAACGATCCATGACCTGAAACTTATTTGGGCTTCAGATCACCCATGGATCAAGGAAGACGGAGAAGCGCCCGATACACCCCTCGACAACGTCGTTCTCGACAGGATGAAGCAATTCGTGGCCATGAACCAGTTCAAGAAAGCCGCGCTGAGGGTAGGCACATTCACATATGTTTCCTCGAATCCAGCTGTTGCACTACTGAAATTGAGCAACAGGAATTAAGTCTGATAACTTTGTTCTGGACTTTCTGCAGGTCATAGCCGGGTGCCTGTCAGAGGAGGAGATCAAGGGGCTCAAGGAGATGTTCAAGAACATTGACAAGGACAACAGCGGCACGATCACGCTCGAAGAGCTCAAGAACGGGCTGGCCAAGCAGGGCACCAAGCTCTCAGACAATGAAATTCAGCAACTGATGGAAGCTGTGAGTCTTAATTGAGATAACACAATCAATATATTCGACAATCGACATGAATAAACAAATTATTTCGTTCGACTTCCAGGCCGATGCCGATGGCAATGGGTTGATCGACTACGAGGAGTTCGTCACCGCAACGGTGCACATGAACAGAATGGACAGGGAGGAGCACCTCTACACTGCATTCCAGTACTTCGACAAAGACAACAGTGGGTAAGTTCAGCACCGGAAATGGATAACCAGTACATGTCAGGCATCTGAATTCGGGACTTCCAGCGGCTATGTCGCACGCATGTTTAATTCATATATATCTTGCAGGTACATCACGAAAGAGGAGCTGGAGCAAGCCTTGCAGGAGCAAAAGCTGTACGACGCTGAGGAGTTCAAAGAAGTCATCTCTGAAGCCGATGCTGACAATGTAAGGAAGAATGACTCTGTAGATTCAGTGCATACAGTAACTGAGATGCATACAGTAACATACATAACAATTAACAATGGATGGTAAATGCACTGAAATAAACTGAAATTTTCCTGACTGGCTCATGCAGGACGGGAGGATAGATTATTCAGAGTTCGTGGCGATGATGAGGAAAGGAACAGGTGGCGCGGAGCCATCGAACCCAAAGAAGAGGAGAGACTTAGTCCTAGAGTGAAATATTACAACAGTGTGTATACCAACAGAGTACAGAGCTGTAACTGTGATGTACATGCTGCTTTTTTATCAATCCATTTTCAAAGGTTCGTACAGAAAGCAGTTCAATTCACCTAGGACTTAGGGGGGGAAATCTACTGTCCAAACAAGGTATGTTTTGGCATCCTACATGATGAGCAGGCCTATAGATTGGTGGTTACATATGCTTGAGTGAGCAAAGCTTCGGCTGCTTATTTAGTGCTGACAAGATGAAACAAAATAAAAAGGTTATGTACAAAAAGCTGGATTTATATCATTTGAGGCAAACCTAAAGGCCTGAACCAAATATATGGCTCGATTTAATTTTAAACACCAGGATTTGAGAAAGATCGACAAAGTTACATGCAGGAACATGAAAACAGAGAAGTGGGATCTGCACTTTAGAATATAACGGCTACTCCCTCCTCAAAAGACGGCATCAGGTTGCACGCAGGCAACACTCAGATGAATATGCTAGCGGAATACTCAGAATGTAGCTTCAAGGAACTATTCCATCAATCCTAGCTACTTAAGTTGTCTTCGCAAGTGAATTCTTTTCACGCTTGTGGGATAGCATCATCCAGATTCAGTGAAGGACTGAGGGTGTGACAAAATTAGTAAATAGACAAATAGCTGCACAAAGTTAAAAAATATAGATATGAACTCAAAGAAAGGTCATTGCTCCAGTTTGTCAGAGGAGTAAATTATCGGTCCAGCACACCGTTTGATGAAGAGAGTACCTTACATGAAAACAGATAGATTCTACTCCGAGTACTCAATAAAAAGCAATATTTATGTTATTTGACATGGGATGCATAGATTAGGAAAAGCACATGTTTACCTAGGAAAGTTCGGTTTGTTGTTTGAAAAGAACCATGGATGCGCAGTCCTTAACCTCCATCACTCTGCAAAGTTGAACATGAAATTGCATAGCATAGAAAAATCTTCAGAACTGTACAAAATATATCGAGAGTAAAATAGGGATGATGGTCCTGTAAGATCATAAGAGTACAAATACAACCATATGTGTTGCAATCCTGATAATAAATTGGTGGAAATGTAAGGGGCCCTTCTTCAGCAAAGAAGGTTCTCTCATGGAACACATGTGCCTGCAGATTTTCCAAAGTTTCTCAAGCCAAAAGCATTGCCCTGGTCCAGTTTGGCAAGATGTCTTCAAGTAAGCCTTGTGAGAAACAGCAGACCTTGATGGGCACATCTGCAACAACAAAGCTAGAACATGATTTCAGTGAAACAAATACTCATTTTCCAATTAGGTATGAGGAGGCAGTGTTAGTTGTTGATCTCAGCCAATGCTGGGAACAGGCATCCCGTACACAGCTGGTGTGGCGGTGTGCGCTCGATGCAACAACGACCGTAAGCAGGAAATGCATTGGTATACTCGGCAAGCAGCAAGCCAGCAGCCGTGAGAGGATAAGGCGTTGCCATTGTGTAGCCTTCGGTCTAGGACCCCTTCGGTCCCAGACGGGGCGGCAGCAGACACGCACGGTGTGGCATCCTGACACCCGGACTACGCAATGCAAAACGACACAACAACATACCATTGAGCTCCAAGTTACCGAGTTCAAAACCAAAAAAAAATTCTTTCATGCAGTGTTTGGTTGCAATGAATTGGGCTCTGAATTGAATTGGCAATGGAAAACCAAATCAACCAATTCAATGGAATACCACAAAGAGTGTTTGGATGCACGTGGTATTCAGCTACAGGATTCAGGTTTCAATGGAATACCAAATCCTGTTTGGATGTCACATGTGTAGAAATGAGAGCATTTTTTACTTTGAACAGTATAACCTCTGTAATATGAATGAAAATAGCACAAATAGCACAAAATGCACAATTATGCTTACAAATAGTAGAAAGTGGATACATTACGTCTCACAAATAGCACAAAATGGATACAGTATGTCTCACAAATAGCACAAAGTGGATACATTATCTGTCAAACAATCCATAAACATGAAAGTAAATAATATGCTAGCAATCATCAAGGCAAGGTCATGAGCCATGCCTTCCTCAATTCCATGGGTAGTGCCATGAGTGATTCGAAGGTGCGCTCGTTGGCGGTGACCTTCCCATAAGCTATCAACAGCTCATTACCCACCAAATCTGGTATTTTCTTCAGTTCAACCAGGATTTCAGATGAAGGAGTAATCTTCGGTGCTGGTGCTGGTGTTGGTGGTGGTAGTGGGGCGGTTGAGTTCAAAGCCTCCTCAAACGTTATTCTCAGCTCTCCCACCATGCTCATGATAGCATCAGCAGTGCGTTGCTTCTTCTTCTTAGGCAGCTCAGGAGTTTCTTCATCATCCTCCACCACCTGTGGAACAGATGAGGATCCAACTTGAGCACACTCACCTCCTGTCCTTGCACCTGCACCCGTGGCATGGTCTTTTGAATATATAGTAGAGATAGCTTGCCAATTCTTCACTTCCTTGTGCCTATATGGAGCTGCATCCTTGTTTGCCTACATAATATGCACATATATTTGAGATGATGTTCAAGTTGCAAAAGAATGCATAGTCAAGTTGCAAAAGAATTAGTATGTTACATACATCCACATATCTAGCCCACACTTCATCACTGTCAACACTCACCATGTTATTATCCCAATCACATCCAAAACCACTCCGGGAAAGCATCTTGTTGATGACTTCATAATGCTTGTCAAATGTCTTAATTCTTGCTACTATCTTGTCCTTGTTGATGACAATATTACATGTCTCCTTCACATGCTTTATGCAAGCATTGTACACATGTGCCTTCCAACCATTTTGTGCATGGTCACCTCTATTGTGATGGTCAACAAGAACGGACAATTATGCAGTGTCCATCTCATTAGTCCACACAAGGTATGATGTGAGCATAACCCTTCGGGTACTCAACATTGCCATACCCGGTGCAGACTATGAAGCTGGACCAGCACAAGGACTCAAGAAGCTGGACCCACAAGGAAAATCAACTTGAATTACAAGAAAGAAGACTCCAATACGAATCCTACTAGGACTCTTGTAAATCCTAGCTTAGCTGATATATAAAGCCAGGCAGGTGCACCCCTTAGGGGACATATTCAGAAACATAAAACATAGAGGCGACACGCCTAGACATCACGACCCGCAGATTAAAACTAGACTAGACACAACAATTCCATCTATGGCGGCCCCCTGTACACATCTCTAAAGAGCACTAAGCTCCCAGGGTCGCGAGCGGCCCTGGATGCTCTGCCCGTCCCTTTCGCGGGTCCCGTAGCGCTCGGTGGGGCCTACCATCGTTGGGTCGGTCGACATGTCGGTTTGGAACAACGTGTCCCTTGGAAAATACCAAACCGATACAGTTCCAGAATCAGGCAACCCAACTTTCTCTTTCCCTTCCCCTGCTACAATGGCGAGAGGGAGGCGACCGCCCGAGAGTGCCTTCTCACCGGCGAGTCCGGCAGTCAGCTCTGGCTCGTAGGGCGCATGGCTCTATGAGGAAGTGCAGACCACGACCCAACGCCGGTGGCTGGGGATTAGGTCTAATTTATGTAGTTTAGGGGTTTCATGCAAGGACGGCGAGTCGGTCGGCGTCTTCCTGGCGTAGGAATAAGGTCTCCCCGCCCCGTCCTTGCTGCGGAGGTGCTCGGAGGAGCGCCGACGAGGAATATGTGGATCTTTTGGCACGGTGGGCATTCGATGCGATGGTGTCGGCATGCCGCGCAACGAGGATGGTGTCTGTCTCTGTGGGCGACGGTGGCTTGAAGGTGAGTATTTGGCCACCTCTTGCAAGGTAGAGCACCGACGAGCCCAGATCCAGGGCGGATGGAGGTGGAGCACCGCTGAGCCCTGATCCGGGGCGGCTTGGATGTGAGGGATGACGACAACGGCGCTGCATAAGAGGGGCCCATTAGAAGAGCAGATCCACCGCCATCCCGATTACCTTCGGGCTTCGGCATCGCTCGATTCCAGGTTGTCGAGGTATGCAACCTCCTCCGTCCCGAATGACTACTTAATGCCTTTCCTGTTTCCCTATCAAATCGATTGAGATGGTAAATTGGGGAGAGAGCACACCGGTGGCAGAAGACACACCAGTTAACCAGATCGGCAACGACCCGATCCAGTCGAGTGCTTGGGCGGTGCTGGGAGGGATATGTGCTAGGGGAGAGAAAGGATCCTATCTTTGCTTGACCACTCTTCTTGTTGCTGCTGCCTAGGAGATACGTGCGTGTTGCTTCTGCTGGCTGCTAATTTCTGAGAGGGAGTGAGAGGAATTGGTGAGACGTGGCTTGGTGCTCTACGTTGCTGAGAGGAAGTAAGAGAGATTGAGATGTGTTATTTTTTGCTACTGACCAGAGACAGGGAGAGATATGGTTCTAGAGATTGGAAAGAGGGTTTTGTTGCTTGTTTTTGTAGACAGTATTGAATGGTGTTGTTTATGTTGAATACAGAAAATACAAAGAGAGAGATGATTCTTTGAGTGAGGCAGCGAGTGAGAGGTGAATATAGTTTTTTTTATGTAGAAAATAAGAAAATCATTGGACCCTTTCTTTTGTAGGTCATATATCATGACTGAACTAAAACCACCTTAATGCCATTATCACAAATATAGATATATCACTTGGAAATTTCAAACTGGAAGAAATAGGAGACAACCCTCTCAATCTCTTGTATATATGCAAGATTTGTGAACGGATCAATATTTAAATGAAAACAATTTTCTTTTGGTGTGATGGATCGTAAAAGGCTCATTCAACTCCTGACATTTACAGATCGCAATTTCTATATCTCTGTCGACCTTGTTTCTGGCTTACAGCGAGGTCGCGCCGCTCGCCGCTTGATCAACATCGGACGACCCGCGCGTGTCGAGGCTGATACGAGTACGCGACCAATGTCAGACGAGGGGAGATAGCGCCGTGGCCAACCATTTCTGCCCCCCAAATCCGCCCATCTCCGTCTCCGTCGCCAGAGATGCGGGAGCGCTCGCCGCCGCCGCCATGCAGTCCATGGCGTTGACCTTCCCCTTCCTTCCAGCCACCACCCCAACCCCTTCCTACGGCCGCTGCCTTGCCACGCGCGTTCCGACGATTCCGAGCCCAAGCTCAACAAGAGGCTTCGCAGGCCGTGATCTACGGCATCGGCGTCAACGACGCTGACCTCCGCAAGCCGCAGGTAGGGTCTTCTCGGTCCAGCATGGGGAATACCTGCTCCATCTCGCCGATGCCGTCTATGAAGGAGACGCGACGACGGCTACATTTCTCGTGCCACCGGTTACATCCATGCGAAGCCGGCGGTCACATCCTCGCGTCACCAGACACATCTGGGCTGTCGTCTGCTACATCCCCCTTGCAAGGTGTGTGCGCTCTAACGCAGTAACATCCTCCTCAAATTTCTGTTTTAGATCTTAACTGGTGTGTAACATCTGGGTGATTTTAACAAGTGATATTTGTTGTGATTCCCGTCATCTCCACAACTTCACTGGATGTGTTTTGTCTGTGTAACATCAGTGAAATACGAGGATGTTACTGGGTTAACATCTAAAATAGTGACATCTAGATTAGTGTAACATTTGGTTGGCTGTGTAAACATCTGGTAAATTAGTGACATCTAGATAAGTGTGACATATAGATTAGTGTGACATCTAAATTAGTGGCTCTTTGTGTAACATCTGGTAAATTAGTGAGGATGTGTAACATCTGATAAATTAGTGACCGTCTAGATTATTGTGACACCTAGATCAGTGACATCTAAAATGTTTTACGCCTACCTTTACTTGTTACATCGCATGGGATTTTAAATGTTTTCAAATGTCACTAGTTTAGATGTCTCATGGGACTGAGATTTTAGATGTTTCTTCCCCCACAAATGTTATTTTCCGTTGCAGGGGCTGTAAAATTCTTTATGAAGACTCCTAGATGTTACATAATATAACATGCATCTGTAAGACTCCTAGATGTTACAATAATTTTTGTGGGAACAAATAATGTGATACCGGGATGTTTTTTAAAAAGGTTTCTAGATTTTAAATACTATAACACACGTAAATGTGACACATGTCTCACATATAATGTCTGAGTAAAATTTCCTCGCCGAATCTTACATATTTTGCTTACATAATTATTCATTGGTGTAGCTCACTGTTTTCCCTTTTCATTGTTTCCATGTTGTTCTCCATGCCCCATTTGGATGTGTATAGGAGACCAGCTGAATTTCCACCAGAAGTTCTAGCTCCATCTTGTTGTTGCCCAGCAGCATGACCAGCAGTGTACCAGCTTCATGAGCATAGTTCCTGGAACCAAAATCTTCATCTGCTGTCTCATTAAGCTGTCAAACCAATAACCGAAACCCCTTGGCGTCTCCAGGAAATATTCTGCATATGCACATCTTACTTTTTTTTGCATAAGTACAATGTAACCAACAATTTTTATGACTATTTTCTTAGCAGTATGCAACAATTTTAGTGATATGTACTGTTATAATTTATAAGATTCTTTTTTTTAATCCGTGGGTTTATTTCTTCCTGATAATCAAGATCAAAATAGGAGCAAGCAATGGATAGCTGCAAACCTAGGAATTATATCTGCAAGGTCAAACTATAACATCCAGCAGTTTCATGGGAATAAACTTGAAAAAAGAAAGAGATTTTGTGTTCATCTGAAGTCTGATATACCTCAATCTTCCTGAGCCAGACGAAGGCCTTGTCCACCTATTCCGTCTTCCAGCCGTTGATGATACCTCCTCTCTTCTCAATCTCTTCTTGAACCTGTAGTTGATCTGTAGCTCTGTTTTACTCCTATAGATAAGAACTCTTTTCTATATTTTCAGCATGTGGATTTTCGGTCTAGTGCGGCGGCGAGATGCAGCTTTTTTGGCCGGACAAGATGTAGCTTTTTGGGTTGAGCATGGCAGCAAGATGCAGCTTATTTGGTCGGGCCAGACGAGATGCAGCTTTTTCGGTTGGGCGAGACGATATATAGCTTTTTCGATCGAGCGCGCTGGCGAGATATAGCTTTTTCCGTTGGTCGAGGCAAGATGTAGCTTTTTTGGTTGAGCACGGCGGCAAGATGTAGCTCTTTTTGGTCGGGCCAGACGAGATGCGGCTTTTCCGGTTGGGCGAGACGAGATGTAGCTTTTTCGGTCGAGCGCGCGGTGGCGAGATATAGATTTTCCCGTTGGGCGAGGCGAGATGTAGCTTTTCGAGCGAGGTGAGATGTAGCTTAAATTTAGCCTGCCGGTTCCATCCTCGCCCGCCGACCACATCCTAGCTCCGACGGCTACATTCTCGCCCCAAAGAAAGGATCCGCGCGTTGCCCGCCACATCAATGCTTCATCCCCCGCATCAGCGCGTCATTCACCACATTTTCGTCGCCGTTTGCATCGGCGAGTTGAAGCTAAATACTCTATCTCAGGCTACATCTTGCACATGATATGCTTGCATGATTTATGTGTATTAGGCACATTTGTATTTACAGAATATGTGGCTGCCAGTTGTAATCTAGTTTTGTGGAATATGCGTAATAGATGTGACTGCTATCTAGTACATGTATAATTAGTAGATGGGACTGCTCCAACAGTAGAAGTAACACTAGAGTTGGACCTGTCAGTAGATGTATCACATGTTGATGTATGCTTGCATGTCCGACAATAGATGGAACACTAGAGTTGGATCCATCAATAGATGTATCACCTGTTGATATTTTCTTGCACGTCGACAGTAGATGGAACGTTATCGTTGGAGCTTCCAGTAGATCTATCACATGTTCATATATGCTTGCATGTCGATAGTAAATGGAAAACTAGAGTTGTCTGTCGTAGATGTATCACTTGTCTATATTTGCTTACATGTCAATAGTAGATGAAACATTATCATTGTTGCCGTTAGTAAACTCGATCGCTGTAAGTTTTCTTTGGTGTCACCTGTAATTAAACTCCCTGTAATTTTTTTTAATAATGTAACCTGTAATTAAACTCCCTGTATATTTTCTTTGGTGTAACCATTGCTTCTGTGTCATCTATTTTTTTTAATAATGTAACACGTAAATTAAAACTGAACTATGTACTGTGCTCTACATGTAATCCACAAGATGCTATAGTCTCAGTTCAATTCTTAATGAAATACATCAGCTATAGCATGTAACCATTGTGTTCAGATCGTTTTTAGATGTTGTAGCTCTTTCAGGCAAAAAAATTAGATGTAATCCACTCGTTGCTAAAATCCACTAGTTTTCATGTCAGGTCCATGGATGTAGCAAATCAACACTGAACATAAGGATGCAGCAAATCAAATTATAGTTTTGCAGAACCAGATCTGAAGAAACAGAGGATGTAGCAGAGTTGCCGGCACTTATAGGTGATTGGAGGAGGAAAAGTTCTTGTATGTGCTTCAGGATTTCTAAACTAGAGAATGTAGCAAATCAACACTGAACTAGAGGTTGTAGTAAATTAAGTTGCAGTTTTGCAGAACCGGACCTGAAGAACAAGAGGATGTAGTAAATCAAGCTCCAGTTTTGCAGAACCAGACCTGAAGAACGAGAGTTCTAGATGATTTCCTCTTGCTGGAGGAGGAAGAGTTCTTATATGTGCTTCAGGATTTCTTTCGTGGGCTGGGGGAGGGAAGAAGATCGTACACGATGTAACTTTTATTGTCCTCTCAGTCTGGTTTTGCTGCGTGTTCTACCGAGATATAGCATGTAGTCTGTTTGTCTCCACAGAGAAGAAGAGGGCATGTATAAAGTGGGATCAGTGCTTTGAGTAGGTAGAAAAAGGCAGGCTTGGACCAGGTCATCCCGTGCTATTTTCCGTGCAAGTCCGCCATCATGGTCCCACGTGCATCTATTTATGGAAAGTTTTGGACCCCACGTGCGTATAATTAAGGAAATAACTACCTGGTCGGAGTGACTTCGCGTTTAGACGAGATCGAGGTCGACCTCGATGTAGTCCGGTCCTTTACAGATTGCTTTGAACTGCATTGTCTTTGTCATTTTATTCGAAGGTATTTTTTCCATATTCTCCATTAGATGTGTCTTATTTTAATTATTTACCAGGTAGTATCTGCAAGAGTTGCCCACTATGTAAATGTACCGGATCAACCAAGATAGTTAAATCTTTAGTTATTATATTTCCGTTCGTTCAAGCACTTATGATGATGCTCTTAAATTTGAACACAGAAATTAGTTCCAAATTTAGTGGAAGTGTAATTTCGAGTGATCCTCACAACTGATATTTATCAACAGTAGCAGAGGCAGCACCTTAATTGTTTTGTTTTAGAAATGGGAAACATAGTCTCAGTATCTTTGGTTTTGTTCAGCATAATAGATGAAAAGATTAATATATGCCTATTTGTAGCATATTGAACTGAATTATTTCCATGTTGAGATAAGCTTTTCCCGAAAGGTAATATGCTACAGAGGCGGTACTTTATCTCATGCCTTTGCTTCTCACGATAGATTGCTTGCGATGTTCGGTGGGCTTACCATGTCCTTGTCAGCATAATTTCTTACCATCCATTATCTACTTTATAGAGAAACTAGTACACATGCCCGTGCGTTGCACCGGGACAAAAAAAACGACACAAAGTTCTCGCCGTCCTACATGAGCGCCAATTTAGATGACGCTAGGCGTGATGATAAAGTGTGAATTAATCTTATATTATGTTAACTCCTTCATAATTTATATAATGTTATGTAGTATATCACCATAAGAAGAGATTACCATGAAGACACCAGTAAAGTGTCCTTAATCATTTCCTATTTGTTAGCAGTTTTCGTGTTGCGTGCTCATATATATTCTGAAAACATTATTCAAATTTTATAGCCGTTTTATATAGCCTACCAATAACTAACTTATATATTTTACATTTTAACATGTAGTATTGCTTTTTGGCAAAAAAATAAATAGCATTTAACATGTAGTATTGTTTTTTTGCAAAAAAAAACATAATATGGTCGTGAATATTGTTAAGATCCTCTTAAAGTAACACATGCCATGACAAGGAAATCCAACATTAGACGATCAAACCTAAGGTCAGACTACACCATCCTCCGGAAACTGATCAAAGCCTTCTCAATCTGCCAATCCTGCAAATAACCGGCAATCATCAAATTCATGTAAAAAATTCCATGTCACTATATCTTTTCCCACTACCCAGACCTTACAATAAAAGTTGACATGAAATCCCAAAAATCACACCCAAGTGTAATCGTCTCGATACCACCATGGCTTGGCCCGGTCTTTCCTAGTTAGAAGCTCAAAATCCGCTGATCAAATCTAGGAACGCTTACTTGTAGGACAAAAGTTTTAGACAACAGCGTTACCAGCACCGACTCGCAGCTTGAAGGTGCTTTGCCTTCTCATGGGATTGAATCTTTGCATCACTGCCAAACATAGCATTACATGTCCAGATTCCAGTATACACCGCGAGAATACTGAACTGCGAGGCCGCCTACCCATAACTTTTGCACAATTTCTAGGCAAGATGTCGACAAGTCACAACCTTACAGTGAACTGCAGCTGAAAGGAAATATATGTCTATAGATGATTTGCTGCAGACGGAGACTTACAGACATACTTGGCAGTAATCCTATGCCTACTTGACTGAATCCTCTAGTTTCTTCTAGTCTTTTCGAGCCCTTTTTTCGTTGGCCGTCTCAGGCGCAGTCAGGCCCTGCCGTCCTGTTGCTGCCGGCTGTTGTGCTGCGCGCTTTTGGTGCTTGCATCTTGTCCAGCGGCGAGGTGAGTCGTGCTGGTCGTGCCGTTGTGGTGCTTGCTTGCTTGCACCTCCATCCAGCGCATACGCAGCAGGGTTTGCGTGGCGCCTTGTCCCACTGCCATTGCATCTCCATCCAGCGCATTGGCAGCGGGGCTTGGGCACGTCTGCACGGCGTGGACCAGCAGTGCTTGAACTGCCTGACTCAAGCTCAGAGCCATTGTTGCATCTGTGTTTCCCCTGTCATGGCGTGTGGAAGATACAGTGACGAGTACCAGCGTCACCCGATTTGATCTGCCTCACTGCCTGTCTTCCATGTGTGAATAATTTTCCAAGCAGGACAGACGAAACTTGTTTTGCCTCATGCAGATATTTGGCTTTTCATTGAATCGCGCGCAATCGCGTCGCTACCCGCGTGCAAGCCTGGAAGCCGAAGCCCTGATCGCCGCCCATGTGTAGCATCCAGGTTGTGATGTGACGGGGGTGGGGCATCGCTGCAGTTCTTTAGCTCCTTGAGATCTCTTGGACGCCATCGCTGCGAGGCCGGCCACCGGCGAGTGCTGGACAAATCCCTGCAGTTTTGTTGTTAAAATTGCTCTTGGCAGATCGACGACCCACAACGAAGGACGGTCGACGGGATTCGTACAGCCAACGCTGAGAACGGCGGAGCGTATGCAAGCTCCTCCTCCACAACCCCTCGCATCTCCTTCTCGTCGTTCCTGACGCTAGTCGGGCGGCCGATCCATCCCTGACGGTGGGAGTCGGGCGACGCGATCGGCCAGCAGCATCAATATCAGACGACGTGGATCAGGCGGCGAGGTTGCCGGGCCACTGAGACCACAGGGTGAGGGCGGCGGCGGCTTGAAGCAGATTGATTTCTGTTTTTTTCTCGTGGCCGGACGGATTTGAAGGCTCCTGTGCTTCGATATATAGATTTGTATTGAGCAGGATAGGATCGTGTTGCGTGGACAGAGTTGTACATAGATTAGAGTTAGGGGCGGACGTAACTAAGATTACGATTAGGAAGACTCAGTTCCGGCCACGGCAAAGCGCGAGCAAGGTACGACGACAAACGAAGGCGCTTAGACGGACGGACGAAGCGCACTTTGACGGACCAAACCACGGAAACGCTTCTCCCTTTATTATTAGGTATAGATATAGATATAGATTATAGAGTGCTTGCCCTTCTTTGGTCAAAATTCACTTCATGTCCATTACATAATTTTCGCAGAAATCACAGGGTGCTTATTATTGTCATACTTGCCTTTCTTCTGAACAGAATTTGTAGGAAAACAAAAATGTCATGTCTTTTTTTTTTTTTTACTTAGAATGGTGCATACAGGAGAAAGTATTTATTACTCAAAAAATTCTAGGCATTATGTCTTGAACAACAGGAAATAATGCGGCTTTTGTATGGCATTCACGTTGGTCATTTCTGAATAGTATTTGCAACTCCAAAAAATAATTATTTATGCTATTTCATACATATTAGAAAATGCTGATTTGTCGCAAGGTTCGGTAGAAATGAGTTGCAGCTGGCACGGGCTGATGCTAGGATGCAATTTAATCTGTTCCTATTTAATTTGCTTGGCCCTAATATTTCTAATTTGGTTGTAAAGATTTTTTCCAGGCTGTAGCCCAGTTTTTCTGACATAATGTCGAGGTAAAAACTATCCTTCATGGATCAAATAGAAGTAACATTTATTCATAGATTCCTAACATTATTGTACTAGCAGGCCTGAGAACTGCCATAGCTTGGGAAGATGCAAAGTTGTGCATTGCTGGAGCAAGGTTCACATCCATATTGTTTCACTTGCCTTTTGTACTGTCCAATCTTATTGTTGTCAGGCTTGTGATCTCTTCCTTTGTAAAGTTGTTCGGTGATGTATCTGCTTAACCTGAAATAACTACTATATTATAGGGTAACCAACATCATTTTTCTCAAAATTTTGAACTTTTTTTTGGATTAACCTGGTGGTTACACGTCTGCAGTTTGAGTGGTTAAACTCTTGCTGAATTTTCTCTGTGTGTAGTTTGGGTGCCCTCTGTAATTTTTGGAGGAGGTGGGGGTTGATGCAATGGGGCCACGTGTGTAGTTTGGATGCTCTTCTCTTTGACTTCATTGCTTCATTCATTGTCTTGGTTATTTGGTGGTGTACGTATAGCTGGATACTGGTTTGCACCGTACTGTCCTCTCCTTTATTTTGGTCATCTCAGTCAAAGCGGTGGCACAAGACCCAATCGCACCGTGTTCCGTGCTTCCTCCTGCTGGTGGGAACCAGATCCTCTGCCCAGGCCCTCTCCCCTCCCCTCAATTGCGAACCTGGAGCCTGGCGATGGCGGATGGGTGCTGCCGCACGAGCAGCTCATGTACTGCCGGCGCGCCATGGCGTCCTTCTCCATGCGCGAGGGCGCCGTGTCCCCCTCCCACGACTACATCAGGTTCGGAACCAACCGGCCGACCCCCCCCCCCCCTCTCCCACCTCCTCTCCCATCCTCTCCCTCACCGGCGTGACAAGGCCTCCTGTTCCTCCTGAGGTTGCTAGCGGCACAGAGGATCTCGACGTCTTTTTCTTCCCAAGGAGTATGGTAGCCCTCCCACGTGCTCCACTCCACCACCAGCCAGTGCGCCGCTGCAGCCGCTACAAATCCTGTGTGGACCTTCCCCTCCCCCTGCTTTCGCCTCCTCCCTTGCCAACACGCTATTGGAGCAGTTGGAGGGGCCGGCCTCGGGGATTTGCTTCTTTTTTTTTTGGCTCTGGCAAGAAGATGGTGGGCGACACGGCAAGCGGGGCGAAGCTGCTACAGATTCCTAACGTGCGGGTGGTGAGCAGCTACGAGCGTGTGATGGTGCTGCTGCCTGGATCGGCACGGACCACTCGGCACGGAGACACGTTATTCCGTTTTCTAACTAGCAGGGGTAGCCACAGTAGGGGCCATCAGGTTGCTGTGGTGGCCGTGCCTAAGGACTCAAGCTTGCGGAGCGGGATTCAAAGTCTGAACAGAAGTGTCGCCGTGGTGCATGGTGTTAAGCCAAGCGATCTGCTCAAATTCTACCAAATCAGCCGCCGGGCCGGTGCCGTTCATGACGGGCATCCCACCGGCCACTTCGTAGTACACCTTGGCTGAACAAAAAATCTCAGCTAGGTGGGGGATTTTTTCAACCTCCGAAATCCGAATGCATCGGTTCGACTCCTTGCATCTCTCCTCCTGGCAATCTACGATGTTGCCGCCCTCACCCTGGCCAACAACACGGCGTAATGAGATGGTCGTCTCAAGCATAGGCAGAGCAGCTTTGCCTTTCCATGCTGATGGTCTTGCACTTGGTAGACTTTCTTTTTGTGAATCAAGCATCGATATAAAATATCATCTTTGTATGCTGACAATATTTCATTACTTCATGCAGGCTCCTATTGGGGCGATGAAAGGAAGACTGCTGGAGCTGAAGGATGTGTCTCGCAACTCTTACCAATTGAATGACTGGTCAGGATCTGAGACTCCAAAACTGCAGGTTCAGGGGTCGTGGATCGCCAGGTTAGAAGTTAGAACTAGGACTTTCCCTATGTAGTTATCAGGTCCAGCATATAGGTATAAATGTCCATGGTTTACTTAGGAGGACTTTTACGGTACCCTGACCCTTTCATGTTCCGAGTGTTGGTTAGCGCATAATTCACATCAGCGTGAATTATAAAGTGGCACAATGGCTCCATTGATGGTTTGAACCTAAGATTAATTAGCACTGCTCTATGGTAACAGTTCCCCCTAGCAAAGTTTGATTTTACTGCATTTAGGTTTGGTACCTCCAAGAATACTATATACGGAGTATTACTGTATTAGAAAAAGATACAGGCACTTTGCCATTTTTATATATTTATCAAGTTGAGTATCTCATCTTACTTTTTGGAGATCATGAATATATGTTGTGTGATCTCTATGACTACAGAAAACAACCATAGGCAAGTACAAGCAAACAAAGTTGTGTGAACATAGGTTAACCAAATTATATTGCAATAGGTGTTTGACTGCATTAGGAAACATCACCCTTTATACTACTTACCTATGGTTGTTTTCTGTAATTTTGGATTTCTTGGTATGATATTGAATCATAGTTATCACAATATTTTTTGTTTCTTTTTATCAGATGTTCTTAGCTACAACAGGAAAACTGTACCACATATCCAGCTTGCCGCATCCCACCTGAGTGCCTCTCTGCTCTGCTCGCCCTGCATTCCTTACTGAGTTTTAATGGTTTGTGCCATAGATTAATTTCACTCTCCGTTTCTTTAATCTTTCATGTATTTTCATGTACATTCAACTATCTTAGTCTTTGTTTCAGTTAAGGTCCTCTTTTTACAAAAGTTATAACTTCCCTAATGTATATATTTTTTTACAATTTTCATTTGTGTTCCATGTATCATGGCATTTTGGTGTGGTCTGGCTGATCAATTACGCTAAAGACTGAAATATTTTCTTCTATATACAGATTTGTCAGGTGATGTTCCACAATTGACAAAATATCCCCGGTCTATGACATTTCCCTGAAGGCAAAATAATAGTGATTCATCATTGTTTATATTGTAGGTAATTCGAGTCACATATGTTTTGACATTTTAACTTTCATGTTAACAGATTTGTATCCATTCAAAATCATTCAGAGTATTAATAAATTGTTATATGCAGGAGGCTCATGGTTTGTTCTGTCATGTTTCCGAAAATGCTAGCACAAAGAAAGCAAGATACTACTTGATGCGAAGAAGGTTGATGTTTCTGGATTCTTGCTGTTCATTAAGTTAAGGAAGGCATGCCTTTTTATGGCAAACAAAAGTGACTGACGTTATTTATATGGCAAAGATTCTTTGATCTGACTACATAACAAGAGAGGTAAAGGATAATTAGGTCAAAGTAGCAGCTAAGTTACTTTTGTTGCCATGCATGGATAGTGCAGGGTTTGTAACATTAGATGCTGCAGCTTATGTTTACATGCCGGTAGCTACTCGAAGTTTCTGCAATTCATCACTACTTCTTTATCTCACATATTTTAGGAGTCTGGGGAAATAAAGATAGGCATAATATCTTTTCACTGAAGGAACTCCTATTCCTTTTTTTTTTGTCAATTGCTTAATTATGTTCTCTTTTTTCAATTGATATCCAACCATTAGTGCTATTCGTATTCTCCGTACTTTTTATTTTGCAACAGTGTTCTTATCACCTCAACAATTCTGCACTTTGTCCCGTAGTCTATCTTTCTTGCTATATAGGCCAGGATTACCTAGGGTTTGCTTATCGTTCTTGTACTAGGGCTTATCCCCCATTGCCACTGTTCGTGGTTTGGCTGAGACACTCCTCTGTAATTGTTGAATTCCTCTTCTTTTGTCTAACAAAACAGAGTGTTGAGTGAGTGTTATCTGAATTTCGTCTCCAGATAGTGTGTTTCCAGTCAAGGTGTGGAGGAGGAGAAAGCGTCCAAGGAAGCTTAGTAATAATATTGGTAGGATTTATCATGTTCATCCTGGGAGTGGTGAGCTGTTTTTTTTTTCATTCTGCTTATGGTGGTTACATGTGCCAATTGTTTTAAAGATCTTAGGTGTAACAATGGTGTTCTTTACAGTACTACTTTTAAGGATGCATGGCAGGCTCGGAGTTTAAGTAGGTAATGACAACGAGTGGTTTAAGTTGTTTGATGGGCAATTGTCTGGGCTTTGACGTTTCAATTGAGCCATATGTTTATGACAGTTTAATTGAGGCATATGTTCATAACAATTTAATATCCCTGCCAGTATGACTAGATGTAGTTTCAGGATTGTGACAATTATTTAGTTCCGCTCTAACTTTGTGTTATCAAATCTTTAAAAAATATTTTCGGATGATATATTTAATATCTCTGCCACTGTGACATAGATGGAGTTTCAGGAATGTGACAATTTAGTTCTGTTGTAACTGCGTGTTATCATAACTTTGTAAGAAATAATTTAGTAGGATGTTGCTTCGAGGGAGTATCTGTTTTGGTCAATATGCATCAGTTTTGCATAGCCTGATGGTCAGCCGAAGCTAAATAAATAGTTTTATGTGCTTTAATTCTCATTCAAAATTCTAGGTTTGCTTTTAAGATGGAAAGCTTGCTAATTTGTGCAAATTCAATTCAATATTAACTGACGATGATGAGATTTTCCTATAGCATAATGCAAGTAAATTAAGAAGGGTCCTCTGTTAGATGTCTCACGTCTGTTCATTGTGCCTTCACACTTACAAATTTTCTATATTTGAATCATGAGGGCACACTTACAAATTTTCTATATTTGAATCATGAGGGCACACTTACAAATTTTCTATATTTGAATCATGAGGGCACACTATGCTCTCCAAACTTCCGGAAGTTATATATGCATGCCACAAGATTGGAGATAATTCATCTCCGCTGATATAAGTTTCCTCCTTGGTTCATAGGATTTGTTCATCCGCTATCTTATATTGTTCATACTAGAATACAGAAAAAACTCGAGTTGCATCTTCAAAAATATATTGGATCTACATAACCTGCTACTGTATTTGTGATTTACATTTTCCGTTCATAAATTATGGTGCCTATGGGCAAGAAGAGGGAAGCACCAAGCGTGTAGCTCCCACTGAACTAGAGGCATTGCAACCTAAGGCCAAGGAAGATTAAGAGATGCACATCAATGTGCAATCAAAGATTAAATCGAGTCAGAGGAACAAAACGGAGGAGGTTGAATGCTCAAGGAGCTTGACTGTTCAGACACCACTGACGAAGAACCAGAGCCTTTGGGAGAAGAAACCGCTGACCCTGGGTAGAAGATGCAGAACATACATCAGCCATGAAGTCAATGCATGCCATTGTGCAAGAGGGACTGGCATCCGCGACGATGTTGGTGCCCTGGATGATCTGGAAACAGTGCAATGTCTGTGTCTTCGAAGGAGAGGTGCCCTCCACCCGTGACCTGTGTGCCAAGATCAAAGAAGAAGCAAGATCATGGGCCACGGCAGGAGCGAAGGGGCTCAGAGTTGTTTTGCCTACAACCTGGGATGTTCATTGATTTCAGTTTCTGTAACATTCCTTCGGTGTAAACCTCTTAGGAGGCGTGTAACAACTCTATCTTTTCAATGAAATTAAATGTAAAGATTCCTTTGGGTTTTCTTGAAAAAAAAAATTGTGCAAGAGGGAGGAATAATCAGAGCACTGCCTGGGCATAGTGATCTGCTATGTTGTTAATGTTTAGTTTGTTGCATGTGTGCCTTAATCTATGGATTCTTTATATATGTGTCTTATGTAGTCTGTGCTCACTATCCCATTAGTGTCTACCTCTCGGTGATCCATGTAATGTATCACGGGTGATACTTTCGTGCCGTGAAAACAATAGTAGATTTATTTTTGAATGTTTTTTCGTGTTATTCCTTCTTTGTATCAACTTGGACATCGGCATAATATTAAACATGGATGTCTTATATTCTTCAACTCTAGGTTACTTTGAGGGCGCGGCGTGCCGCCGTGCCTGCATTTGCTAGTTAGACTTATGGCGATTTAGGGAGTGCCTCAGTTTTGCTAGACGGTGCCACTGGCGACGTCTTCTTTAGTGGTGGAGATCAGTGCCACTAGCGACGTCTTCTTCAGTGGTGGAGATCCGAGTCGAGCTTACTTGCGCTAGATGAAGCCGGCGTGCCAACCAGGGAAACAAGGAACTCGACCATCTGTAGAGACATTGCAATCTGTACCCATGTATGCTCACTGCCATGCCCATGCTTCCAGTATCCTAGTGAATGATACTTTAGGCTTTTTTTTTTGTTTTCATGGTCCTTTGAGATCAGATAGTCCAGGTCTTTGGTTTGCTGCCTATATGAGTATTAGAGTATATGTGGCTTGCAATAAACCTTATTTTGATAGCCGCGGTTGGTTGGTTGGTTGGTAGACCTATGCGAGAAGCTAACTCTGAAACCATGCATTTTGTACTGTAGCCTTTGTGCTGATATGGTTTGTTTGAACAAGTACTCCTGAACTATGTAATGAGTTCAAGCGAGACAGAACCACGCCCACGACGACACACCAACACCGACGCGAGAGAATCAAATTGCTAATATCGAAGGACAGCGCAGCAGAGCGCGTCCAGACCATCTAGTATATTCATATAGTGCAGCTTGGCAAAGCAGTCAGAGAAAATCGGTGGTATCCAAATAGAATGACGAAATCTTGATCTAAAACCCAAGCCCCTCATGGTGGGCATTGCCAAGGAACCGCCTCATCAATTGGCGCCGTCTATGGGAAGCGTGACGACTGGATTTCGTCATCTGGGTGGGATTCATCATCGACAACGTTCATACTGCATCCGAGAAGAAGATCTACGTCAGCAAGCTTATCAATTGAAGATTAGAAAAAAAATCAGATCCGATCTACACGTGGTATAGCCGCCGTGTTCGTTCCAATAGAAAAAAGCGTCTACAAGACCGGCGCACTATTCAGGCAATCATCAAGATTGATCGGATGAAGACAGGAAAGAATTAATCAGCTAACCGGATCCAAGTTTATCTAGACTGGAGGCTCTACGTGCGTGCTTGTGAATCCATCAGCCGAATAAAAAATAAACACGATGGACCAAGTCCCAAGGAAAGCTCATGCTCTTCACAAGCACCAGATCTGATCGACTTCCACCTTCTAGAGCCCAAAGCTAAGTACTCCCTCCGTCCTAGTTTGTAAGTCACAATTTTTGAATATCTTGGCCCAAAGTACTAGCTGATTGGGTCTCATTTTCTCTCTCTCTCATTGGTGCATGCAGCCCCTTTCTCTCCCTCATTGGTGCATGCATTCTCTTTCTCTCCCTCATTGGTGCATGCAACCCTTTCTCTCCCTCAATAAATAAAATTATGCCTTAGAGGTGGGGGTTATGAGACAAATAGTTTTTGGAAATATATCTTACACTCTAGGACGGAGGGAGTATTTATTTACTACCTCGCACATGTATACTAGCACTACATTATTGAATCTTTGGTTTTCTCTCTGGTGCCATTCATCTGTTCTTGACAGACATCAACCAAGGGGCACGTTTTGTGCTGGCACAAGCTCACGAAGAGGCGCGTCGCGATATTTGTTTGCGAACTCGCTGGCATGCATCCGTCATCATGAACTGCTAGCACGGACCCGTCAACATAAATGTATGTCGCAAATTCACTGGTCACACATCCGCTACTTTGGTATAGACTTGCGCCGCTCATCTGATACAAAACCAGGTGCTATATTTCCAATTAATTATAACTCGCAAAATTTATTTCGCCAAATATTTTTTCTGGCTCGTACTATTATTTGCGCTCAGTTTTTGCATCACGATATACCTGCAGATTGAAACAAAGCTTCGGCTGCTCTGCTCGGTTGACCGCGCCCGCTGTCGCGCACTTGCCGTACTAGGGGGCTTCCGTGTCACAGACCCGACATTATGGACTCAATATATTCGGATGCTCACCCGCTACGGATCGGCCATATCAACTGCGTCCATCGTACGACCTGCTACCACATTGGCCTCATCGCAGCCGAGTTAATGGCTTCATCATCTATGATTACTCGATGGACTTATCTTCTTCGGCTCTGGATATATCTTCTCGTCATGAACTCTCGGGTCAATGGCTTCATCGTCTCTGATTACTCGATGGATTTGTTTTATTCAGCTCTGGATATATCATCGCCTACGGTTATTAATGGATTCATCTCCTATGGCTATATAATATTGATTCGATATATTCTCGGGTCAGTGGATTTATCGCTTGGAATATTCAATGGATATCATCTTATATAATATTGACCCGATGTGATCCCATCGGGAGCGCTGGAATTACTCGGGAGCCCCTGGAAGATCTTCAACTATTATGTCTATTCCCATCGGGAGCGCTGGTTCGCTGGGCGCTGGTTCGCTGGAATCCAAGAAAATATGAAGACTATTACTCGCATCGGGAGCGCCGGTTCGCTCGAATTCAAGAAGATATGAAGACTTCTTATACCTGAAGTTATCATCTAAAAGCCTCTGAAAGATATGAGTGCTGCAATGGATGGTTATCAACGGTTCAAGAAGATATGAAGACTTCTTATACCTGAAGTTATCATCTTAAAGCCTCTGAAAGATACGAGTGCTGCAATGGATGGTAATCAACAGTTCAAGAAGATATGAAGACTTCTTATACCTGAAGTTATCATCTAAAAGCCTCTGAAAGATACGAGTGCTGCAATGGATGGTAATCAACGGTTCAAGAAGATACGAAGACTTCTTATACCTGAAGTTATCATCTAAAAGCCTCTGAAAGATACGAGTGCTGCAATGGATGGTAATCAACGGTTCAAGAAGATATGAAGACTTCTTATACCTGAAGTTATCATCTAAAAGCCTCTGAAAGATACGAGTGCTGCAATGGATGGTAATCAACGGTTCAAGAAGATATGAAGACTTCTTATACCTGAAGTTATCATCTAAAAGCCTCTGAAAAATATGAGTGCTGCAATGGATGGTAATCAACGGTTCAAGAAGATACGAAGACTTCTTATACCTGAAGTTATCATCTAAAAGCTTCTGAAAAATACGAGTGCTGCAATGGATGGTAATCAACGGGAATTATAATATACAATTGTCCTTTGCCGAAGCCTCAAGATTACGAGAGTGCTGCAGATAGCAAGGATAAAACAAGTATACTTACAAACAAGACCCAAGCTGGTACTTTAAACTACAGAAGTACTAAAAAGCGACGGAGTCATCGGCATGCTTATTTCCATCGACTCGTTCGGGGGATGCCGCCAAAACATACATCGTCGGTTAGAAAGCAAAGTTGCACTTACAACAGGTTTCATAAACCTGCAACATGAGCTGATCACTCAAGTAATTTGCTGCCGATATACTTACAAACAATGGCATCAATGATGCTCAAGGTGCGTTAAGAATTTCCCCTTGAAACAAACCACAATCTGTCAACGGCACCGGGTTGCTTGACTTGAGTCTACTCACGGTTGCAAAGCATTCGTGCCTAGACTCGGGGGCTATTCTCATTGGGAGCGCTGGAAGCGCACCCGATAAAAATATTTGACTCCTCTGTAACATCCTCCAAATTATCGGCTCCTCCAGGATATTATCCAAATCATCGGCTCCTCCAGGACATTATCCAAATTATCGGCTCCTCCAGGACATTATCCAAATCACCGGCTCCTCCAGGACATTATCCAAATAATCGGCTCCTCCAGGACATTATCCAAATCATCGGCTCCTCCAGGACATTATCCAAATCATCGGCTCATCCAGGACATTATCCAAATCATCGGCACCTTTGGGATATCATCTAAATTATCGACTCTTCCGGGATATCATTTGAATCATCAACTCCTCGAAATCATAGATATCATCAAAAGCATCCAAATGATCTCAGAATTCGAAGAAGCCTATGATACGTCTCCAACGTATCTATAATTTCTTATGTTACATGCTAGTTTTATGACAATACCTACATGTTTTGTTCACACTTTATGATGTTTTGATGCATTTTCCGGCACTAACCTATTAACAAGATGCCGAAGCGCCGCCTGTTTTCTTTTTTGGTTTCAGTTAGGGAAATATTCTCGGAATTGAACGAAACAAAAGCCCACGGTCTTATTTTCCGCGGAAGGTTCCAGAACACGAAGGAGAGACGGAGAGGGGCCAAGGGGGCCCCACCCCACAAGGCGGCGCGGCCAAGGGGAGGGCGCGCCCCCTGGGGTGGGCCCCTCGAGCGCCCTCCGACTCTGCCCTTTCGCCTATATAATCCCTCCGTCGCAAAACCCCTAGTACCGAGAGCCACGATACGGAAAAGTTCCAGAGACGCCGCCACCGCCAATCCCATCTCGGGGGATTCAGGAGCCTTCGGCACCCTGCCGGAGAGGGGAATCATCACCGGAGGGCTCTACATCACCATGCCCGCCTCCGGACTGATGCGTGAGTAGTTCATCCTTGGACTATGGGTCCATAGCAGAGCTAGATGGTTGTCTTCTCTCTTGTGCTATCATGTTTAGATCTTGTGAGCTGTCTATCATGATCAGGATCATCTATTTGTAATGCTACATGTTGTGTTTGGTGGGATCCGATGAATATGGAATACTATGTCAAGTTGATTATTGATCTATCATATATGTGTTGTTTATGTTCTTGCATGCTCTCCGTTGCTAGTAGAGGCTCTGGTCAAGTTGATACTTGTAACTCCAAGAGGGAGTATTTATGCTCGATAGTGGGTTCATGCCTCCATTGAATCTGGGACAGTGACAGAAAGTTCTAAGGTTGTGGATGTGCTGTTGCCACTAGGGATAAAACATCGATGTTTTGTCTAAGGATATTTGTGTTGATTACATTACGCACCATACTTAATGCAATTGTCTGTTGTTTGCAACTTAGTACTAGAGGGGTGCGGATGCTAACCTGAAGGTGGACTTTTTAGGCATAGATGCATGCTGGATGGCGGTCTATGTTCTTTGTCGTAATGCCCTGATTAAATCTCATAGTGATCATCATGATATGTATATGAATCTTTATTTGTCAATTGCCCACCTGTAATTTGTTCACCCAGCATGCTATTTATCTTATTGGAGAGACACCACTAGTGAACTGTGGACCCCGGTCCATTTTTTTACATCTGAAATAGAATCTACTGCAATCATTGTTCTCTGTTGTTTTCTACAAGAAAACATCATTCTCCACACCATACGTTTAATCCTTTGTTTTCAGCAAGCCGGTGAGATTGACAACCTCACTGTTAAGTTGGGGCAAAGTATTTTGATTGTGTTGTGCAGGTTCCACGTTGGCCCGGAATCACGGTGTTGCGCCGCACTACACTCCTCCACCAACAACCTTCACGTGGCCTTCATCTCCTACTGGTTCGATAAACCTTGGTTTCTTACGAGGGAAAACTTACTTGTTGTGCTCATCATACCTTCCTCTTGGGGTTCCCAACGGACGTGTGTTGTACCGTCACAAGGAAGCTTCTACACGCTAGCAGACTTTTTCCGCCGTTGCCGGGGAGATCAAGACACGTTGCAAGGGGAGTCTCTCACATCCAATCTCTTTACTTTGTTTATTGTCTTGCTTTACTTTACTTTATTTTCTGTCTTGTTTGCTTTATATCAAAAACACACAAAAAAATTAGTTACTTGTTTTTACTTTATTTTAATTCTGTTTGCTTTGTTTATTTTTACTTTTGCTAAAATGAGTAATCCTGAAGTTGATGTTCGTTCTTTTAAGCAACAAGGGGGAGAAAGTTTTAAAGATGCTTGTTACAGAATTAGTAATGCTCATCATAGGTGCATTAAGAAACACTCCACTATTATCCTCCTTAGGAACTTTTATGTTGGCATATCTAGCTGGAATAGGTATGTTCTTGATACTCTTTCGGGGGTAATTTCCTAGGTACTCATGCTTTAGAAGCTAGTTGCATCATTGAGAGTCTAGTTGGAATACCACCTGTTGATGAAGTTGAAGTTGAAATCTCTCTTGAGGATGTCATGAAAAAGTTGGAAGCCATAGAGAAAAATCTTCCAAGTGTTGAGACTAAATTGGGAATATTACTTGATAACACTGATAAACTTGATAAATCCCTGGGAGGAATTAATGAAAGAATTGATATCTTAGAAACTTGTGCTATCCATGATAACCAAGCCAATAGGATTAGTGAACTTTAAGAAGCTATGGGAACCTTGGGTTCAACTTTTTCTTCTCTTAAGTTTAAGGAGAAAGCTTATGTGGGTAAAGAGCAAAAATTCATGTATGTCTCTAAGGTGCCTAAACCAAAGAGTTATTATAAGCCTAAAATTGATAAAACCCCTAGCACCACCATGGGAAATTTAGATAATGGAGCATCTAAGGTACCCTCTGCAACAAATTGTGTTTGTAGAACAAATTATGATGTTGATTCTTCTTCTCTGGATGTTACTTTATTTGCACTTTCTGCGCCTAGCTGAAAGGCGTTAAAGAAAAGCACTTCTTGGGAGATAACCCATGTTATTTTTACTACTGTTTTGTTGAGTCTTGGAAGTTGTTACTACTGTAGCAACCTCTCCTTATCATGTTATTGTGCCAAGTAAAGTCTCTAATAGAAGGTTGATACTAGATTTGGATTTCTGCGCAGAAACAGATTTGCTGTCTGTCACGAATTCGCGTTTTTCTCTCTGTAGAAGAATCAAAAAAATCAGCGAAAAATCATGCATGATTCTCAGATATGTACGCAAATTTCATTAGTTTTGAGTTTTTCCATCTGAACAAGTTAAGTGCCTCAGAAAAATTCGTCTTTACGGACTGTTCTGTTTTGACAGATTCTGCCTTTTTATTTCGCATTGTCTCTTTTACTGTGTTGAGTGGATTTCTTTGTTCCATTAACTTTCAGTAGCCTTGGGTAATGTCCAGAAGTGTTAAGAAAGATTGTGTCCTCTCTGAACATGTGAATTTTGATTATGCACTAACCCTCTAATGAGTTTGCTTTAAGTTTGGTGTGGAGGAAGTTTTCAAGGGTCAAGAGAAGAGGATGATATAATATTATCAAGAAGAGTGAAAAGTCTAAGCTTGGGGATGCCCCCGTGGTTCATCCCTGCATATTTCAAGAAGACTCAAGCATCTAAGCTTGGGGATGCCCAAGGCATCCCCTTCTTCATCGACAACTTATCAGGTCACTTCTAGTGAAACTATATTTTTATTCCGCCACATCCTATATTCTTTACTTGGAGCGTCTTTTTGTTTTCGTTTTTGTTTTGGTTTGAATAAATTTGGATCCCAGTAATCCTTTTATTGGAGATAGACACGCTCCGCTTTTTCATTTGAACACTTGTGTTCTTAGTTTTGCTTTAATGTTCATGGCGAAGGCTGAAAACTGCTTCGTTGATTGCTATTTGGTTGGAATCAGAAAATGCTTCATATGGTCTTGAATAATTTGATACTTGGCAATTGTTTTGAGCTCTCATAGATCATGTTTAAGCTCTTGCAACATGTAGTTTAAATCTATTAGTGGAGAACTACCGTAGAGCTTGTTGAAATTTGGTTTGCATGATTGATCTCTCTAAGGTCTAGATATTTCTGGTAAAAGTGTTTGAACAACAAGGAAGACAGTGTAGAGTCTTATAATGCTTACAATATGTTCTTGTGTAAGTTTTTGTTGTACCTGTTCATACTTGTGTTTGCTTCAAACAACCTTGAGCCAAAACCCATGCCATTTGTGTCCACCATAACTACCTATATGTGGTATTTTTCTGCCATTCCAAAGTAAATTGCTTGCGTGCTACCTTTAAAATTTCATTCATTTGTCTTTACAATACATAGCTCATGGGAAAATAGCTTAAAAACTATTGTGGTGATGAATATGTTGTTATGTATCTTAGTTCTTATAAGTTGCTTGTTGAGCGGTAACCATGTTTCTGGGACGCCATCAACTTTGTACACCTTTGTTGAATATCATGTGAGTTGCTATGCATGTTCGTTTGTCTGAAGTAAGGGTGATTTATCATGATTAAATGGTTTGAGTATGCATATTGTTAGAGAAGAACATTGGGCCGCCAACCAAAGCTATGTATCATGGTGGAAGTTTTCAGTTTGGACATTAATCCTCGAATCTCTTATGAGAATATTATCTGTTGAATTCTTAAGCATTAAAGAGGAGTCCATTATCTGTTTTCTATGTTGTCCCGGTATGGATGTCCACAAGTTGAGATTTATCAAAACGAGAAATCAAATGCGATCTATCTCCTTGGACCTTTGTACAGTGGCATAGAGGTACCCCTTTGTGACACTTGGTTGAAACATATGTAATGCAATGATAATCCATGGAAATCCGAGCTAATTAGGACAAGGTGCGAACACTATTGGTATTCGATGCATGAGGCTTGCAACTTGTAGGAAGTTTTATGCATAACACATATGAATTATTACTACCGTTGACAAAATTGTTTCTATGTTTTCAAAATAAAAAGCTCTAGCACATGAGTAATCCATGCTTCCCTCTGCGAAGGGCCTTTCTTTTACTTTATGTTGAGTCAGTTTACCTACTTCTTTCTATCCTAGAAGCAAACACTTGTGTCAACTGTGTGCATGATTCTTACATGTTTACTTATTGCACTTGTTATATTACTTTATGTTGACAATTATCCATGAGATATACATGTTACAAGTTGAAAGCAATTGCTGAAACTTAATCATCCTATGTGTTGCTTCGAAACATCTTACTTTGAATCTATTGCTTTATGAGTTAGCTCTTATGCAAGTCTTTTTAATACTTGTCTTGAAAGTACTATTCATGAAAAGTTTTTGCTATATGATTCAGTTGTTTAGTCATTGTCTTTTTGTTAGCAATCTATTGCTTCGAATCACTTCATTCATCTCATATGCTTTACAATAATGTTGATCAAGATTATGATGGTAGCATGTCACTTCAGAAATTATTGTTTTTATCGTTTACCTACTCGAGGGCGAGTAGGAACTAAGCTTGGGATACGTCTCCAACATATCTATAATTTCTTATGTTCCATGCTAGTTTTATGACAATACCTACATGTTTTGTTCACACTTTATGATGTTTTGATGCATTTTCCGGCACTAACCTATAACAAGATGCCGAAGCGCCAGTTCCTGTTTTCTGCTATTTTTGGTTTCAGAAATCCTACACTGGAAATATTCTCGGAATTGGACGAAACAAAAGCCCACGGTCTTATTTTCCGCGGAAGGTTCCAAAGCACCGAAGGAGACGGAGAGGGGCCAGATACGTCTCCGACGTATCGATAATTTCTTATGTTCCATGCCACATTATTGATGATATCTACATGTTTTATACACATTATATGTCGTATTTATGCATTTTCCGCACTAACCTATTAACAAGATGCCGAAGAGCCGAGTTTTCTGCTGGTTTCGTAAATCCTACAAAGGAAATATTCTCGGAATTGGACGAAATCAACGCCCAGGGTCCTATTTTTGCACGGCTTCCTAAGACCGAGGGGAAAGGAAGTGGGGCCACGAGGCGCCGCCACACCAGGGCGGCGCGGCCCGGTCCTGGCCGCGCAGCCCTAGCGTGTGGGGCCTCGTGTGGCCCCCGTTGCCCTTCCGCCTACTTAAAGCCTCCGTCGAAACCCCCATCGAGAGACACGATACGGAAAACCTTGACGCCGCCGCCGCCAATCCCATCTCGGGGGATTACGGAGATCGCCTCCGGCACCCGGAGAGGGGAATCATCTCCTGAGGACTCTTCACCGCCATGGTCGCCTCCGGAGTGATGAGTGAGTAGTTCACCCCGGACTATGGGTCCATAGCAGTAGCTAGATGGTCGTCTTCTCCTTATGTGCTTCATTGTTGGATCTTGTGAGCTGCCTAACATGATCAAGATCATCTATCTGTAATGCTATATGTTGTGTTTGTCGGGATCCGATGGATAGAGAATATTATGTTATGTTAATTATCAATCTATTACCTATGTGTTGTTTATGATCTTGCATGCTCTCCGTTATTAGTAGAGGCTCTGGCCAAGTTTTTGCTCTTAACTCCAAGAGGGAGTATTTATGCTCGATAGTGGGTTCATGCCTCCATTAAATCTGGGACAGTGACAGAAAGTTCTAAGGTTGTGGATGTGCTGTTGCCACTAGGGATAAAACATTGATGCTATGTCCAAGGATGTAGTTGTTGATTACATTACGCACCATACTTAATGCAATTGTCTGTTTGCAACTTAATACCGGAAGGGTTCGGATGATAACCTGAAGGTGGACTTTTTAGGCATAGATGCATGTTGGATAGCGGTCTATGTACTTTGTCGTAATGCCCAATTAAATCTCACTATATTTATCATATCATGTATGTGCATTGTCATGCCCTCTCTATTTGTCAATTGCCCGACTGTAATTTGTTCACCCAACATGCTATTTATCTTATGGGAGAGACACCTCTAGTGAACTGTGGACCCCGGTCCTATTCTTTACATCGCATACAATCTACTGCAATTGTTCTTTACTGTTTTTCGCAAACAATCATCTTCCACACAATACGGTTAATCCTTTGTTACAGCAAGCCGGAGATTGACAACCTCACTGTTTCGTTGGGGCAAAGTACTTTGGTTGTGTTGTGCAGGTTCCACGTTGGCGCCGGAATCCCTGGTGTTGCGCCGCACTATACTTCGCCATCAACCTTCGACGTGCTTCTTGACTCCTACTGGTTCGATAAACCTTGGTTTCTTCGAGGGAAACTTGCTGCCGTACGCATCACACCTTCCACTTGGGGTTCCCAACGAGCGTGTGCTTTACGTCATCAAAAATTCGGCGCCGTTGTTGGGAGATCAAGACACGCTGCAAGGGGAGTCTCCACAATCCAATCTTTTTTACTTTGTTTTTGTCTTGCTTTATTTACTATTTGTTTGCTGCATTATATCAAAACACAAAAAAATTAGTTGCTAGCTTTACTTAATTTATTGTCTTGTTCTCTATATCAAAAACACAAAAAAATTAGTTACTTGCATTTACTTTGTTTACCTTTTGTTTATTTCATCATGTTTCCTCCTAAGTACACTCTAAAAGACATACCGGTAGGACGTGGGTCTATCATTGGAAGAGATAATATAGAAGCATTTTTCACTCATGTTAGTAAAGTTGAAGATTTTGAAGATAGACACTTGCTAGAACTTGCTCCTACTTATGAAATTGCTGCTGCTTCTTTAGTTCACATGTTGGAAACTAAATTCATTAATCTTAATCCTATAATCCAACACATGTTTCTCACACTCGGTGATATGGAAGAAGGGGAAAAGAAAGGTTTTGTTTTAGAAACCCTTCTTAAAGAATTTGGTGGTGTAGCAAGAGAGGCTAGAAAAGTCTTTATCAAATATAAGATGCTTGGTTCTTGCACCAACTTTGCTAGTACCCTTGAAAAGATGGACATTGATAGAATAAAGTACACTAATAATATTAATGATGTAGGGGATATTAAGACATCAATACCTTGCAAGCTCGCAGGAATGTTCGAGGCACTAGAAAAGAATTATGATTGGATTGTTCCTGAAAATTTGTTTAATGAGAATAGCAAGCCTAAGAGTAATGAAAAGGGAGCCTCTGAAACTTACATAGATAAGATAACATGCATTGTTGAGGCAACTCCCAACACCCAAGGTAATGTTGATGCTTCATATCTCGATAACACTTGATATACACTTTCTACGCCTAGCTGAAAGGCGTTAAAGAAAAGCGCTTATGGGAGACGACCCATGTTTTTACTACAGTACTTTGTTTTATATTTGAGTCTTGGAAGTTGTTTACTACTGTAGCAACCTCTCCTTATCATGGTTTTGTGCCAAGTAAAGTCTCTATGGTAAAGTTGATGCTAGATTTGGATTGCTGCGCAGAAACAGCATTGCTGTCTGTCACGAATTCAGAAGTCTCTGTAAAAAATCAAAAAATCTGCAAATTTACATGCCTGATCCTCGATATGTACGCAACTTTCATTAGTTTTGAGTTTTTCCGTTTGAGCAAGTCTAGTGCCCCTTCCAGGTTCGTCTTTACGGACTGTTCTGTTTTTGACAGATTCTGCCTTTTATTTCGCATTGCCTCTTTTGCTATGTTGGATGAATTTCTTTGATCCATTAATGTCCAGTAGCTTTGTGCAATGTCCAGAAGTATTAATAATGATTGTGTCACCTCTGAACGTGTGAATTTTTGATTGTGCACTAACCCTCTAATGAGTTTGCTTGAAGTTTGGTGTGAAGGAAGTTTTCAAGGGTCAAGAGAGGAGTATGATATACTATGATCAAGAGGAGTGAAAGCTCTAAGCTTGGGGATGCCCCTGGTTCACCCTGCATATTTTAAGAAGACTCAAGCGTCTAAGCTTGGGGATGCCCAAGGCATCCCCTTCTTCATCGACAACATCATCAGGTTCCTCCCCTGAAACTATATTTTTATTCAGTCACATCTTATGTGCTTTGCTTGGAGCGTCTGTTTGTTTTTGTTTTTGTTTTTGTTTGAATAAAGTGGATCCTAGCATTCATTGTTTGGGAGAGAGACACGCTCCGCTGTTGCATATGGACAAATATGTCCTTAGGCTTTACTCATAGTATTCATGGCGAAGGTTGAATCTTCTTCGTTAAATTGTTATATGGTTGGAATCGGGAAATGCTACATGTAGTAATTCTAAAATGTCTTGAATAATTTGATACTTGGCAATTGTTGTGCTCTTGTTTAAGCTCTTGCATCATATACTTTGCACCCATTAATGAAGAAATACATAGAGCTTGCTAAAATTTGGTTTGCATATTTGGTCTCTCTAAAGTCTAGATAATTTCTAGTATTGAGTTTTGAACAATAAGGAAGACGGTGTAGAGTCTTATAATGTTTACAATATGTCTTTTATGTGATTTTTGCTGCACCGGTTCATCCTTGTGTTTGTTTCAAATAAACCTTGCTAGCCTAAACCTTGTATCGAGAGGGAATACTTCTCATGCATCCAAAATCCTTGAGCCAACCACTATGCCATTTGTGTCCACCATACCTACCTACTACATGGTATTTCTCCGCCATTCCAAAGTAAATTGCTTGAGTGCTACCTTTAAATTTCCATCATTCGCCTTGCAATATATAGCTCATGGGACAAAATAGTCTTAAAAACTATTGTGGTATTGAATATGTACTTATGCACTTTATCTCTTATTAAGTTGCTTGTTGTGCGATAACCATGTTCCTGGGGACGCCATCAACTACTCTTTGTTGAATATCATGTGAGTTGCTATGCATGTCCTTGTCGATGTAAGGGGACTACCAATGGTTAGAGCATGCATATTGTTAGAGAAGAACATTGGGCCGCTAACTAAAGCCATGAATCATGGTGGAAGTTTCAGTTTTGGACATATATCCTCAATCTCATATGAGAACACTAATTGTTGCTACATGCTTATGCATTAAAGAGGAGTCCATTATCTGTTGTTCATGTTGTCCCGGTATGGATGTCTAAGTTGAGAATAATCAAAAGCGAGAAATCCAAAATGCGAGCTTTCTCCTTAGACCTTTGTACAGGCGGCATGGAGGTACCCCTTTGTGACACTTGGTTAAAACATGTGTATTGCGATGATCCCGGTAGTCCAAGCTAATTAGGACAAGGTGCGGGCACTATTAGTATACTATGCATGAGGCTTGCAACTTGTAAGATATAATTTACATGATACATATGCTTTATTACTACCGTTGACAAAATTGTTTCATGTTTTCAAAATAAAAGCTCTAGCACAAATATAGCAATCGATGCTTTCCTCTTTGAAGGACCTTTCTTTTACTTTTATGTTGAGTCAGTTCACCTATCTCTCTCCACCTCAAGAAGCAAACACTTGTGTGAACTGTGCATTGATTCCTACATACTTGCATATTGCACTTGTTATATTACTTTACATTGACACTATCCATGAGATATACATGTTATAAGTTGAAAGCAACCGCTGAAACTTAATCTTCCTTTGTGTTGCTTCAATACCTTTACTTTGATTTATTGCTTTATGAGTTAACTCTTATGCAAGACTTATTGATGCTTGTGTTGAAGTACTATTCATGAAAAGTCTTTGCTTTATGATTCATTTGTTTACTCATGTCATTACCATTGTTTTTATCGCTGCATTCATTACATATGCTTACAATAGTATGATCAAGGTTATGATGGCATGTCACTCCATAAATTATCTTTGTTATCGTTTACCTGCTCGGGACGAGCAGAACTAAGCTTGAGATGCTGATACGTCTCCGACGTATCGATAATTTCTTATGTTCCATGCCACATTATTGATGATATCTACATGTTTTATACACATTATATGTCATATTTATGCATTTTCCCACTAACCTATTAACAAGATGCCGAAGAGCCAGTTGTTTTGCTGTTTTTGGTTTCAGAAATCCTACAAAGGAAATATTCTCGGAATTGGACGAAATCAACGCCCGTGGTCCTATTTTTGCACGAAGCTTCCGGAGACCGAGGGGGAAAGGTAGTGGGGCCACGAGGCGCCGCCACACTAGGCGGCGCGGCCCAGGCCGGCGCGGCCCTAGCGTGTGGGGCCCTCGTGTGGCCCCCGCGTTGCCCTTCCGCCTACTTAAAGCCTCCGTCGCGAAACCCCCAACCGAGAGACACGATACGGAAAACCTTGAGACACCGCCGCCGCCAATCCCATCTCGGGGATTCGGAGATCGCCTCCGGCACCTGGGAGAGGGGAATCATCTCCGGAGGACTCTTCACCGCCATGGTCGCCTCCGGAGTGATGAGTGAGTAGTTCACCCCTGACTATGGGTCCATAGCAGTAGCTAGATGGTCGTCTTCTCCTTATGTGCTTCATTGTTGGATCTTGTGAGTTGCCTAACATGATCAAGATCATCTATCTGTAATGCTATATGTTGTGTTTGTCGGGATCCGATGGATAGAGAATACTATGTTATGTTAATTATCAATCTATTACCTATGTGTTGTTTATGATCTTGCATGCTCTCCGTTATTAGTAGAGGCTCTGGCCAAGTTTTTGCTCTTAACTCCAAGAGGGAGTATTTATGCTCGATAGTGGGTTCATGCCTCCATTAAATCTGGGACAGTGACAAAAGTTCTAAGGTTGTGGATGTGTTGTTGCCACTAGGGATAAAACATTGATGCTATGTCCAAGGATGTAGTTGTTGATTACATTACGCACCATACTTAATGCAATTGTCTGTTGTTTGCAACTTAATACCGGAAGGGGTTCGGATGATAACCTGAAGGTGGACTTTTTAGGCATAGATGCATGCGGATAGCGGTCTATGTACTTTGTCGTAATGCCCAATTAAATCTCACTATATTTATCATATCATGTATGTGCATTGTCATGCCCTCTCTATTTGTCAATTGCCCGACTGTAATTTGTTCACCCAACATGCTATTTATCTTATGGGAGAGACACCTCTAGTAACTGTGGACCCCGGTCCTATTCTTTACATCGCATACAATCTACTGCAATTGTTCTTTACTGTTTTCGCAAACAATCATCTTCCACACAATACGGTTAATCCTTTGTTGCAGCAAGCCGGTGAGATTGACAACCTCACTGTTTCGTTGGGGCAAAGTACTTTGGTTGTGTTGTGCAGGTTCCACGTTGGCGCCGAATCCCTGGTGTTGCGCCGCATACTTCGCCGCCATCAACCTTCGACGTGCTTCTTGACTCCTACTGGTTCGATAAACCTTGGTTTCTTACTCAGGGAAACTTGCTGCTGTACGCATCACACCTTCCACTTGGGGTTCCCAACGAGCGTGTGCTTTACCCGTCATCAGGGGCCCCACCCCACAAGGCGGCGCGGCCAAGGGGGAGGGCTCGCCCCCCTATGGGGTGGGCCCCTCGAGCGCCCTCCGACTCTGCCCTTTCGCCTATATAATCCCTCCGTCGCGAAAACCCTAGTACCGAGAGCCACGATACGAGAAAAGTTACTGAGACGCCGCCACCACCATTTCCATCTCGGGGATTCAGAGATTGCCTCCGCACCGCCGGAGAGGGGAATCATCACCGGAGGGCTCTACATCACCATGCCCGCCTCCGGACTGATGCGTGAGTAGTTCATCCTTGGACTATGGGTCCATAGCAGTAGCTAGATGGTTGTCTTCTCCTCTTGTGCTATCATGTTTAGATCTTGTGAGCTGCCTATCATGATCAGGATCATCTATTTGTAATGCTACATGTTGTGTTTGGTGGGATCCGATGAATATGGAATACTATGTCAAGTTGATTATTGATCTATCATATATGTGTTGTTTATGTTCTTGCATGCTCTCCGTTGCTAGTAGAGGCTCTGGCCATGTTGATACTTGTAACTCCAAGAGGGAGTATTTATGCTCGATAGTGGGTTCATGCCTCCATTGAATCTGGGACAGTGACAGAAAGTTCTAAGGTTGTGGATGTGTTGTTGCCACTAGGGATAAAACATCGATGCTTTGTCTAAGGATATTTGTGTTGATTACATTACGCACCATACTTAATGCAATTGTCTGTTGTTTGCAACTTAATACTAGAGGGGGTGCGGATGCTAACCTGAAGGTGGACTTTTTAGGCATAGATGCATGCTGGATGGCGGTCTATGTTCTTTGTCGTAATGCCCTGATTAAATCTCATAGTGATCATCATGATATGTATATGAATCTTTATTTGTCAATTGCCCACCTGTAATTTGTTCACCCAGCATGCTATTTATCTTATTGGAGAGACACCACTAGTGAACTGTGGACCCCGGTCCATTCTTTTACATCTGAAATACAATCTACTGCAATCATTGTTCTATGTTGTTTTCTACAAGCAAACATCATTCTCCACACCATACGTTTAATCCTTTGTTTTCAGCAAGCCGGTGAGATTGACAACCTCACTGTTAAGTTGGGGCAAAGTATTTTGATTGTGTTGTGCAGGTTCCACGTTGGCGCTGGAATCACTGGTGTTGCGCCGCACTACACTCCTCCACCAACAACCTTCACGTGGCCTTCATCTGAAGGAAAACTTACTGCTGTGCTCATCATACCTTCCTCTTGGGGTTCCCAACGGACGTGTGTTGTACCATCACAAGGAAGCTTCTACACGCTAGCAGCCTACGGTATTCGACTCAGCATTTTTACATCTTATACATGACTGTTTCATATTCATCTATAGGCTCAGGGGCTATTTCCATCGGGAGCGCTGGCCGCACACCCGATAGAAAGACAGAAGCTTCGTCGACAAAGAAGAATAAACCCGAAAACGTCGGCATCAACATAAAGATCTTCGAGTAGTACAACTTGAGTCTATGCGCGGCTGCAAGCACCCACCCATAGACTCGGGGGCTACTCCCATCGGGAGCGCTTCGCGCACCCGACATAAAGCAACTTCGACTCTACATCAAGCACAAGATTCAAGACTCAGTAGAAGATCAAGACATTCGGACGATGGCAACTTTAGTCCCTGCCCGAAGCTTCACTTCGGCCAGACACTCGGGGGCTACTGATGTGGGCATAACCCTTCGGGTACTCAACATTGCCATACCCGGTGCAGACTATGAAGCTAGACCAGCACAAGGACTCAAGAAGCTGGACCCACAAGGAAAATCAACTTGAATTACAAGAAAGAAGACTCCAATACGAATCCTACTAGGACTCTTGTAAACCCTAGCTTGGCTTGTATATAAAGCCGGGCAGGGGCACCCCTTAGGGGACATATTCAGAAACATAAAACATAGAGGCGACACGCCTAGACATCACGACCCGCAGATTAGAACTAGACTAGACACAACAACTCCGTCTATGGCGGCCCCCTGTACACATATATTCATATAGTGGATTGCTAGCAGGACGTAGCGATCCTCCACCGCGGGGACGTGAACCTGAGTACGTCGTGTACCGTCTCGCTCCCGGAACTTCCGTCGTCGCCTTTCTCTAAAACCCAAGCCCCTCATGGTGGGCATTGCCGAGGAACCGCCTCGTCCAGGTAAGTCCTACTAGCCTTCTTATTTTTTGGTTCAGCCATGCTTCTACAAGTGACATATATAATCCAAGTAAGGAGAAATAGCAAGTTGTAGATAGTTAAAACATATATATATTCAGCCAAAGGTTCCATGTAGGAAATATCACACAAATGGCAAAAGCATCATCATCTAGGTAGCAAAAAAAGGCACCATAAGCTAGATCGTCATGTAGCTACTCGAACACTACTCCATTGCTACTTCGTCATGTGTCACAAGGTACTCAGCAAACATCTCATCAGCTAAATCCTGCCTAAACGTGGTCCATGCATCGCTTAGCTGGACAATTCTAATTAGTGCGACATCATCTGCAGGTTCAGGGACCGTAGCTGCTAGTTCAGCGTCAATCTCCTGCAGCAATAGATCGTCCCTCATATGTTGTCTATCCCTTGCATAGTTGTGTAACACACAACAAGCATTAATAATTCGAATATGCAAATAGTTATGTCATAGTTAGCAATTGTTCTTCAACAACCCAAATCATCTACAAACCATACCGACATGTATTACCTGGTCTTCTATGGAAAAGAAAGAACAAGAACGTAGGATGGCCCATTTTTTCTTCAATAGCCCAAAACATCTCTCCACTACATTTCTAGCACGAGAATGCCTCAAGTTGTACAACTCCTTTTCAGTTTGGGGCCCTAGTATACTAGCAGCCCACTCTTTCAAGTGGTACCTAGTGGACCGAAATGGAGATAGGAATCCAGGTCCATTTGTATAACCCGCATCAACTAGGTAGTACTTCCCTATATGCATCAAATAAGTAAGTTAGTTATGAATTAAACATGAGAAAAAGAAAGCCAAGAGCAAAGAGAGGTACCCTCTGGTACAACAAATGCATCTTGGCGGTCAATTCTCATGGCATCTTTTGTAACATCCCAAGAATTTCAAAACAAAACAAATGAATTTCCCTAGTTCCAAATTTTGGAACCCACAAAAAAACTTTTATTAAAATAAGATTGATACATATAGATCTTGTTTAACTCTTGTGCTTTGCCATGATGAGTGTTATTATGCTTATGTGCTAAACCCTAAAACCCTAAAGATGATCAAGTGAAGATCACCAACCCAATAAAATAAAAGAGAAAGAAATCAAATAAGAAAGAGGTATAGGTGCTTATGGCTATTTTTATAAACCTTTACCCTAGACCTTTCTACCTTGTTTAGAGATTTGGAAAACCATCCTACACCTTATCTAACACTTATCAAACCAAATCCAAGTGGTTTCTAAAGAAATTAAAAAGAGACTAAAAATGCCATAGAGGCATATGAGAGCAAAAGTGCAAATTTGTGAATTTGAGAATATTGACCCTAGGACTTGTTGTGAATGGTTGGATCACTTCCATATACCATTTCAACCCTCAACAACACCAATTGGGTCAAGCCAAGTCAAATTTAAAATCAAATGCAACATATGCATAGAGGCATATGTGGCACATAGCCATTTCACCAATTTTTGCCTTATGACTTTAAATCTTGACCAAATGATGTGAAACCATCTCTCAACCTAATATAACACTAAATTGACCCTAACCCATGTCCAAGTAAAGCAAGATCAACAATTTACAAGTTTAATGAAATTTTGACACATCATCTCTTATGTGTTATGGCCATTTTTGCAAATCTTCGAACAAGACCTTTTGAAATGGATTCAATGGTTTGAAAATGTTTCTAAACTAATAAGAACCACATTAGAGTCAACAAAAGTCAACTCAATTGGAGGGAAATCAATTAGGGAGAAAATCCCCATTTCCCTCACATACACTAAGGGCAATTTTGCAAATCTTCATATGAGGCCACCATTGCTTGCCCTATGGATTCTAAAACTCTTATATAACAAAAACAAACACAAATGCATAAAAGAAACCAGATTCAAATCAAGGAAATTTTCAAATTTGACACACATATGATAATGGTCATATGCCCCTTTTATAAAATCTTCACTACTTTACCCCCCTGCATTTGAATCTTCCTCAACCAAACTTAGTCAACTATGACCATGTCATCCAAGACCAAGTCAAGGTCAACAACTTCCATGTTGACCATCTCTGCTGAAGTTGACTAGGTTGACCAGAATAGAATGGACAAGTGAGGACTTTGAAATAAAGAGAAGATGACACACTTTTTGAAATCTCACAAAACTTCACCAAAATGGACACCACCACCACCATTCTTTCTCTTTAATTATATAAGTGAGCTCCACCAAAAAGAATTACAAAATTCGACAAAAATGTTCTTGCGGCCATTTTGTCGAGCACCTTGCAGGCATGATTCTGGAATTGCAATACTTGCTATTACACACTGGATCTTCGACTAAACCCTGCATGATCAGAGCTGATCATCACTCCCCCTTGTCCCCTGCATCTTTCCCAGTACTTGCCTTGGATGATTAAAGCCTGTGGAGAGCAAAAACCGACCATGCCGTGCACCATGCTCACCCACATACACTCATCCTCCCTACCCCTTCCCTATCCCTCTCACCATGTCAAATAGGTAGCCTACCCTTCCATGAGCACGCCAGTACCCTTCCTAGCTCCCAGCTTGCACGACATTGGCCGCACAACGCACGCCCAGACGCGCCAGAAAGCGTGCCAGGCACGCGGTGAGCGTGCACCAGCGCCACCCTGGACACGCCAGAGCACATCGTCGACCCGTCGCTCTAGTCCTCCTCTCCCTCTCCCACTTGGCACGCATGATCATCACGACCACAGCTACCCTCTGGACACGCTCGCTAGCTCGCCCAAGCCTTGTCGCCGTCGCCATGATCGGAAACCTGCCGCCCGGTACCGTCCTTGTCGCAGAAGCTCCCGAGCCATTCCATCACGCCCTGGACGCGCCAGCTACACCCAGAGCCTCGCCTAGACGTCGCCTACAAGATGCGCACCTCGCCTTGCCCTTTCGCAGCCCGTAGCGCCATCATCGTCGTCGACCCCTTCGCCGCAGCCACGGCCCTCGCACCAGCCTATAAATAGGAGAGATCGGAGCCACGATTCTTCACACCATCTGCTCCTCTCTCATCCTTGCCCCTTCTCCTCCCACCAATTTTACATTACCTCGCCGGAGAAGCTCCAATCGCCAGCTCGTTCCCGCCGGAGCCCCGCAGATCATCTGCTTCGCCTGGAGCCACCCCGAGCCTCGCCGCGGTACCAGGGGCCTCTACACCCTCGACAACGTCGCCTCGCCCCTCTCCCTCGACCGCCGGCAGCCCAGGACGCTCCCCGACCCCCTACCTCTGCCGCCCGCACGCCCTCCTCTCGCCGGAGAAGAAGACAAGCCACGACCGTGCGATCCTCTCCTGATCCGACGGTCATCATCGCCAGGTACCGATTCGGTGAATTAAGCCACTGACGCGTGGGACCCCATGTCAGGCGGCCCGCGGCGTGGTCAGCGCTAGTTGGGCCGGCCCAGTCTGTTTAGTCTGTTTAGCCCGTTTCGTTTTCCCGCGTGGCCCAGAAATTCAAATTCAATTTAATTCTTTTAGTTCAAATTCAACACTGCTGCTCACTTCCAATTTGAATAATTTAAAATCCACTGCACCATTTTGGACCAATTTTATATAATTGGAAAGCTCATGAAATTATCTAAATAATGCCACTGGCCTCATGTCCAAATTCGTAATTAAATTCAAATGCTAAAAATAACAAAACAGATCCTTTTCAGTATTCAAATAAATCTAGAAAATCAACCAATTTGAATTTTAAAGTGAATCCAATTGCAACAATTCACATTTAACAAACCCTAATTTACTATGTAAAAATATGATATATGTTCTGTACATGATCATGGGCTAGAATCAAAATATTGGCTATGTAGTCAATACTAGCCCATTTAAAATATATCCAAATTTTAGAATTTAAACCAATGAGGTGTAGCACCTCATTTAAATCATTCTCACAAGTATTATGAAGTAATGTGTTGACCCTTAAATGCTTAGGCTCATACTTGCTCACTTGTAGAATTTAAATCCACATAGTATTTAAATTGCACTAGTTATTTAAATCACATGAGATGATGAATATCATTTAAACCACTTTTCTCAAATACTAAGTGTGAAGTGTTGACCTTGGTCAACATGGGATCATCCCTGGTTATGTGAGAATATTGCATCACCTCAATAATAGTTTTTACTAAATTAGTTACACCTATGTGTTAAATCATATGAGAGGTATTCCTCTCATTTAAATCTTGTTCTCAAGTAATTCAACATGAGGTAGTGACCATGGTCTAATAATCTCATATTGAATTATTTGGTGGCATTAAATCACTACCATGTTAGTATTAAATTGCATGAGGTATGGAACCCCATTTAAATCATTTTTCTCAAATGATAAGTATGAAGAGGATTGACTTTGGTCAACATAGGTCATATATTATTCATAAGAGAAATTAAATCTTAAGAAGAATTCAATGAGAGGAAGTTATTTCTCCAAACCAAAGAGAAACCCTAAGTTCAATTTTCAATGAGAGGAAATTATTTTCCTAATATTAAATAAGGAAACCCTAGACTAATTGTTGGAAAAATGTTAAGTATTGATGCTAGATCAATTATGTGAGCCATTAAGGCTAATTAAGGATACTTAAGTGTTGTTTGGTGATTGTATCCTCGTATTCGTTTATAGACGCTAGTACCGGAGACTATCAAGAGGAAGAGGTCTTCTACCAAGAGGAAGAGCAAGAAAACTTTGATCACATCACCAATCAAGGCAAGCTAACACTCTTGCAAGGTTCCCTTGTGCAAAGCTCTACAAGAGCAAGGCACCATTACATTTTACTTTATGAACCTATCCCAAGTTTTTACTTTACCAGCTTTACTTGATTTTATTTATCAAAGTTACTTTTTGATGTATGATTCACTTGGTTGAATTATAGAGTAGTACAAGAGAATCACACTTAGCCTAGCAAGCTCCAAGATACTTAACACCCCTCATAACTAGTTGCTAGTGCTCAATATTAAAAGTGGCTACTCTAGTTGGGAACTTGTGATTTGAAATGACTTTGAAAACCTTGGAATGATGAGTCATTCTATTGAAAGATTTTGAAGGTGAATATGACCGGTGAATGACTTGGTGAATTTTACTAAAACACTGATGGTTGGGTTCGGATGCGATACCATTCCAATTTTACAAGTACCCCCACAATACCTGAATCTGGGTAAGGCTTAGCTGGAAACTTATGTATTTTAGTATGGGTTCCCTCTGAACAAGCGTCATAGGGGTTATGCCGAGGGCTGCCTCCGTACTGGTGAAGTGATGTGAAATGACGTGAAATGAGGTGAATGTCCGGCCCAAGCCCTGTGCAGTTCCCGGGTTGACTGCGGTTTTCACCGGGAGGCCAAACTCATGGGGAGAGGTGCTCATACTAGAGTATGTAAATGAAAGGTTAGGATTGGTAGTTCGCGTACTGCGTACGATAAATCAGGCCAGCCCCTGACGAACTATTGCAATTGTTGTGGCACAAGTGTACACCCTCTGCAGAGTTAAACCTATTCGAATAGCCGCGTCCGCGGTTATGGACAGTTGGAAAGGCCATACTGTTCCGTCATCAGAAATTTTCTAAAAATATGAATGGTGAATTGTGACTTGAATTGAAAGGTGACTTTGACTTTGAATCACAACTGAGTTGTGGGAATGGCACTAATGTTCCCACTTGAGTTAGTTGAGCAAATGAAGGTTTTTGATTATTAAAGTGTTTATGAAATAAAACTGGCTTTATGCAAATGAAACTAGAGCTTAGAACCCCTTTACTATAGTTGATAGTGTTTACCTTAGTATTAGTTTGCGAGTACTTTAAAGTACTCATGGCTGTGTCCCTGGCTATTCAAATGGCCGACTATGAAGAGGAGTACCGAACCCTAAGAAGGACAGCAGGACGTCTACGACAACTAGGATCACTCCTGACGTCAACAGTTGCCTGTGGAATAGATGGACTACTACTACGCTACTTTCGCTTCCGCTATGTGTTATGTAATAAATAAATAGAACTTCTATTATTGTAATGAGACTGGATCATGTGATCCTTTATTTGTAAGACGACTATGGTATGTAATGAATGATGTGTTGTGATATCAATCTATTATGTCTCGCAAAAACAATATTCCTGGGATTGCGAGGAATGGCATAATAGGCATCTGGACTTAAAAATCCGGGTGTTGACAAGTTGGTATCAGAGCCATTGTTTGACCTTAGGAGACCCTAGTTAGAATGGACGTCTGAATAACTTAGTTTCAAAACCAATGAAGTGAATATTTATGAAAACTTATTCTCACCCTTATCCTTGAGATCTTTTCAAAGAAAGAAATCCATACTCTACTTTTCCTTGTAATGTTACATAAAATTTTGCACACTTGATCACTTCTCTAACCTACTCATCCTAATTGCTCACAGATGGAATACCAATGGGAGTGCTATCAGCTTGGCCACGGAGGAGACCTAGGGTTCGAAAAGGATTTAAAGCAACTGGTTGAATATCTAGGACACCCGTATCCCGAATTCTTCGGAATACCCCTCAAAGCTCAGTTAGGAGAACCACCTCGGTGGGACGTTTCTACTGATCTAAGAAGAAGGCATGATGCCCCGGTATGGGAAACCATATGGTTTTCTGTAACGGAAACACTTGGAAGGAAGGACTAGTCGAGCTATGCAAGAAGCAATTTTCCGTCTGTGCGGACAAAATGAGGACAAGATCAAGAACACTCGCTTCATCTACTACCCAAGACATGACCCCATGGGAAGACCGATGACCACGCCCACCCGGAGATGAACCCCTATGTAGCACACCAGGACTTCAGGCAAAACCCGCAGGGATTTGGACAACGCCCTCACCTCTCGCCAAGCACATTACCCATGAAGACGAAAAATTCCACCCTGAAGAGTAGTATCACCCCAGCACTTAAGTAGGTGTGAGTTGTATCAGGATCCCCTTGTATCGTAGAGCGATGAATGGTTCTTCAAACCAACGGTGTGTTAGCTTTGTAATGTATGATGCTTGGTATGAATGAAAAAGTGTTGTTGGTTTTACCCCTGCAACACTACTCAAATATTTAAGTTATGAATTTTTTTAACTTTACCAAAACAAAACATAGAAATTTCCCCCTTATCTCATCATCTACCTCAATGTTCAGATGGCCCCACCAACCCGCAACACCACCCAGGATGCCATGATGCAAGCTGCACGATGATGGCAGACCGTGAAGCCGAGAGAGCTGAACGCCAAGCAAACCTTGCCGCACTGCAACGATAGCCCAGACAATCAAGGCCACGGAAACCACGAGCACCCTGGGTCAAAGCTGAAGAATTTTCAGAACACCAACCCACCGATGTTCAACAAGACTAAAGAGCCCCTAGATGCTGATGACTGGCTCCGACCATGGAGAACAACCTCGAAGTTGCGGGAGTTGAAGCCGCAGAAAAAGTTTGCCACCCACTACTGTCAGGACCTGCGAGCTGGTGGACAAGTGCCGCAATGAATGCGGGACAGATGATGACATGGGAAGACTTCAAGCTGAAGTTTAGCAAATACCATGTGCCCCAAGGACTGATCAAGAAGATGAGAGACGAGTTCCGTGAACTCAAGCAAGGAAGGATGTCCGTGGTGGAATACCGCGACAGGTTTCTCACTCTGTCAAGGTACGCCCCGGATGAGACCGACACCAATGAGAAGAGAAAGGAAAGATTTCTGAACGGACTACACGACGAGATGCAGACGTTAGTGAACATTCCGTTCGCTGATTTAGAAGCCCTCGTGGACTCAGCCATACAGATGGAAGGAAAGCTACATCAAGCCAATGAGAACCGCGCAGAATGATGAACCAATGGACCATACCCAGAAGTACCGCAACAACTCCTCTGGAGGATTCACCCCAAGATACAACAAGCCCCCTGCCCAGAATTATCGCCCCAACCACCACAACAACAACGGAGGACCCCCGAAGCCCGGAGGCAACAACAACAACAACCACCACAACAGCAACAACAACAATGGAAACAACAACAACACCAATACTGCCCCAAGGACTGGAAGCAATGCTACCCCCGTCATTCCCAAAGACAAGTCCACCGTCAACTGCTATGAATGTGGAGTTGTGGGTCACTTCTCCAATGAGTGCCCCAAGAAGCTTGCTAGGATTGCCGCCAATACCGCTGCACCTGCTCAGCAACAGCATCGCTTTGCCGGAAGAAGGAACCAGAACAACAACAACGGCCGTCTCTACCACATGACTGCCACTGAAGCTTAGGAAGCACCCCAGAACATGCCAAGTATGTCTTCCTGTTAATAAAATGCTCAATCTCTCTTAGGAACCTAACTTTTCTTAAAATCTCGGGACGAGATTTGTTTAAGGGGGAAGGGTTTGTAACATCCCAAGAATTTCAAAACAAAACAAATGAATTTCCCTAGTTCCAAATTTTGGAACCCACAAAAAAACTTTTATTAAAATAAGATTGATACATATAGATCTTGTTTAACTCTTGTGCTTTGCCATGATGAGTGTTATTATGCTTATGTGCTAAACCCTAAAACCCTAAAGATGATCAAGTGAAGATCACCAACCCAATAAAATAAAAGAGAAAGAAATCAAATAAGAAAGAGGTATAGGTGCTTATGGCTATTTTTATAAACCTTTACCCTAGACCTTTCTACCTTGTTTAGAGATTTGGAAAACCATCCTACACCTTATCTAACACTTATCAAACCAAATCCAAGTGGTTTCTAAAGAAATTAAAAAGAGACTAAAAATGCCATAGAGGCATATGAGAGCAAAAGTGCAAATTTGTGAATTTGAGAATATTGACCCTAGGACTTGTTGTGAATGGTTGGATCACTTCCATATACCATTTCAACCCTCAACAACACCAATTGGGTCAAGCCAAGTCAAATTTAAAATCAAATGCAACATATGCATAGAGGCATATGTGGCACATAGCCATTTCACCAATTTTTGCCTTATGACTTTAAATCTTGACCAAATGATGTGAAACCATCTCTCAACCTAATATAACACTAAATTGACCCTAACCCATGTCCAAGTAAAGCAAGATCAACAATTTACAAGTTTAATGAAATTTTGACACATCATCTCTTATGTGTTATGGCCATTTTTGCAAATCTTCGAACAAGACCTTTTGAAATGGATTCAATGGTTTGAAAATGTTTCTAAACTAATAAGAACCACATTAGAGTCAACAAAAGTCAACTCAATTGGAGGGAAATCAATTAGGGAGAAAATCCCCATTTCCCTCACATACACTAAGGGCAATTTTGCAAATCTTCATATGAGGCCACCATTGCTTGCCCTATGGATTCTAAAACTCTTATATAACAAAAACAAACACAAATGCATAAAAGAAACCAGATTCAAATCAAGGAAATTTTCAAATTTGACACACATATGATAATGGTCATATGCCCCTTTTATAAAATCTTCACTACTTTACCCCCCTGCATTTGAATCTTCCTCAACCAAACTTAGTCAACTATGACCATGTCATCCAAGACCAAGTCAAGGTCAACAACTTCCATGTTGACCATCTCTGCTGAAGTTGACTAGGTTGACCAGAATAGAATGGACAAGTGAGGACTTTGAAATAAAGAGAAGATGACACACTTTTTGAAATCTCACAAAACTTCACCAAAATGGACACCACCACCACCATTCTTTCTCTTTAATTATATAAGTGAGCTCCACCAAAAAGAATTACAAAATTCGACAAAAATGTTCTTGCGGCCATTTTGTCGAGCACCTTGCAGGCATGATTCTGGAATTGCAATACTTGCTATTACACACTGGATCTTCGACTAAACCCTGCATGATCAGAGCTGATCATCACTCCCCCTTGTCCCCTGCATCTTTCCCAGTACTTGCCTTGGATGATTAAAGCCTGTGGAGAGCAAAAACCGACCATGCCGTGCACCATGCTCACCCACATACACTCATCCTCCCTACCCCTTCCCTATCCCTCTCACCATGTCAAATAGGTAGCCTACCCTTCCATGAGCACGACAGTACCCTTCCTAGCTCCCAGCTTGCACGACATTGGCCGCACAACGCACGCCCAGACGCGCCAGAAAGCGTGCCAGGCACGCGGTGAGCGTGCACCAGCGCCACCCTGGACACGCCAGAGCACATCGTCGACCCGTCGCTCTAGTCCTCCTCTCCCTCTCCCACTTGGCACGCATGATCATCACGACCACAGCTACCCTCTGGACACGCTCGCTAGCTCGCCCAAGCCTTGTCGCCGTCGCCATGATCGGAAACCTGCCGCCCGGTACCGTCCTTGTCGCAGAAGCTCCCGAGCCATTCCATCACGCCCTGGACGCGCCAGCTACACCCAGAGCCTCGCCTAGACGTCGCCTACAAGATGCGCACCTCGCCTTGCCCTTTCGCAGCCCGTAGCGCCATCATCGTCGTCGACCCCTTCGCCGCAGCCACGGCCCTCGCACCAGCCTATAAATAGGAGAGATCGGAGCCACGATTCTTCGCACCATCTGCTCCTCTCTCATCCTTGCCCCTTCTCCTCCCACCAATTTTACATTACCTCGCCGGAGAAGCTCCAATCGCCAGCTCGTTCCCGCCGGAGCCCCGCAGATCATCTGCTTCGCCTGGAGCCACCCCGAGCCTCGCCGCGGTACCAGGGGCCTCTACACCCTCGACAACGTCGCCTCGCCCCTCTCCCTCGACCGCCGGCAGCCCAGGACGCTCCCCGACCCCCTACCTCTGCCGCCCGCACGCCCTCCTCTCGCCGGAGAAGAAGACAAGCCACGACCGTGCGATCCTCTCCTGATCCGACGGTCATCATCGCCAGGTACCGATTCGGTGAATTAAGCCACTGACGCGTGGGACCCCATGTCAGGCGGCCCGCGGCGTGGTCAGCGCTAGTTGGGCCGGCCCAGTCTGTTTAGTCTGTTTAGCCCGTTTCGTTTTCCCGCGTGGCCCAGAAATTCAAATTCAATTTAATTCTTTTAGTTCAAATTCAACACTGCTGCTCACTTCCAATTTGAATAATTTAAAATCCACTGCACCATTTTGGACCAATTTTATATAATTGGAAAGCTCATGAAATTATCTAAATAATGCCACTGGCCTCATGTCCAAATTCGTAATTAAATTCAAATGCTAAAAATAACAAAACAGATCCTTTTCAGTATTCAAATAAATCTAGAAAATCAACCAATTTGAATTTTAAAGTGAATCCAATTGCAACAATTCACATTTAACAAACCCTAATTTACTATGTAAAAATATGATATATGTTCTGTACATGATCATGGGCTAGAATCAAAATATTGGCTATGTAGTCAATACTAGCCCATTTAAAATATATCCAAATTTTAGAATTTAAACCAATGAGGTGTAGCACCTCATTTAAATCATTCTCACAAGTATTATGAAGTAATGTGTTGACCCTTAAATGCTTAGGCTCATACTTGCTCACTTGTAGAATTTAAATCCACATAGTATTTAAATTGCACTAGTTATTTAAATCACATGAGATGATGAATATCATTTAAACCACTTTTCTCAAATACTAAGTGTGAAGTGTTGACCTTGGTCAACATGGGATCATCCCTGGTTATGTGAGAATATTGCATCACCTCAATAATAGTTTTTACTAAATTAGTTACACCTATGTGTTAAATCATATGAGAGGTATTCCTCTCATTTAAATCTTGTTCTCAAGTAATTCAACATGAGGTAGTGACCATGGTCTAATAATCTCATATTGAATTATTTGGTGGCATTAAATCACTACCATGTTAGTATTAAATTGCATGAGGTATGGAACCCCATTTAAATCATTTTTCTCAAATGATAAGTATGAAGAGGATTGACTTTGGTCAACATAGGTCATATATTATTCATAAGAGAAATTAAATCTTAAGAAGAATTCAATGAGAGGAAGTTATTTCTCCAAACCAAAGAGAAACCCTAAGTTCAATTTTCAATGAGAGGAAATTATTTTCCTAATATTAAATAAGGAAACCCTAGACTAATTGTTGGAAAAATGTTAAGTATTGATGCTAGATCAATTATGTGAGCCATTAAGGCTAATTAAGGATACTTAAGTGTTGTTTGGTGATTGTATCCTCGTCTTCGTTTATAGACGCTAGTACCGGAGACTATCAAGAGGAAGAGGTCTTCTACCAAGAGGAAGAGCAAGAAAACTTTGATCACATCACCAATCAAGGCAAGCTAACACTCTTGCAAGGTTCCCTTGTGCAAAGCTCTACAAGAGCAAGGCACCATTACATTTTACTTTATGAACCTATCCCAAGTTTTTACTTTACCAGCTTTACTTGATTTTATTTATCAAAGTTACTTTTTGATGTATGATTCACTTGGTTGAATTATAGAGTAGTACAAGAGAATCACACTTAGCCTAGCAAGCTCCAAGATACTTAACACCCCTCATAACTAGTTGCTAGTGCTCAATATTAAAAGTGGCTACTCTAGTTGGGAACTTGTGATTTGAAATGACTTTGAAAACCTTGGAATGATGAGTCATTCTATTGAAAGATTTTGAAGGTGAATATGACCGGTGAATGACTTGGTGAATTTTACTAAAACACTGATGGTTGGGTTCGGATGCGATACCATTCCAATTTTACAAGTACCCCCACAATACCTGAATCTGGGTAAGGCTTAGCTGGAAACTTATGTATTTTAGTATGGGTTCCCTCTGAACAAGCGTCATAGGGGTTATGCCGAGGGCTGCCTCCGTACTGGTGAAGTGATGTGAAATGACGTGAAATGAGGTGAATGTCCGGCCCAAGCCCTGTGCAGTTCCCGGTTGATGTTTTCACCGGAGGCCAAACTCATGGGGAGAGGTGCTCATACTAGAGTATGTAAATGAAAGGTTAGGATTGGTAGTTCGCGTACTGCGTACGATAAATCAGGGCCAGTTACCCCTGACGAACTATTGCAATTGTTGTGGCACAAGTGTACACCCTCTGCAGAGTTAAACCTATTCGAATAGCCGTCCGGTTATGGACAGTTGGCCATACTGTTCCGTCATCAGAAATTTTCTAAAAATATGAATGGTGAATTGTGACTTGAATTGAAAGGTGACTTTGACTTTGAATCACAACTGAGTTGTGGGAATGGCACTAATGTTCCCACTTGAGTTAGTTGAGCAAATGAAGGTTTTTGATTATTAAAGTGTTTATGAAATAAAACTGGCTTTATGCAAATGAAACTAGAGCTTAGAACCCCCTTACTATAGTTGATAGTATTTACCTTAGTATTAGTTTGCGATTACTTTAAAGTACTCATGGCTGTGTCCCTGGCTATTCAAATGGCCGACTATGAAGAGGAGTACCAACCCAAGAAGGACAGCAGGACGTCTACGACAACTAGGATCACTCCGACGTCAACAGTTGCCTGTGGAATAGATGGACTACTACTACGCTACTTTCGCTTCCGCTATGTGTTATGTAATAAATAAATAGAACTTCTATTATTGTAATGAGACTGGATCATGTGATCCTTTATTTGTAAGACGACTATGGTATGTAATGAATGATGTGTTGTGATATCAATCTATTATGTCTCGCAAAAACAATATTCCTGGGATTGCGAGGAATGGCATAATAGGCATCCGGACTTAAAAATCCGGGTGTTGACAAGTTGGTATCGGAGCCATTGTTTGACCTTAGGAGACCCTAGTTAGAATGGACGTCTGAATAACTTAGTTTCAAAACCAATGAAGTGAATATTTATGAAAACTTATTCTCACCCTTATCCTTGAGATCTTTTCAAAGAAAGAAATCCATACTCTACTTTTCCTTGTAATGTTACATAAAATTTTGCACACTTGATCACTTCTCTAACCTACTCATCCTAATTGCTCACAGATGGAATACCAATGGGAGCTTGGCCACGGAGGAGACCTAGGGTTCGAAAAGGATTTGAAGCAACTGGTTGAATATCTAGGACACCCGTATCCCGAATTCTTCGGAATACCCCTCAAAGCTCAGTTAGGAGAACCACCTCGGTGGGACGTTTCTACTGATCTAAGAAGAAGGCATGATGCCCCGGTATGGGAAACCATATGGTTTTCTGTAACGGGAAACACTTGGAAGGAAGGACTAGTCAGAGCTATGCAAGAAGCAATTTTCCGTCCGGACAAAATGAGGACAAGATCAAGAACACTCGCTTCATCTACTACCCAAGACATGACCCCATGGGAAGACCGATGACCACGCCCCCGCACCCGGAGATGAACCCCTATGTAGCACACCAGGACTTCAGGAAGTACAAAACCCGCAGGGATTTGGACAACGCCCTCACCTCTCGCCAAGCACATTACCCATGAAGACGAAAAATTCCACCCTGAAGAGTAGTATCACCCCAGCACTTAAGTAGGTGTGAGTTGTATCAGGATCCCCTTGTATCGTAGAGCGATGAATGGTTCTTCAAACCAACGGTGTGTTAGCTTTGTAATGTATGATGCTTGGTATGAATGAAAAAGTGTTGTTGGTTTTACCCCTGCAACACTACTCAAATATTTAAGTTATGAATTTTTTTAACTTTACCAAAACAAAACATAGAAATTTCCCCCTTATCTCATCATCTACCTCAATGTTCAGATGGCCCCACCAACCCGCAACACCACCCAGGATGCCATGATGCAACTGTTGCAGACGATGATGGCAGACCGTGAAGCCGAGAGAGCTGAACGCCAAGCAAACCTTGCCGCACTGCAACAGATAGCCCAGAACAATCAAGGCCACGGAAACCACGAGCACCCTGGGTCAAAGCTGAAGAATTTTCAGAACACCAACCCACCGATGTTCAACAAGACTAAAGAGCCCCTAGATGCTGATGACTGGCTCCAGACCATGGAGAACAACCTCGAAGTTGCGGGAGTTGAAGCCGCAGAAAAAGTACTGTTTGCCACCCACTACCTGTCAGGACCTGCCGAGCCTGGTGGACAAGTGCCCGTGCAATGAATGCGGGACAGATGATGACATGGGAAGACTTCAAGCTGAAGTTTAGCAAATACCATGTGCCCCAAGGACTGATCAAGAAGATGAGAGACGAGTTCCGTGAACTCAAGCAAGGAAGGATGTCCGTGGTGGAATACCGCGACAGGTTTCTCACTCTGTCAAGGTACGCCCGGATGAGACCGACACCAATGAGAAGAGAAAGGAAAGATTTCTGAACGGACTACACGACGAGATGCAGACTGTGTTAGTGAACATTCCGTTCGCTGATTTAGAAGCCCTCGTGGACTCAGCCATACAGATGGAAGGAAAGCTACATCAAGCCAATGAGAACCGCAAGCGCAGAATGATGAACCAGAATGGACCCCACCATACCCAGAAGTACCGCAACAACTCCTCTGGAGGATTCACCCCAAGATACAACAAGCCCCCCTCAGAATTATCGCCCCAACCACCACAACAACAACGGAGGACCCCCGAAGCCCGGAGGCAACAACAACAACAACCACCACAACAGCAACAACAACAATGGAAACAACAACAACACCAATACTGCCCCAAGGACTGGAAGCAATGCTACCCCCGTCATTCCCAAAGACAAGTCCACCGTCAACTGCTATGAATGTGGAGTTGTGGGTCACTTCTCCAATGAGTGCCCCAAGAAGCTTGCTAGGATTGCCGCCAATACCGCTGCACCAACAGCGTCGCTTTGCCAAGAAGGAACCAGAACAACAACAACGGCCGTCTCTACCACATGACTGCCACTGAAGCTCAGGAAGCACCCCAGAACATGCCAAGTATGTCTTCCTGTTAATAAAATGCTCAATCTCTCTTAGGAACCTAACTTTTCTTAAAATCTCGGGACGAGATTTGTTTAAGGGGGAAGGGTTTGTAACATCCCAAGAATTTCAAAACAAAACAAATGAATTTCCCTAGTTCCAAATTTTGGAACCCACAAAAAAACTTTTATTAAAATAAGATTGATACATATAGATCTTGTTTAACTCTTGTGCTTTGCCATGATGAGTGTTATTATGCTTATGTGCTAAACCCTAAAACCCTAAAGATGATCAAGTGAAGATCACCAACCCAATAAAATAAAAGAGAAAGAAATCAAATAAGAAAGAGGTATAGGTGCTTATGGCTATTTTTATAAACCTTTACCCTAGACCTTTCTACCTTGTTTAGAGATTTGGAAAACCATCCTACACCTTATCTAACACTTATCAAACCAAATCCAAGTGGTTTCTAAAGAAATTAAAAAGAGACTAAAAATGCCATAGAGGCATATGAGAGCAAAAGTGCAAATTTGTGAATTTGAGAATATTGACCCTAGGACTTGTTGTGAATGGTTGGATCACTTCCATATACCATTTCAACCCTCAACAACACCAATTGGGTCAAGCCAAGTCAAATTTAAAATCAAATGCAACATATGCATAGAGGCATATGTGGCACATAGCCATTTCACCAATTTTTGCCTTATGACTTTAAATCTTGACCAAATGATGTGAAACCATCTCTCAACCTAATATAACACTAAATTGACCCTAACCCATGTCCAAGTAAAGCAAGATCAACAATTTACAAGTTTAATGAAATTTTGACACATCATCTCTTATGTGTTATGGCCATTTTTGCAAATCTTCGAACAAGACCTTTTGAAATGGATTCAATGGTTTGAAAATGTTTCTAAACTAATAAGAACCACATTAGAGTCAACAAAAGTCAACTCAATTGGAGGGAAATCAATTAGGGAGAAAATCCCCATTTCCCTCACATACACTAAGGGCAATTTTGCAAATCTTCATATGAGGCCACCATTGCTTGCCCTATGGATTCTAAAACTCTTATATAACAAAAACAAACACAAATGCATAAAAGAAACCAGATTCAAATCAAGGAAATTTTCAAATTTGACACACATATGATAATGGTCATATGCCCCTTTTATAAAATCTTCACTACTTTACCCCCCTGCTTTTGAATCTTCCTCAACCAAACTTAGTCAACTATGACCATGTCATCCAAGACCAAGTCAAGGTCAACAACTTCCATGTTGACCATCTCTGCTGAAGTTGACTAGGTTGACCAGAATAGAATGGACAAGTGAGGACTTTGAAATAAAGAGAAGATGACACACTTTTTGAAATCTCACAAAACTTCACCAAAATGGACACCACCACCACCATTCTTTCTCTTTAATTATATAAGTGAGCTCCACCAAAAAGAATTACAAAATTCGACAAAAATGTTCTTGCGGCCATTTTGTCGAGCACCTTGCAGGCATGATTCTGGAATTGCAATACTTGCTATTACACACTGGATCTTCGACTAAACCCTGCATGATCAGAGCTGATCATCACTCCCCCTTGTCCCCTGCATCTTTCCCAGTACTTGCCTTGGATGATTAAAGCCTGTGGAGAGCAAAAACCGACCATGCCGTGCACCATGCTCACCCACATACACTCATCCTCCCTACCCCTTCCCTATCCCTCTCACCATGTCAAATAGGTAGCCTACCCTTCCATGAGCACGCCAGTACCCTTCCTAGCTCCCAGCTTGCACGACATTGGCCGCACAACGCACGCCCAGATGCGCCAGAAAGCGTGCCAGGCACGCGGTGAGCGTGCACCAGTGCCACCCTGGACACGCCAGAGCACATCGTCGACCCGTCGCTCTAGTCCTCCTCTCCCTCTCCCACTTGGCACGCATGATCATCACGACCACAGCTACCCTCTGGACACGCTCGCTAGCTCGCCCAAGCCTTGTCGCCGTCGCCATGATCGGAAACCTGCCGCCCGGTACCGTCCTTGTCGCAGAAGCTCCCGAGCCATTCCATCACGCCCTGGACGCGCCAGCTACACCCAGAGCCTCGCCTAGACGTCGCCTACAAGATGCGCACCTCGCCTTGCCCTTTCGCAGCCCGTAGCGCCATCATCGTCGTCGACCCCTTCGCCGCAGCCACGGCCCTCGCACCAGCCTATAAATAGGAGAGATCGGAGCCACGATTCTTCGCACCATCTGCTCCTCTCTCATCCTTGCCCCTTCTCCTCCCACCAATTTTACATTACCTCGCCGGAGAAGCTCCAATCGCCAGCTCGTTCCCGCCGGAGCCCCGCAGATCATCTGCTTCGCCTGGAGCCACCCCGAGCCTCGCCGCGGTACCAGGGGCCTCTACACCCTCGACAACGTCGCCTCGCCCCTCTCCCTCGACCGCCGGCAGCCCAGGACGCTCCCCGACCCCCTACCTCTGCCGCCCGCACGCCCTCCTCTCGCCGGAGAAGAAGACAAGCCACGACCGTGCGATCCTCTCCTGATCCGACGGTCATCATCGCCAGGTACCGATTCGGTGAATTAAGCCACTGACGCGTGGGACCCCATGTCAGGCGGCCCGCGGCGTGGTCAGCGCTAGTTGGGCCGGCCCAGTCTGTTTAGTCTGTTTAGCCCGTTTCGTTTTCCCGTGTGGCCCAGAAATTCAAATTCAATTTAATTCTTTTAGTTCAAATTCAACACTGCTGCTCACTTCCAATTTGAATAATTTAAAATCCACTGCACCATTTTGGACCAATTTTATATAATTGGAAAGCTCATGAAATTATCTAAATAATGCCACTGGCCTCATGTCCAAATTCGTAATTAAATTCAAATGCTAAAAATAACAAAACAGATCCTTTTCAGTATTCAAATAAATCTAGAAAATCAACCAATTTGAATTTTAAAGTGAATCCAATTGCAACAATTCACATTTAACAAACCCTAATTTACTATGTAAAAAATGATATATGTTCTGTACATGATCATGGGCTAGAATCAAAATATTGGCTATGTAGTCAATACTAGCCCATTTAAAATATATCCAAATTTTAGAATTTAAACCAATGAGGTGTAGCACCTCATTTAAATCATTCTCACAAGTATTATGAAGTAATGTGTTGACCCTTAAATGCTTAGGCTCATACTTGCTCACTTGTAGAATTTAAATCCACATAGTATTTAAATTGCACTAGTTATTTAAATCACATGAGATGATGAATATCATTTAAACCACTTTTCTCAAATACTAAGTGTGAAGTGTTGACCTTGGTCAACATGGGATCATCCCTGGTTATGTGAGAATATTGCATCACCTCAATAATAGTTTTTACTAAATTAGTTACACCTATGTGTTAAATCATATGAGAGGTATTCCTCTCATTTAAATCTTGTTCTCAAGTAATTCAACATGAGGTAGTGACCATGGTCTAATAATCTCATATTGAATTATTTGGTGGCATTAAATCACTACCATGTTAGTATTAAATTGCATGAGGTATGGAACCCCATTTAAATCATTTTTCTCAAATGATAAGTATGAAGAGGATTGACTTTGGTCAACATAGGTCATATATTATTCATAAGAGAAATTAAATCTTAAGAAGAATTCAATGAGAGGAAGTTATTTCTCCAAACCAAAGAGAAACCCTAAGTTCAATTTTCAATGAGAGGAAATTATTTTCCTAATATTAAATAAGGAAACCCTAGACTAATTGTTGGAAAAATGTTAAGTATTGATGCTAGATCAATTATGTGAGCCATTAAGGCTAATTAAGGATACTTAAGTGTTGTTTGGTGATTGTATCCTCGTCTTCGTTTATAGACGCTAGTACCGGAGACTATCAAGAGGAAGAGGTCTTCTACCAAGAGGAAGAGCAAGAAAACTTTGATCACATCACCAATCAAGGCAAGCTAACACTCTTGCAAGGTTCCCTTGTGCAAAGCTCTACAAGAGCAAGGCACCATTACATTTTACTTTATGAACCTATCCCAAGTTTTTACTTTACAAGCTTTACTTGATTTTATTTATCAAAGTTACTTTTTGATGTATGATTCACTTGGTTGAATTATAGAGTAGTACAAGAGAATCACACTTAGCCTAGCAAGCTCCAAGATACTTAACACCCCTCATAACTAGTTGCTAGTGCTCAATATTAAAAGTGGCTACTCTAGTTGGGAACTTGTGATTTGAAATGACTTTGAAAACCTTGGAATGATGAGTCATTCTATTGAAAGATTTTGAAGGTGAATATGACCGGTGAATGACTTGGTGAATTTTACTAAAACACTGATGGTTGGGTTCGGATGCGATACCATTCCAATTTTACAAGTACCCCCACAATACCTGAATCTGGGTAAGGCTTAGCTGGAAACTTATGTATTTTAGTATGGGTTCCCTCTGAACAAGCGTCATAGGGGTTATGCCGAGGGCTGCCTCCGTACTGGTGAAGTGATGTGAAATGACGTGAAATGAGGTGAATGTCCGGCCCAAGCCCTGTGCCCCGGGTTCGGTTTTCACCGGGAGGCCAAACTCATGGGGAGAGGTGCTCATACTAGAGTATGTAAATGAAAGGTTAGGATTGGTAGTTCGCGTACTGCGTACGATAAATCAGGGCCAGTTACCCCTGACGAACTATTGCAATTGTTGTGGCACAAGTGTACACCCTCTGCAGAGTTAAACCTATTCGAATAGCCGCGTCGGTTATGGACAGTTGGAAAGGCCATACTGTTCCGTCATCAGAAATTTTCTAAAAATATGAATGGTGAATTGTGACTTGAATTGAAAGGTGACTTTGACTTTGAATCACAACTGAGTTGTGGGAATGGCACTAATGTTCCCACTTGAGTTAGTTGAGCAAATGAAGGTTTTTGATTATTAAAGTGTTTATGAAATAAAACTGGCTTTATGCAAATGAAACTAGAGCTTAGAACCCCCTTACTATAGTTGATAGTATTTACCTTAGTATTAGTTTGCGAGTACTTTAAAGTACTCATGGCTGTGTCCCTGGCTATTCAAATGGCCAGACTATGAAGAGGAGTACCGAACCCGAAGAAGGACAGCAGGACGTCTACGACAACCAGGATCACTCGACGTCAACAGCTTGCCTGTGGAATAGATGGACTACTACTACGCTACTTTCGCTTCCGCTATGTGTTATGTAATAAATAAATAGAACTTCTATTATTGTAATGAGACTGGATCATGTGATCCTTTATTTGTAAGACGACTATGGTATGTAATGAATGATGTGTTGTGATATCAATCTATTATGTCTCGCAAAAACAATATTTCTGGGATTGCGAGGAATGGCATAATAGGCATCTGGACTTAAAAATCCGGGTGTTGACATCTTTCAACACTTTTGAGTCCGATGCCGAGCCCTCCCAACCAACTAGAACATAGAGAAACTTCATGTTCCAATCAACCACACCCAACATATTAGTGGTGATGTCTTGTTTTCTATTCCTATACCTCCCTTTGTCAGCCACCCTAACAAACACATCAATATGACTCCCGTCTAGAGCACCAAGTGCATTGGGAAACCACTTCCATTTGTAATCATCGGGAGGGGTGGCAGTAGGCTCGGGAAGCTTGATGAACTCCCCAGTTAGAGATAAGATGGCAGTTAACACATTACCGAAGTGCCTACTGGTTGTCTCTAAAGACCGCTCATAGCCAATCATCCGCATTTTAGTTCCATGCCCAACTACTTGTAAGAACATAGCAACATTTTCTTCTACCGTGACATAGGTTGTATCTTTGAGACCACCCTTCTCACGCAACATAGCACAAAGATTATGGAAATTTCTTTTGGTTAATCGCAACTCATCATAGCATCTTGTCTCCGTCCCATTGTATGTCCTTGCCAATACATACTTTCTATATGCAACCTTCTTCTCAAAGTCATCGAAGGCACCTAGGTCCCTCGGTGACCTCTGAGTACTAGCATATGCTAATGCAACCATAGACACCTCAAAATACAACTTTGTGAGCATTATCCTTTTTCTTTTTCTTCGTTTGTTCTCTTCACAAATGTAATGAACCAATTCTTGGTGAGACATGATGATTCTACAATGCACAAACAAAGTTTGAAATTTAAATATGCATAGCCCAAATTCATATTAACATGGAAGCATTAACATTATGAACAACAAGTATGCATAGCCCAAGTTCATATCTCATATTTTGCATAGCCCAAGTTCATATCTCATAACACAAAACATGAATTTCGAACCTTGGTCGCAACACAAATTGATCTCAGCACTTGTTCACCTCAAATCTGCAAAAATCGAAAAAAAAATTGTGGTCAGTACACATGAATTGGAGGCTGTCCCTCGGTACAGGAGCTCGTCCGCCGGCCGTCCGCCGCTCGTCCGCCGGCCGTCGCTCGTCTACCACCTGCGGCCCGACGGGATGAACCTAGGGTTCGGGTAGTGCGGGGAGGAGGAGGGCAGAGGAGGGCGGCCGGAGTGGGGATGGTTGGGAGGAGGAGGGCGGAGGAGGGCCACCGGAGTGGGGCCGGAGGGGAGGAGGAGGGCGGAGGTGGGCGGCGACGTACCTGCAGGCGACCACGGACGGACTCGCACTCGTGTTTTCGGGAGAGAGACGATATGACCGATTCAGAGCGAATACAGAGTTGTGGACCTTTGAATTGAGCGATGTGTTAAGTTGGCATGCGGGGGGTACGCACGGAATTGGGTTGTGATTTCAGAACCCAATACACAACACATCCAAACAGCGGAATTTGGCACTCAATTCCAGATTCTCCAATTCAGAGCTCAATTCTAAGCATCCAAACACTGCCTTAGAACTTGAGGTAAAATATATAAAGGAGGAGTTGATCATATCTAATCCATGATCATACTTTGGAAATATATAATTACCAATTAAACCTTAGTGGGTTAAGCAGATATAATCCAGTACATAAAATCATAGGGGAACTACTAGCAAACCTAAACCATTTCCCATATGTTAATTAGAGAGACAACTGAAAAATAACAAACCTTTGTATAGTTCAGCCCCTAGATCAATCTAAATGATCTTTGATTGAACCATCCTATGAGTGGTGAGGAAGAGCAACCCTAGCCATAGTAATGTGGTGATAAATCACATATAGAACCTATATCTATATTCCCAACTAACATGTGAATTATTTGATGTTCACAAGTAAAATCCTAAACCATACCTCAACCCTAGTTGGTGCATCACTTGGGTGATCACAACTATCAACCTAGTTCACATTTTAGTTTCAAACCATTTGCCAGTAGGTGAATATAGTTAGGACCTAGAATTGCTCTCTCAAATTAAATTATGTAAACATCAGAAACATCTAAGTGCTAAACCCCATAATTAAACCCATGTGTGGTGAATAACCACTCATATCAACCACTTATCTTTATAACCAAGACCCAACCATGAGGAGAGTAATACCTACTCTAGGTATTTCAAGGTGCTATTAAAATATAATACTAGTGCTAACCTTGAAATAGGATTATAATAAACCCTACAAGACCTTAATAAATAAGTGCTCAGATAAAATCATATGCAAGTGATCACATTATCTAATAAGTGATTAAATCCTTAGAAATACTTAGGTACATGAAATCATGTCATTAGCTAATCATCTTGAATTATAAAATTTAGGACACATGAAATCAGACCTTTGAAATCCTATTTCAAAATAGGAAATTAAACATTAAGAACACAATTCATTGATCAATTCTTGCAAGATAAAATAAAGTAAACATATCACCTATTCTTAAATAGTATTATAAGTATTATAAAGATATTTTGAATTCCAAAAGAAAGAGAATGGAAATTCTAATTATCCACATACCTATTTGAAATATTGTGTATGTCGAAAATATCATTATATTAAAAATCAAAATAGTATGTCACAAGTAGAGTTATTATTAAAGAGGTAATTGCTAAGTTAAAAATATGTACAAATATCTGCTAACAGAACTGAATTCAAAATAGAAATTGAAAACTGAAAATAAAAAAAAACAGAAAAAAGAAAAGAGGAGTAAAACCTTACCTGGACTCATGTGGCCGTGGCAGCCCAACAGGAGCCCAGGGTCCAGCCCCAAACAGCAGCCCAACACCGGCCCATACCCCTTAGCATGGATAAAAACGAGGGAGACGCCGTTGTCTTCGTCTCCTCCCCTCGACGCGCAGGAGACCGCCACGACGACGACGAGCACCACATCCCGGCCGCCAATGTGGACCGAACGAGTAGCAACGACCGCCGGAGACCCTATAAATACCCCGCCACAGTCTCCACCGCTCGTGTTCTTCTTTTTCTTCTAATTTCCGAAACCCTAGCTCGTCAGCCACCATCTCACCCCCTTCCGCCTCGGAGCCATCAGCTCGAGGAGCCTCGTTCATCGGTGAGCTCAGGAAGCGGAGCCCCGAGGAAGATTTCGTCCGTTCCCTTTCGCTTCGACGGCGACCGCCGCCGTCTCCTCTGCAATCGACACCGACGACCCTACAGGAAGCATCCAAGTGATCTTGCGCATCGTTTGAGCATCCTATTGAGCCCTAGATCGCGCCGTAGAGCCCTGTCACCGTTGACCACCGTTCGCCGCTACAGCACCTCGCCGACGAGCATGCTCCGGTGACCAAACCAGAGCGGCGCCACCACCAGCGTGTTCACCACATCACCCCGAATTGAACGCGAGTAGTCGCCCGTCCTCACGCGCCCGAAATCGCAGGCGATCGTCGCCATCTGCCGTCGGCCACCGTGTCCATCGACACGCCAGCAATTTTGACTTGGTCAAAGCCTGTGTGGCAGATGAGGTGGACACGACCCCACTGGCCAGTGTCTCTGTGGGTAGAAAGCCCGGGTATATTTAGTCTTTCTTTTGTTTTATTTCCATTCTATAAATTGCTGAAACTTTAAATGAATATAGAAAATTCATCATAACTCATAAAAATATAAATGATATATCAAAATTCTTATAAAAATAAAATCTATCCAATAAAAATATAATATGAAATTTTTATTTCAAAGAAAAAATTAATTATTTAATACTTATTATTTAAGCCTTTTATTCTAATTCTAAATTCAATTATAATTCAATAATTAAGAAAAACTTCTAAATTTAATAAAAACCATCAAGTAAATAAAGAAAACATTAAAACTATTTTTATTTATTTATTATCTTATTAAATCCTTATTAGAGGGATTTAAACCCTGATTAATAATTATCTTAATTATTAATTCTTTAAAAATAACAAAATGTCAAGTATAATATTATTTTCATTTCAAAGTTATTAATAATTTCAACTTTATATTGAAGTTATCAAACCAAGAACTATATGGTAATTAGGAAACCCTAGTTCCATTATGGATAGAGTGATAACCTCATAATTTTATGTGGAACCCTAAAACCCTAATTCCATTATGAACTAAAACCCTAGACCTATTATTCTATGTGAATTTTAATTTATTTCTAAACCTAAACCCTAGGTTAAACATGTAATCATGATATTTTATCATCATAGGTTCATAATGAGCAACCCACTGCTTGTTCATATTCACATAAGACATAGGAACCCTATCACTAATAATTTAGCAACTTATGTATGCATACCCATAAAACCAAGATGGTCAAATAGAAACACCCAAGTCTAACCCTAGCTCCTATTACCAAAACCATCATCCTTAATTATCCATGCTTAGTATCACACCATGGTGATGAACCCTAATAGCAACTATGCCAATATTGTGCATCAGATTCCATACACACTAAACCCTATAAGTACTTCATAATTATAAATCATCCTATTTAGGAACTACCTAATTCTTACTTAGGGGATCCAATAGCAAACCCTAGACAACCTCAACCTTAATTGAGATACTTCTTATTATTTAAGAAGTATGTTCTTCAAAAGTTATTCTTTTGAAGAAAAGAAGGAGTAGCCATCAACCTTGCCTAATAGGACCTATAAACCTAGCTAACTATCACCAGTAAGATATAACCAACCATAGTAGCAACCATTTATAACCATTGCTTAAGTTGCTTATGCTTAAGTAAAACCATACAAGCCCTAGCTACTGATGAATCCAACTTTGTTGTGATCCATCCCATCCTTACTCCAGAAACTATTTGGAACCATAGTAAACCATAGAAACCCACAAACCTAATTATCATACTTGTTCTTTATCAAAGAACATGTTCTTCAAAAGTTATTCTTTTGAAGTATATGATAAATAATCATTAACCATGCCATATAGTACTAGAACCAACAACTGTTCATTACATGTTAGGATTATACTAAATGCTATTGTTGTGTAATAGTAATGTTATTGTAGTGATATATTACACTACTTGTTTATTCTGCCAAGTTAATCAAATCCTTAATGAGAACCTTGTTTGTGAATCACTCTAAAAGTGCAACACAACCTAAACCAATCATACCAACTCACTAATCCTAAATCATCGGGGTTAGGTCACGCTTAGATCGATTGCATCTCATACTTATGCATTATTGCATATTTGCCAATCTTTTAAATATCGTCCTTACCGGACGATGATGCTATTTCAGAATTTGGAGTTATTGCGTATCGAAGACCTTGCCTGCATAATCTTGCAGTCAAGAAAGGCAAGTTCATCGCTTGCTCATGTCATTTGAGTATTTTTACCAAATTACTTGCAAAGTACTATACTTATCACTCTTGCATGAAAAGCAAAAATGCTATTTTCATTACTATGAATATGACTATGTGGTGGGCAATGGAACCATGGTATGAGTTTGGTGGAGGTTCCATTGCAAGGGTTTATATCCATCTAGGATTAACAACAAATGTCGTCCAGTGATTATTGTGCCGTAATACCCGTGTTAACCATAAGATTTGGAATGGGACGGAGTAGCAAGTGTGTCCTCTCCTCTCGTTCATCAACGAATGCGCTTAACGTAGACACTTGATCCAGTTAAGGACAAGTGGTAGGGTGGGGATCCCACTCTAATTCCCCAAGGTAATGCGGTCTATGATGGGTTGCATCTACCAGCGAAGGAATTCATGGGAGAGTCCTGAATTGTCGTCGTGGTTGGGGGCTATCCACAGTTGGTATAAATGCACCGGCGAGGACCCAGGGTCGGGGATTGCAACAAAGGGTGGGTGTGCGAGGTCGTGGGAGAATGCAATTTTGGCTAGGACCTTATACCGGGCCTCACACCAAAGGAAGTGTGGACGAGAACTAGACTTGGTTGGCACCAAGGTTAAGATCTCTTATGGGTAAAGCAACACACCTCTGCAGAGTGTAATGAATCGTGACCTGTCACTCCTTGTTTTGGGATATGAAACTGCGAACGCTGCCAGAAAGGAACTCCATGAAGTTCTAGTCAACCGGTGAAGGCTGACGGACATAGCTCTTAATAAAAGCAACCTTTTGAAGAAATGATTACAAAAACCTGCATCGTCTTGGACTTTCTGGTCCATGGCTTTAGCTAGTGCATTAAACACCTCTTTCCTATAATGAACTTGTTGAGTACGCTCGTACTCATCCCACTCTTAAATCCCCTGCTTAGATATGGAGGCATCAAAGAAGGATCTACGGTGTAACTCGAAGACCGAGGAGTCAACAACTAGTTCAAGGGACAGGACCCTGTCAGAAGAGTCAAGTACCACATCCAACAAGGAGAAAACCTAGATTAACAATAAAAGGGGACTAGTTCCCTAATCCTAGCTCCTATTTAGCTAGAATCCATTCATAGCCTCTTTAGCCAGTTAAGTAACTCTTTAGATAGAGTTCGTGATAGGATTAGACTACAAGTCGTTCTTCTGGAGTTTATTTGAAGTCTTACCTCATTGTAAAGTAGGAGGCTGTGTTGATCTTCTATAAAGAGTCTGTGTGTAATTCTATAGACATGCCTTGGACCCGCATATGTTTCTGTTGTACCACTCTGAGCGATGTAATACTAGTGGAACGGTGTTTCATTGGTGTTATGTCAGACTTGCATACTACACCATGCAGTGGTATGCCGGGTCACCACAAAGTGCATGAGTGTTGTTGGCCACCAACGAGAGAGAGAGAGAGAGAGAGAGAGCGATTGAAATCCCCAAACACACACACACACACACACACACAAACATATATATATATATATATATATATATATATATATATACCTGCACTATTCTGCAACCAGTTGCAGAATAATATTCTGAGCATCGATTCGTACTTCTCTGGACACGAGCTTGTACTGCCTCGGAACTTTTTTGCAGTGTGCGTTCGTACTTCTATGTGTTCTTCATGGAATCGATGTTTCTGTCCCGAAATCGATCTGTTTGTTGTTTTCTAGTGTCGTAATTATATTTTCTAGCTAGTATACACCAATCCGCACGCACGCATTACAACTTTTACAAGATTTAACAAGTTTTTGAATTGAATTGATCCGCCGGCATGTCCGTTGCGTACTTATTCCGCGAATCCAAATTGGCGTCTGGATCGTCGTTTTTAACATGGAATTCGAGTTCCATTCGCACCAGTATGCATATATTAGTGAATCAAATGTTTAATCTGGTTGTAATTTTGCTAGAATCGCTGATTCGGTAGTTGCCCGTGGAGAGCAGTTCCGCCGTTGTCAGTTCATCGATTTCTAGTCGTTTTCGCTTTTTTGTTTGTGTTTCTGTTAAATTGATTTGTTTCTAGCCGTCAAATTCATACTATAATGCTCATTGAATTACTAAAAGTCGATCTGGAATTCGCGATCGAATCCGTTGGCAGGTTTGCGTTCCGTTTGCCGTCGGAACATGCGGGTGGGTATGAGTTCATCATTTTTTTCGTGAATTATTGTTTTGATAGAGTTATAGTAGGTGTTATATCGTTATTAATTCCAGATATACTCATATATAGTTTGTTTGTTTCGATTTTTTTTCCGACCTGTTCGTCAAATCGACCGATCATCTATGTTGCAAACTGAACTTTTCAGTGTAGCGAGGTTGTACTTCTGCTCTATGTAGTTTGTTATTTCTTTGTTTTCCGTTGCGATTTACATGTTTTTCTATATAAGGTGTATCTTATCCATTGCTTTTTTGTGTGTTTTTATTTGTTAGCTGTGCGGATGGATAACTTTGCTGGTGGTTTGTATAGTGATCTTCTTCGTATCCGCGCCCGTACTTCTCGGGCGGTCTAGCTATACTTCTATCAGATAATGTTTATCTTCTATGCACGTTTTTCTCTATTCTGTTCACGCCTATATAAGTGTTCCTTTCTCATTGAGCGCAGCCATAAACTTGATCAGATCTTTCTTCTTTTTCTATCGTCTCCCAATGGCCAAAACCCCCTTCTCCCACGAATACAAACTCCCTTGCCATGGCACAACCGAGATGAATGTGTTGTACACCAACACGGCATCCAGAGTAGAGGCATGGCTTACTTCAATTGAATCTACCCTTGATGCTTCTGAAAGGAAGATTGTGGGGATAGATGTTGAGTATGACAGGCTTAGAGGATCCAGCATTAATCCGAAGAAGGCCGCTGTCATCCAACTTTGTGTGGGCACTGAAGTTTTGGTGTACCACGTTTGCCATGCTGATGAAAGGAGTGAGAAGTTGTATAATTTCCTATATGGGTACCGGTACACATTCGCTGGATTCTGCACTGCTGAAGATCGTAATGTTCTTGGTCGTTCTCAATTTTATATCCATAATATCAAGGACATCCAGATGATTTGGAGAGACCCGGACAACAAGAAGAGGACTCAAGGTCTGAAAGATGTTGCTGCAGCCATTATAGATCCATTTTACATGAAGATGAAAGATGGATTTGGTACGACGGAGCATAGCATGTGGGCTAATGCGCCTCCTCTCCCACCTGAACATATTTTATATGCTGCGAGGGATGCATATGTGACCTACGAGGTGTATAAGCGTTTGGATGTTTTCGAGAGAGGATTTTTTTCTCTTTACAAACGTTCCGAGAAGAAACGTGGCAGGGATTGGTGAATACCTTAAAGTAGTTTGATTAGTTTTCGTTATGAAATTTATCCAATATGTGTTCCATTAGTTTTATATAGGTTCATTTTTTTATCGTGTAATCCGAGTTTATTCTTAATAAAATTCATTTTATTCGTGTGAACAAGCATGTACTTCTTTTTATTTTTTGCTACAGTACTTCATGTTTCTTGTCATTTTTCACGCAAGTAAATGTTTATTATTCTTACTGGATCTCAAGATTCAGAGGTTGTACTTGTTTTTTTATACCGCAGTACTTCCTCTAATTCGATGTTGTACTTCCGGTTGTTCCTTTGGATTTGTTACTGGATATCAAGATTTATAAGGTGTACTTCGTAGTTCTTACTCCTGCACTTCTTCTGCCTATACTCTTGTACTTCCTGGTGGGGGGGGGGGTTCCCCCCATACATAAAATCTAATATATATTTTGTTACTGCAGATCAAGATTTATAAGGTGTACTTCGTAGTTCTTACTCCTGCACTTCTTCTGCCTATACTCTTGTACTTCCTGGTGGGGGGTTTCCCCCCATACATAAAATCTAATATATATTTTGTTACTGGATATCAAGATTTATAAGGTGTACTTCGTAGTTATTACTCCTGCACTTCTTCTGCGTATACTCTTGTACTTCCTATGTAATTTTGTTATTGGAATTCAAGATTCATAGTTTGTACTTTTTTTTGTTGTGAGCTCGTACTTCTCTTATTTTTCATTCGGTACTTCCCGCTCCTTTACTATATCCTACATGGGATATTCTATTTGATGTATTTCTTTTATAATTCAATATTATGAGTTTGTACTTTGCTTTTTTATGGTTTTGTACTTTTTTTCCAAGCCTGTACTTCTATTGCTGCAGATTCATCGAGAAGAAACGTGGCAGGGATTGGTGAATACCTTAAAGTAGTTTGATTAGTTTTCCTTATGAATTTATCCGAAATATATTCCTTTAGTTTTATATAGTTTTATAATGTAATCCGGTATTCGAGTTTATCCTTAATAAATTTCATTTTTTTTATTTGTGAACAAACATGTACTTTTTTATTTTTCGTTACAGTATATCATGTTTGTTGTCATTTTTCACGCAACTAAATGTTTATTATTCTTATGGAACTCAAGAATTTAGAGCTTGTACTTCTTTTCTTTATACTGCGGTACTTCCCGTCCATCAATAACTGTACTTCCGGGTTGTTCATCTTGATTGTTGTTGAAGATCAAGATTCATATGTTTGTACTTCGTAGTTTGTCCTCCTTTTTTTGTAATGTGTACTTCGTATCTCTTACTTATGTACTTCTTGTGCCTCTATTCTAGTACTTCCTTGTGAGAGGGGGTTTCCCCCCATACATAAAATCTGATATATATTTTTGTTACTGCAGAACAAGATTTTATAGGGTGTACTTTTGTAGCTCTTACTTATGTACTTCTTTTGTTCCTCTACTCTTGTACTTCCTGGTGGGGGAGGGGGGGGGGTTCCCCCCCCATTAATAAGTAGTACTGAATAAAATCAATTATATATTTTGTTACTACAGATCAAGATATATAAGTTGTACTTCGTAGCCCTTACTTCTGTACTACTTATGCCTATACTCTCGTACTTCCCTTTTGTAATTTTGTTATTGGAATTCAAGATTCATAGTTTGTACTTTTCTTTTGTTGTGAGCTTGTACTTCTATTAGTTTTATTCGGTACTTGCTGCTTCTTCACTTTATCCTACATGGGATATTCTATTTGATGTATTTCTTTTTATAATTTAATATTATGAGTTTTTGTACTTTTTTTTCAAGCCTGTACTTCTATTTGCTGCAGAGTCATCTATGATATATATTTTATTAATTGTATTCTTGTAAATTAAAGTTGTACTTACTTGTACTTGTATCCTGTACTTCCTTATCGTTTATGCTTTGTATTTCCTTTACGCTGCCCTTTGTTTTTTGTTTGAGGCTGTACTTATTTGTTTGACATGCCAGGTAACGGCCCAGTCGGGCTTTTCTGGGCCCGATTTGTTATGAATTGGTATTTTTCGGCCCATTTAATTGTGGCCCGGTGGCGTCCGTATGCGTCTCTTGCATCATAACTGCAAGTTGTGCAGCCGTTCCGCACTGTCCGCACGGCGTAACTCCACCTTCCCCACTCTCTCTTCGCTTTCCTCGTCTCTCGTCGCAGAGAGGAACTGCTGCGCGGTTGCGGCGACGGAGCCGCTGCTTTCTTCCGGTACGATCAACTTCTCCGCGCCCCTCCCTATCTCGCGCGGTACTTCTATTCCGTCTATCCTTCTCCGGCCCCTCAAATTTTCTCCCGCGAATGCTCTCGTGAGGTTGGGTTCCGGATTAGGGGTTACTGTTCATAGCTTAGGGTTTCCTGCTTGTAGATCTTGTTTGTTCTTTCCTTTTGTATCGCGCAGCGTGTCTTCTTGTTTGTCTGCTGCATTCTCCTCGGACTAATTCGTTTTGATTTTTGCTTTTTGATGTGTGGTTGGTTGCAGGGTTCGTGTTCATGTGCTTCTGATCTCCGCGTTGACTGGGAGAGGTCGATTTTATTTTTTTAGTCATGGATCCTGCCCCGAAATGCCCACTGCCTCTGGAAACCCAAGGTAATTTTATGTTTCGTTTTGTTTTTGTGGTACTTAATTGTGGCGAAATTGTGCTTCCCTTTAGATCTCGAACTAGTTTATACAATGTTAATTCTTGCGTTGCTTGTGCAGTCATTCTCCATATAAATATACTTATCTGGTATTCATATATGTACTTACTTGTTGGTACAAGTTGTACTTCCCTTGTTTAGTTTCATATACTGCAGTTATTTTTTTACTCATGGATGTGTGTTATCTGACAACAGAAATTATTCTAATTGGTTTTGGTTTTGTTTTCTACCTGTATATTCGGTCATGTGCTGTTGTTACATGTACTTATTTATATGTACCAGTTGTACTTCCCTTGTTTAGTTGCATATACTGCAGTTTATTTTTACTTTTTTTTGTACCAGTTGTACTTCCCTTGTTATTTTGACAATGGAAATTCTCCTAATTATTTCTGTTTTTGTTTCTACATGTACATGTACTTATCTGATGTTAGTACATGTACTTCTTTTCCAGATTCATGTGTATGTTCTTATTTGTAGTTCTTTATTTTTAGTACTGCTCTCTCCTAGTTTTGTTTTGCATTTTTCTTGTTTTGATTGTTTCTATTCTACTTATCATCTTATATTGTTCATTTTACTATGTCTGAACCCATTTCTTTTTTTTAGGTGAAGTTACAGTTATTAAGAAAGCGAAATTGTTTGCCGCCGATGGCAAACTAAGTCTCGTTGCCGGTATTCCTATCGTTTTCCCTGATGTTACTGTGAGGATTAGGAGTGAGGATGAGGTTAAGAAAAGCTCTTCTACATCTGGTAATCATTTTTAATATGATCCCTGTTTGTGTGCTCATTGTCTTGTTTTTTTGTGATTTTTGTATTGTCATGCTTGTTCTCTTTTGATATGTGAATCATAAGACAACTAAAATATATGCTCTTAAGAGAAATAAGACTGTGTATTCTATTTGTAGCAGTTGTACTTCCCTTGTTTTTAGTTACAAATAATGCAGTTAATTGCATTGCACTTATCTGATATGTATTGTTGGACTTCCTTACCTTTTATTTTACCATTTTAGGAAATTAAATATATTTTTTTCATTGCTGTTGTAATTAATTTGTTTCTTTTTCTTTAATGCAGATGCAGATTTGCAAACTGAAACTACTGACAAGGATATCACTGATGTACTTGCTTCTGTAGAAGAGACTTATGGAGATGGAGATCGAATGTCTGCTCATGATGGTTCTGAGCAAGGTGAAGGTGATATAGGTTCTTTGGAGTTGTCGTTAACTCCTACTCAGGATGTTGACGGCACTGAGCCAGTTACTCAGATAGAAGATGTTCCAGCCCAGCTTGCTGCTGAGGAAGAAAGGGTTGCACAGAAAATTGTGCGTGCTAGGGAACGAAAGAGCAAGGCGATTCATGATGCAGGAGCATCTAATGTTGGTCCCATAGCTTACCATCGTAGGGAACGGAGGAGCAAGGCGGCTAATGACGCAGAAGTATATTCTGTTGTTCCCGAAGCAAGTCGTACGGAACGGAGGAGCAAGGTGGCTCATGATGATAGCGAGGCTCCTCCTTATGATAGCGATGCGACTATTGATGATAGTGTGGCGGCTCATGTTGATCCTGAGTCTGCTCCTGCGTCTGATGCAGATGCTGATGTGGCGGCTCATGTTGATCCCGAGTCTGCTTCTGCGTCTGATGCAGATGCTGATGCGGCGTCCCATGATGATAATGCGGATGCTGCTCCTGCGTCTGATGCAGATGCTGATGTGGCGGCTCATGTTGATCCCGAGTCTGCTTCTGCGTCTGATATTAATTTGTCCCTTGTTGTTCCTAGCAGTCCTGTTACCACGCACAGGAAAAGGGGTGTTGTCCGAAAGAAGAGGATGGCTGATGCTGGTATAGCTGGTACCCCCCGCAGAAGTCCTCGTGTCTCTGCTGTGTCTAGTGTTGATGGTAGCACACGGCAAAGCCCACGTATTCTAAATATGCAGAAAGCTAGCCCTCTTGGTGTTATTGCTAAGGGGAAGCAAGCTAAATCTAAGGTGGAAGCAGGCTCATCTCACTTCATTTTAGTTTTTATCAACTTACCTGATATCTCTGTATCTTTTCTAATTACTTGATAATTTTGTATCTGTAGGTTTCTGCTTTTAAGAAGGAAAAGCCTGCTGATGCTACTGGTGGTAAGAGTGTTGTTGATAAGCCGAAGGTGAATCCTAAGACGGTGAAAAAATCTGCTCCTAAGAGAAAGAAAACTGTTTGTTTTAAAGAAGATGAAGATTTTGTGCCTGAGGATCATCAGGTTTCTGATGATGACATTCCTAAGGTTACCTCCTGTTTTTTTCATATATTATTATATGCCTCCTCTAGTTGTTTATATGTATGGTCTTTCTTTTTCTTGGTGCTAGTACTCCCTCATTTGAATAACTTGTACTTCAAGTGTTCCTTCTCTTGTACTTCCCTTTCTTTTCATATTTATTATATGCCTCCTCTAGTTGTTTATATGTATGGTCTTTTTTTTGTGCTAGTACTTCCTCATTTGAATAACTTGTACTTCATGTGTTCCTTCTCTTGTACTTCCCTTTCTTTTCATATTTATTATATGCCTCCTCTAGTTGTTTATATGTATGGTCTCTCTTTTTCTTGGTGCTAGTACTTCCTCATTTGAATAACTTGTACTTCAAGTGTTCCTTCTCTTGTACTTCCCTTTCTTTTCATATTTATTATATGCCTCCTCTAGTTGTTTATATGTATGGTCTCTCTTTTTCTTGGTGCTAGTACTTCCTCATTTGAATAACTTGTACTTCAAGTGTTCCTTCTCTTGTACTTCCCTTTCTTTTCATATTTATTATATGCCTCCTCTAGTTGTTTATATGTATGGTCTCTCTTTTTCTTGGTGCTAGTACTTCCTCATTTGAATAACTTGTACTTCAAGTGTTCCTTCTCTTGTACTTCTTTTTTATTAGTGTACTGTTTTGTAATTATCTGTTTGTGATTCTATCTCATGCATGTAATGTTCTTTTAAATTTTGTATAAGGTTGTTAAGAGGAGGAGAGGGCAGGCAGAACCTTCTGCTGTGGTTCATGATGAAAATGAGCGGTTTAATACTGTTGCCAGGTGCTCTTTGAAGGAATTAACTCTCTGCTTTGGTTTGCTTGAGGAAAGACACAAGCTGTTGGTTCGTGAAGCTGGATTGGGTCATATTGGGGATTTCAAGATAAGAACAAACATCAATCGACGTCTTATGTCCTTTCTGATGTACAATATTGATCCTGTCACGATGAATTTGGATCTTGGAGATGGTACCAAGATTATTCAGATCAATGCTGATGCAATTCACAAGTTGTTTGCGCTTCCTTTTGGCGAGAATTCACCTCCTAGGCCTTCAGATAGTATCCATGATGATGCTTTGATGAGGTTAAAGGCTGAGTTAGGTTATGCCAGGAATAAGCAAATTGAGACGAAGGATCTTAGGAGGTTACTTGCAAATCTTGTGAAAGACCCAGCCAATGATGCTTTGGCTTTGAAGGTTTTCGGTCTTGTTCTTTATAACAAATTTATCTGCCCTGGCTATACTACTCGTGTTTCAAGGGAAGCCGCAATGGTTGAAGATTTTGATATCCTCAAGCTTAAGGATTTTAACTTGTGCCAGCTTGTAGTTGATGAGCTTAGGAAAGCTGTTTTGAACTGGCAGGCATCAAAATCAGATTGGGCTGCTATTCCTGGCTGTGCCATTGCTCCTCTTCTCATGTATCTTGACTGCATTGACCACAGGAAGCTAAATCCTAGGGATAAACGCACACCTCGTGCACTTTTCATGAATCCAACGAATCTTTTGAAGCTTTCTGATCTTGACTGTATTAAGGAAGGTGACTGGAAGCCTTCTTCGTGGATTTATGGCAAGTTACCGGTGAGTCCACTTTCTTCTTTTATTCTTGTTTTTTTTTATTTTTGTTTCATGCAACTTTTGATTTTAACATTGTTTTATCTTCATGTGCGTTTGCAGTGGAAATCACGTGGTGATATTGTGTTCTTTGATGATGTACCTAGAATGACTGGTGGGCGTTTGACTCCTTCGAAGAGGAGTAGCTCTTCTCTTGCAGCTTTTCAGTCTTCTAGACCTTTTTTGGCAGGTAGTAGCAGTGGATCTGCTCTGGATGGGCAATGTGCTCCAGCGGAGTCTTTGACTGTTAATGTTTGTGGGGATATTGAAGCTCTCCTTTCAAAAGCATATGATTTGTCTCTTCAAATACCTACATCTGCCAAGCGACTGAGCTACACTGCTGGCTTCTTGCCTCCTGAACTTTGTTTTAATGAAGTTGCAGCAAAGGATACCCTTGATTTGGAGGCTGCAAACATTGTGCACTTTCAGACTAGCATTGTTCACATGCGACAGGGTTTGTGCCTGTTCAAGGCATCCCAGGATGCTCGTTGCAAACCATATGAGGAAAAAGCTGAGGCATATTTGAAGGCCATGAATGATGCTGATGCAGCTGCTGCAGCTGCTTCTTCCGCTGCAGCTGCAGCTGGTTTCCCCCCTGTGCCTGATTGTGCTGCTGTGCGTCCCCGTACTCCTACTGTCGCCGATGCTTCCGGTTCATCTCTTGGAGATGTGAGATTTTCTGTATTTTTATTTTGATCTTCTTTTTAGATGCAAAGCTGAACTTCTTTTCTTTTATCTTTGTCTTATGCTTTCTTTTTTCAAATTTTTTTGTAATGACTTTATTTCTATTTTATTTTTATGCAGGCTACTACCAATGAAGATTTGCCTGCTGCTGATACTCCTCCATGTGATGATTTGGAGGCTGAGAATACTGTTACGGATGTACGTCAGGATGACAAGGAGAATTTTGTGGATGCCATGGATGATCTCTGGTCTGGCAAGGACGGTGCTGAAACTCTTGATGAGCAGGAAGCTCCTGATGGTGTTAAGTGTCCTCATACTGGTGAAGGACTGAATACTGGTTCTGTCCATGCTCCTGCTACAGCTGATGTTACCATTGCTCCTGTTATTCCTGAAGTTACCAAGAGTGATGTTGTCACTGCTACTCTTAATGCTGAAGCAGATACTTATAAAGTTGACGCGCCCCCTTCTGCTGTTGCTCCTGACCGAGAGCCTTCACCTTTGGTTTCGCAACTTGTGCCAACAAGCACTTTATTTGCTGCTGCGCCTTCTAGGCAGGAGGACAATGCTGCTGAACAAACTGAGGAGCCAGCTCCGACATCTCAAGATTTAGGCAAGACCTCGTAAAGTTCATGCTTTGGTAGTTTGATTTGCTTTGTTTGTTGCTTTTGTGTGGTGTGCTTTGCAAGTGTTGGGGATGTTGGGAATGTAAACTACCTTGAACAAAATATCGTTAGATTATGTATGTTCTTGTTATCGGACCTGGGTTGTAAAATAAAAAATTCAGTTTCTTTGTCTATTAAGTTTGTGTTCTGGAAACATAGAAAAGAAGTGTGCAGATTTGCTTGTACTTCCTGTTTCACTTTCTGTTTTTTACCTTGACGTTACATGTACTTTTCTGTTTACCTTGCTTGTACTTCCTTACATGTACATCCTTTTGCACGAAAAGGATTGCAGCTTTGCAGATATATAGTCATGAATTTTCTGCTCCTGTACTTCCCTGGCAATTGTGTTTGTACTTCCCACAACTTAGGTAGTTGAGTACACTTAGTTCTACTTTTTTCAGCTTGTACTTCTTTGCACATGGACCTGCACTTCTTTTCTGTGTAGTCCTGTACTTCTCTAGTCTGTGCACTTCAACCTGTATTTTTTTTATAATCTTTGAATCATATCATTTTATGTTTATTCTTTTTAAGGTCGTGATGTTTTAATTTCTTTTGTTTCTGCAGCCTCTCAGTACCGCAATTATTCTGCAAAACTTCGAGAAAGTATTGACAAGTTTTTCTATTCTGTTACAAAAGTAAAAAGCAGTGATGAAGTAGCGTAAGTTGATATTTTTTTTTATGCAACAATCCTTATGGCAACTCTTTCTCATATTGACATGTTTAATTAAATATTATTTTATTATTATTTTTCAGGGATAAGGTGATGTTTCGTAATAAATTTTGCGAAGCTACTGTTAAGGATGTTTCAGAATCATTTAACCTGCGTGGGATGCTATCAAGTACTGTAGCTGAAATTGGCATTCACCTGATGAGGGAGAAATACAAGGGCACCAGCAAGCTTATTGTTCCTTTCTGGGTTTGTGTAAGTTGCAGACATTTATGATGTAGTTTTGTTACTTACCTATCTTTTTTCCCCTGGTATTTGAAGTCTGTTACTTACATTTCAGCGTAAGATATGGAACGGATCCTTTGACAAAAATGTGAGGTCTTGGTTTACTGAATCTGGACTTGAGCGTATGGACAGGCATGATATTGTGAGTAAACTTTTTAAATTTGTTTTGTATAATATAAATTTTACTGCCTGATGCCTTTCTTATATATTAATTGTCCATTTTTACAGGTTGTTTTTCCAACTTTTGATCCTCCAAAATCTAGAGATGCGGTTGGACATTACGCTGTGGTTACGCTGAATCTGAGGGATAGATCTTTCCAGTATATTGATTCTTTGTATACATGCAAAGATCCTACTGGATGGTTCATGTTCAACAAGATGACGAAGAATATAAAGCAGCTTTGGGCAGATGCTTCCCAGGACATGCAAGACCCTCTCAGTCCACTTACTATTGATGACTTGAAGACAGAGTACTTGTGTACACCGCAGCAGGACAATGCGTGAGACATGTGTTATTTTTTTAATCTATAATTTTTGCACATCATTTATATGTCCTTTCTTGTCATGATGTATCTTGTTTTTTCGCAGTCGGGACTGTGGTTTCTTTATGTTACATACCGTTGGGTCTTGGAATGGTAGGTCGCTTACAGAATTTACATGCAAGGACATTCCTAACATAAAGAAAACCATGCTCTTTAGCTGGTCGACGTGTGGAATTTTTGAAGTGGATCTGGTGGGTTTGTTTGGGTATCATCCAGGTTAGTACTTTTTTTTTGCATATCATGTTCTTCACCTGTTCGTTTCTTTTTTCATGTAGGCTTCCTGCATTTACTTCCTCTTTCTACCTTCTGTACTTCTAATATATATCTGTTGTACTTCTTGTTTAATCTTCTTGTACTTCTCTGTTTTTACAGTTTTTTCCTGTACTTCCTATTTTTTCTTTTTTTTTTGGATTCAAAGTTAATTTTTAATAAGTTTCAGATACATTTTTTAAAAAGTTTACAACTGACTTCTTGTTTGCAGCTCAATCTCTTGATCTTGATGAAGAGAATTTCTGTCTTTTCGATAGCCAGACTCAGACCTTTGTCCCTGAAGCTGATGTCGTTAACATCAGTAGTCAAGATGATGATTCTGTGAAGAGAACTGACAACAAATCCTTTGATTCTCTGAAGAATAAGCTGGCTGATGTTCTTGGGAAGGCTACTGTTATTGAAAAGACAGTTGTGGATGCTGAAGTTATATCCTCTGATGATGACTTTGTTACCCCAAAGACTAGGTCTGGAAAGGTACTTACTCCTGTTAAGAAGAGAAAGGATCCTTCGGTCGACTCGGCTAATATCACGACTACAAAGAGGGCTCCAAGAAGACCCAAGAAGTGGAGTGGATCTGTAGAGATTTTAAAGCCTGGTGAGTTCAATCAGCTTAAAAATGCAAGGCTGCTTAAGGACTTCATGCTGAGCAAGCATGGAGTCGAAAAATATGGAAGGTATGATATCTTTTTATGATCCTTCTGACCACATGTTTTTTCCTGAACTTTTTCTTTTCTTTTTTGACCTGTTTTTCCCCTCTGTAATGATTTTTGTTTTTTGTGTCTATACAGTGTCAATTACTGTAGATTTGTCCATGGGAAGGATACGTTTGGCGATGATATTGAATCATTATTTACCGGCAAAGAATTGGCTAAGGCCTTTGGAGATCTTGGGGAGTTAGAGGGTGAAATGATGAGCTATATTATCTGCCAGTGGAAGGAGGATCCCACCCAGAATCATGTCTTTGCTTCTGGAACGCGTGTCCTATTGTCTCCCTACTTTCTTACGGTGAATAATATAGTTTCTCTTCTTTCTATTTATAAGCTAGTTGTTATTTGTTGAATAGTCATAACATTTTTAACTATAATCTTTTCTGTGTAGTATTTGCTAGAAATGGACGGCATGACTGTGAGCAAGAACTTTGATGTTGTAAGGGCTGTGCAGAGTTTCCAAGACTATTTGAAACCAGCAGAGAATCTCTTGACTGCAAATCTGGTAATACATTCAATATAAAACTTTGATGCCCTAACCTGCCTGCACTTCTGCTGAGTTTTATTTTTTGATGTACTTTTTAATAACAGATCATCATGCCCTACTGTAAGACGATGCCTGGTTCACAACAGAAGCATCATGTCTTGTATGTCATGAACAAGTATCGTGCAACCTTTGATGTTCTCGATTCGTTTGATTGGAGTAGCCACAAAGAACTTTCTCGGAGTTCGTTCCATGCTGCAGATGTCAAGGAGATTGTATGTTCTAATAATTTTCTGCTTGATTTTCTGACATTTTTTTAGGTTAAATATCCCTTTGCTTAATGTCATTCCTTTTTTATTTCAATGTTAAAACAGGCTCGAAGGTTGACCTTAGTCATGGAAGGAGTTTATGGCAAACAACATTATGCCAAAAGTGGTCATCCCAATTGGAACAATGTTTCAAAGAAGCCGAACTATGTGCACGTCCCCAAGCAGGGTTTCAACCAGTGTGGCTACTACTGTTTGAAGTTTGCATCTTCTTTTGACGGTGACCAAGTCGTTCTGGACATTGCAGATGATGATGTATGTTTTTATCTTCATAGATGAAGTAATTTTTTCTTATATTTCTGTATTTTTCTTTTTTCATAATTCTTGCTTTTTCTGTTTATTTTATGCAGCCTCGCGTTGATGATTGGAAGGCAGAGTACTTGTACTCAACTGTGTTCCATGTCAACAACAAGGTTCCTCTACATGATCTGCCAGTGGAAATTCAATGCCTTTCTCCACATTCTGTGTTGTCTACCCAAGGAGAAGAGCTTATTATGATGCTTAGCCAGATGGCATAGGAACATATTTTTCATATTCGTATATAATTTGAATTTGATATTCATATTTGTAATTTAATATAGTTTGACCTATTGGAACATCAGTATTTTTCATTTTGTACTGGAACATTAGTGTACTTCATACTAATCAATCATGTACTTGGTACTGAGTAAGCTTGTACTGTTTGACTGATGTTATCCTGTACTTCTTACAATACATATCTTTGTTCTTCCTTTTTTCAATTAGCCTTTGTGTTTTTTGTTCTTAGTGAAGTGTTGTACTTCCTGCAGATTTTAGTTTTGAACTTCTTCTGTATTTTCCCATATAATAATTTGCGATATGTATTTTTTTATGTAGTTGAAGATTCGAAGCTAGTACTTTTGTGTTTTTCCAGTTGTACTTCTTTTGTTTATACTCTTGTACTTCCTGGTCCTCTTCTATTTTTTCTTAATCCTCCTCTGTATCCCCTACAAAACGAAAGATATGATATGAACTTCTTAATGGAGTTTCAAGAATGTAAACTTGTTGTACTTACTTGTATTCATGCAGATCCATCTGTTATATATATACAATTCTTTCTTTTTTATTCGTCTAAATTAAGCTTGTACTTACTTGTACTTTAGTTATGTACTTCCTATCTTTTTGTGTGATATGTTTTCTTTTTGCTGGTCTTTTGTTTTGTTTTTGAGGATGTACTTCTTTAACTGACAGGCCAGTTAACGGCCCAGTCGGGCTTTCTGGCCTAGTAAGCATGCCGGTATGTGTGCAGTTTTTTTGCGGGGGTGGGACTTGTACTTCTTTTGTGTGCAACCTTGTACTTCCTATTGCAACTATTTTGTACTTCCTTTTGTCGTTCATCAATGAATTTCCTTTTTGTTTTGTTACCTGTAAGATAAATTAGTGTACTTCGTATATCAAATTTTTCCGTGTTGTACTGCCATTCGATGTCAGCTTTGTAATTTCTTATATAACTCATGCTAGAACTTGATGTCTCGGGCTTTACCCAGGTCTTAATTTTTGTTGTATTTTTTTTGTAATTTTTAACACACTACGAACTTCCTATTTGAGTAACCTCGTACTTCATATCAATGTATATCGTACTTCCTAGTTTTTCTTACTGTTTTTGCTGATGTTGCTGATGTAAAGACTTTTGATAGTAGTAAACAAATTACTGAATGGAGTAAACCAAGATCATTTTTTCCATTTTTACATATCACTACTGAATGGGAAGTAAACTTAATTACAATATTGTAATTTATTTTCTATTTTTTTATGCTAACTTATTTCTGGTGCTCCTTCTTAGTGTTGGTGGCGTTGGTTCATTTCCTTCATCCTTGTCTTCCGCTTTGTCATCTTCTTCTTCATCTTCTTCATCTTCTTCTTCTTCTTCTTCTTCTTCTTCTTCTTCTTCTTCTTCTTCTTCTTCTTCTTCTTCTTCTTCTTCTTCTTCTTCTTCTTCTCCCTCGTCATCCTCTTCTTCTTCATCTTGTTCCTCTTCCTCTTCTTCTTCCTCTTCTTTTTGCTTCTTTTTTGGTTGTGTTCTTGTTAGCACTTTCTTCTTCGATTTTCCCTTCAGGTTCAAGCCATTTTTTACAGGGCAAGTAAGAGAGTTGTGGCCAGTTCCATATTTTTTACACCCTGAACACATTTTTCTTCTCGGAGCTTTTATTTTACTTATAGCAAGTTGTTTCATTACTCTAGGATCTTTTGGACAAGATCTAGAGTTGTGTCCCGCTTTCAGCTTGCATATACTGCAAGTGTTCTTCCCTTCCCTCTTCACAGTCTTCTGCACCTTTTTCTTCATAGCTCCTGGAGGTTTAGAGCCACCAGGTTCTTTATTCCTGCTTCCTTTAGTTTTGGACTTAGGTGGTGGTAGTATAACCCTCTGCGGCATACTGTTACCATCGTTGTCAGGCTGATCATCTTGCTGGTTAGGACAATCAGGATATTTCTGTTGGTTTTCTGTCCAAAAGTGAGTTTCTTCAGGCTCAAACTCATCAATATCTGGGCACTGGCCTGAACCATCTTCATCATTATCTGGTGTTGACGAACCCATTGCATCAAGTTCGTCATACAGTGACTGCAGACCAACTTTTGCTCTTGCCCGCTGTTCTTCTGAGCATGTTGCTTTCCTAACAACTTTCATAGCCAGCTGTAGTACTTCATTCTGCTGGTACAGATACGAGGTTCCATCAGAAGCTTGTGTCTTGTAATCTCTCCTATCAAAAGTTCCTCTATGTCGCGCTCCATTAGTGTACCTCCTTAGTATGTAACTGAGTGGAATGCTATCAACCCTCAGGTGGTCCAGCAGGCATAAAACATGTAGGCAGAACAGTCCTGTTGTAATAAAATGAAGTTTCAATCCATTAGAAACGGTAAGAAGTGCAAGTATGGGTGAAACATAAGTTTAAGTCACTAGGTAACAGAAGTACAAGTTCTTGTTCTTTTTGTTTTTTTTATAATGTTTTTGTACCTGTGTGTTCCCATAGCAGACACTCGCATCTGTATTCGCCTCCAACAGGATCTGCAAGTACTCTGAACTGATGGTTTGACCAAGAAAAGTCGGTCGTTGGTTGGTGATAGGTCACCAGATAATTGTACTCATCAAGTTCAGGGTAGTCTGGGTTTGGTTTTATGCGGAAGAGTGTGCTTTTCTTCAGCAGAGCCTGCAACTCTTTGAAAACAGTCTTCGTATAAAGTTGCTGGAATTGATGCTCAAATCCATAATGGGTTCTCTTATTTGTTTTTGACTGAAAAGAGGACACAACACATTTTTTTAAATCTTTTATGAAGAAAAGATAACAAGAATGCTAACATGAAGCACAAGATGTGCAGTAAATGTTTTTTAGATTAAGTACCTGTATTGCATATGTCTTTAAATTTTCTGCCTGTCTCCTTTGGAATATTAGTTTGGTAACTTGTTCTGCAAAACGGTTCAGACTGAGCTTCTCATTTAACAGACTACGCTTTAGGGATGCATTCATGCTTTCTGAGCGCTGAGTAGATGTCATTCTTGCGCAGAAGACGTTCTTGAAATAGGCTGAGATCCACTCCTCCCTGATTTCCCAGAGCTGCAACATCATGGGATCATCGTGCAGATTGTATTTGTCAAGTAGATTTCGCCAAGCGTTTTCAAATTCTGTAGGCATGAGTGGCCAATTCAGGATTGCTGTAAACTCAGCCTTGAAGGTCAAATACTTCTTGTACAGACTCGACAAGTGTAGGTGGAATTTTTTCATCATATGCCATCGGCATAGTTTATGCAGTGTTTTAAAGAAAACACGAGGGATTGCTTGTGCCATGGACGGGCATTGGTCTGTAAATAAAAAGAAGGTGTCTAGAAATCAGAACATAAGTGAAGCAGGCAAATTTGAATTTCGGTTCAGATGTAATATTATTTACTATGCTATATGTTCTCACAGAAAATATGCAAAAGATTGTGCGTAAACAGACCTGTTAAAATTATTGTGGGCTGCTTCCCATTCATGCACCTTAAGAACGTTCTGAACAGCCAATAAAATGAGTCTTCACTTTCATCCCTGACAAGAGCACAAGCAAAAATAGTGGACTGCAGGTGATGGTTTACTCCGACAAAGACTCCGAGGGGCATGCTGTGTCTGTTTGTTTTGTATGTTGTATCAAATGTTATGCAATCCCCAAAATCCTCGTATGATCCCCTACAGCTTGCAGGAGCCCAAAATATATTCTTTATACGGTTTTCATCATCAAGCTGAAAATCAAAGAAAAACTCTTTGTTGCAAGCTTTCATCTCTCCAAAGTAAGACAGAAGCTTATTAATGTCATCCCTAATATCCTCTTGGGAATTTATTGCCTTCCTGCAATTATATGGACGGGTACAGATTGCTTTTAGCATGAAGTACAACCATACTACAATCAAAAGTACATGGAAAGATAGACATGCAGTAACAGGAATGTTTTTTCACACGTTAAGTACAGAGTTATCATAAAGGGAATTTGAGGTTCACAAACAACTTTTCATTTCTAAGTTGAAAAGAGCAAAAAGGGTAGAGTGTTGCTTTTACCTGTTTAGCAAGTCGCGCCCATGAAATGTTAAGTACTGCGCGCCTCCCACCGATGAATATAGGATCGACAAAATTATCCGATGAGATACATTCTCAAACTGCAGGAACTTTACAAATTCCAGCAAAGAAGGGTCGAAATTTTTATGAGAATGTAGGAAATTCATCATGCTGGGGCTTTGAATCATATGGTGGTTGTGTTCGAATTTTATATTCTCAATTACATAAGTATCATCTTCCTTCTTCTTTACTCTAATACCAGCAGGGCAACCACATCGACTAGTGGTTTTATCACGCAGGCGATCAGTTTCTGCAACAGTGCTCTCGTAATGACCTTGGCGGTTGCAGTATAGGTATCGATTGGCACCATTGTGCTGTCCAGTTCTGACTCCAAAACCAGCATGCCTTGCATATCTGTTGTAAAATATTTTGGCATCCTCGAAATCTTTGAATACCATTTTAATCTTTGGTAATAGATAATCTGGAAGATCATTATCCTGCAAAAACAAAAAACAATAGTACATTAGGCATTTCAATGATAAGTACAAGTATCATAAAACAGAAAGTACAAGTATAATGTAGCAACAAGTACAAGTGTGATACAGCAAGATGTTTAGAAACTAAATTTCTTCAAATGTACTCACATGGCTGTAGCGACGTTGCTCCACTGGTGTATCTGCTTCTTCTTCAGGGAGTATTGGGCAAGGCGGTGTCACCAATGATTTGTGTAACAATGGATCTGACGGGTCACGGCGTGGTAATCTAGATGACGAGGGTCGTACAGGGTCACGAGGAGGCAATCCAGAGGACGAGGGTCGTACAGGTGCACGTGGAGGAGGAAATCTAGATGACGAGGGTCGTACAGGGTCACGAGGAGGAAATCCAGAGGACGAGGGTCGTACAGGTGCACGTGGAGGAGCAAATCCAGAGGATGAGGGATGTACAGGTGCACGTTGAGGAGGAAATCCAGAGGATGAGGGATATACATGTGCACGTGGAGGAGCAAATCCAGAGGATGAGGGATGTACAGGTGCACGTTGAGGAGGAAATCCAGAGGATGAAGGTGCTGCTGTTTCAGGTACTTCTGGTTCCCTACTAGTCATTTTGTAGGCACTAGAATTATGTTGATCTGGAGGATGTGTAGCACCAACCTCAGCAACCTTTCTAGCAGGTCGTCTAGTTGATAGGACACGTGCAATATCCAGGATATGTGGTGGCACAGCAGGCCCTGGATTGTAAGGAAATTGTGACGTTGTTTCTGCTTCAGCACTTTTGTTCGTATCACAATTTGTTTCTGGACTATACATGTCTGAGTCCAATCCATTTGTAAAAGGTGAGTAGCCAGTGACAAAGAAGTTGCGTGGAATTTCAGGAGTAACCCACTGTAGAGGTTTTGGATCAAGCACAACCTCACTTCTTTTTTTTCGTCTAGCCGTTGATTCATCCTGCGATAGTAGAATATCAGAGATTTATTCGAATTAGGAATGGCAGTACACATATCACAATTATAACTTGGATAAAATAACTAGTTCATGAAAAAAAGAGAAGTACTATTATGGAGAAAGAGAAGTACAATATAACCAACATTAGCAGTACAATATAACTAAATACAACACTCAGAGGTTACTAAGTACAACTAGTATAACAGATAAGTACAGGACAAAAGGATTTACTAAGCTCAAGATCTAAGTTCAACTAGCAAAACAGAGAAGTGCAGGTCATAGGGATTACTAAGTTCAATTTTTTACTAAAGTTCATGTGCTGAAACAGAGAAGTACAGTACACAGGCATTACTAAGTTCAATTTGCCAAGTTGAATTTGCTAAGTACAGGTCAAAAGGATTACTAAGTACAACTAGGGAAACAGAGAAGTGCATGTCATAGGGATTACTAAGTTCAATTTGCTAAGTACAACTAGCAAAACAGAGAAGTGCATGTCATAGGGATTACTAAGTTCAATTTGCTAAGTACAACTAGCAAAACAGAGAAGTGCATGTCATAGGGATTACTAAGTACAACTAGCAAAACAGAGAAGTACAGTACACAGGCATTACTAAGTACAACTAGCAAAACAGAGAAGTACAGTACACAGGCATTACTAAGTTCAATTTTTTACTAAAGTTCATGTGCTGAAACAGAGAAGTACAGTATACAGGCATTACTAAGTTCAATTTGCTAAGTTGAATTTGCTAAGTACAGGTCAAAAGGATTACTAAGTACAACTAGGGAAACAGAGAAGTGCATGTCATAGGGATTACTAAGTTCAATTTGCTAAGTACAACTAGCAAAACAGAGAAGTGCATGTCATAGGGATTACTAAGTTCAATTTGCTAAGTACAACTAGCAAAACAGAGAAGTGCATGTCATAGGGATTACTAAGTACAACTAGCAAAACAGAGAAGTACAGTACACAGGCATTACTAAGTACAACTAGCAAAACAGAGAAGTACAGTACACAGGCATTACTAAGTTCAATTTTTTACTAAAGTTCATGTGCTGAAACAGAGAAGTACAGTACACAGGCATTACTAAGTTCAATTTGCTAAGTTGAATTTGCTAAGTACAGGTCAAAAGGATTACTAAGTACAACTAGCAAAACAGAGAAGTGCAGGTCATAGGGATTACTAAGTACAACTAGCAAAACAGAGAAGTACAGTACACAGGCATTACTAAGTTCAAAGAGAAGTATTGGAGTTGCAGTAGAAGCAGAGAAGTACAATAAGCATACAGAATAAGTACAATTTCAATATTCGACAAAAACAAACAGAGAAGTACACTGAGAAGTTCAAGATTATAGTTTCTAGCTGTACAACATTGTCTCACCTCATTTTGTTCAGATGTACTTCGTTTCAAAGGTGTAACTGCTGCAGATATGCAAGTTTCCCTTATTTTATCTGAGAGCAAAGTAGATTTGTGAGCAAATCGAGGTGAAGATCTTGTAGGAACGACATCTTCAACTCTTTTCCGTCGAATCTGCATCTTCTTAGATTTTGGAGGATCCATTTGCTTGGATTTCTTGAATTTGCAGAGAAGGATGCAGAGAAGGATCCCTCAAGAGACTCGCCGGAGAAGAGGGGGGCGCGCCAGAGAAGAATTCGGCCGGAGAAGAAGTTGGCTCGCCGGAGAAGAAGATCCCGTGTGCTCCGCGCGAGCTCGGTCGCTCCGCGCGAGCTCGGTCGCCGCGCGAGCTCGGTCGCCGCGCGAGCTCGGTCGCCGCGCGAGATCGGTCGCCGCGCGAGATCGGTCGCCGCGAGATCGGTCGCCGCGCCGCGCGAGTCGGTCGCCGCGCCGCGCGAGCCGGGCGGCGGGCGAGGCGGGTGGCCCGCGGGCGGCGGAGGCGGGGGGGAAGCGGGCGGGATCGAGGCAGGTGGATTTTGGTCGGGCGGGGGGGGGGGGCTCGGGAGCGGGGCCGTCGGCCATAAACCTTATATAGGGGCCGTGCTCGAATAATATTCGAGCACCGGTTTTAGTGCAACCCTATATATATATATATATATATTTATATATATATATATATATATATATATATATGCATGCATGGTTAGGCCATGCATGCATATTAATTATATATATATTGTGAGGCAAAATAAAGTGTGTTTTCATTCGAGACCTTGTCAAAATTCAAATTAATTAATTTTATTATCAGTGCTAATTATATAATTAATGAATCTCACTAATGTCCATATATACATCATCGATATAGGCCATATATATTAATTGGGGTTAATCTAGGGTTTACTAGCTATATATATATAGGAGGGTTTTATTAGATCTGGTTATAAGCTTGGGGTTATGTGTTTTAACGAGGGTTTGATTAGCTAGAGTTAGTTATATATATATATATCGTTTAGGGTTTAGGATTAATGGCACATTTAGAGGACTGCGAGAGGTCCCCTGGCCTGCTTGATGCGCAATTAAGTGTTGTTGGCCTATAGCTAGCTATATAGGGTTTATGGTTCTTATAGATAGGGTTTAATTATAACTTGTTGTGAATTAAAATACAACTTTTTATTAGTGTGCTACACAATTAATTAAAACTAGATCGATCGAGTGTGCATAGACATTATTAGAGGCACACCCTCCTTAACTTGCGCATAAGTGCAAGCATAATGTGTGTCGTTGCTGGCCACCAACGATAAAGAGAGAGAGTGGGAGATTATTGAAATCCCCAATAATGTTCATATATATATATATATATATATATATGCATGCATGGTAGGCCATGCATGCACACTAATTATATATATATATATTGTGAGGCAACTTAATCAAAGTGTGTGTTTTCGTTCGAGAACTTGTCAAAATTCAAGTTAATTTAATTTAGTTAGAGGACCGCGAGGCCCCCTGGCCTGCTTCATGCGCAATTAAGTGTCGTTGTCCTATATAGGGTTTAAGGTTTAGGATTTACAGTTTAGGGTTTAGGGTTTAGGCTTTAGGCTTTAGGGTTAGGGTTAGGGTTAGGTTTTAGGTTTTAGGAATTAGTGTTTAGGGTTTAAGGTTTAGGGATTAGGGATTAGGGTTTAGGGTTAGAGTTATTAGGGTTTAGGGTTATTAGGGTTAACTTGTTGTGAATTAAAATACAACTTTTTTATTTGTGTGCTACGATTAATCAAACTAGATCGATCGAGTGCGCACACACATTATTAGAGGCTGATGCGTGCAATTAACACACGTCCGTTGGGAACCCCAAGAGGAAGGTGTGACACAGACAGTAGCAAGTTTTCCCTCAGAAAGAAACCAAGGTTTATCGAACCAGGAGGAGCCAAGAAGCACGTTGAAGGTTGATGGCGGCGAATGTAGTGCGGCGCAACACCAGGGATTCCGGCGCCAATGTGGAACCTGCACAACACAATCAAAGTACTTTGCCCCAACGTAACAGTGAGGTTGTCAATTTCACCAGCTTGCTGAAAACAAAGGATTAAACGTATCGAGTGGAAAATGATGTTTGTTTGCGAAGAACAGTAAAGAACAATTGCAGTAGATTGTATTTCAGATGTAAAGCATAGGACCGGGGTCCACAGTTCACTAGTGGTGTCTCTCCCATAAGATAAATAGATGTTGGGTGAACAATTTACAGTTGGGCAATTGACAAATAAAGAAGGCATAACAATGCACATACATATATCATGATGAGTACTATGAGATTTAATCAGGGCATTACGACAAAGTACATAGACCGCTATCCAGCATGCATCTATGCCTAAAAAGTCCACTTTCAGTTATCATCCGAACCCCTTCCTATTATTGCAAGCAACAGACAATTGCATTAAGTATGGTGCGTAATCTAATCAACACAAATATCCTTAGACAAAGCATCGATGTTTTATCCCTAGTGGCAACAACACATCCACAACCTTAGAACTTTCTGTCACTGTCCTAGATTTAATGGAGGCATGAACCCACTATCGAGCATAAATACTCCCTCTTGGAGTCACAAGTATCAACTTGGCCAGAGCCTCTACTAGCAACGGAGAGCATGCAAGAACATAAACAACACATATGATAGATTGATAATCAACTTGACATAGTATTCAATATTCATCGGATCCCAACAAACACAACATGTAGGATTACAAATAGACGATCTTGATCATGATAGGCAGCTCACAAGATCTAACATGATAGCACAATTAGGAGAAGACGACCATCTAGCTACCGCTATGGACCCATAGTCCAGGGTGAACTACTCACACATCGATCCGGAGGCGATCATGGCGATGAAGAGTCCTCCGGGAGATGATTCCCTCCGGCAGGGTGCCGGAGGCGATCTCCTGAATCCCCCGAGATGGGATTGGCGGCGGCGGCGTCACAGTAAGGTTTTCCGTATCGTGGCTCTCGGTACAGAGGGTTTCGCGACGAAGACTTTAAGTAGGTAGAAGGGCGGAGTCGGAGGAGTCACGGGGGCCCCACATGCTAGGGCCGCGCGGGCCCCCTCTAGGCGCGCCGCCCTAGTGTGGCGGTGCCCCGTGGCCCCACTTCGTATCTCCCTCGGTCTTCCAAGCTTCGTGGAAAATAAGCCTCTGGGCGTTGATTTCGTCCAATTCCGAGAATATTTCCTTTGTAGGATTTCTCAAACCAAAAACAGCAAAAAAAACGGCTCTTCGGCATCTCGTCAATAGGTTAGTGCCGGAAAATGCATAATAATGACATATAATGTGTATAAAACATGTGAGTATCATCATAAAAGTAGTATGGAACATAAGAAATTATAGATACGTTTGAGACGTATCAGAGGCACCTGCGTCTTTGCGCATAAAGTGCATGCATATATATGTGTGTTGTTCTGGCCACCAACGATAGGTTGAGAGAGAGAGATATTGAAATCCCCAAGAATATGTTCAAATATATAGAACTTGTCAAAATTCAAGTACTATTGTAAAGCACATGAGATGAATGCAGCGATTCGAAGCAATGATGAAGATAATGAGTAAACAACTGAATCATATAGCAAAGACTTTTCATGAATAGTACTTTCAAGACAAGCATCAATAAGTCTTGCATAACAGTTAACTCATAAGCAATAAATTCTTAGTAGAAAGCTTTGAAACAACACAAAGGAAGATATAAGTTTCAGCGGTTGCTTTCAACTTCAACATGTATATCTCATGGATAATTGTCAACACAAAGTAATATAACAAGTGCAATAGGTAAACATGTAAGAATCAATGCACACAGTTTACACAAGTGTTTGCTTCTAAGATAGAAAGAAGTAGGTAAACTGACTCAACAATAAAGTAGAAGAATGGCCCTTCGCAGAGGGAAGCATGGATTACTATTTTTGTGCTAGAGCTTTTCATTTTGAAAACATAGAAACAATTTTGTCAACGGTAGTAATAAATCATATGTGTTATGTATAAGATATCTTATAAGTTGCAAGCCTCATGCATAGTATACCAATAGTGCCCGCACCTTGTCCTAATTAGCTTGGATTAACACGGATTATCATTGCATAACATATGTTTCAACCAAGTGTCACAAAGGGGTACCTCTATGCCGCGTGTACAAGGGTCTAAGGAGAAGGTTCGCATTGGATTTCTCGCTTTTGATCATTCTCAACTTAGACACCCATACCGGGACAACATAGACAACAGATAATGGACTCCTCTTTAATGCTTAAGCATTCAACAACAGTTAATATTTCTCATAAGAGATTGAGGATTTGTGTCCAAACTGAAACTTCCACCATGATTCATGGCTTTAGTTAGCGGCCCAATGTTCTTCTCTAACAATATGCATACTCAAACCATTTGATCATGAAAATCTCCCTTACTTCAGACAAGACGAACATGCATAGCAACTCACATGATATTCAACAAAGGTAAAAGTTGATGGTGTCCCCAGAAACATGGTTACCGCTCAACAAGCAACTTATTAAGAAATAAGACACATAAGTACATATTCTTCACCACAATAGTTTTTAAGGCTATTTTCCCATGAGCTATGTATTGTAAAGGCAAAGAATAGAAGTTTAAAGGTAGTACTCAAGTAATATACTTTGGAATGGCAGAGAAATACCATGTGGTAGGTAGGTATGGTGGACACAATTGGCATGGATTTGGCTCAAGGATTTGGATGCACGAGAAGAATCCCTCTCAATACAAGGCTAGGCTAGCAAGGTTGTTTGAAGCAAACTCAAGTATGAAATGGTGCAGCAAGACTCACATATAAACATATTGTAAGCATTATAAGACTTTACATCGTCTCCTTGTTGTTCAAACACCTCAACCAGAAAATATCTAGACTTAGAGAGACTAATCATGCAAACCAAATTTTAACAAGCTCTATGTAGTTCTTCATTAATAGGTGCAAAGTACATGATGCAAGAGCTTAAACATGATCTATATGAGCACAACAATTGCCAAGTATCAAATTATTCAAGACATTATACCATTTACCACATGCGGCATTTTCCGTTTCCAACCATATATCAATGAATGAAGTAGTTCAACCTTCGCAATGAACATTAAGAATAAAGCTAAGAACATATGTGTTCATACGAAACAGCGGAGCGTGTCTCTCTCCCATACAAAGAATGCTAGGATCCGATTTTATTCAAATAAAAACAAAAACAAAAACAAACAGACGCTCCAAGCAAAGCACATAAGATGTGATCAATAAAAATATAGTTTCACTAGAGGAACCTGATAATGTTGTCGATGAAGAAGGGGATGCCTTGGGCATCCCCAAGCTTAGATGCTTGAGTCTTCTTAAAATATGCAGGGGTGAACAACGGGGGCATCCCCAAGCTTAGACTTTTCACTCTTCTTGATCATATTGTATCATCCTCCTCTCTTGACCCTTGAGAACTTCCTCCACACCAAACTCAAAACAAACTCATTAGAGGGTTAGTGCATAATTGAAAATTCATATATTCAGAGGTGACATAATCATTCTTAACACTTCTGGACATTGCACAAAGCTACTGAAAGTTAATGGAACAAAGAAATCCATCAAACATAGCAAAACAGGCAATGCGAAATAAAACGCAGAATCTGTCAAAACAGAACAGTCCGTAGAGACGAATTTTACAGAGGCACTTAACTTGCTCAGATTAAAATGCTCAAATTGAATGAAAGTTGCGTACATATCCGAGGATCACGCACATAAATTTGCAGATTTTTCTGAGTTACCTGAGAACCCTGCCCAAATTCGTGACAAACAAGAAATCTGTTTCTGCAGTAATCCAAATCTAGTGTTGACTTTACTTTCAAAGACTTTACTTGGCACAACAATGCAATAAAATAAAGATAAGGAGAGGTTGCTACAGTAGTAACAACTTCCAAGACTCAAATATAAAACAAAAGTGCTGTAGTAAAATCATGGGTTGTCTCCCATAAGCGCTTTTCTTTAACGCCTTTCAGCTAGGCGCAGGAAGTGTGAATCAAGTATTATCAAGAGATGAAGCATCGACATCATAATTTGTTCTAATAATAGAATCATAAGGTAACTTCATTCTTTTCTAGGGAAGTGTTCCATACCTTTCTTGAGAGGAAATTGATATTTAATATTACCTTCCTTCATATCAATAATAGCACCAACAGTTCGAAGAAAAGGTCTTCCCAATATAATGGGACAAGATGCATTGCATTCAATATCCAACACAACAAAATCAACGGGACAAGGTTATTGTTAACCATAATACGAACATTATCAATCCTCCCCAAAGGTTTCTTTATAGCATTATCAGCAAGATTAACATCTAAATAACAATTTTTAAATGGTGGCAAGTCAAGCATATCATAGAGTTTCTTAGGCATAACAGAAATACTTGCACCAAGATCACATAGAGCATTACAATCAAAATCATTGACCCTCATCTTAATGATGGGCTCCCAACCATCTTCTAACTTCCTAGGAATAGAAGTTTCAAGTTTTAGTTTCTCTTCTCTAGCTTTTATGAGAGCATTTGTAATATGTTTTGTAAAGGCCAAATTTATAGCACTAGCATTGGGAATTTTAGCAAGTTTTTGTAAGAACTTTATAACTTCAGAGATGTGACAATCATCAAAATCTAAACCATTATGAGCTACAGCAATGGGATCATTGTCCCCAATGTTGGAAAAAATTTCAGCAGTTTTATCACAAGCAGTTTCAGCAGTTTTAGCAATTTCGGGTAATTTTGCACGCTTTGCACTAGGAGTAGAAACATTGCCAACACCAATTATTTTACCATTGATAGTAGGAGGTGTAGCAACATGTGAATCATTATCATTACTAGTTGTGGTAATAGTCCAAACTTTAGCTACATTATTCTCTTTAGCTAGTTTTTCGTTTTCTTCTCTTTCCCACCTAGCATGCAATTCAGCCATCAATCTAATATTTTCATTAATTCGAACTTGGATGGCATTTGCTGTAGTAACAATCTTATTATCAATATCCTTATTAGGCATAACTTTCAATTTTAAAAGATCAACATCAGAGGCAAGTCTATCAACTTTAGAGGCAAGAATATCAATTTTATCAAGCTTTTCCTCAATAGATTTGTTAAAAGCAGTTTGTGTACTAATAAATTCTTTAAGCATGGCTTCAAGACCAGGGGGTACACTCCTATTATTGTTGTAAGAATTACCATAATAATTACCATAACCATTACTATTAGCAGAAGGATATGGCCTATAGTTGTTACCAAAATTATTCCTATAAGCATTGTTGTTGAAATTATTATTTTTAATGAAGTTCACATCAACATTTTCTTCTTGAGCAACCAATGAAGCTAAAGGAACATTATTAGGATCAACATTAGATCTACCATTCACAAGCATAGACATAATCACATCAATCTTATCACTCAAGGAGGAGGTTTCTTCAACATAATTTACCTTCTTACCTTGTGGAGCCCTTTCCGTGTGCCATTCAGAGTAATTTTTCATCATATCATCAAGAAGCTTTGTAGCCGCCCCAAAGTGATGGACATAAAGGTACCTCCAGCAGCTGAATCCAATAGGTTCTGCGAAGAAAAATTCAATCCTGCATAGAAGGTTTGGATGATCATCCAAGTAGTTAGTCCATGGGTTGGGCAATTCTTTACCAAAGATTTCATTCTCTCCCATGCTTGAGCAACATGTTCATTATCTAATTGCTTAAAATTCATTATGATACTTCTCAAAGATATAATTTTAGCGGGAGTATAATATCTACCAATAAAAGCATCTTTACATTTAGTCCATGAATCAATACTATTCTTAGGCAAAGATAGCAACCAATCTTTAGCTCTTCCTCTTAATGAGAAAGGAAACAATTTTAATTTTATAATGTCACCATCTACATCCTTATACTTTTGCATTTCACATAGTTCAACAAAATTATTAAGATGGGAAGCATCATCATCAGAACTAACACCAGAAAATTGCTCTCTCATGACAAGATTCAGTAAAGCAGGTTTAATTTCAAAGAATTCTGCAGTAGCAGGTGGAGCAATAGGTGTGCATAGGAAATCATTATTATTAGTGTTTGTGAAGTCATACAACTTAGTATTTTCAGGAGTATTCATTTTAGCAACAGTAAATAAAGCAAACTAGATAAAGTAAATGCAAGTAACTACCCGTCCGCGGAGGGGCTGCACCTGATCCAAGCCATCAAGGGGTGCAGCGGCGGCGGCGCGCCACCGGCGGCATCGAGCTCGTCTTCTTCATCGGGATCCAGGGGTCTTCTTTGTATTTCTGGCTTTGTTTCTGGGTCTTTCTGTAAGAACTGGACTTTAATATAATTTCCTTTTCTGCGCAAAAAAAAAAGTAACTAATTTTTTTGTGTTTTTAATATAGAGAACGCAAACAAGATAGTAAATAAAGTAAAACTAGCAACTAATTTTTGTGTGTTTGGTTTTAGTGCAGCAAACAAAGTAGTAAATAAAATAAAGTAAAGCAAGACAAAAACAAAGTAAAGAGATTGGAAGTGGAGACTCCCCTTGCAGCGTGTCTTGATCTCCCCGGCAACGGCGCTAGAAAATATGCTTGATGCGTGCAATTAACACATGTCCGATGGGAACCACAAGAGGAAGTTGTGATGCAGATAGTAGCAAGTTTTCCCTCAGAAAGAAACCAAGGTTTATCGAACCAGGAGGAGCCAAGAAGCACATTGAAGGTTGATGGCGGAAGTGTAGGCGAAACACCAGGGATTCCGGCGCCAACGTGGAACCTGCACAACACAATCAAAGTACTTTGCTCCAACGTAACAGTGAGGTTGTCAATCTCACCGGCTTGCTGAAAACAAAGGATTAAACGTATCGAGTGGAAAATGATGTTTGTTTGCGAAGAACAGTAAAGAACAAGTAGATTGTATTTCAGATGTAAAGAATAGGACCGGGGTCCACAGTTCACTAGTGGTGTCTCTCCCATAAGATAAATAGATGTTGGGTGAACAAATTACAGTTGGGCAATTGACAAATAAAGAAGGCATAACAATGCACATACATATATCATGATGAGTACTATGAGATTTAATCGGGCATTACGACAAAGTACATAGACCGCTATCCAGCATGCATCTATGCCTAAAAAGTCCACTTTCAGGTTATCATCCGAACCCCTTCCGGTATTAAGTTGCAAGCAACAGACAATTGCATTAAGTATGGTGCGTAATGTAATCAACACAAATATCCTTAGACAAAGCATCGATGTTTTATCCCTAGTGGCAACAACACATCCACAACCTTAGAACTTTCGGTCACTGTCCCAGATTTAATGGAGGCATGGACCCACTATCGAGCATAAATACTCCCTCTTGGAGTCACAAGTATCAACTTGGCCAGAGCCTCTACTAGCAACGGAGAGCATGCAAGAACATAAACAACACATATGATAGATTGATAATCAACTTGACATAGTATTCAATATTCATCGGATCCCAACAAACACAACATGTAGGATTACAAATAGACGATCTTGATCATGATAGGCAGCTCACAAGATCTAACATGATAGCACAATTAGGAGAAGACGACTATCTAGCTACGCTATGGACCCATAGTCCAGGGTGAACTACTCACACATCGATCCGGAGCGATCATGGCGATGAAGAGTCCTCCGGAGATAATTCCCCTCTCCGGCAGGATGCCGGAGGCGATCTCCCGAATCCCCCGAGATGGGATTGGCGGCGGCGGCCACAGAAGGTTTTCCGTATCGTGGCTCTCGGCACGCAGGGTTTCGCGACGAAGACTTTAAGTAGGTGGAAGGGCGAAGTCGGAGGAGTCACGGGGCCCCACATGCTAGGGCCGCGCGGCCCCCTCTAGGCCGCGCCGCCCTAGTGTGGCGGCGCCCGTGGCCCCACTTCGTAGCTCCCTCGGTCTTCCGGAAGCTTCGTGGAAAAATAAACCCCTGGGCGTTGATTTCGTCCAATTCCGAGAATATTTCCTTTGTAGGATTTCTGAAACCAAAAACAGCAGAAAACAGCAACTGGCTCTTCGGCATCTCGTCAATAGGTTAGTGCCGAAAAATGCATAATAATGACATATAATGTGTATAAAACATGTGAGTATCATCATAAAAGTAGCATGGAACATAAGAAATTATAGATACGTTTGAGACGTATCAGAGGCACCTGCGTCTTTGCGCATAAAGTGCATGCATATATATGTGTGTTGTTCTGGCCACCAACGATAGGTTGAGAGAGATATTGAAATCCCCAAGAATATGTTCAAATATATAGAACTTGTCAAAATTCAAGTTAATTAATTTATCAGCACTAATTATATAATTAATTAATGAATCTCAGGGATGTTCATACATGATCGATATAGGCCATACATATATTAATTGGGGTTAATCTATAGCTAGGTTTTGCTAGCTATATATATAGAGCAGGTTTTTATTAGATCGGGTTATTAGCTAGGTTGGGGTTATGTGTTTTAAGTAGGGTTTGATTAGCTAGGGTTAGTTAATTATATATATATATGGTTTATGGTTTAGTGTTTTAATATATGGCACATTTAATTTAATTAGAGGACCGCGAGACCCCCTGGCCTGCTTGATGCACAATTATGTGTCGTTGGCCTATTTAGGGTTTAGGGTTAATTTAGGGTTTAGCGATTAGGGTTTGGGTTTAGGGTTAGGGTTTAGGGTTAGGGTTTTAGGGTTTAGGGTTTTTAGTGTTTAGGGTTTAGGGATTAGGGTTTAGGGTTTAGGGTTAGGGTTTAGGGTTTAGCGTTTTTAGGGTTAGTGATTAGGGTTTAGGGTTAGGGTTTAGGGATTAAGAATTAGGGTTTAGGGTTTAGGGTTATTAGGGTTTAATTTTAACTTGTATTGTGAATTAAAATATAACTTTTTATTTATGTGCTACAATTAATCAAAACTAGATCGATCGAGTGCGCACACATATTATTAGAGAGGCACCCGCGCCTTTGCGCATAAAGTGTATGCATATGTGTGTTGTTCTGGCCACCAACGATAGATCGAGAGAGAGATTGAAATTTCCAAGAATATGTTCAAATATATATACAAATATATGCATGCATGGTATAGGCCATGCATGCACACTAATTATATATATATATATATATTGTGAGGCAAATTAATTAAAGTGTGTTTTCATTCGAGAACTTGTCAAAATTCAAGTTAATTAATTTATCAATGCTAATTATATATAATTAATGAATCTCATGGATGTTCATACATGATCGATATAGGCCATATATATATTAATTGGGGTTAATCTAGGGTTTACTAGCTAACTATATATATAGAGCAATGTTTATTTCGACGAGTTGTATTTTAATTCACAACAAGTTAAAATAAAACCCTAATAATTAACCTCTAAACCCTAATTAAACAATATATAAACCCTATATATAGCTTTTTTTAGCTAGCTAAAGGCCAATGGCACTTAATTACGCATCAAGCAGGCCATGGGGCCTCTCGGTCCTCTAAATGTGCCATTAACCCTAAACCCTAAACCATATATATAACTAACCCTAGCTAATCGATCAAACCCTACTTAAAACACATAACCCCAAGCTAGCAACTAACCCGATCTAGTAAAACATTGCTCTATATATATAGTTAGCTAGTAAACCCTAGCAGATTAACCCCAATTAATATTACTACAACATTTAAGCCTGTTGAATACGCAGCCTGGTGAGGGCACTCTCCGCGCACGCAATTTCAACCGTAGGATCTTGCTTAAAATTGATCGAGGCCGTCAGTTTTCATTGTTTGTCTCAGATTTTTTTCACTGTGGGTTGTTTTTTACGGTCATTGTAACTGGATCTGGTGTAATCTGGCCCCATTCGTCAGTCTCATCCCACCATGAAGGCTTGGTAGAAAAACGTCACCGCTCCCCAGTTTCGCATTCACCTCCGCCCTTCCTTCATTCTCCCTAAGAGCATCTCCACTCGTCTCCCCGAGAAGCCCCCCACGAGCCTTTTTACAGCCGGACGGCGAAAACGGCCCAGTCGTGGCCCCAGGTTCTCATTTTCGTCCGGAAACGGCCTAATTTCGTCCGGACTCCCCGGGCCATCCTCGGTTTCCGATCTCTGGGACCCGGATGGAGCAAAACCAACCGCCCACGCCCACGTGTCTCCTCTTTCGTCCGGACTCCCCGGGCCATCCTCTTTTTCCCCTAGAAACGCCGCTTGGGGAGCACACGACTGGAAATATACTGTCCCCCATGCCAAAAATTGATCCAATCCGGACGAAAATTTCGTCGGATTTGGGTGTGGGGAGCGCCAACGAGTGGGGATGCTCTAATCTATCGCGCATCCCCACCTCCGAGCCCTAGTGGCGGCCGCCTTCGACGCCAATTGCGGCGTGCCCGGGCCTCGCTGCCACTGGCGCAGCTCCTACGCGTGTCTGCACCGTTGCGGGCGCGCCCTACGGCGTGCGGTTCCAGCCCGACGAGGACGGCGGCAACGCGAAGGTCGTGGCCGAGCTTGCGTCGGGGAGATCGTCGTGCTGCTCTCGATATGCTGGGCCATGGCGTGGAGCACTGCATCCCCGAGGTTTTCGGAAGGGATGAAAAGATGGGTGGGGGGTGTGGATCCGGTGCTACTCCCAGACATCTTGCAGTTGTCCGCATTCGTGGTTGCCGGCACCTTCCAGGATGACGCCGGCGTTTGGGGTAGGGAGGTTTCTGGTGCTGCTAGGAAGCTGACAGTGCAGGAGTTCACGTCGTGGGTGTTCAGCGCTTCAGAGCCAACAAGTCTGCAGTTTGCTAGCAAAGGGCAGCCCCTGGTTTGATCTAAAAAGGGCAGCCCCTGGTACACATTGTTTCTACACCCAGAATTGCTAATGACCGCACCATTTGAATTGATTTTGTTGTCTACTATTTCATTGCACTTATGTTGGATCAAATCATTAGATATTGTATTTCAATACATTTAGCTGACTCTATCTTAGTTTATTTCTACATGTTGTTAGGACCTGTAGTCTTTTTTTTTTTTTTTTAACGGGCAAAAAAGCTTTTGCCTTATATTGATATAGGAGAATCAAACAGGTACATGGCAAGAGCCAAAAAAAGAAAAAAGGCGGACCAAAAACCGCCCGAAAAACAACTCAGGTAATCAAGTCCGCAAGGCTCTTGGCACCTGCCAAGATCCAATCTTTTCCTTCTTAGTCTGCTTCTTTGATGCCTTTCTTGGCTTCAGAGAAACATTTCCTTAGATTTCCTTTGCAAGAGCATGCTGTTAGTATCCCTATTAGACTGTTACCTCTTCCATGTATTAGTTCTTAATCAGCATGTACATAGTAGCTTACATGAGGTAGATAGTTAGGTATGGGATTGATTTAAGCTAACAAAATCTGAAGAAATCAGTAGCTTACATGAGGTAGATTGTTAGGTGTGGGACCAATGGAAGCTCAAAATCTGAAGAAATTATGGATCGTTGGTTGACATATCTGTTTGTTTTCCATTCTTTAGCATGTTTAATGTACAGTACTGTATGCGGTTTAGGAATGGGTTATTTTGTTGAGGTTAAGTATTGTGCTTTCCGTTTAATGCCATGTATTTATGTAGTCTGCTTAACCAAGCGTATGCCTCAAAGTGTAGCTCTAGATTATGATGAGAGTCAATGGTAGTGTGAGCTTATCTATCCTTCTGTAAGTGATATTCTATAAATGGATGGGAATAATTGAGAAGAAGAATAAATATTTTGAAGTCTGACTTGCATGTCGATAGGTGAGAGAATGAATAATTGTAGAGGTCTTGGTTCATGTCTTTATTATGCTTTGTTGACGCAAAATAGATTTTTTTTTTACTACATGTACATGCTTGTTGACATTTTCCTTGGGGCTACGGCTACTGGGCATGTGCTTGTCTTTTTTGATGCATCAAATTGTGATAGTTACTTCTGTGATGCATGATATGTATGACCTTACTGTGTTGTGCTGCTTCGAGACTCAAAGGTTTCAGTAACTTTAAACATGTTCCACTTATGTAATACTAATTCTAGATGATATTCTTGCCTGCTTGCAGATCCTAAGGTATTGAGTAGAGATTAGTAAGCCTACGAGCAACCTTTTCTCTCATTTTTTTTAAACTTATAGCTATGATGACCCAACTTTGAGTTCTGACTCTTACGGATTAGCTTTCCATAATGCATTTGTGGGTGGCATGTCTCATTAATCATCTCAGTACATGTCCATAGAACAGTCACAGTAGTGCTATGTTTTTGAAAGTTGATGTCTGTTGTGCTATTTCCTGAAAACACATCATAAAACAATTATAGATTTTGTTTTTTTCATTACTTTTCTCTTGCAACATTGCTAAATTTCTTCTCTCACACCAGTGGTACGTGTCACTCATTTTAGTTAATCCAACAAGTTGTATCTACATGGTACAGTTGTATGTTTTCTCGAAAGGCCGTGGCCGATCTTTATTAAGATAAGGAGAGAGTACATAGGTATTACAACCAGCTCCGAGATGTAGCAAACAGGCAGGGTGCTGATATTGGATAGGCCCAAGATTTACAAAGAGAACACCACTCCACAACTCCAAGCACTAAGCGTACAGCTAGATGGAGCACGCTCCACCAGTTGATCGCCACAGCTAACTCCTCCCTAAATCCAAGAAACACATCCTGTGCACTATGCTGCAAATTCTAAGAAAATCTGGAGTTCCTCTCCTTCCAGATCTTCCAATGTACCAGGATAGAAATTGTGTCAAAGTCACGCCTGTTAGTTTTCGGCACCCTCTTCCTGACTTTCGTCCACCGCCTGAAATAGGGAAGTCTGCTGCTGACCAGGCTCTAATACTTTGCCAGCCTTGCGAGGTGAAACGGCAATGGACAAAGAGGTGGGTATTTGTCTAAGGTGTGGAGTGACACAACTGAAAGGACCCGCAGTTCGGCCACCCTCTTCGTTGCAAGTTGTCTGCCTTGAGGCACCTCTTGTGAACTGCCAACCACATAAGAAGTTGCATCAAGCAGGGGCTTTAGACTTCCAAATAGCTGCCGCACAGGGAAACTGGACATTCACCGCGAAAAACAGACCATAGGATATGTTGGTTGTGAGCTGACCGCTCTCGGAGCGGTTCCAGATCAGGGAATCATGCTCATCACCTCCTCTAATGACCTTGACCCAGCGATTGCGGTGCAAGCCCTGGGCAACCGTGATGCCCGAGTCTCGGACGAAGGAGGCCAACAAAGGGGAAGGAGTCAGAGATCGAGGACCTGTTAGGAAGCCACCCATTTGGCAGTCCAGAAGCGCACTCGCTTGCCGTTGCCGAGATGGACATGGGAGGCGTCTCTGACTAAGACAGAAGCATCCTTATCATTCGGCAGGGGGACATGCTCTATATTATCATCCGTCAGGTAATTGTCTGTTTTCTTATAATATATTACAACGGTTACATGCTCTATATTGCGACGGTCATGGTACAATGATATATAAAAGTTGTATCTGCAAATTTATTTTTATGATTCAGGTACATATGATTTTACCCTGTGTGATATTTTGGTTCAGGTGTAATTTGGAAGAAGAGGACAAAGATCTTTGGTCAAGTTCCATGTTACTGAATTATGTATTGCATTGACTAAAATTATGTATCCTTTGGGGAGTAATGTGTGCATGATGTAGTCACTTGCATGATTGATTTAATATGGAAATAAGATCTCCGCTGGAAGAGAATTTTTTGCTTCACAGATCATGCGGATTGATAAACAGGTTGACATGATAGCAGAGATCCATAATAGGTATTTTAGGTGGTGAAAAGAACAACAATCCTCGAGTGAATTTTGGATATGTATATGATTAATATAGGATGCATTGCATTATGTAAACTACAGCTGTAATCATGGCAGTGATAAGTTTTTTCAAGAGAAATTTGTATTTTATTTCTAAAATGTATTACAAACTCTATGCACCATATTCTGCATATACTCGCTAATTATCGATCTTACTAAAGAAAATTTTATTAGTTACCTCCAGGTGATTCACTGAGTCAGATAAACTAAGGCGTTCATCCTTGCAGGGCATACATCGTACCATTGAATTTCATGGGCCATTCGTGTGCCATCTTTTTATCAATGATTTGGGTCTTGCTTATGAGCACTTTTGTAATCTCGCTCAGTGTGAGAAACGCATTGAGCAAAAAGTTATTGTCAGCATCTGTAATGGGAATGGACACCGAAGACCTTCTCCTAATAATTAGCTTATTACATGGCCATATTAGCTCAGCGAAACATACCCACAAATCCACGGCACTTACCATGAGTGCTCAAAACTAGATCGTATTTGCGGGTATTTTAGAGCACACAAATAAAAAAGCTGTATTTTAGAGCACACAAATAAAAAAGCTGTATTTTAATTCACAACAAGCTAGTTAAAATTAAACCCTAATAACCCTCACCCTAAACCCTAAAACCTAATCCCTAAACCCTAAACACTAAAAATCCTTAACCCTAAACCCTAACCCTAACCCTAAACCCTAACCCTAATCCCTAGTCCCTAAACCCTATATAGGCCAACGACACTTAATTGCGCATCAAGCAGGCCAGGGGGGCCTCGCGGTCCTCTAATTAAATTAAATGTGTCGTTAACCCTAAACCCTAAATCACATATATATATAACTAACCCTAACTAATCAAACCCTACTTAAAACACATAACCCCAACCTAGCTAATAACCCGATCTAATAAAAACCTGCTCTATATATAGCTAGCAAACCCTAGATTAACCCCAATTAATATATATATGGCCTATATATATCGATCATGTATGAATATCCCTCAGATTCAGTAATTAATTGTATAATTAGCGCTGATGAATTAATTAAATCGAATTTTGACAAGTTCTATATATATTTGAACATATTCTTGGGGATTGCAATCTCTCTCTCTCTCTCGATCTATCGTCGTTGGTGGCCAGAACAACACACATATGCATACACTTTATGCGCAAAGGCACGGGTGCCTCTAATAATGTGTGTGCGCACTTGATCGATCTAGTTTTGATTAATTGTAGCACACAAATAAAAAAGTTGTATTTTAATTCACAACAAGTTAAAATTAAACCCTAACCCTAAACCCTAACCCTAACCCTAAGGCATAAACCCTAATCCCTAGCTAATCCCTAAACCCTAAACCCTAAACACTAAAAAAACTTAAACCCTAAACCCTAACCCTAACCCTAAACCCTAACCCTAAACCCTATATAGGCCAACGACACTTAATTGCGCATCAATCAGGCCAAGGGGCCTTGCAGTCCTCTAATTAAATTAAACGTGCCATTAACCCTAAACCCTAAACCATATATATATATATATAACTAACCCTAGATAATCAAACCCTACTTAAAACACATAACCCCAAGCTAGCTAATAACCCGATCTAATAATATATATATTCAAGTTTACCTGTGCTAAATGTACACTAGTGCACATATTTATAGATGACCCCTTGATGCGCAATTGTTGGCCATTTAGTTTGAATCGCTTGAATGTTCATACATGATAGGCCATATGCAAAGTTTTTTTGAGAACTTTCAAAATTAAATACAACTTAATTTATCAATGCTAATCGAAACTACTATTGCACATATTAGTGGACCCCGACACTTGCGCAAGTGTGTTTGCCACCATTTGAATCACAAGAATGTTTATACACATGTGGTATGCCATATTATATTGTGCAGCAAGTTTTTTCGAGAACTTGTCAAAATTCAAGTTTATCGGTGCTAATGGAATCTAGCTGGTGCACATTAATTAGAGGACCCCCCGCCCTTTAGCAAGTGTTGGCCATCTATAAAGTTTGAATCCAAAAAATGTTCATATATGCATGATATAGACCAACAATCGCGAAACAAGTCTCTTGAATATATTGTCAAAATTCAAGCTTATCAGTGCTAATGGAAACTAGTGCACACTAGAGGACCCTGTTGCGCAAGTATTGGCCATCTATATAGTATGAATCCCAATAATGTTCATACATGATAGGGCATATGTGCGAACCAATTTTTTTATGAGAACTTGTCAAGATTCAAATTTATCGGTGCTAATGGAAACTAGTGGACATTACAGGACCCCTTACATAAGTGTTGGCCATCTATGTATAGTTTGAATCCCAATAATGTTCATACATGATAGTCCATATGTGAATCAATTTTTTCTTCCGAGAACTTGTCAAGATTCAAATTTATCGGTGCTAATGGAAACTAGTGCGCACTATATGAGCCCCCTTGCGCAAGTATTGGCCATTACATATAGTTTAAATCCCAATAATGTTCATACATGATAGGCCATATGTGCGAAGGAATTTTTTCCCGTGAACTTGTCAAAATTCAAGTTTATCGGTGCCAATGGAAACTAGTCCAAAAAATTACATAGAGGTACAAAAGAACTAGACAATAACTAATAGGACCTGCAACTTTACAATAAGGACCCGAAAACATATAGAAGAAAAGCAATCGAGTCCTTCTCGGCCGCACATCAGAGCTCTGCTCTGTAACCTTTCCAGCAACTCCGTCGCCGGGGATGCACCATCTAGGAAGGTGTCGCCGGTACTCGCCAGGACGAAGCAGAAGAAGGGCCTCAACAACGGCATATTGACTCTGAGGAGGGCCGCTGAAAGGCCAAGATGTGCACGGGCAAGACAGATGACGCTGTCGTATGCCCCGAACTTGTGAACTCCTAGGAAGGTCAGCAGCTTAACTTCCCCATTGGCCAGATCCGAAGCGCTGAACAAAGCAAGCCTCACCATTGGCGCCATAATCTTGATGGCACTAGATCGGGGTTTGGCCGGCAAGATCCCCAGATCTGGTCCGCCAGATTCACCATTGGCCAGATCTGAAGCCGATGACGAGATACCCGACTGCATTGCGCCATTCTCCTCATGGGAAACACTAGATCTAAGCTTACAACAACAACTCTCCCTCGGATCCAAATTAATTGATTCAACTTTGCTTATCTAAATATGGTCCAGACATGTTTTTACTGTAGATACATACATGTCTAAGAAAAGTTGGACCAATTAATTTAGATCGGAGGGTGTACGATATACAAAGAGAAGTCGGCCTCGTCTCCGGCCGTCGAGGCCGCCCGAGAGAAGGGGAGAGGAGCCGGGGGCGTGGGAGAGACTCTGAAAGGGGGGTTGGAGAGAGAGAGCAGAGGAAGAAATCAGAGCTCCCTGGGGAAGAACATTAGTTTTGTCGTTTTGCTCGTAATCTCGAAACTGGAAATTTCGGCCGCGCGCCAGAGCATCCCACCGCATCCATTCGAAAATCCCGTGACCAGTTTTACCCTTTTAACCCTCGTCCGGAAGCAACAACCCACCGACCATGGAGGGCTCATTGGTAACAATGAAATATCTTGCCTAGATCCCGAACCCTCCCCACAGGCCCACACCCACCCACCAACCATTCGCCACATTCGCTCAAAAATACTCTCACACGCCAAAGCTCCGACTCTCTACAGTACTAGATCTGCTTTGCCGCCTGCATACTCCTCCACAGCGTAGCCTTGATCGTGTTGGTTGTCTACCCACCGGATACGCTCCCGGCCGCCCTCTCCACCGACGGATCTGCTTCACCGCCGACCTCTTCCACAGTGTAGTAATCAACACCTTTCCTACCGGATCCTCTCCAACGGATGTATCAACTTTGCTGAATCCCTTGACAGCCAACCAGATCTGCTTCACTAACGCCCGCTTCTCCTGAAACAGGGTCGATTCATCGTCTCCCGCGTTCGCCGCCGCTGGAATGCAAGCTGCCGCCCCGTCCACCCCGCAGCTTAGTAAGTACTCTGGCCCGTTTGATCATGGTGTTTCTTTAGTCATGGTTTGTATAGTTATTTACAGATCTCATATGCCATTAACTTTCTTGATGTGTTGCTTCGCATGAAGTTCGTTTAAATATTGTACAGTACAAAAGCATTATCCGGTCGCTACCATCCTGTTCATTCTACTGACACCTGTGTGCATCCACATGTTTCTTTAGTCATGTTTTGTATAGTTATTTGCAGATCTCATATGTCATTAACTTTCTTAATGTGTTGCTTCGCATGAAGTTCATTTAAATATTGTACAGTACCAAAGCATTATCCGGTCGCTACCATCATGTTCATTCTACTGGCACCTGTGTGCATCCACATATTTATAGCCATATACCCATTCATTTGCTGTCAGCTATTTTTTTACTGCATGCTATTGTCGCACTGCTTTATAGTCATGCTATGGGCATTTCCAATATGGTTGTTCTTATACCATGTTATTAGCTCGCCGCTAGCTGCTAGCTGTTTTCTCCTGCCTGCTATTGTCACACTGCTTTTATAATCATGCTATGTGCATTTTTAATCTGCTTGCTCTTATACCTCGTCATTAGCTTATAGCTATTTTTTTCATGAATGCTCTTGTCGCACATCTTGTATAGTTATTGTTGCGTGCATGTCTGGTCTTTGTATTATCGTAGACTAACTTGTCAATGTTATTTTTCCTAGGGATTGATCATCATGCGAACCGCTTATTAGAACATCCAACATTAACAACGGTGACGCTAGGGAAGATTAACACTTAGAACCCAGCCATAGCAATGAGATTCACGCTTTACTATGTTTCTGCCTATTTGATATGCTTGTCTCGGAGAAACCGCGAAGGTGATTTGAACCTGACATCTTGTCATTCTTAATGCCAGTTTACTTTAATCGTTGGCATTACAGTTATATTCATTCCCTACTCTAAATCTGAATATCTGAAATTCTTATCTCATGCAAAGCAACATCTAGTTGGTTTTAATCTGATATCTGGTAAATATTAGTTTATTCATTTGGCAGCTCAAGTTTTTTGTTATTTGAAACCAGCTGACTTGGTCTTAAATGTGATATCTAAACACAGATTAAGGACAATGGTGCAAGAGGATTAGCATTTCACCTGATGGCTGAACCTAAAACGACAAGCATGTTGACCACGACTAGTGCACGCAAGAGAAGGACCTGCAGCGAGCCAGTATGTGCTTAGTACATGTATCATATCTTATCTTGTGCTTATTTCTGCTACATGATGTTATCTGATATCTACATTGCATAATACATGTTTGAATAGTTTATTGTTGTAACTATGTTTACAATATTACCAGAATGCAGTTGTAATGAAGCAGTCATCATTAGAAGATAGTCGCCAAAAAAGGATCTGTAGCGACACTGTGCAACATTATGATGTAAGTCTGTGCTTAGTACAAGTTCCATACATTGTCTTGCGCTTATTTATGCAACTTGTTATTATCTTATATCTACATTGCATAATGCATGTTTGAATAGTTCACTATTGTAACTATGAAATTGTGTATGTAATTGTGTATATCACTGATATCAGATTTTAGTCCCATGAAATTTAATGGGCCTTCTCATAAGCCTAACTTGGCGGGCCCAGAATGGAAGTTGACTAGTCAAACGAGCAGGCCCCTACTACTTACTTGGCCGGCCCACCTACTGTAGAGTGGGACCCACTTTTATATTGGGCTGATCCACTTACTTATTGGGCCAGCCCAATTGCTTTAATGTGGACCCCACCCACTAATTGGGCTGGCCCGGCAACAGAAAAAATGGGAACCACATGTTTATTGGGCCGGCCCACTAACTTAGTGGGCCAGCCAACTTGCTTTATGGTGGACCCCACGTACGTACTGGGCCGCCCCAGTAAAAGGGAAGTGGGACCCACGTGCTTAATGGGCCGGCCCACTAACTTACCGGGCCAGCCCACTTGCTCTATGGTGGACCCCACTTTCTAACTGGGCCGGCCCGATAGTAGAAAAGTGGGACCCAAATGCTTATTGGGCCGGCCCACTAACTTATTGGGCCAGCCCACTTGCTTTATGGTGGTCCCCACTTACTAAATGGACCGGCCCGATAATAGGAAAGTGGGCCCCGCATGCTTAGTGGGCCGGCCCACTAACTTATTGGGCCAGCCCACTTGCTCTATGGTGGACCCCACTTTCTAAATGGGCCGGCCCGATTACAGAAAAGTGGCCCCACATGCGTAGTGGGCCGGCCTGTTTGCCGGTTGACCGGTCAAACAAAGCCATTCGGCCTGGCCCACGTGCTTAGTGGGTCGGTCCATTTAAGTTTTGACCAGTCAACCTTAGAGGTTAGGCCTAGCCCACGTACCTAATATACCAGCCTAGTTATATAGTTGACCGGTCAAACTAAGTCAACTGGCCCGACCCGCAAACTAAGTGGGCTGGCCCGCTTAAGGCGTGGCAGGCCTTGTGTGGGCCCTACCATCTACCAAGGAGTTTCAGCCGGTTAACGGCGTTAACTGACATTTAACAGCGTCTGCCACGCGGTAGTTTGCATGACGTCAGCAGTCAACGGCCTCCCGAAACCACTTCTGCAACGGTCCGATTTTCCATGGTGGAAGGTCGCCAAACGCGACGAATCGAAAAAAAACGTTGTAGGATTTTGCGTGACGCACTTTGGACCACAGAACCCAAATCGTCGGGTTAGGTGATAACGCGTGAAGCACACGTCCGTTGGGAACCCCAAGAGGAAGGTGTGATGAGTACAGCAGCAAGTTTTCCCTCAGAAAGAAACCGAGGTTATCGAACGAGGAGCCAAGACGTGAAGGTTGTTGGTGGAGGAGTGTAGTGCGGCGCAACACCGTGAAACCGGCGCCAACGTGGAACCTACACAACACAATCAAGATACTTTGCACCAACGTAACAGTGAGGTTGTCAATCTCACCGGCTTGCTGAAAACAAAGGATTAAACGTATCGAGTGGAAGATGATGTTTGTTTGCAAAGAACAGTAAGAACAATGATTGCAGTAGATTGTATTCAGATGTAAAAGAATGGACCGGGTCCACAGTTCACTAGTAGTGTCTCTCCAATAAGATAACTAACATGATGGGTGAACAAATTACAGGAGGGCAATTGACAAATAAAGATTCAATACATATCAATGATGATTACTATGAGATTTAATCAGGGCATTACGACAAAGTACATAGACCGCTATCCAGCATGCATCTATGCCTAAATAATCCACCTTCGGGTTAGCATCCGCACCCCCGGTATTAAGTTGTAAACAACAGATAATTGCATTAAGTATGGTGCGTAATGTAATCAACACAAATATCCTTAGACAAAGCATCGATGTTTTATCCCTAGTAGCAACAGCACATCCACAACCTTAGAACTTTCTGTCACTGTCCCAGATTAAATGGAGGCATGAACCCACTATCGAGCATAAATACTCCCTCTTGGAGTTACAAGTATCAACTTGGCCAGAGCCTCTACTAGCAACGGAGAGCATGCAAGAACATAAACAACACATATATGATAGATTGATAATCAACTTGACATAATATTCTATATCCATCGGATCCCGCCAAACACAACATGTAGCATTACAAATAGATGATCTTGATCATGTTAAGCAGCTCACAAGATCTAAACAATGATAGCACAAGCGGAGAAGACAACCATCTAGCTACTGCTATGGACCCATAGTCCAAGGATGAACTACTCACGCATCAATCCGGAGGCGGGCATGATGATGTAGAGCCCTCCGGTGATGATTCCCCTCTCCGGCCCCGGAGGCGATCTCCCGAATCCCCCGAGATGGGATTGGCGGCGGCGGCGTCCAGGTTTTCCATATCGTGGCTCTCGGTACAGTGGGTTTCGCGACGAAGGCTTTAAGTAGGCGGAAGGGTAGGTCAAGAGGCGGTGCGAGGGACCCACACCATAGGGCGGTGTGGGCCCCCCTCTGGCCACGCCGGCCTATGGTGCCGGGCCTCGTGGCCCTCTTCGTAACCCCTTCGATCTTCTGGAAGCTCCGCGGAAAAATAAGACCCCGGGCGTTGATTTCGTCCAATTCCGAGAATATTTTCTTTGTAGGATTTCTAAAACCAAAAACAGCGGAAAACAGCAACTGGCACTCGGCATCTTGTTAATAGGTTAGTGCCGGAAAATGTATAATAATGATGTAAAGTATGTATAAAACATTCAAGTATTGTCATAAAAGTAGCATGGAACATAAGAAATTATAGATACGTTTGAGACGTATCATTAGGCCCATAGGCGACGAAAAATGGGCCTTAGTTGACGAAAACAGGACGTTGAGTATCAGAACTTTTCTTGTAGTGCACATGCGACAGGTGTCGCGTTGCGATACATCCATGTCGGTGCACGTGTTAAAAGCCGGATGGACATCACGTACAGTGCTGGTTGCAGCTATGCCAATTTTTATTGGTCCACGTGGCTGATGTTTCACTGGGCACGTGTCTGCATTTTATTAGTCCACGCGCAGGAAGCTGGGTCATGGTCTCCTCGCGAGACGACAAAAACGACAGTCACCCGACCGGACTGACATGTTAATCATTGACCTGACAGCCTGACAACATGGTCGCTGGTAGAGGGGACCAGTGCTATGACGGATATGTCCGTCACGACGGACCGCGCCGGTTGGGCTTCGGGTTTGGGCACTGCCATCATGGATCTGTGATGCGCCTCCCTAACCGTCATATGGTCCATCTGTGACGCGAGGTCTGCCACGGTCCTGCAAACCATCAGGATGAGGTCTCCATGACGGATTTTGCACATTCGCTGACGAACTAAAATCGTTATGGACTAGCGAATTGTTACTACTGTGTATTGTTTCCATCATAAAAGTATAATATTGTGGTATTCGCCTTTGATGCTTTATTGGGTTGACTTGGCACATGTTTACATCATGTTATGACACAAACAAGTCAACTAAAGCCTCTACGATCATTTAGTTTTTGACTTGTAATATCACTTTATGCTTTGATTAATAATATTTTCTCGCTATGCATGATTATGGCCATTATTGCTCTCTTAGTTGGTCGCTCCCAGTCTTTTGCTAGCCTTCGCCTCTACTGAGTATGAGCTCTACACGTGCATCCAACCACCAAAAAACCAAAGTTTTCCAATTGTGTCCACCATACATACCTATATGTGGTATTTCACCGCCACTCCAAGGTAAATTGGTTGTGTGCTACATTTAAACCTTTAAACGTTATTACATGTTTTGTGTTTTGTTTTAGCTCATGAGGAAGTATTGAACGGTTTATTGTCTTTTCATGACTTCATTTCGCGACTAGCATAAATAATGTGTCGGTCCTTAATATTGCAAAAGAGCAAGGCAACTGGGTGCCCGTCCCAAATAAAATATAAAGTAAAAAATTAAACAAATAATGCTCCGCACACTATGTACTGGAGAGATCCTAAATAATGGTGTGCAATGGAGAACTACATGGGAGCCGCTCTTGAGGTCACTATATGAAATAATGATAGATCATTTGATGCCATTCGTTGACATAGACATGCATACCTCTCAAAATATATTTTTTAACACTTCTATTGCATTCAAAATAAAAAGCTCTAGCACATGAGTAATCTTGCTTCCCTCTGCGCAAGGACTTTCTTTTACTTTTATGTTGAGTCTTCATCTTCTTGCTTTATGTACCAATTAAGAGAGCATAGTTGTCATTCTGAGTATAATATGCATAGTCCTAAAATTTATTATTGATTGATTCATGATTATGATATTGCTTGTTCTTAAATTACTTGTATCTAGTCACCCTTTGAACTTTAAAGGTGTCCTGGCATTTATGTTTTGCTACATCATAAAGGACAAGCTGAGTACCAGTTTGCTATGTTTACTCTATGCTCATAAACAAACAGTTGCTTTCAATGCACTATTATTCATGATCCTTTGTTCGAGTTACTTCTCATGTTATAACATAGTTGCTAAGTTCTATTGAATTATATCTATCATGCCTATGTTTAGAGTACTTAGATCCCAGCTCACAATGCTTTACAATGCTTGATCAAGGTTGTGTTGGCTACATGTCACCTCAAAAATTATTTTGTTATCACTTACCTACTCGAGGACGAGCAGGAGTTAAGCTTGGGGATGCTTGATACGTCGCAAATGTATCTATAATTTTTGATGCTTCATGCTTGTTTTACACCAATTTATATATGTTTTGATTACACTTCGTTGCACTTTTATACATTTTACGGCACTAACCTATTAACAAGATGCCACAGTGTCAGTTCCCTGTTTTCTGCTGTTTTGTATTTCAGAAAAGTTATACAGGAAATGTTCTCAGAATTGGACGAAACAAAAGCCGAAGTCAATATTTTACCGTAATGAAGACAGAGTCCAGAGGGGAGACGAAGACAACGCTTCCATCATTGTTGCTGAATGAATATGACGGATCGACCGTGGTTAGTGATGGAACGGCGATCGTTGATGGAGTTATAGTCCTCTCCAAACCAGGCGCGACCGGTCCCGGGAGTCGAAGGAAACCTCCAGAGTCGATGATGAAGTGGACGCTGCCGAACATTGTGTCCATGCCGCCGCGTAACTCCAAAGGAGCCGAACACAACGTGTCATTGCGCGGACTAAACTCAAAGGATCCACATCGAATTGGATTCCTTGCCCTTGAGGATGTTGGAGCCGATGATATCGGTGACATCGGCGAGAACGCAGCCGACTTGCCTGGAGCAGCCGATGGACTGCCTTGTACCAACAGGGTTCCCACAGACGGTGCCAATTGACGAGGGTGATCCCCGCCAATGCCCACCATGAGGGGCTTAGGTTTGACGGAATCCTGCAGGCTAGCACGAGACATCGGATATCAAACAAACGGGGAGAGAGATTTACCCAGGTTCGGGACCCTCGATGAGGCAAAACCCTTACTTCCTGCTTGTCTGATCTTGATTATCGAATATATCGGGTTACAATGGGGTAGCCGATAGGCTATAGTGGTTGTCTCACCGGGAGGCAAGGATTCTAGGTTTCTAGCTCTAGCTTTCGGTGAGTCTACGTAATGAAGTTGTCCCTCGACAGGCCCTCTCCTGGCCTTTATATAGCAGGCCAGGTCCCGAGAGTTCTGTCCGGACTCGACTAGGTTACAATGAGATCTATTCAAGTCTTTCCTTGTACGGTGTCTTCATACCTTGTTCGTCAAGAATCCATCTTCGAGTAGGTCTTCTTTGTTGGAACCGACGTATTGATCCACCTTGGTTGTTGGGCTGGGCAATCTTCATGGGCCCCTAGTTGGGTCGATAGAGGTAGACTAATGTTGGTTACCCGAAGGGTAATGCCCACATCAGCTCCTGAATGTCATCGTCGAAAGCTTGCTCGTCCTCCAGCAGTCGAACAAGCATCTCGTTATCGCTATCCATGTCTGAAGCAAAATTAATGGTTAAAATTCAGCCGCGGCTGACGAGGCAACGAAGAGCGACCTATCGCGCCTACCTGACAAGGCGTCCAACACCTTATGTGCGTGGAGGTGGTTCGGATTTGACGCCGCGTTCTAGGACGCGCTGGCGAAGCGGCGGCGGCGAAAAGGCCGGCGAGAGAGCCAGCCGCCATGATGCTGCCCGACTCAGAAGAGATCTTCCGTCGAAACGACCGGCAAATCGAGCGGCGGCGAAGGGGTAGGTGGCGTGGGAGGGAAGGCGCGGCGAGAAAAAAAGGCGCGAACCAATCGTTATGGAAGTGGTCGCCGACAGGTGAGAGCCCGCCTCGTTTTTTGTTGTGTCCGGCTTGCCCGGAGCGTCCCCTGTGGAGCGGGGACAGGCTCGAGGCGCCGGCACCGTATTGAGCCGCGCTGGATGGAAGTAGGCTTTGGAGCGCGCGGCTGAGACCGAAATTTTATCCTGCGTGTCCCAAATGCCTTTGGAGGCCATTTTGAGGGACGCGGCTGAAAATGCTCTAAGTAACGTCTAATGAATTCTACCATCTAACTTTCTTCATTGTAAACCAGTCTACAAGTCTATATACAGTCCATCTCTGGTCCTACAAATCCTTTGTACTTGATCTGACTGGATTTAGTGTCTTTGTCCTATTGCAATTTTATCGGTTGCCCAAAATCATTGTACTATCTGTTGGAATGAGACAACACCCAACGAGAAACAGACACATATAAAAGCTGAAAGCTTCAAATCATCTCGTGATTTTCTGACAGTAGAATATCATCACTATGCATTATTATTGGTTTGAAAAATCATCCACTGATTTTCTACACATGCATTGCACCTCAAATTTAGGAAAAGACAATTTGGGTTTCTTCCCATGCCATATCTAATTTGGTTTTAATGGTTTAGATGGTGGTCTGTTTCTAAAGAAAAAAGCTCAAAAAAGTTGGCAGTTCAGTTTAATGACATCATCGACTCGTGTCTAATAAGGTTTGATTATCTCTCTCGAAGACTCTAGTTCTCTATAGAATTCCGGGAGGTGTAAGTTGTGGACCAATTCAGCAACTCTTCTTATGTTTGCTAAAATCGTAACTCAAATATTTTCATTCATGATTAATTGTAGAAGCATGATTTTCTCATTATGATGATTTTTATTCTTCATTTTTTTGAACTTTTTAAGTATTTGAGACCTATGTCTCACTAAATACATAGTAGACCCCTCTCTATGCCCCCGAGGTGCGGTGGTTAGATAAAATTGTCAAGATTCATGCACAAACCAAAGTAACCAAAAGTCCGAACTGATAGAAAGGGCTTGGCAATCCATTTATACATATCTAGACCCCTCCTGACGTGTGACCGGGAGAAGAGAAGAGAAGATCAACACGTGAAAAGAAAAGGGATTTCTATTTTCGTGCCCCTGATTCCTTAGTTGCGCTCAGTTTTTCCCAACAGCTTAACTTTTCCTCAGTTTTCCTCTCCCTCTAGTTTGAAACCCCTCGCAGACGCTCGGACGGGAGGGTTGCCGTCAGGTCAGAGGCCTTACCGTTACCGTTAATCTGACGGGAGGGGCTGCACAGAGGGCAGTTCCTCTCTGACCGTCTCGTGCTGACGGGTAGCCATCCATCTATCGCTGACGTGTGGGCCGTTTTATTTCCTGATTGTATACGCGGTGCTGCCAATGACAAATGGGGCCGCTCTATAGTGCTATGCAACCAATGACCAGTGGAGTCGTCTATTTTTCAGGAAAAGACGTATATTGCCGCTCTGTGGGGCTGCCGCAGGCAATGACCAGTGGGGTCGTCTATTTATTTAGAGAAAATCATATATTGCCGCTCTGTGCGGCCTCCGCAGCCAATGACCGCTGGGGTCGTCTATTTATTTAGAGAATATCATATAGAGCCGCTCTATGGGGCCGCCTCAGCCAATGGCAGGTGACTATTTTCGCATCTTAATCTAAAGTGAATCTTATGCTAAACATGGTGCATCCCGACGGTAACCTAGCAGTGGCGGCGAGCATAGCCGTTCTGACCATGCCGATATCGACATCGGCATCGTTTGGAGGCTGTGGTGCTCGAATCATGATGGAAATTGCCACATTATTTTTACATGCATAATATATAGAAAATAGCTAGATCTCTAAATCGATGCATATGAAGCTACATATATATTATTGTTCATAATCCCCTTATCTAAAGGGGATAGATGCATGGCTTCACGTCGTCGTCGCTTTCATCATCAGTATCTTCGTCGTCCGAGTAGTAGTACTTCCTGCACATTGTTCCTTCGAACACCTTCACTGTGAGCACATCATCGCCTTCATATTTGAAGTGTAGGAAGCAGCCGAAATCCACACCGTGCGCGATGACGAAATTCTTCCAACCCTTATCGAGGTACATCCACGGTCCAGAGACGAGGACCGCAGTCAGCTGCTCGCAGATACACCTTAGCGGGCCCCTGGCAGTCAAGATAGTCCGCAAACTTTTTTGGGAGCCTGCAAAGAGATCGAGCGCCGATCGTTTGAAATTAAAGGTTTTTTAGAACATGCCCATAATTAATCACATGCATCATATATGTGGGAACCCATACGTACCTTATTGACGAAAGGGTCTTCATAGACGACGATGAATAACTCCTCTATGATCAATGGCAGTGCTGACGGTGGTGCGACAATGATGATGATCCACCACCCCGGCCGCCCCTTCCCCTTCCCCTTTCGGTCGGCGTCCGAGACGTGGAAGCCATGGCAATGGATCAAGTGTATGTGAACGAAGAAGAGAGAGTCAGAACCTATTGACACAAGGGATGTCTGTTGTGGGGGTTTATAAGGGAGAGATGACCGTTGTGGGGATTTACACAATAAATTAAGGAGGAGATGACCGTTGTGGGGGTTTACACAATAAATTAAGGAGGAGATGACTGTTGTGGGGGTTTATATCTCAACAAAAAAATAATGCGGACTATCTTGACAGAAATGGAACTTCGTGATATAGTTTATCATTTTACCGTGAAAAGTAATGCCTAAAAGAAATGGTAATTCGTGATAGTTTATCATTTTACCGTAATGGCTACAAGAAATCGGTGATTGTTTATTATTTTTAGCGTGAAAAGTACTCCCTCCGGTCTCTTTTAATTGACTCGGATTCAGTACAACTTTATACTAAATTTGAGTCAATTAAATAAGACCGAAGGGATGGCTACAAGAAATGGGTGATGGTTTATCATTTTTTGCGTGAAAAGAAATGGCTACAACAAATCGGTGATGGTTTATCATTTTTTGCGTGAAAAGTAATGACTACAACAAATCAGTGATGGTTTATCATTTTTTGCGTGAAAAGTAACGGCTACAAGAAATCGGTGATGATTTATCATTTTTACGTGAAAAATAATGCCTAAAAGAGTTTATAATTTAGCGCGTGAAAAATAATGCAGAAAACCAAACTTTAGCGTACTGGGTGGAAGCTAACCGCCGACAGAGAGAGAGAGAGAGGGTGGTGGCCCAACCAGAGAGAGAGAGAGAGAGAGAGGTTATCTTGCCCGTTAGATCATACGATCAATGGTTGGCGGGCATGATCCGCGTGACATGGGCTAGACCAATCTGGGCAATGTTGGTCTCGAGAATTTGTGAAGGGAGAGGGCAAAACTGAGTAGTATCAAGAAACCAAGGGCACTGAGTAGTAAACAGACTAAGGGATTCAAATATGAGATTTAAAAAATCGAAAATGCGTGTTTTGTACAATGAAACCCATCTTGGCCTACCTCAAACTATTTGCAATACAAATATACATGAGTGTGAGAATTATGGCCTCATTCGCACAAAGTATGTATTGGGGAAAGCTGTTTTGGGAAGGACTTATTATGGAAAGCCATGCATCTTCGTAGCTACTAGGTGATTTGATAAGTGGCAATTTGTGGTAAAACACTATTTATCTATGATTGTTATGGTTCCGAACGTGGTAGGTCGCGTAAGAAGACTCCATGAGTAAGTGCCACTCTTTTTTAGAATTTTTTGCACATTAAATGACTCATTTAACTAGTTAATCCCTTTTGTTGACTCTCTGTTGACCAGCCACTTGAGGGTAAAACTGAGTATATTGCACTAGCCAGTATTAGCACTCAAGGGGAAACTGAGCACACAAAAAATGCTAGTATAAGACTCGAGTGTATACCTGAGTATATCTAAATTTCCAGGGTTAGACTCGAGGACGCGTGTTGCGGTGCAGAATTGGAAGACGTGCAATTGTTGACGCGTGCCGCGGTACAGAAGTCGAAGACATGCAATAGTGGACGCGTAGGACGCGGGTCGCATTTAGGATGCGTAAGTCCCTCTCTCCCTCCCTCTGCACACAGTACGTCTCATTCTCGCTCACGCACGAAACCACGCCTCTCACGTCCCATCAACTTCTCCAAATCGAAGAAAAAAATCCCAACCGCCGTACGCGCTCCCACACGGCGATGGAGAAGAAGAAGAATGCGCCGGCGGCCGTCGCCCCCGAGCCCGTCGCCTCCAAGCCTGTCGCCTCCAAGCCCGTCGCCTTCGAGCTCGTCGCCTCTGAGCCTGTCGCCTACGAGCCCGTCGCATCCGAGCCTGTCGCATCTGAGCCCGTCGAACCCAAGTGCACGCCTCCGTGAACTGGGCATCTCTCATAGCTGACGGACCACTTCACAAGATTGGCGAATGCTTACTAGCGAACGAGGAGTACGTGGACACCTACTCTGCTACGAGGCAAGTCTGTAGAAATTGGCGCTCAGGTTTACCTGAGCCCGACATGCACCTGCACGAATGGATCATGGTAGACCACGCCCTTCCACGCGCCGCTGAGTTCACCTTCCTCCAACTCGGCACATCCCGCTATGTCACCATATATCTATCGGAAGTTCATGCAAGGTTCAAATTCCTTCATATCTATAGGGTTAATCTATTCCCTTTTATTTTCAATCGTAAACATCTTAGTGCTGAATGTTATCTTCATCAATATATTTTAGATACTACTTCGTCGGCTTTTGCCGTGGCATCATCGTGCTTACCCAGAAGAACCAGCCGCACAAGATACGGCTTCTGAACCCACTCACAAAGATCGAACACTATGTTTGAGGCGTAGATGCCATCTGTTTTTCTGGATTCAGTTGCTGTAACGAAATCCCCGACTATGGTCTTCGTTTCCGCACATTACCCGGAGGGAATTGCTTGGGTCGATGAGAGCACTCCAACTAAGGATATAGATGAAGATTGGGGAGAAGGAAGATTTTCGATCGAGCACTCGTTCAATGGTGAATTGTATGCAATAGCTGTGGACAATTCTAGGATCGTTAAATTAGTGTGCACCAATGTACAGTTGGAGCAGCGCGCGAGCACTGTTGATACGTCCATTTTGCATCACTATTTTATATCATAATTTACTATTATTCATTGATATATTTCATATTTAGAGATGATACTTATGTTATTTCACCTATTTTGCATGTTTCATGATTATTGGAGAATTATTCACCGGAGTCGGAATTTCTGCTGGAAAAAGCACCGTCGGGATACAATATTTTCCGAAGATCAACAATTGACGGAAAATACACCGAAACTCCTATTTTTCCCAAATGACGGGCAGCCAAAGGGGAGGCCCGGAGGGCCGCCATGCCCACCCCCCATAGGCGGCGCGGGCTCCACCCTGGTCGCGCCGCCTTGTGGGGAGGGGGCCCACAGCCCCCTTCGGCCGCCTCTCTTTCGCGTACTTCATCTACCCGAAAACCTAAGGTGCTGGGGGATAATCGCGAGGAGACACAGCCGCCTCTGCGGGGCGAAAAACACCAGAGAGAAAAGAGCTCTCCGGCGGGCAGAAATCCGCCGGGGAAATTCCCTCCCGGAGGGGGAAATCGTCGCCATCGTCACCGTCATCGAGCTGAACTTCATTGGGATCATCATCATCATCATCTCCACCATCGACACCGCCATCTCCACCGCTGCACCTCGTCTCCGTTGTAACATCTTGGGTTGAATCTTGATTATTTCATATGGGAAACTCTCCCGGTGTTGATTACTCCTTGTTATTGATGCTATTGAGTGAAACCATTGGATCAAGGTTTATGTTCAGATTGTTATCCATCATCATATCACCTCTCATCATGTTCCATATGATGTCTCGTGAGTAGTTCGCTTAGTTCTTGAGGACATGGGTGAAGTCTAAATGTTAGTAGTGAACTATGTTGAGTAATATTTAATGGTTTGATATTTAAGTTGTGGTGTCATTCTTCTAGTGGTGTCATGTGAACATCGACTACATGATACTTCACCTTTATGGGCCTAGGGTAATACATCTTGTATTCGTTTGCTAATTGTGGGGTTGCCGGAGTGACAGCAACCTGAACCCCCGTTGGCTATGCTCGATGCGAGGAGGGATAAACGAGGATCTCAGAGTTTAAGGGCGTGTTTAGATTTATCTTAATTACTTTCTTGTATTTGCGGAAGCTTGCAAGAGTTTAATCACAAGTATGTATTAGTCCTAGGAAGGGGCGGTGCATTGGCATAGGTTCACCAACACAACCTTATCAAAACAATGAAGATTAATCAGCTATATGAAGCGAAAGCACTAGACTAAATTCCCGTGTGTCCTTAAGAACGTTTGGTCATTATAAGTAAACAAACCGGATTGTCCTTTGTGCTAAAAAAGATTGGGCCACTTGCTGCAATTATTACTCTCGCATTTTACTTACTTGTACTTTATTTATCTGCTATATCAAAACCCCCTGAAAACTTGTCTGTGAGCATTTCCCAGTGAATCCTTCAACGAAACTGCTTGTCAACCTGCTGCTCCTCGTTGGGTTCGACACTCTTTATCGAAAGTACTACGATACACCCCTATACTTGTGGGTCATCAAGACTATTTTCTGGCGCCGTTGCCGGGGATGAAGCGCTATTGGTAAGTGGAATTGGTAAGGGAAAACTTTTTCTTGTATGTGCTGATTTTATTTCTGTCTGCTGCTATAATTCATTATGGAGAGATCTTCTCTTGAATTCCTATTTGGGAAATCTACTACTACTGCAATGCATATAAAATACCTATGAAAATTATTGAACGTGTTGTGGATAACCGCTATCCAGGAGATGGAACTGTTCATCCTGGAGATCATTTACTGTTTTTACATGAATTATGCGGGTTATTCAAGTGTGCAGGTATTTCAATGGATGAAGTTAGGAAGAAATTATTCTCTATGTCGATGTGCGGTAAAGCGGCGACATTGGTATAAATTGCTGAAGGATGGGCATTCTCTTGATTGGAAGGATATTGTGCCTCTATTTTATTCTAAATTCCTATCCTCCAAGTGAAATTCACAAAGACCGAAACAGCATATATAATTTCTGGCCTCATGATGGAGAAAGTATTGCCCAAGCATGGGGAGATTGAAGTCTTTAATGCTCAAATGCCCCATTTATTTGAGCTTCCTGGTAATATCATCGTTGATAATTTCTATGCAAGACTTTCTTTCAAGATAAAACCTTCTTCCAGATACTACTAGTTATGGATCATTCACATGCAACAAAGAAAAAGAGTTTAAATGGGACCTTCTTGATCGGATTCGGGAGAATACTTACCGAAGGATGGGAGAACGACAAGGAGAGCAAAGAGTCAGGTATAAATTATGATTATGAATGCATTGAAACTTTATGGATCTGTTAAATTTCGTAATATGAGTGCTACTTATGGTCTTGACTCTCAAGTTATTTAAAATTTTATAAAGCCTTTGCCTCTCATTTTGAATTGCCTAGGAAGAATTTTAATAAGTACCATGAACCTTACAAAGATAAAACTGATTCACCTATAGGTAAATGTATTGAAGCTAAAACTGTTGATAGCACTCTTCCTGAAGCCTATATCGAAAAAATTCCTTTTCCCACTAAAATGAAAGAGTATTCTGTTATAACTAGTGTGGTTAATAAAAGTGCAAAGAAACCTATAGAACATGAGGAGCAAATAAATGTTGAACCTGCTGTTGCAATAGTTAAAGATCTTGTAACTGAAAATTTAGAAGATGGTCACATCATTTTCTGTGAAGATGCTTCTAATATTGTTTCACATCCTAGTAAGTCTAGGAAGGCCAGTGTTCATTATCTGTTAGAAGTGGTGATCATTGTTATTATGGTTTATGCGATATTGGTGCAAGTACTAGTGCCATTCCTTGTGAGCTTTACAAGAAAATCATGCATGAAATTGGTTCTTGTGAACTTGAAGATATTGATGTGGTTATTCGGCTAGCTAATAGAGAAACTATCTCTCCTATTGGTATTGTTCGAGATGTGGAAGTTCTATGTGGTAAGATTAAATATCCTGCTGACTTTTTTTTTTTTTTTTCTTCTGCTAGTAAGTATTGTCCTATCATTTTTGGTAGACCTTTTCTAAATACTTGTGGAGCTGTTATAGATTGCAAGAAAGAGAAAATTTTGACTAAATTTGTTGGTGAATCTTATGAGTTTAATTTCTCTAAATTTGCCAAAGTTCCTTATAAAGTTGAATTGCCTAATAATGATTTTAGAGTTGAACAGCTTGCATCTATTGCTCTTGCTCCTAATGATCCTTTGCAGCAACATTTGGAGGATCATGAGAGTGAAGTCTTTAGGGAAAAAAGGAATGAGCTTGATGAAATTTTCCTTCGTCAACCCATTCTTAAACATGACTTACCGGTCGAAGATCTGGGTACAACACCGCCACCAAAGGAGGATCATGTTTTTGATTTGAAACCATTACCTGATAATCTTAAGTATGCTTATATTGATGATAAAAAACATCTTGTTATTATTAGTGCTAAGCTTTCATATTTTGAGGAAGAAAAGATTATTGGAAATATTGAAGAAACAGGAGCTATTGGCTACACTCTTGATGACTTAAAGGGTTTCTCCCTCTATTTGCCAACGTGCCATCAACATGGAAGATGATGCAAAGCCTATTGTTGAACATCAGCGTCGGCTAATTCCTAAGATGAAGGATGTGGTAAGGAATGAGGTATTGAAACTTCTTGAAGCTGGTATTATATATCCTATTGCTGATAGTAGATGGGTTAGTCCTGTACATTGTGTTCCTAAGAAAGGAGGAATAACTGTTGTACCTAATGATAATGATAAGCTCATTCCTCAAAGAGTAGTTGTAGGGCATAGAATGTGCATTGATTATCGAAAAGTTAATAAAGTTACTAAGAAAGATCATTACTCCTTACCATTTATTGATCAAATGCTAGAAAAGTTATCTAAAAACACTCATTTTATGCTTTCTTGATGGTTATTCTGGGTTTTCACAAATTCTTGATGGAGCCAAAGATCAAGAGAAAACCACTTTCACTTGTCCTATGGAACTTATGCTTATAGACGTATGCCTTTGGTTTATGTAATGCTCTGCTACTTTTCAAAGATGCATGTCTGCTATTTTTCATGGTTTTTGTGAAAAGATTGTAGATGTTTTCATGGATGATTTTTCTGTCTGTGGGAATTCTTTTGATAATTGGTTGCGAAACCTTGATAAAGTTTTGCAGAGATGTGAAGAAACTAACCTTGTTCTTAATTGGTAGAAATGCGACTTTATGGTTAATGAAGGAATTGTATTGGGACATAAAATTTCTGAGAGAGGTATTGAAGTTGATAGAGCTAAAGTTGAAGCAATTGAGAAGATGCCCTATCTAGGGATGTTAAAGGTATTCGTAGTATTCTTGGTCATGCTGGTTTTATAGGAGATTTATTAAAGATTTCTCTAAAATTTCTCGAAGCCTCTTACTAATCTTCTTCAAAAAGATGTACCTTTTGTTTTTGATGATGATTGTAAGGAAGCCTTTGAAACTCTAAAAAAAGCCTTAACAACTCCTGTAGTTGAACCTTCTGATTGGAATTTACCTTTTGAAATTATGTGTGATGCTAGTGATTTTGCTGTAGGTGCTGTTCTTGGACAGCGAGTAGATAAAAAATTGAATGTTATTCATTATGCTAGTAAGACTCTAGATGCTGCTCAAATAAATTATGCTACAACTGAAAAAGAGTTATTAGCCGTAGTTTTTGCTTGTGACAAGTTTAGACATTATATTGTTGATTCAAAAGTCACAGTTCATACTGATCATCATTCTGCAATTAGGTACCTTATGGAAAAGAAAGAGGCTAAGCCAAAGCTTATTAGATGGGTGCTTCTTTTACCAGAATTTGATTTACATATTGTAGATAGGAAAGGTGCTGATAATCCTGTTGCGATAATTTATCTAGATTGGAAAATATTGCTTATGATCATGTTCTTATTCTATGGATTTCCAAATGAATAATTGGCTGTAATAAAGGTGAGCTGCGAGATAGTCCTTGGTATGCTGATTATGCTAACTGTATTTCAAAGTACTTGCCTCCAACCTTTCAGCTCAACAAAGGAGGAAATTTTTATGACTTGAGACATATTTTAGGATGACCACCTTATATAAGAAGGAGTGGATGGTATTGTGAGATGTGTTCCCGAATATGAGCAACAAGAGATATTGAGTAAGTGTCATGGTAATGTTTATGGAGGACATCACGCCGGAGATAGAACCGCACAAAAGGTTCTACAGTCAGGACTTTATTGGCCGACTCTCTTTAAAGATGCAAGAAAGTTTATTTTATCTTGTGATGAATATCAAAGAGTTGGTGGTAATATCTCTAGATGCAATGAAATGCCTATGAATTATACTCTTGTTATTAAACCATTTGTTGTTGGGGAATTGACTTCATGGGTCCTTTCCCTTCTTCAGAAGGTAACACTCATATACTTATTTTTTGTTGATTATGTTACTAAATGGGTGGAAGCCATACCCACAAAAAGTGCTGATG